>OX376056.1:17569473-18264574 GCA_947361185.1 Charanyca ferruginea | reverse complement strand
AAACATTTTCTTTTTAAAAGAGTTAGTATGGAGCTTCTTGCCCATTCTTCTCCATACGAAACTACCACTTGGAATGGGTAACTAGATTAAATTTTATTAATATGACGTTTAAAAGTGCCTTTTCATGGTTTAATTGAAATAAATGATTTGACTTTGACTTTGTTTAGTTTTCCTTAACCACATTCAGTGTGTCCAGTATGTATATAAATAGGAACAACTACTGCTGACCTGTTTTCCTTATAGAACTGTCAATTTAATGACCAGTAGGTATATTCTACTGCAACCACAGTCGTTTCCGACAAATGTCAATTTAATGACCAGTAGATATAATCTACTGCTTTCACAGTCGTTTCCGACAAATGTCAATTTAATGACCAGTAGATATAATCTACTGCTTTCACAGTCGTTTCCGACAAATGTCAATTTAATGACCAGTAGATATAATCTACTGCTTTCACAGTCGTTTCCGACACATGCCAATTTAATGACCAGTAGGTATGAGCTACTGCTTTCACAGTCGTTTCCGACACATGTCAATTTAATGACCAGTAGGTATGAGCTACTGCTTTCACAGTCGTTTCCGACACATGTCAATTTAATGACCAGTAGGTATTAGCTACTGCTATCACAGTCGTTTCCGACACATGTCAATTTAATGACCAGTAGATATAATCTACTGCTTTTACAGTCGTTTCCGACATATGTCAATTTAATGACCAGTAGATATAATCTACTGCTATCACAGTCGTTTCCGACACATGTCAATTTAATGACCAGTAGGTATATTCTACTGCTTTTGTGCTTCTTGATTTGTTGTTTTAGAACTAATCTTGTAGGTAGCACAAATCAAGTAAACAAGCTTGAGGTCCCCAGTTTGACTCCCTGTTGATTTTGTAATGCAACAATCTTCTTCTTCTTCTTCTGCCCTTATCACATGTTACTTGGGGTTGGCGAAACACGTCTCCGTCTTGTATTTCGTCCTGTCCAACCTCATGCTTTCACTGGCTCCTTTTCCATTCAAATTATTCACATAATCCATCCATCTTTTCTTTGGCTTTCCTCTCCCTCTCCATCCATCCATTTTGAAATGTAACAATATTATGTATATTTCCTTCCGAATAATTCTCTACCTGTAGGAGACTGTTTTTATCTGCATTAAAGAGTAGAGAATATAACAAAGTTGTGTTCCTCTTAGATAAGTTCTTTGTTTTCACAGAAAACAATTTTTTTTCCAATTTACCTTAAAAATAAATGTTATTTTCTCATTTTCTTATAAACATGAATAAGCGCCATTATTACGCATTATTCTATTTCTCTATTTTTTTTTTAAGAGTTTTGTTTTCTAAGAAAAACAACATTATTTCAATCGACCTTCAAAAATAAATGTTACTTTCTCTTGTAAACATGAATAATCATCATTATTACACATTTATTTTATAATAAAATATAAAAACTCACGGTTTTATCCTCGTCGCCAATGTATAATATGCACACTCACAATATATAATATGCACACTTGCTAACACACTAGTTGGCTCGCCAACGCACCACCGCCCAGGCCGGCAGTCCGACAACGACTGACCGCCCCACCTATCGCACCGGTATTTATAACCGAGCGACGTATGCGCCCGAGACAACGTCATAATACTGTTATCGGTTTGTAGCGTGATATATTGATATCAACATACACTACAATATATAAATATATATGTATATTCGATTTGGGTGATAAGGAGGCACTAAAAAGTGGAAAATGAAAACTTTTTACAAAAAGGAGAACTGCCTTCAAAAACTAAAATGCGATAAATATGTGTGGGTGGCTTTGTTCTGTTTGTTGTTTTGTATTGCCACCGAATTCCGAAACTAAAGTCATGTGTGTTCTGTGCTAAAGTTATTTATCACTTTTTAGTTTTTGAAGGTGGTGATCTTTTTTTCTTTTAAATAAAACGTTACTCCGAATAAGATTTTATTCTGTATGGTGGCGTAAACATTAAACTTACAAACACAAAAATTACAGACTGTGGAATTCACTGCCCGCGTCTCTGTTCCCTGATAAGTATAATCTGGGTATCTTCAAGGCTCCAGTGAACCTTTACATCCTAGACAAGCGTGCAACATCTTAGACCGCATCATCACTTAAGATCAGGTAAATTGCGGCCAAACGCAAGCCTATCTATAATATATAAAAAAGAGCCAGAGCAACTACGTGTAGGTCATACAAATATTAGTTTCGTTCGGAAATCGAACCTGCGACAGGCAGCGCCACAGCCTATCTCGCAGCCACTGAGCCAAACCATCATTAAAACAATCTTTTCTCTTTTTGCAAGATTTAAATTGGTAAATAAGTACCTACTTACTGTTATAGATATAGTGGGGTTAATTGCATGAGGTGGATATTATACTATCCTGATGTGATGGGATAAGTATTCTAGGTTCATGAATCGATCTACGGAGCAAATAGATATTTATAAATAACGGTTTTATGAGGAATACTGACTAGAAAGTCTATCTATCCTGATTCTGGCTGTCATTAGTAGATCTTTGACAGTCGTTATGGGTAGTCAGTAGTCCCGAAAGTCTGACAATCAGTCTTACCAACGTATCGTGTTACCGGGTAACTGGGTTGTGGAGGTCACATAGGTAGTTGTTCTATTTAAAATACTGGTGTTCGGCTTTATCTGGTTAGACTGAAAGCCGACCCCAACATGGCTATCTATCTTATTGTAAGCTCAGATTATGAAACAAAAGACAGATAAACCGCGCGGAACACTGAGACGAAGCCAAAAATGCAAATACAAATTCAAAAGCGAATACCTCGTGATTGTATTCGCTTTTGAATTTGTATTTGTATTTTTATTGGTATTTTTTTAACGATCCGGCGTTTCGTGGTCGTCGCTACTAACTCGTGTCAGTACAGCGCGTTGTAGGTATTCGCTTTTGAATTTGTATTTGCATTTTTGGCTTCACTCTCAGTGTTACGCGCGGTCTATCTGCCCTTTGTTTTATTATTATTTTTTATTTTTTTATTTTATAATTATAATCTGAGATTGCAAGTAATTAATTATGTGAAGAAAGA
Source organism: Charanyca ferruginea (assembly GCA_947361185.1). Taxonomy (NCBI): domain Eukaryota; kingdom Metazoa; phylum Arthropoda; class Insecta; order Lepidoptera; family Noctuidae; genus Charanyca; species Charanyca ferruginea. Next base: position 18,261,498 of record OX376056.1, on the reverse strand, counting down.
AAAAGAAAGAGTTTATCGATTGAAAGCTAACGCATCCTACTTGTACATACCAATAGATGGATTTAACAAATATTTTCATACATTTTAAAAACGTACTTCCTCTTTTGCGCTTCCACTAACTTTGTCATAAAAAGTTATAGTGTAAACGTGTCATGTATATGTTACAGTCAAAACTATTAACCGGTCAAAACGACTTTTTTCTGACTCCCGTCAAAACCATAATTAAGTTAAAAATCGACTTAACTATACAAAAAAAATGGAACGCTCCAGTTTTAGGAATTACTACAAAATATTTTTTTTTAAAAGAGTCACATAATTTTATAGTAAAAAATAGTTTTAACCGGTTACGAATTTTTACTGTAACATATATATTATTTATAGTACCTACACGTGACCGAAAGTGGTCGGTATATTATTCAAATCAGATATTTTACTACTTTACCTATATTTTACGATGTGTTTTATGTTAAAGAATTCTTCGCGAGTTTTAATATTGGAGATTCCAGAAATGGCGGTTTCTTTTGAATATTAAGAAGTACGTTATTGCTACTTTGGTTTTTAATGTAATAACGTTATTTTAATTTGTAGATTTTAATCATGTTTATTTAAAAATTAGGACTGCTTAAGGCGCGTCCCTGTGCAAAACGCAGCGCTAGCCGTTTTTTGTTCAGTTTTTCGGACCTAAATACTCTATATCCAAAAGAAATATCAACAAATAAAAAATAGATTAAAGGAGTCCGCCCATTTGCCATACATCGTTGGGCCATGATTGTGATGTACCGTTACAAGTTCCATACTGGTGTCATTTGTTAGGTCTTCATATCAGCTTTAGGCTCCCTTAATTTCAGATTGATTGACAGTTGCGTATTGGAGATAAAGGCTCTTGAATATACAGTTAGGTTATGTTGGAAAATGTATTATTTGAAGCATTTGAAGATTATTTTTATAATATTAACAATTTAGGAACGATCAAATTACTCTTTTTAAAGGTATTCGTTAAGTATAATTAAGCACTCAACATCTGAGAGTGATCAGCAGATTGACCACCCATTACATTATACCTAGGTAGTCTAGGTACCTACAGTCCAAAAGAAAGGTTGGTTTAACCAGGGGCGTTGCTACCGCCGTATCAATTATAAGGGGCCCTCGGGTAACAGGGGCCCCGAAACACATGCGATTGAGCTTTTTTTAGACAGTTGGCCGTATCAGCTGTATCAATTATCAGGAGGCCCCGAAACACCTGCGATTGTGTGAGAGCAGGGACTCCTGATACGGAGCCACCGGTTACCTAGCTACGCCACTGGGTTTAACTGGACAAGACAAAAACAACAACAACAAGAACAACAACAACAACAACAACAACAACAACAACGACAACAACTACAACAACAACAACAACGACAACAACAACAACAACGACAACAACAACGACAACAACAACGACGACAACAACAACGACAACAACAACAACAACAACAACGACGACAACAACAACGACAACTACAACAACAACACCAACAACGACAACAACAACAACAACAGCAACGACAACAACAACAACAACAATTACAACAACAACAACAACGACAACAACAACAACAACTATTTACAATGGACAAGATGGATTCTTCATTTAATGGACGCCTTCCTGTTATATTGCAACGAGACGTTGCAATCCCGCAGTTTATGCAGTTGTCCATTACGAAAGGCAATATCGACGTTCCAAATAACAAGCCGTGGTCAATCGAAGTAGCAGAAACTAAGTCCGTGTTCGCGCCGAAGTACTCCGTGAAAGCAAGATTCGTCAGATTCCGTGAAACAGTCCAGGTCGTCAGAAAGATCACCGAAAACACGAAAATCGCAAAAGAACACATTCACGCGAATGACAACAAATAATTCTTAGTTTGACGTATTTATTTTGACACTGACATATTTGTTTCAAGTTTGAGATAATGTCTTTTCAGCCATTTCATGGCATGGAACAAGTAATTACAACCAGAAAAAAAATATCTTCAAATAATATTTTTTTGTATTTAGCAACTGTAGATTATATTATTTATTTTTTTATTTTGGTTTATCAAAAAATAAGGAATTTTTCCCAGTAGATTTTATTCCTGTACAAGCCGTGGCCCAATATTGGGCAATGTCCTTTCTACATAATCTTGACTCCAAAATGGTAGATCTGATTTTTGTTTACAAAGTATAGTATTTAACTAATCTCCTCACAACGAAACCACAGAAATGAGAAATAATTATTGAAAACATGCATCTTCTCGGCAAGTAACCATTAATTCATTTTTTTACTAGTTTAACACTAATGGATAGGCAATTTATTAATGAACATTTTGGTAGATTTTTTTTTTCAAAATCCCAATATTTGATTTTATAAAGATTTAATTCTAAAATCTGAGAGTATTTCGCTACTGTATCTCTTGCGCGGCGCAAAGGGAACGAATGCTCAAGGTTATTTGCTCAGGGTACCGCCTTAACAGATTGGTATAGCAAATTAGGTTCAATTAATTTTGATGTTTCCGATATTCCTATCTATTTTATGGAGCGGAAATGTGGTGTTGGAGACTGGAGACGCATGCTCAGAATAAGCTGGACCGCTCATCGGACTAACGTGTCAATACCTACTCAACGAAGTCAACATCAAACAAAGACTGTCGTCGCTTGTGCAATTACGAATCCTCAGATTCTTTGGACACGTTACCCGCAACAACGACTCCCTAGAGCGTCTGGTGATTCAGGGAAGGGTAGAGGGCACGAGACCACGTGGTCGATCGCCTACCCGATGGACAGACTCCATCAAATCTGCCACCTGCGACAGAGTGTGCTCGCCATGTGTAGTGTATAGACATTCATAGTTGTGTGTAACTCTGTCGTCTCGAGCAACGCACGCGCGGAGTCGCGGGTCGGAGGGACTGCCGGACCGACCGCCGCAGGGTGAAGACGTGGACGCTTGCTGCGAGCCGATATCAATGTAATTTAGTGTTACTTGTCCTTTACTAATATTAACCCCTTAGGTCTAGTGTACATTACATGTGGCGACGAGGCAAACTGTGAGTATTTTAAGGTTTTTTTACCTTTATTAACAAAAGGAAAAGAGAGAAAAAGATACGTTACATTTCAAAATACTTATACTATCCGACTACAATCGGTGAATGAAACTACCTACCAAGCTTTTATCAAAGTGATTATTATGTGGGTAACTAGGGAAACCCGCTGGGTTTCTTCACAAAATAATGTTGTTTCTGCGTTATTATTCTAAGATTCAGTAGTAGTGTTCAAAGTTGCTATAGGGCAATAACTTGTTTAATGCTAAATGCTTTATATTTTAAGCATGCTATTTTACATGATATTTCGAAAGCATGCTTTTTTGCGGGCGTAAATAAAGCAAGCGCTGGGACTGTTAACTCGCAGCTTCTACCCTATCATCGGATGGATAGCATGCTTTCTAAGAATATTACATCGCGCGTATGTATGTATTATGATAAAATGGAGCACTAAAAAATACAATGAACTTTCCTTCTTACTTTTCAGGCTTAGGACTGGCTATAATAATTGATAAAGTGTTAATTTATTATGAAATAAAGTTTATTATTATATTTAGTCAATATTACGTATCCTATCACTGTTAACATTTAAACTAAAGCACAAAGCAAACCGGGATCGCAAATTACGCGCGCGACTGATCACAATCGCTAGCATGTGACGACTGCCCCCTGCTTAATGCTATAGTGTGGTACGCGACGGACGCGGACATTGTATAGAGAGAGTGCGATTTATAGCATAGCTATAAGTGAGAGCCACGATAGCAATTGTTATATGATATGTATAAAAAGCAGGTGCTATAAGTTGCTATATGATATATTAACCACCACCATTCGGTTATGCATGTGGTGGGTGAATAACCTACAAGTTACCTACCTACTTGAGTTCGAGCCTCAGTAATTATTACCTATTTATCTTTAAAAGAAACTTTAATGGATAAATTGAATCACAGAGACGATACGCGGCATTTTGGTTGTTTTAGATTGTTAATATTATTCTAAGGTTGTTTTGATGCCATTACCAACACAGACCACAGAATATAAATAGTACAGATTGTACGTGATGTATCTGTGTTGAATACGAGGCTTTTAGCTACTTTATACAGGCGATAAGTGTAAATATATACAAAATAAGAATGCTTGAAAGCATGCTGGTCCGGCTCCATAGGACAATCTAAAGACTAGACAAAATCCAACTGATTGCTAATTTCAACTACCTACTTAATTTAATACGTAATAAATATGTATATTCTATTCTTTACTGTACTTCTAGATTACTCTGACTCACACACTAATTTATTGTGGTTGAAATATGAGGAGTGGTTGTTTACTGTTTCGATATTTGTAAATATGTGAACACTATGTACCTACATGTATACATAACTTGGCTGTCATTTCTAGATTTTAATACTTTGTGCTTACTAGTGGTTTTTATGCAAGGTATTCACGTATAATTATATAGTTTCAGTGGGTACAAGATGTTGTAGGCATTTTCTTTTAAAAGAGTGAGTATGGGGTTTCTTGCCTGTTCTTCTCCATACGAGGCTGCCATTTGGATTGGGCAGCTGGATTCAATTTTCCTGATATGACGTTCAAAAGTGGTCTGATTGAGATGAATGGTTTGACTTTGACTTTGAATTGTATTTTTTAATGTCTACTATGCGTTTTGCTTGTGCTGAATAAACATTTTCTTCTTTCTTTCTGTAATCTGAAGTTAATGAGTTGGTCCATATTATTCATTAGTTACTTACCTATAACATAAAGTGTGTATTTACTGTTATCATTGTTACTAACTGATGTTGACTGTATAAAACATTTTTGACTAAGGGAAATATAAGGAAATGTAAAGTAACTAGGTAGTTACTTGGCCACAGGGTACGTAGGGCTGCAGCGCGCCCGAGACTTGGCCGTGAGTTACGTAGGTATTCTTTTGTTCGCGTTTTAGGTATCTAGGTTTCTATGGATGTAACATTAGGAAATTGTCATACCTACATATGGTCAACCATACCTACCTAACTCATTAAATTACGACTGGGCATTCAATTGAGACTGAGCATTAAATTGCGGAGACTTACCGGTATAGCATTAAATTGCGCAGATTTACCGGTATAGCATTAAATTGCGGATATCGATGAATACTTAGCGTACAACTTGCATTAAATTGCGGAGACTTACCGGTATAGCATTCAATTGCGGAGATTTACCTGTATAGCATTAAATTGCGGCGATTTACCGGTATAGCATTAAATTGTGGAGATTTACCGGTATAGCATTAAATTGCGGATATCAATGAGTACTTAGCGTACAACTTGCATTAAATTGCGGAGACTTACCGGTATTGCATTAAATGCGGACGTACCTACATGGCATTAAATTGCGAAGTTTTCACGGTTTCAAATTTTATGTTTACACTTTGAGCACCCATTTACCGCTTGGCGGCCGCGCGCTGGGTAATACCCACGCGCCAGTGCCACAGCAGGTATGACGACTACGTGTCGTCATAAGCGCCGAATGTGTTCTGCGGGCGTTGATACCTACGTAGCGTACTTATAGCATAACAGTCACGTACAGAAGACGTTCTATTACTAGCATTAGATTGCGATAACGGGTTAAAAAATCTATAAATATGCAACATACTTTCTACCTTTTCAACATGTAGCCCCAAATAGCACAGTACACTTTAGAGAAGTTCGAATGTGAATGGAAGGTAGGTTCAGTCTCTGTCCGTTGGAAAAGAAGTCTGAATATTTACCTCTAGGCGGCAGGCATAGACACCGAGGCAAAGAAAAGAGCTAGCCTTTTACATTTCGGTGGTCCCGAGTTACAAAAAGTCTTCTATAACATCCCGGGAGCATATCATAGACTAATTAACTGAAAAGGGTAAGACAGAAGAACTGCGAAAGAAGATATTGAAAACAAGAGACAAGATCACTTTGGATAAAATAGTTGTAGAAGCGAAAGCACTGGAAGCCATGGATCGTCAATAAGGAAACTTTGGTACGAAACCTGTGGAAAGTCAGTCAATCAACAGATTAGGTACAAAGACATGGACGGAGAAGTCAAATAAAAGATTGGAATGTAATAGATGTGGAAGTTCCAGACATTTGGCCCGTGACAACAACTGCCCTGCAAAAGGAAAGACTTGCCATAAATGTGGGATCTTAGGACACTTCAGAAATCAATGTCGGACAAGACAAACTCAGAAGAGGAAATTAGAAGAAGAAGAATCATCGAACAGTCAGAACATAGAGTTAAACCACTAGACAAGTATATCTACCCATACTCATATTATTAAGCTGAAGAATTTGTTTGTTTGTTTGGTTGAACGCGCTAATCTCAGCACTGGTTCGAATTGAAAGTTTTTGTGTTAAATAGTCCATTTACCGAGGAAGGTTATAGGCCCAAGCGAAGCCGGGTCGGGTCGCTAGTCTTGGCTATAAAGAGATTCAGAGCCCCGATGAATATCGCTGAACTGCAGAGTTTTATGGGCTTAGTGAATTACGTGGGAAAATGGATCCCCCACTTAGCAACGGTAACAGAACCCCTTAAGCAACTGCTACGGAAAAGAACAGGAAGAAATACGGACATTCAAGATGACTGGGGAGATGTCCAAAAGAATGCATTTATCGATCTTAAGGCACCAAATTGAAGGTACCAAATTTAGGTTACCACAATCCTCATGATAAGACGGTGGTTGCAGATGCAAACCCATTAAAAAGAAGAAATTTTCCTTCCGAACCATGGGTTCACATAGCAATTAACCTCAGGGGCCCTTACCTAGCGGAGATTATATCCTGGTAGTTTTGGATTATTACACCAGATATAAAGAGGTGAAAACATGCAGAACCATAACAAGCTTAAAATAATTGGAATGCTTAAGGGCGCGTATTCGATTTAGCGCAACTCAAAATCTAAACGATTGCTAGAACGGCGTATTAGCATTGACACACACTAGTACAATACAATGGTCTGTTTGTGTGCATCAGAAAAAAAATATGCACGAAATAAGCACGAATCATTGAAATTGATCGGCAAACGACAGCGCGCGATGTTTTACAGTGCTTTTTAAAATAATTGTCTAAAATAAATGAGCTCGCGTATGCTGAAAAATATTCTGTATATTAAGCATAACATTTACTTTCATAAAATAAATATATCAGCTATGTTTTTATTCAAATACTGGTGAAAAAAAAAATTGTCAAAGTGAACCGATTTTCTACTTTTCCAACATTGCTTTTTAATACATAATAGTAATATTTTCATAATTTTTGCTCTGTAGCTGTCTTTATGACTGTATATACTGTTGGAAAAACGCATAAAACAAAATATTTTGGCATATTGTAATGGTTGTATTAGTCCTGAAAGTTAACTCTGACGTCTATTTTCGAAAAACGATATGAGAGAATTGTCTTCGCTTTAAAAAAAACATAATTAAAAATTATACTTTTACTATGTAGCTGTCTAAATCAAGACTTAATCTTTCTAAAACTGTAAATTGTCTTTAAATAATCTGCTCACATGATTACGATATTGCTTCGACTCTACAATACCATTCTCTACTGGCCGCAACCAAATGGAAAAGTGGAGCACCAGAATAGGCCATTCTAAAACGCCTCAAGATTTCTCAAGTAAAGAAAAAGAACTGGAAGAAGGCTCTTCGCGAGTACATGGTACCTCACACAGCTACAGGAAAGATACCTGCAGAACTGTTCTTTAGACGACAATTTCGAGACCAGCTGCCTATGATTCAGGACATGACGCATCTCTCAGAGGATCTTGAAATGAGGGATAGAGATAAGGAACTAAAGGAAAAAGGGAAGGAATACGCGGATAGGAAGAGAAGAGGTACTAGTTGTGAATTGGAAGTTGGAGATAAAGTATACGTCAAGAACATGACTAAACAAAACAAGCTGAGCTTAAACTATGAACCCAAAACACATACTGTCGAAGCGAACAAAGGAGGGGACGTAAGTCTACGAAACGATGAAACTAGTCATCGAATCAGACGGAACGTCGTACACCTAAAACGAATGGAGGGACAATGGAAGGTGCTAGATAATGAGAATAATACTAGTGATGCTCAAACCAACGATAATAGTGATGTAAATCAATCACAACTCGAGTGAATAAAGCGATAGACAATAATGACTGACAGACATGAATGAATGAAAATAATCAATAATTAAGGATTAAACATAAATTGAATAAGGACTTGCTGATAGCATTAATTTATATACTTATATAAAATAATATAAAGAAAAAAAAACATTAACAAGGGAGGGATGTAGTGTATAGACATTCATAGTTGTGTGTAACTCTGTCGTCTCGAGCAACGCACGCAGAGTCGCGGGTCGGAGGGACTGCCGGACCGACCGCCGCAGGGTGAAGACGTGGACGCTTGCTGCGAGCCGATATCAATGTAATTTAGTGTTACTTGTCCTTTACTAATATTAACCCCTTAGGTCTAGTGTACATTACACCATGCAACCAACAGAGACCGGTGGAGAAGGATCGCGAAGGCTGCGACCGCAGTTGTGGGTGACGTCCCATGACCACGACCACTCTGTCAAGAGTGAACGACTGAGAAGAAGAAGAAGAGAATTTTGATGTTACAGTGTCATCGGGCTAAACTTTGTGTGTATTTTGAACTGCAAATATTACAAATATTTTAAGTTTGTTATAGTTGATTTGTTATAAAACGTGGTAATGCTATCAGCCTTTCTAGAATTTGTCCCATTGACCGCTATCCCGACGAGTTTCTACTTTTATCCGACAAAAAAATCTAATTATAAAAAAAAACTTTAAGGCGGCCCACTAAAGAGAAATTATAAAAAAAACACAAGTTAACAAAAAATAAACAATTAAATTAGCATTAATTCCACACTGAGGGACACTAACACAGACTTGCTTTATGCGGCTATGTCCAGCCACCGCTTGTAGGTCTTGGTAGCATACATCCTATCAATCAGCAAGGTTCCTTAACTGTACTGTTTCTACACGTAGCAACCCTGGACATGAATGAGGCAATTCTGCTTCTTTGGATGACATTAAACGCGTTGCCACTTTGCCAGAGACGCTACAGTGGCGTTTCAACATGTTTTCTACACTATTCGATGTCTATAGATGTTATTGTTCTTTTTCTTCTTTTCGAATCGATGGTTTTCCTTTTTTTTTTGTTAGACTACTTGGGCCCAGTAGGTAGCCAGATTTATCGCAGCATTAGTGGCGTTTTTAATGTCCTCTAAGGTGCAGGTTATTGTACTGAAACGAGCTTTGTGTATACGTATTTAATTATGGGTTAAAATGTAATAAAGATTTCTTCTCCAAGTTGGTTAAATAGTATTTCGGTTTAACCTGAAAACTATATTTACTTTTCATAAGCATGAAATCATTTGTAACGACTTATTGTTTACATTTTATAATATTTGTTTTTATGGATTCTTGGAATCTTATAAATAATATATAATGTACTCACAGTTTTATGTGCTGGTTTTGTCTGTGTTATAATTATATTCCTGTAACATCATCATTTCATATAATTTCTTAAAAAACCTGAAAAATAAATAATGTTTTGCTTTGACATGTTTGTCAATGACAGTCGTCAAAGTTGACGACCGTCAACATTTCTTCTAATAAGTTTTCGGCTAGCTAACGTCAAACCTCTATGCTGTTGATCTTGTAAGCTTGTTTGTCTGTGTTATATATTAAACGGCTGAACACCCGCTGTATTATCGTGTGTTTCTTTAGATCTAATTCGCACTAATATTATATAAAAATTATTGGCATTCGACAATTATTGAGTATGGCCGGTGCCATAGAAAAGCGATTTGACCGTTCTAGAAAGAGGATTCATAATTGGATTTTTTACGAATTTCGGAAGAGCGGTCAGAAAACAAAACCTGTCAAAGAGTGAGTCTAGATCTCGGAGTCGCTTGGGTAACACGCTGATTACCCATACGCTTACGTTGCTGAAGTCTACCAGTCTACTTACTGCAAGTCTACCAGTCTACTTACTGCAAGTCTACCAGTCTACAACCGAGAGTCGGTTAAGCGGGTTAAGCCGAGCTGTCGCGTGCCTGTGCTCCCAGGGCAGGTTCTCCTACTGACCGCCTGGGGAACCTCCGTCCCTGAGCTGATCGCGCCAGTCTTCTCTTCGGCCGATCCTGTTGCCGGCCAGGCTGGGGATCATAACCCTCCCTGGAACTCTCTGCCTAATCCCAGTGCGTTTAGGTCAGTCCTTATTTTTATACTAACAATTGTTTTTGATACTCATCACATTTTATCTTTTGTGTGAGAGCTAATAAATTCAATTCGTACAGTTCTACATAGCCTGTTATTCCTTAAACTATGTAGAAATGTTAGTTATTATTCGAGGAAAATACTTCAAATATTTAAAGTTTAAAAGTGTCCAAATTAAAATTCAGTGTTTGTATTTAATTTAATTTCAAAATTATTAGCTACTGCTCCGGATTTAGAGTACGATTTATACGAATAGGCTTTCTCCCCTAATGGAACTGCGCAAATGCACGGCACAGTCCCCTTCTGCCTAGCCCCTTAGGGACAAGAGTCGTGACGTATATAATAAAAAGAGTTAAATTAAAACAACTTTAATAACTTAGTCCCGTATTCTACTTAAATAAATAGGTACCTAATACGGAGATAGTTTCAAGAATTTATTTTCTCAGTTATTTGCTCTAACAATTCTCGCGAGATTTCTTAGATTTATTATGAGACCAAATACTTGGAGACTCTGAGAGAAATTCACTAAGATATAGTGAAAAGTTTATTTAAAAATTGGAGAGAAATATTAGTTGTTGTCATTTGGTCCCTTGCTACTACTTCAAGGAAGAACTTCTTTTCTGTTTAGGGATGATAAACGAACGAATAATATTAAAAAAATATCGATTACTTATCTTTCGAGTTTTTATTTTAAGCGTCGATTTTTTTTCTACTGGTATTTAAAATAACAATTCAACACCGCTATCCAGTTCATTCGGACTTCGGGAGTTTCCGTTGTTTCAAGTTTCTATGAGGTAGATCCGCAGAGATAGCCTATGAAATTCTAATTTAACTACGTTTTTTGCAATTCCCAGGTCAGTGTCAGGTTATATCTCGATCAAAATATAATACGGGACTTTCACAGATGTATTTACAGAATTATAATCATTAGAATCATTGTAGTACATCTCTAAGTTATTTTGCGGACTACCTTTGCGAAGTCACCTCTTTTTGATTTATTTGATTGATTCTACTTTTGTTTTATTTTTAATTAATACATTTTATTTACAAAGAATCAATAATTTTTGAAAATTCGTTTTTTTTTACAAAAAATCGATAATTTTTGAAAATTCGTTTTATTTTAAAAAAAATGATGTTTCTGTAATCGATTTTTAAAGAAAAATATAGAATCGATTATAAAGTAATCGATTTTTTTACTGTTAAGTCACATCCCTGCGTATCGTTCAGTTATAATTGTTGTAGTTTTAACACTCATTGCCGATGATTATCACCTGCATATAAGGGCTAGCGCACATCGCACCGGGTTACGGCAATAGCAGAGAATTTTAAGTAAATTGATGTCGTTTGAATACTTATATCTAGCCTTACGTAGGCGCGTGCTCCTTGTATTACCACGTGATTGTCATACGTAGAAAGGATAATTGCACAATTTAAGAAAAATCAATATTTGGTAATTGTAATATGCAATTAAAATCACGTACAGAACCGTAACATTTTTCTATCTGATGACCCACCACATTCCACGTCTTTTTGTGGGCATGGTGTAGACAAGTTCTGGTGAAACTAGATTCATTTGAAATTAATTCATTTGAAAGAGTATTTTTAAAGTAGGTCGTCACAACGAATAATTATGTTCTCTTCATTAGTCGTGAGCTGTCATTGTAGCTGTTCTATGTCGATAAATCAGTTCGACTCCAACCGGCGTTTTTTTATAAGTACAGGAATAAGTCTAAGAAAGTTAATTTTGTTATCCATACTAATATCATAAATGCGAAAATGAGTTTATTTATTTCTTTGTTTATAAGGGTCAAGTCACACCGGAATGTCAGCGCAGCAGCCGGCAGTTTTGATGGCAAACCATTTTCAACTTTATCTCAAAACGTCAAGACATAGTATCGCTTAAAGATTTGTATGCGTCGAGCGGGAGCTCGTGCCGCCGGGCGGCTCTGCGAGCCGATAACCGCCGAACCGATACTGTGCTTTGAGGTTTAGAGATAAAGTTGAAAATGGTTTGGCAGCAAAACTGCCGGCCGCTGCGCTGCCATTCCGGTGTGACTTGACCCTTACACTTTTACAGCTAAGCTCTTTAACCGTCTTAGTTTGAGCCCCAAGAAAGGACATGGCTTGTCAATTTTTTCTAATATGACGTTCTAAAGTGCTTTTTTAGATCGATTTATGTGTGCGCCACTTGGGGAAGGCCTATCTCCAGCAGTGGACGTCTTTCGGCTGAAATGATGTCGATGATGATTAAAGTGCTTTTAAATGGTTTACGTGAAATAAATGATTTGTCTTTGACTTTGCTACTTTTCAATTCGCGACTTCGTCTGTATCCACGATAACCGATATTCACGAGGACGAAATCGCAAGCAAAAGCTAGTTTAATAATATTAATTTTCAATAAATTAATCTATACTAATATTATAAAGCTGAAGAGTTTGTTTGTTTGTTTGGTTGAACGCGCTAATCTCAGGATCTACTGGTTCGAATTGAAAAATTCTTTTTGTGTTGGATAGTCCATTTATCGAGGAAGGTTACAGGCCCAAGCGAAGCCGGGTCGTGTCGCTAGTTTCCAATATTCGGATAACAGAAATCCATAGTATTAGTAATTTATCATATATCTACTGTTAGTACATAAATGAAAATAAAAAACATTTTCAGTTTGAGAAGCATTTTGTACAGAAGATGAACAAGTTTCTTACTCGATCATTTTCTCCACAAAATATAAATGATCTTAAAAACCATTACTCAAGAAAAAAAAAACCAAACCAAAATATTAACCACACAAAGACAGCCAGATTCATAAGCACTGTCATTTCAACTTAATACATTTTACATTACCACATTTAAATAATTCTCTTAACCCTCTCAATGCGAGTGCTACTCAGGCGTGCCGGTTCTCGGCGCAAATCTCGAAATCGTGGACGGTATTGTGCGTTGATATTTCAATTCGTTCCGAGTCCCTAGAGCTCGGTTGAATGCTCCTTTTGTTTCTTTTAAAAGGAGGTTGAAATGGATGGATGTGGTAGAGATTGTGGAGCTAATTAAGGAGGATAGGATGTTGGAAGATTGTTGTTAGTTTGTGGAGATGGCTGTTTGTTATCGTTGCGATTGTTGATCAAATAATTAACTAAATATTTATTTAGTTATATTCAACAAAAAAAACAAAAAACTAATTGCAAGCGTGGGCCACTTTTACGACTAAAAGCAGCCCACACGCCTTAGACATTCAAAACTAATCGTGGGCAAAGTGCAATTAAAAACAATTCTGATAAACACAAATACCACTAGTATACGTTAGTTCGTTGTGGAGTTCTAGGGCCTTGCAGTTCCATCATCAGACCTTATAAACAAATCATGGTCAAAGTGTATCTCAAGATAATCCTTACAAGCACAAACACCACTATGATACTTTTGTTCCGTTACGGAGTTCCGAGCTTGCCTTCCAGCTCCACCATAAGACCTTGAAAATAGATCTTGGCTAAAATGCATCTTAAGACAGTGGGAACAAGTCCAAACTCGACTAGGATACGTTGTTCTTATTGATTTCAAGTGCCTACCTTCGCGGGCTTCATCATTAAATCAGTTCGATGGTACCATGTATCGTCATGAGTTTTATATATAGAAATTGGTTGAATTCGATTTCTAAGATTTTCATTCATCGTTTGTATTTATATTCCATGCAATGTCATCATCATCATGTTATTCTTTAGACGCCCACTGCTAGGCATAGGTCCAAGGGGGGTTCAGCCGTAATCGTCATGCTGGGCCGATGCATGTTGGCGATCGCAGTAGGTGTTATGGTACTCAGAAGGACGCTACTGCCCATCTTCTGGTCAATATCCCTCTGTCGCCTTCTACGACACCCACGGGAAATGGGGTGGTGCTATTCGCGGCCGGAACCACACGGCTTATGCAATGTCAATTATTTTTAATATGACATTTTGGTTCACAGTATAACTCTATCACTGGAATTCTGAAAAAGAAAAACATCTAACAGCCAGAAAGCATCAGAAGGATTCATGCTTCCCCTCATCACAGATCATATAATACTAAAGTACAGATACCCAATCCCATACAAAGAAATGAGACCTCCCTAACTCTGGCAATTGCTCTGGCTATTTTCTTTCCTTCATTGCTTCAACAGATGGCAGTATCAGCGACTCACAAATTGCCAGAGACTGTATTTTTACAACGCCATCTTTCGAGTCGGCCTAGGTACTAGGCGCCATCGATACTACTAGATGGCGTTTAATTAATGGTAGATACTCTACAACGCACTGTGCGTTCAAGGACAAGAAGTAATAACAATAGGTACTTGCAACAAAAGTTATCTTGAGTTGGCTAAATAGTTTTTGTAACGAAAACTTCTTTAGCCGTTGTCTGTCGATGTGTGCGTGAGTTGAATGCCGACGCCAATCGAAAATAGACCGTATAACTCGATTTTCAAGACTTTATTTTGAATGTTATGCAAAATACTTATCGAGTATTTCGAAGTTTCGACGTCGCAGCCCGCTTGAATGATAAAAGATTAAATGATTTTTAAAGTTAAATATGTACGCTAGTTTCTATTAATAATTGTATTTTGTCTTGAACAATAATATTATATTCTTGAAACAATGATTTTGCAAAAGCTGACAGTTCTGCCTGTAAGTAAAAGTATGAAGGAAAGTTTTTATTGCTGACATAATAACCATTACTTATTAGGAAACTAGCTGATGTCCGCGACTTCATCCGCGTGTATGTCAGTTAATATCGGGGTTTTAATATTTTTGCGTAAAACCCATTTTTTTGTAAAAATAAATGTACCTAACTACCTTTAATTACTCCATAAAACATCAAGTGTCTGCCAGTGAAAGTCCCGTCAAAATCGGTGCAGCCGTTTCAGAGATTAGCCGGATCAAACAGACAAACAAAAAAAACTGAAAAATATTTTTTTTTAATATGTACCCGTATACTTTCTGCGTTTAGTAAAAAGCTTATATTTTGGCATTACGAACAGACACTTCAATTTTATTTATTTGTATAGATGTATACTTACTAAATCTAAACAAATGAATTAAATTGAGTGTCTGTTTGTAATGTCAAAGTAATAGCTTTTTAGTAAATGCATATGATATCAAAAACACAATTTATAAAATATTTGTCTGCCTGTCTGTCGATCTCTCCGTCTGTCGGTTTGTTCCGGCTAATCTCTGAAACGGCTGGACCGATTTTGATGTGACTTTCACTGGCAGTTAGCTGATGTTATAAAGAGTAACTTTTATGTTAGAAACACGCGCTAAAAAAATTAAAACTTAGCTGATAACCGACAATCACGCGGACAAAGTCACGG
Organism: Charanyca ferruginea; assembly: GCA_947361185.1. NCBI lineage: Eukaryota > Metazoa > Arthropoda > Insecta > Lepidoptera > Noctuidae > Charanyca > Charanyca ferruginea. Next base: position 18,245,874 of record OX376056.1, on the reverse strand, counting down.
GCATCAGCTAGTCTGGTAATATTACTATTCCCTGTTCACAATAAGATTAGACATAAACACAAACCTTTTTTACAGTCCCTTCAACCGATTTTGACTTCTATTCCGTAGGCTTAAGGATGACATTAGAGGCAAAAAGTGGTTACAATAACAACTGTTTACTGCAGTTGCCATTTGTCATGCTACCAACGCAATAGAAGTCAAAATCAGTTGAACGGACTGTAAAAAAGGTTTGTGAATATGTCTAATCTTATTGTAAACGGAGTATAATTTTGAGCGCGTTGAAAATGTAGCGTCCTTAATGAATAATGTAGGTAGTTACTGCTGCGGATGAAATAGGTAGGTACATTTTATTTTTAGGTACGACAGCTTAGTAAGTACTTTTTGTTAGATTGGTGAGAATTGGAGACAAATGAATGGTTTTGCTAGATTCTTAATATTATGACAGCCTTATAGTACAGACGCCAGAACACCAAACCATAAGTACCAACTGTCTAAAAATTTCCCAATTGGATATGAACCTTAATATTTTGCAATAAAGTTAAAAAATTATCATTGTTTTACAGATTGATCGAAGTAGGTAGGTACTTTGATGTGGTCTCTGTACTTATTGTTCGATTGGTGCTTTGCTTAGAATAAAGTCATAATTATTTTGTAGGTATTAAAGGATGAATTCTTAGCTTGGCGCCGAACGGCACGCTTTTGCTTTTTTACGGTTCCGTGCCGAAAGGGTAAAACGGGGCCCTATTAGGTAAGTACTAATTAGGGTTTCATACCTGTGATGTACTGTAAAATAATTAAATAAATATGGGGTCCTGCTACCCGCCCGCTCGGCATCGCATTGACAGCAGTCGAGACGAGCGGACGGTCGCACACACTCAAATAGAAATATAATTGTGTTTTATTAAACCACCCAAGAGTAAAAGCGAGACGTAACATTGGCGACGAGGATAAAGAACGTGAGTAAAATAAACAGATAACAAGAGAAAAAAGCGAATGACCGAGGTTATCTATTTATTCACAATTAAATATTGTTTTCTATTTTCTCTTAAAGGGATATGGAGATAAATAAATATATTGTTTAGTAAAATAAGAAATATTTTATGTGTAAGCAAATTACTGACAATTTATATCTTCGGTCAAAATTGCCTTAAAACCAGTGCCTGCTAATACTTACCAATAAAATATTGTTGTGTAGCTAGTGTGCACATTCCATTATAACTATAAATCCACATTGTATAAATACCGCAGAACTATCACTAAGTACCAAAAACATAGTGAGATTTATTCTCCGCGTTATTCTCGACTTACCCACATTATATTTAAATAAAACTATTTACATTTTAAGGGATACCGCACGACTAAGTACTTATCTAAACAGTAATTATCGTTCATACAATCTTAATTTTTATTGGTATGCAAGTTATAGGTAATGAATTAATATGGTTAAGAAGGAAAATATGATTACATAGTGTACGAATTTTTCGACTTTGACTTTGGATTTCTTTAAAACAATCTATTGCGATTAGACTTGACTCTTGCTCTTTTTAAATAGCTACCGACTACACAACAACAACCAATTGTGCCTGTAAGTATTAGCCAAGTCGAAAGAGAATGACAAAATACATGCTGTACACTATTCCAATGGGTAAATACCCTTCTAGTTCCACATATACTGGTATAAAACTGTTCTAGTATATGCAATTCCACCAAATTACATTTATTCCAATGGGTAAATACCCATCAAGTTCCACATATACTGGTATAAAACTGTTCTAGTATATGCAATTCCACCAAATTACATTTATTCCAATGGGTAAATACCCATCAAGTTCCACATATACTGGTATAAAACTGTTCTAGTATATGCAATTCCACCAAATTACATTTATTCCAATGGGTAAATACCCATCAAGTTCCTCATATACTGGTATAAAACTGTAAGTAAGTACTAGTATATGCAATTCCACAAAATGAAATGATTCATGTTCCAATCCAAAAGTTCAGTCGTGAGTAATAAAAACGCAATAGGTACTATCTATGAATTCTATATACATTATTATATCGGTGCTTATCATATCGCTACCAAGTAGGTAGGTATAGTGGTTAATTTCCGTAGTAAATTTAAGCAATTTTTCATACCTACTTGCAGATTGTCCTAGCATGTCTCAATTACCGACCTCATTAGGCCATCGGTGGCAAAGATGGAAACGAATTCTCGAAATCTACCTTCTAGCCTTAAGCAAAGACCAGCCCTTAAAAAAACGAGCAACACTTCTACATACCGGTGGTTTAGGATTGCAAGATATCTATTAACCTTCCCGGTGCACACGTTGAAGAGGGCGACCCCTCCGTTGTTTTCGAGTCTGTTATTAAAAATCTAGACGAGTACTTTTCTCCGAAGCAGAGTTTTGTTATGAACGACACGTAGGTATTCTGACTCATGGAACAGGAACCGGACGAAAAGTTGGAAAAATTAGTAGTTAGATTACGTAATCAATGTTCCAAATGCGATTTTGCTAACAAAGACAACGCTCTCATAAACCAAATTGCTGAAAAATGTACCTCATCAGACCTTAGAAAGAAAATACTATAGTTAGGAAATTCCGTTACAATAGAAAAGGTTATTTTAGAAGCCAACTCAATTGGAACCGTAAGGAATTTAAATTTTAAGGACAATTAAAGGAATTCCAAGTAGTAAAAACTGAACAGGTTAATAGGATTGGAACAAGAACAAACAAAACCCGAACTCAGGGTATTCACTCGGATAATACACGGTGTGCAAGACGTGGAAGTGAAAATCACAAGTGTGATGATACACGTTATCCCGCGAGGGACAAATGTGGCTATAAAGGTCAGTTTCATGAGTCAATGTCGAACAAGGAAACTCAAGCGTAAAGCACCCATTACTTGAAACAAACAAAAAAAAATTACAAAAAAAAAATAAAGAAACTAAAACAAACGAACCACATACAAAATTACCACTCAGTAATGTAAACTATTTTATTTTATATTGACGATGACGCTGAAATAACTTGCGAAGTAGAAGATGTCAACGTAAATATGCTCATCGACTCTGAGAGTAAAAACAATATAATACCTAAATGATAAAACCTGGGAATGTTTAAAATCAAAAGCTGCCGTTGTGCCTAAACAGCAACCAGGTTCCGATCAAGTGTTTATGGCATACGGTTCAAAAGATCCTCTGGATGTGCTCGGCACATTTGAAGCATCAATCGTAGTTGGACCAGAAACAAAAACTGCAAAATTTTATGTTATTAAAAATAGCACCCGTAATTTGTTGGGCAAGCATACAGCTACAGGTCTCAATGTGTTTATAATAGGGGTGAGTATAAATCTAATATATACAGAGATTTTTTCTAAATTCAAAAATGTCTAGTTGGCTATTGCTGTGCTATTGCTGTGTTGCTGTATCTGTGACAAATGCTAACAAAAGCTTATGTAACCTCAATAAAAACAAACAGGAGACCAGATCATTTTATCACAAACACGGATATCTATGACCACAAAGGTCAACCGGAATTAATACATTAAATAGGTAGGCTAAAACTACAAAAAACTGCATAAAAAACTTATCAAATGTAGGTAACATAGTAAAACTTAAAATTATGTTGTGATTGTAAACTTTTTTAAGTTAATTAAAAATACGTAAGTAACAGGTTATACACATAACTATTATCAACATCTCCAGTTAATATAAATAATAAGTACTAATTTATTAAAATAATATATCCAGGTAAATATATATTATTAGAATATATACAAGAGCTAGTATCCAATGCAAATGGTTATTTTCAATTATTAAATTTATTATACCTAACATAATTTTACAATTATAAAAGTTTTATACTTTTTAAATCACTGATAATAATTGTGAACAGATTGCATATTGAGCACTACGTGACCACTTGTGTATCGCGTATTATTTCGACGCCACAAACATAAGCGTCCGTGTTCACTGGATTGAAAGTTTTTATCAGATTACATTACTCCAATTAAAGTTTATGTGATCCCAAAGTAAACTGTTATCTTGCCATTTTATGGTTCTCCGTGAGCAAGGATTTCACAGCATGCCACTGAAATGCAGCCCTTTACTATGAATAGCACGACGGACAGTGTCAACACTTGTGTCAAATAAACCAGCATAGTGGTTTGTAGGCAGAATTCTATTTTCTTCATACTCCTCTATCATGGTGCTATGTGTTATAATAAGTCGTGGTCTACCAGTTCTTTGATGGTGTGGCAAAGAACCCTTCTCTTCAAATCGTCATACCATTGTCGTACCCATAGAACAAATATTTTTCTCTGCAACAATAAAACAGAAATATTATAATACCCAATAATGGTTATTTTGTAGCATATAGTAACAAACAAATAATGGAGTTTTTTATATATATAAGAGTGTACAAATAAAACTAGTTACTTACGTTTACACTGGTCTCACTGGCTATTTCTATCAAGCTTTTGCCTTGAGTAATTATTTGAGCTCTTGTTACAAAATCAATATTACAACGCGTATACTCATTTTGGTAAAAGAAGTAAGTAATACAAATTATAAAAAAAAAAAACTAAAAAAAAACAAAAGGCGAACGAGATAATCGAAATGAAATTAGCGAACGATCAATTCAGCTTAGTCATAACTCTTCGATCTAAGTATTATTTATACTAATACTTACTTACTTCCTAATATTATTATTATAAATGCGAAAGTAACTCTGTCTGTTACGCTTTCACGGGGAAACGGCTAAACCGATTTTGATGAAATTTGGCGTGAAGATAGGTTGAGCCCTGGGAAAGGACATATGTTGCTTTTTAATCCGCGACTTCGCCTGCTTCCGCGATAACCGACATTCACGCAGACGAAGTCGCGAGCAAAAGCTAGTTATTTATAAATCCATATTCAACCTACCCTCTCAAGTTTAAAAACTAAAACTTACAAAATCAGATACTTAATTTTAACAAAGTAAATTAATAGTTAAAAACAGTTTCCTTTAAAATAAATATTAATTATAAATTACTTAAATGTTTGAAGAGACAAAAATAAACTACAATAAAAAAATTATCATTTAAAGCAAAGCAACCATCTAGTAACAGCATAATTACAATTTTGTTAATCGTTAACTGGTTTTATGCTAGATGGCGTCATTTCACGCTTCACACGATTTTATTTCTGTACTATCCATGGGTTTTTGCATGCGTTTTTTTGTATGTAATAGCACTCCCCATAGTACAACTGGAAAGACACCGACACAGACGTATGGACCTAGAAGTATATGATAGAGATAAAATCATAAAAGAAAAGAGAAATTGAAGGGGAATTGAGATTGGAAAAAGAAAGCTGTAGACAATGAAATTTATATAGGAGAAAAGGTTTATGTTAAAAACATGACAATGGAAAATATATTGACACCTGATTTCAACCCTACTCCACACACAGTAATGAGTGCTAAAGGAGGTGATATAAATATAAAAATGATGAAACAGGTGAAAACATAAGAAGAATTATAGTTCACCTCAAGAAAATAGAGGGACACTGGAGAATTCACAATGAAAACGAAGAAAAAGACGATGGTGATGTAGAATTAGACACGGATGATTAATTTGGTATTATAATAATCATTGATAGTATTAAGATTAATAATAAAATTATAATATCAGATTTAAATTCTTTAAATACCAGAATTATATAAAATCATGTGTAGCTTAAATAGTGACTATTAACCAAGATCAAATTCAGAGTAGTTAATTTGATTAGTTAAAAAAAATATATTGAAAGGGAGAGATGTGATGTACTGTAAAATAATTAAATAAATATGGGGTCCTGCGACCCGCCCGCTCGGCATTGCATTGACAGCAGTCGAGACGAGCGGACGGTCGCACACACTCAAATAGAAATATAATTGTGTTTTATTAAACCACCCAAGAGTAAAAGCGAGACGTAACAATACCCAAAGGGTAAAAACGGAACCCTATTACTAAAACTCCACTGTCCGTTTGACTGCCTGTCACCAGGCTGTATCTCATGAACCGTGATAGCTGGACTGTTGAAATTTTCACAGATGATGTATTTCTATTGCCGCTATACTTACCTAATAACAAAGTTACAACAACAAACAACAAAAACAGAATAAAATAAATATTTAAGGGGGTATCCCATCATCATCATCTGCCTAGCCTTTTCCCAACAATATTGGGGTCGGCTTCCGTCTAACCGGATGCAGCTGAATACTAGTGTTTTACATGGAGCGACTGCCTATCGGACCTCCACAACCCAGTTAATGGGTAACACGATACCCCTTGGTAAGACTGGTTGTCAGACTTTCTGGCTTCTGACTACCCATAACGACTGCCAAATATCTACAAATGACAGCCGGGACCAACAGCTTTACGTGCTTTTCCGAGGCACGGAGCGAACTCGATATGAAAGGGCCCATCCACAGACCGACCGCGGCTAGCGTAGCTTAACCTGTGACCGATCGATCTGTACGGCTTTAACTTAACCCATACAACAAAATAAATGTTTTAATATAGGTAGGTAGTGTCTGAAGTTTTTATAGACAATAGTACGGAACCCTTAGTGCGCGAGTCCGACTCGCAGTGTTTGGCACGTGGCGTATAAAAAGTTTTAAAAATCCTTGAAACCACTAAACGTAAATTAGTACCTACCGATTATGGAGGGACTACGGGACTAATTGAGTAAAACGCCATCTATTGCAAAGACTTCTAAACAAAGTTACTATCAGATGGCTACTGTTAGCTACTTTTATCATTCTGTAAAATCGAATTGAGGTAAAATGTTTCATTTATCTTTTTTGTTGAAAATACGTGTTTTCTGTGTGTAAATACATAAACCAACATTAAACAATGAAGTTTTGATTTTTACTTATTCTTACTTCAGTCAAAATCTGCCATTAAACACTTTTTAGTGATTGTTAATATCCGACTGGTTACGTAGGCTGCCATCTATGATTTTTTTTTCATAACTAATTATAATTTGTTCGAGTTGAGACCCCATGCCCTCATCACAGATCAGTTACGTGAATTAGCCGCAGGAGACAGGTTCGACTTACTGTGGAGTCCATAAGTAAAATGGTTCCTATGCGTCTTAGTTCTTTTTTTTTTCAATGTAAACCTAGCTATTATGTGTAGACTACACATTTCCTTATAATCTACATTTAATAGTTTTGTTTACATTTGCATTTTTTTTGGTAAAAAACATAATTATCTTATCTTATTTTAGGAAGGTACAGGCGCTAGCACATCAAGCCGAACCAAACTGTCAAATTTTTCAAATTGAATATGAACGTTATACTTTTGTAATAAATTTGAAAATCTATCAAAGAAATTTGACAGATTGTTATAGCTTGATGTGCTGGCCTCTGCACCTGTGTTACTATCCTGAGTTTATCTGTATTTGCAGTTCATCTGTCTATTATTTGCATTCTTCTTTCAGGCGAGTTGATGGTAAACACGTGTATGTATTGTGTGTGTGTGAGTTTGTGTAGATGTGTGTGTATGTATGAGTGTGTGTGTGTGTTGTGTTTGATCTTATCAAATTCAATTCCATTATTTTGATCTGAAGGTCTCTTCAATATCTATTACATATAATAAAACAGTAACAAAACTGTGTCTGTACATTGAATATATTAAAAAAAAAATAATTGAGGGGGGTTTAGGAACAGTAATAGAGCACGAATGCAAAAAAAAAATCTGTCTGTTTGTATGTTTGTCTGTTTGTTTGTACACGCTAATCTTCGGAACTACTGGGCGGATTTGAATGATTTTTCTTTTGTTGTATACATATTAAGTATGGGCAACATATAGGCTATAATTTATCTTGGAAACTTGAACACCTCATGCAGAACCGCAACAGACCAGCTAAACTATAAGAGATACAAAAATGGTACCATAGCACATATAGGAATAACGTCTTAGCAAAAGTTGTTCGGTCCGATGGGCATTTCCTGTTGACTTATAAAAATCGAAGATCAGAAACATGTGATGTGAAAATTAAAGCTATCACTATTTTCACTGTATATTATAAAATAACATAAGCTGGGAGTACCTCCACGCGGTGAAGGCGGTGACAGTTTAGGACTGATTTTTGATGACGATGGTATATCATTGAAAATTTGACTCTACTGGCCAAAATTCCCATTAATTTTTTTATTTTATCGAATAAATATGCCTTCGGGCTTATAATATTTGGGTGTTTAATTTCCTTTTCTGTTTATCTTCGTGACACGGTAGCCTACTCGGTAACGCAGGGGAGCAGTCACTTAGATTTTAATTGATCAGGTATCTTTACAATAAAACTATAACCATGCCTAGAAAGAGGTCAAATCTTTCCCGATGTTCCAAAGGAGCTCAAAGATTGAGGATCATAAGATCCCAAGAATCTACCGAAGAGCGTCAGGAGAGACTTGATGGTGTTCGAGAACATCAGGCTGCAACTCGCTCCGTGGAAACCTCTTCAGATCGCGAAGCACGCCTGCGTTCTCAGCGTATCTACGCGTCTGCTTCTAGGTCTCTAGAGACAAGTGCGGAACGTGATGCGCGACTGTCCGCTGATCGTGAGCGACATGCATTGTATCGCGAATCGGAAACGTTTACCGATACAGAATCACGCTTGAGTTCTCAGCGTATTCGCACATCTATTAACAGGTCTTTTGAACCGAATGATGACCGTGATGCACGACTAACTGCTTATCGAGATTATCATACACTAGCGACCCGACCCAGCTTCGCATGGGCCTATAGCCTTCCTCGGTAAATGAACTATCTACACAAAAAGATTTTTTTTATTCGAACCAGTAGATCCTGAGATTAGCGCCTTCAACCAAACAAACAAACTCTTCAGCTTTATAATATTAGTATAGATTGTCCCGAACACGCACACAACAAAATATTCATAATCAGTTAGAAAGTGAGAGAAAAAGAATTGCTGGAGTACGGCATGAAGAGACAGAAGAAGAGAGCAACGAACGTTTGAATTCTGATCGACTTCGACATTCTCTGAATAGAATGTCGATATCATCTGAATCGGATGTGTCTCAAGATATAGCCGTAGGTCATGGCGACCTTCCTTGGGTTGATAAGGAACGGAGTTCATTTACATTTACTCCTATGTTTGACTACGCCACATATTCCGCCATCGGAGGTATGATTCAAAATTGTACTTTTTAAACGTCTCGAATCATCTCGCGCATCCAATTGTTTTCCCGTCCCCGGGCTCTTAGAATTCCACATCAAACGTTTCAGATCTACGATTTTGCCGACCCCGTTGTCGCTGGCATAAGCAACAGGATCCGCGTACGAAGTCGCGGGCAGAAGCTAGTAGATAATATAGAAATGGCTATAGAAATGGTTCACATAGTCAGACTTTTACCTAAAGTCTGACTATGTGAACCATTTCTGCCATTTCAGCCATTCCTTTCATACCGTAATCAAAGGAAATATTCACCCATCTAGGGACCGACCTCTGTAAGCGTTGCTTAACCTTGAAGTTATGTAGCTACGAGCCCCTGAAATCTGTACTGTCTTATCCCATAAAAGAGAGGGTTATTGCATCATTTCTTGTATCAGTTTCGCGTAACCTAAATTAAGACCATCATCTCAAATTTTACTATCCACAGTTGGATCCCTAATAAAACACCCATTTATTGCGCAACCCAGCCACAATAAAGTCTGGCAACACCAGTACGTCTGCGAGACGTATTCAATCAAACGTTGCGAATTTTGTTTATATGATCGTACGTCTGGCAGACTGCTTGTCAAATGTTGATGTCGTAAACTTAAACGTGAGCGTTTATCGCCCGTTTTAGCTGGAGGCCATGAAAACAGCGGGCTTGGGGAGATTTGTTATTGTAACTAATTTGTTGCGAGATAAGGGGCGTCAGTGAAACGCTTCTGATGTTCTAAATTTGTATTGGTCGTAAATGTTTTATTTCTTTGCATAGTCGGCGATATTATAACTGCTCACTCGTGTATTACATACTTTTCGTGCGACTTCATGTAAGAAGTCGAAAGTAAAATGATCTTCCAAGCATGCAGATTTTTTTTTTGTTCTGCGGACCCTGGTAGCGCCGAACGGCATCAGCATCAGCCGAAAGACGTCCACTGTTCCACGTATGCCTCCCCCATACCAACCTGCTGCTTGCATCCACCGGTTACCCGCGACCTTGATGATGTCGTTGGTCCATCTGGAGGAAGGCCTACCAACGTTGCGTCTTCCGGTTTGTGGTCGCCACTCGAGAAACTTTCTTCTTTCTACCTCATCGGTTATCGGTTCTTCGAGCGATGTGGCCTGCCCATTGCCATGGTTACCAGTTGTCCGGTTACCATATTGAATTGAATTGAATTGTTGTCATATTGTAAGTCTCAAGTTTTTACGACAGCTGTTGTACCAAATATTACACATACCTAAACTTGAAATACCCCCACGCCCCGCCCCCTTGATCCACCCGTAAGCACAATGTTTTGCGTGCGGTATATTGTCTAGTACTACCGGATATCTATGAGTACTACCATAAACAGTGACATTTTTCTAAAAAAACTCTTAAGAAGGAAAAAAATATAATTGCATGATTTTGCTTAAAGTATTTCTTCATTTCAATGATAAACGAATAAGCGAATACTTTTCACAATAATCGCTCCAGCTTCATCTCTCTTGCTCGCCGACTTTGTGGCCCCACACTGTCACGCACCGTAATAAATCATGGCGCCACGGACATTGTAAACGGTGCTTAATTCCTCTCCTCTCCAAATTAACTTTTACTCAGCAGATTCGGGGAAGTGGTGTGTACGTACCTTTATAGCTTCTATTGAATCCAGTAAAAATATAATTTCGGTATGAATATAAATTAGACGTGGGAGTTGACATTAAATAAAGTAAAAGAAAATGTTGTTTTAAGAAAATGAAAACTTATCCTTGGCAAGAAATTCGATCTTTAGTTTGAATACTTCAATACTTGGTGTACTTAATAAATATTGTATTATTTACTCAGTGTAGCTTTATTACGATGCCTGAAAATGCCGTAGGCATTCGTTTATGTTGAATTGAACAAAAAAAAACACAAGTTGTTTTTTAGTGTCTAAACACACTATGCCGAAGTTACGCGACCGAAGTTCAGCACAATTACGCCTGCAATGCTATTTGAATGACTGACGACACACTATGCCGAAATTACGTCGCGTCATAGCGTACAGCCTAACTTCGGTCGGGCGTAAGTTTAGCGGCAACTTATTCTGTGAGCACACATTAATAACAAGATCACTTTGTTTTGCGTCTGTCTGTCCGACTGTGTAGATAACACGACACGACGCCACGACAGCGCTCGAGACACTGAATACACACACAAAGTTGCGGAACTGAATTTCTGCCGCGTAAGTTCGGCACTTATGGTGTGTCATATCAGCCGAATACATCGTAACGTAAAATCAGGTGCCAAACTTGGGTCGCGTAACTTCGGCATAATGTGTTTAGACACTTAAGGTTATTCAAAAGTCAAACAATTTCCAAATTATGACTTACTAGCTTCTACCCGCGACTTTGTACACGAGAATGTCGGCCACCGCAGATGTAGACAAAGCCGAGGATTAAAAAGTAGCTTATATCTTTTCTTGGGTTTCAAGCTTAATCTGTACTCAATTTCATCAAAATCGGTTAAGAAGTTGAGCTGTAAAAGCGTAACAAACGAGCAAACTCACTTTCGGATTTATAATAAACATACTAGCTTTTTCCCGCGACATCGTCCGCGTGAATGTCAGTTATCGCAGATGCAGACAAAGTTGCGAAACAAAAGTTTTCTATATCCTTCCCCAGGGTCCAAGCTATTTTCATACCAAATTTCATAAAAATTGGTTCAGCCATTTCATCTTGAAAGTGTAACAGACGGAGTTACTTTCGCATTTATAATATTAAAGTATGGAAGTATGGATTTGTTAGACTAAACTTTATAATACAATACTTTAGTACAGAAGTCATTTGAAGAATGGCAAGAACTGAAAGTTACACACCTACTTCTTCTACTCCATCGCCAATATGTACCAGAGACAGATTAAAGATGGCGGCGCCTATCATTCATTCATTCATTCGTTCGCACATAGTACTGTACAAATGAAAGAGCATGTTATGCTCCTTTGTTTGACTGCCATTTTTTCAATACTCAATAACTTATTCATTCATTTTTAATTCGTATCTTAAATATTTATTTGGTTTTATTGACAAACAGTTTTGCCCATTGTGAATTCAGTGGAATACTTTTGTTTGATACTTTTTTTTAATCAATTCGCTCGATACACATTGACGTATACCTTTTGTAAATAAATACTTGTAAATCCCATCAGTAAGTGAAAATCAAACAATCACTTTGCATGGAACTCGACAAACTGAATCGTTGTTCCATCCAGAGATGTCTTGGTATATTTCTAGATATATCGAAAGCGTTCGACACTGTCTCTGCGCCCATACTCTTATCAAAACTGGAACGCATGGGGATACGTGGTATTGCACTGGATATGTTCTCAAGTTATCTTGAAAATCGACACCAGCATGTTAAAATAGGTGAGGTAATAAGTGACAAGGCAAAAATTGAATTTGGCGTTCCACAAGGAAGCATTCTGGGCCCAACTTTATTCCTCATCTATATAAACGACCTGTGTTCGCTTTCACTAACTAACTGCTCGGTGTTTACCTACGCTGATGATACAGCTCTACTTATTCACGGTAAAGATTGGAGTGAAGCAGAAAAATATGCTCAGACAGCACTAGACGCTGTTATGGATTGGTTAACCAAAAACCTGTTGACCCTAAATGCAGAAAAAACTAAATTAGTCTCGTTCTCTTTAAGAAACCAATCTCAGCCAAGCACATCACTTACTATTCAAGCCCACACCAGTCATGGGCTCCCAATGCATTCATCTTGTATGTGTCCTCCTTTAACAATCACATCAAACATAAAATACCTAGGAGTGCTGATTGACAAACATCTCAATTGGTATAGCCACATTGATAACCTGATAGCCCGAACGCGAAAACTCATATGTATTTTCAAAAAACTTCGCCTTTCAGCAGACACAGATACACTAAAGTTGGTGTATTTTTCACTTTGCCAATCTCTTCTCTTATATTGTTTGCCAGCATGGGGCGGCGCTTGCAAATCACACTTTCTAAAACTAGAAAGGGCCCAGAGGGCTGTTCTCAAAGTTATGTTTTACAAGTCCTTCAGATACTCAACAATGGAACTTTATAGAGAAAGCAAAGTATTGTCAGTGAGAGGACTATATGTGTTACAGTGTGTACTAAGAAGACATCGACTCCCACTTCAAATAAGTACCAAACGTCGTGCAGATATTGTTATCCCACCAGTAAGACATAAGACCACCTTCGCAAAACGTCAATTCAACTACCTCAGTTATAGTTTATATAATCAAATTAATAAATTTCTCCAGGTGCATAAATTGAATTACCATCAATGTAAAAATACGGTGAAAATGTGGCTGATGGATCAATCATACGATGAAACAGAAGAATTGCTTCTCACCCAATCCTAAGCAACTTCAGACACATTATATACGCCTCATGTCCTCACATCACACACACACATTCACGCACATACTCACTTACACACACACTCACTCACATATACACACACACACACATACACACACACACACACACACACACTAACGCGCGCACACACATTTCTCTTCTATTATACTTATCCTAATGTAAATTGTTTGTTAATTGTAATTAGTTAATAAGTCTATTATTAGGTATATTGTTAGTTTTTGGAATCACTGACTCCCAAGTCACAGGCTATAAACCTAGTTTGGGAGCCAGAAGATATATTTGTTCTCACATTAAGTACCAAATAAAAATGATTATTATTATTATTATTATTATTATCCAAATGAAAGATAAATACAAGCGCAATTAAAATGTTCTGCCACCAGGGGGCGCTGTGGTGACAACCGCTATACAACTAGCTGTATAGAAGTGTTGTTACTATTCGTTTTGTTTGTAAGCTACGAGTGAGTATTGGTTTGTAGGGAATTGGGAATTCAGCGAGACGAGGTTGGGCTAAATTTTTTTAAGTTAGTTGTATTAGGTTGTGTTGTGTGAAAAAATACGCGTACACCGTACCGTGTCACCATACAATAGATTAAAAGTAGGAAATAAGTTTTTTTTTACTTTTTTATTTAAATTTTCTTTGTTTTCTAAACGATGCTTCACGGTATTGTATATTTTCTGAAAACGGTGTAAATCTAATCGGGTACTTACTGGCAAAGCCGGTCAAGCAACTAGCCAAGATTTTTCAGCGTTTTTTCTTCAATAAAAATAATAAACACACACACTCAAAAACTAGAAAATATAAACTTTGCTCCACACTAGGATTTACTTCTGTGTCGTGGGTGCGTTTACAAACATACAAACTCACATGCACAAACTGCCAGATCCGGAACAGTCATCTGTAGGACATACAAATATTTGTTCCGTGCGAGAATCGAACCCGCGACACGCAGCGCAGCAGTCGAGCGCTCAACCACTGCATCAACCGTGTCGTAAAGTTTGACTGTTGACCACGTGTATTTAGGGAACTATAGTTTGGTCCTTACACTGAGAATTATACACAAGGCATTATCAAAAAAATAGGTTACATTTTATGTCTGTGTGTAGAACAACAATACTCAGTGTTGGGACTTACGAGAATGTAAGTTCAAGAAAGAAGGAAATGTTAAAAATCTACTGATCTAATATAGCACTAAAACAAAAAAAAACTTAAATAACATATTAAACTGGATTCACACGATTTGCAAAAAAAAAATGCAATGAAAAAACAAAGCATCTATTTTAGAATAAATTACCTGAATCAAAAACATTCTACTTTCGCGAACCAATTTTATTAAAACATATCATTAGGGATGTACTACCTAAATTACAGTTTTGGCTTCCATCCATTGGCATACGTCACATTTGCGTGTATATAAATTCTGTTGACCGTCACAGTACTATGTGGTTGTCCGTCCTGCCTTTGTACGAAATAATGGTTCAAATTCACTATTGAAATGGACTCGTTGAGCTTTATTATTAAGTGGACAATGTGGAATATAATGAGCGGTCGTTGGCAACGTGTAATGAATTGTGTGGATTCGTAAAGAGAAGCTATTGTGATGGTAGTGTAGGTGTTATTAATTTAGAGATGTTCTCGGCTATATTGGGAAATAATGACGACTTTTGACCATCAAAATCTTTGCGAATCGTTTTGGGATTTTTAATATTACGTCGTTTTTTTTTATTTTTTTTTAATATTACGTACCCACGGCCATGTGGTGAGGCGAATCATCACGCCTCACCACATGGCCGTTTCGACCTAATGACTAAACGAGTCATGAATATAGTAAAAGGAAAAAGGCTGTGGATGATATAGTATTCTGTTTAACACAATACTATATTTACTTTTTAAAAGCATGAAATCATTTATCACAATTGATGTTTACATTTTATAATACTTGTTTTTATAGATTCTTGGAATCTTTTATTATGCAAAAATAGAATATATGTACCTACTCACAGTCTTTATGCTCGTCTTGTCTGCGTCCTTTTCGTTACACTGAGTGTCTGTTAATTAATATATATTAAATCACTTTTTATAAATCTGGAAAATAAATAATGTTTTCGGTATGACATGTTTGTCAATGACAGTTGTCAATCTTGACGATTGTCAATATTACTTCTAATAAGTATACGGCTACCATAACGTAAAACCTCCAAACTGATGTTTATGTAAGTGTGTATGGCTGTATTTTATATTAAACAGCTGGACACCCGCTGATGTATCGGGTGTTCTTTAAAATCCTATTCGCACTAATAAAATAAAAATAACTGGCAGTCTGCAATAATTGAGTCTGGTCGGTACTATAATACCCCGCTTTAGAAGACCAATACGGGCGTTCTAGAAATAGAATTCATACTTGGATTTTTTATGAATTTCGGAAGAGCGGTCAGAAAAGAAACCTGTCAAGGAATCAGTCTAGATCTCGCTGTCGCTTGAGTAACACGCTGATTACTTATACGCTTAACTTACTAAAGTGTACCAGTCTACTAACTGCAAGTCTACCGGTTCACAATTAAAAGTCGGTAACGGTCCTGAGTTGTGCCGTCGTGCTGTCGCGTGCTGCTGCTCCCAGGGCGGGTCTTACTGCTAATCCGCGCCGTAAAGCTAGGAGCCGATCGCGGCAGAGTTCTCTTCGGCTGATCCCGTTTGCCGGCCAGGCTGTGGATCCTTTTAGCCTGGAAATCTCTGCGTAAACGTGGTGCGTCTAGGTCAGTGTTTTATATTTATTACTTGTTTTTGATACTCATCACATCTAAATCTTTCTTACCAGAGCTAATAAATTCTATCGTACAATTCTACATAGCTTTTTATTTCTTAAACTAGTAGAATTGTTACAATGACCACCAATAACTTGGCTACAAAGTACAAACCATAGAAAACGACATGCGACATAACCCAACAGACAACTCACAACCGTACCGTGTGCGCCAAAATAAATTGGGATAATAGCCAGAGAAAAGAAGAAGAAAAAGGGGATTCCTTACTCAAAGTGTCCAAACGGAGCCCTCGCTCATCCGTCCGGCCGTCTGTCTGTCCCTCTGTCTTAGAGCTATAGGTATTATAAGCCGTAATATGTAGACTTGAAATTTTCACTGAATGAGTATAACTTTTGACGAAACGGTTGCCATACGCAGTTGGTTGGCTGGAGGGCTGCGTGTCGCGGGATCGATTCCCACACGGAACAAATATTTATATGGCCTACCGATAGTTGTTCCGGGTCTCAATGTTTGTGTATGTGAGTTTATATGTTTGTAAACGCACCTACAACACAGGAGAAATTCCTGGTGTGGGGCAAAGTTTTTATTTTCTATTTTTTGAGCGTGTGTCTTTATTATTAGATTACACCGTTTTCAGAAATTCAGCAAATATTCATTACCGTGAAGCATCGTTTAGAAAACAAAGAAAATGTTAATTAATAAAACGTACATCGAAATACATACCACATGACTTATTCGTTTACATCAGCAGTGCTATTCTGTTACAATCTTCCTCGGTGAACACCTAGGTGAAATGAGCTGTCATCCGTCCCGATGCTAGGGATTGACAAAGCAGACGGATTGATGACAGCTCACTTCACCTAGGTGTTCGCCGAGGGAGATTGTAACAGAATAGACATACTGGTTTGGTTTCCTGGAAATTCATCGTCGGAATTTTAGTTTCGAAATACAAGGTTGTATAAATAATTGTTGGTCCTGTCATTCATATTCGCATTGTTCTGCGAGGGGAAAAGTCCCGTTATTTGTGCATGCATTGTCGGGACAACAAAACAATAATTGCTACATAGGTACATACCTATTACCATAACATAATTATTTCCGGCATGAATCTGCGTATAAGTTTTTTGTGTTTTTTATTTGCAAATTTTTTTATGGGAATTTTGACCTGAAACTATAGCTTATTATAACTATCCGGTTGTAACCATGTTATTGGTCAAATTAGCTTTGATTGTACAATATATACAGTGGTTGTTTTATGTCCATGACGTAATGTTATACATATTTTAGGTAAATAGCGAATCAGAACATTCGACAATATTATGCGATACATGACATGTGATTTTTCTTTTTTTAATGGTATTTTTGCCCTGATAGCTAATCAAATTTTATTTGGTTCATAACCGGGTCACAATCTGATAGCGGTTTTTAGCAGCTTTTAATTACTGTATCGTATATAGTGGTTGAAAATAAGCAGCCTTTTTTAGGGTTCCGTAGCCAAATGGCAAAAAACGGAACCCTTACAGATTCGTCATGTCTGTTTGTCTGTCCGTCCGTATGTCACAGCCACTTTTTTCCGAAACTATAAGAACTATACTTTTTTTTTTTTATGGGGCAAGCCCGCGACACTTTTCCCAAACCACTGTAACTCCTGTACGCCAGAATCAACAGTGGCGACCACCAGAAAAGCGCCAAAGCAATGAATCTCGACGAGTCCCAGAGAAGCGATTCAACTGTCTTGGATCCAGCAACGAAATTAATCAGAAAAGAACAGCGGAGGAGTAAGAAGAACATATTTTCCACTTCCCTCCAAATCAAGCAGGAGACAGAACAGAACTAGGCCAATAGGCACAAAGGGACGTTTACAACTGGGAAAAGCCCAGTTGCTAAGCACCACGGATTATAATTGACATAATTAATGGGCCCTAAAAAGTGAGCTGTTACATTAAATTTGATTCCAATAAAAGGTATGGCAAAATCGCTTGAATGCACGGAAATTAGTTCTAGTTCCAGAATCCATACTTCTCTATCTATTTTCTAAACTGAATAGTTTGCGCAAGAGACACTTCCAAAGTGGTAAAATGTGTCCCCCCCCCCCTGTAACTTCTAAAGTAGGAGAATGATAAGACTAAAAAAAATATATGATGTACATTACCATGTAAACTTCCACCGAAAATTGGTTTGAACGAGATCTAATAAGTAGTTTTTTTTTAATACGTCATAAATCGTAAACCGCAATTTACCTTTCATTCAATCAACTCAAACATAAAAATAAAAAAAACTTTTATATTATGTTACTTGCTGCTACGGAACCCTTCATGGGCGAGTCCGACTCGTACTTGGCCGCTTTTTTTTACAGTTGTAACAAATAGATTCAAAATAGACACCTACCACCCTTATTTGAGCTTGAGTAAATAGTATTTACTCATGCTCAAATAATTAAATTCCAAATAAATCATTTACAGGCACTTTTATATTATCAAAGAATGTTGAAAATAGTTGCTTGTTCAAAATAATAGATTAAACAAGGTAGGTTAGGATAAAAAGCTAGAAATTTTACGGACGCTCTTTTAAAATCAATAAAATATTACAAATTTGGGTTACATAATTGAAGTCGAATTTACTGAGTCAATGTAATACCTACAAAATAAATAACAATGTTATTTGACTGGTAGAGATAACAAAAAATGAAAATAACTCTCAATTTTAACACCCAATACGGCTTCAAAACCACAGCATCCAAATTCAGCAGTCTCCAAACGAAATTCAGTTGTTTCGCCACAAACATTGCGGAGATAGGGCCTCACAAACAGCCGCACACGGTACAAAGGCACAATGGGACTTCAAAAGCCGGAGGCAGTTCGCGTAATTAAAATCTGCCTTTTGGGTTTTGAAGTCGGTTGGTATACATATGTACTGTGGCATGTTTTGTTATGAAGAATGTGCTAGTAAATTGAGTTATTTTTGATAAAAGTGTATGTTTGGATGTTGAAGTAAAATAAGTTTTAGGGTGTAAGTTTTTATTCGTTTAAGAGTTTTAGGAAAGTGTGTACCTAAATGTATAGTTTTTTCTCAGATTATGAAACAAAAGGCAGATAGACCACGCTGAACACTGAGAGTGAAGCCAGAAAAGCAAATACAAATTCAAAAGCAAATACCTACAACGCGCTTCGTGCTGTACTGACACGAATCAGTATTATTTGTATAATTTCTTTTAGGTTTTTTGTAAAAAGGAAAAAAATTATGAACATTTATTTACGAAAATATTACCTATGTTGCTGTGCCCTATTTGTATTTTAGTTTCAATCCTTACGTAGCATCTTTTATACACATATGCGTCGCAAATAAATGAATATGAATATTCCCTGTTATAGTATATGTTGTAACACATACTATATTTACTTTTTATAAGCATGCAATCATTTTTCATAATTGCTGTTTGCATTTTATAATACTTGTTTTTATAGATTCATGGAATCTTTTATAATTTAAATGGGCCTTTAAAGGTACTTACATTATATTCCATCGAGCATAAAGACTGTGTGTCTGCTAATTAAATATATTATAGTTCCCTTTTTATAAATCTGGAAAATAAATAATGTTTTGTTATGACATGTTTGTCATTGACAGTGGTCAATCTTGACAATAATTGTCAGTAATTCTTTTAATTAGTTTACGGCTTATATAACTTAAAACCTTCAAACTGATGTTGAATATATGTGTGTATTGCTGTATTTTATACTAAACAGCTGGACACCCGCTAATGTATCTGGTGTTCTTAAAAATCCTATACGCACTAATCGAATAAAAATAACTGGCAGTCTACAATAATTGAGTCTGGCCGGTACTATAATACCCCGCTATACGACCATACGGGCGTTCCAGAAATAAAATTCATACTTGGAAATAATATGAATTTCGGAAGAGCCGACAGGAAAGAAACCTGTCAAATGGGTCAGTCTAGATCTCGCTGTCGCTTAAATAACACGCTGATTTACTTAAAGTCTACCGGTCCACAACCAAAAGTCGGTAACAGTCCTGAGTCGTGCCATCGAGCTGTCGCTTGCCTGCTGCTCCCAGGGCGGGTCTTACTGCTAAGATTCCCCGGGGACTTCCGTCCCAAAGCTAGGAGCCGACCGCGGCAGTCTTATCTTCGGCCGATCCTGTTTGCCGGCCAGGCTGTGGAGCCTGGAAATCTCTGCCTAACTTAGTGCGTCTAGGTTAGTGTTTTTTATATCTCTGTTTTTATACTCATCGCATTCTTGTGAGAGCTATTAAATTTTAACGTACAATTCTACATAGCTTTTTATTTCATAAAGTAGTAGAGTTGTTACACTGTACATTGTCTTTTATGCCTCTCAATTCAATGTACCTACGCTTTATACACAGACTCCAACATACAAATAAATAACCTAACAACAAGAATTGTGTTGTCTTGTACTCGAGATTAGAATAATAAATGATGATCTAAAAGCCTTAATAACTACTGCATAATAAGCAGAGCACATCAAGATACATGCAGAATCTTTCCACACAATGCAGAGCATTAATAAACTAGGACATTACATGACTTTGTTGAGGAGGCAATAAATAGCTTGAAAGTGGGTTAAGGTTGATTTGAAATATTAATTGCCTGTAATAATGCATCGGAATGCAACGCGACCTAGTTTATAGGTACAAGCAAGCAAAGCAAACAAGAATATCTTGTTTACGTAAAATTAATTTGTAGATCGTTATTTTTTTAAATATACTTATAAGCCGTGTGGTGCCGGCTTCGAAGGCGACAGAGGGATATTGACCAGAAGATGGGCAGCAGCGTCCTTCTGAGTACCTACTGCGATCGCCAACCTGCATCGACATGCCTGGGGGAGACCTATGCGCAGCATTAGGCGTATAAAGGTTGATAATACTAAAATACCAGTGTTTTATATGGAGTGACAGCCTCTCTGACCTCTATAACCTAGTTACTAATAATAATAAACGTTTATTTCAGAATTACATTCCATATTTGTTAGTAACAATGTAAACTTATAAACTAGTGTTAGTAACATTTATTTAGTAAGCTGCATGAGGCACGCCGATCCTGGAGAGTGCCTACTTGACTGCGTGCAGTCGTACCCATCACCGCCCCAGGATCGGCGGCCAACGTTCAGCCAACGTTCTAAGAATGGTGTTGGGCTGGCGCGATCACGGCGTAGCAGAGATGCACATCTCTTGCGCATGATGGCCGTAAAACCAATGATATTATAATAAACAGATATGTTATGAGCGCCCAATTTTGAAGATTCAAAAACGTCCTAATTGGGACGTATTGCCTTTAGTCTGCGTCACGCATGGCGACAAGTAATACGCTTTGTTGAAGCAGCTAAAAAAATGAAAAAATGCTATTTTATGTATTTAGAAAGTGTACCAATTATGATACCAAATTTAATAAAGCACAAGGGATCTCATACCACATGTTACTAGGCAATATACATCGATTTATTTATATATTTCAATTATTTTCCTAATATTCTTATATTTGGAGGTTAGAAAAAAGAAAGAAATGGAAATACATTTTTTCACGTGAGTAAGACAAGGACGCGTTCACTCCGGACATAGAATAAAAGTACAGATGCGATATCGTAGGCAGTAAAGTCATTGTTTACCCACAGTTCTGTTTTTCTTTTTTCTAACCTTGTAATATTTAATCATTTTGTTTTATTTAATCATTTATATATGACACACATGTGACAACAGATATTTTTTATCCTTTCTTCGTTAAGGTTATCCAATGAGATCTGGCTTCAAAAATGGATCGCATTTGTTTATAAACAAAGAAATGAATTTGATTACAAAATAAATATTTTCTACTCTATATATTATTATTATATATTCTATTATACCTTTAGTCCTGTTTATTAGTTGTTATAGGTACAAACCACGCGTGTATAAATGTACTCGCGGTTTGTACCTTCTGCCTCGTTAAGTTTGTTATTCTATGATGCCAAGATGCTGTGATTGGTGGCCAGGATAATATCTGTTTACATTCACGCGCAATTGACAACACTAACTGTCTCTTTTTTTCTTGTTGGTTTTTTCAAGCCATCCCTTTTCAACATTTTGACTTGTAGTGAGTTGTAAAATGAATGAAAAGTGTGTATGTGTGCAGCCGCTGCTGCGCGGAACACTTTTTTCGTTTGTTTTGTGAGTGTATAACATATCTGTTTATTAGAATATCATTGCGTAAAACTATCAACGTTCGCGTCAGCAAACATGCCGGACGCGCTACAAAAACTTACGTTACTGGGTTACACGATACCCTTTGGTAGGACTGGTAGTCAGACTTTCTGGCTTCTGACTACTCATAACGAGTGTCAAAGATCTACAACAGCTTGACGACGTGTTTTCCGAGATCACCCATCCACGGTCCGACCGCGGCAAGCTTAACTCAACCACGCCCGATCGAAACGTACAGCTTTTACTTAGCCACTAGCCCCTTAACTCAACGACTACCGCTACTTATGCACCTATGCGGTGCAAATGACATTCGAGAGGATACCAATCATCATCATCAAAACAGCCTATTGCCGTCCACTGCTGACCGAAGGCCTCCCCCAGCCAATAACCGATAATCTATACTAACTTAATCGTAGCGAATATATATCGAAAACTTATTATTATTAAAGTAGACTGGGTATAAGATTACGGTAAGGAAGTGGCACTAAACTGCTGGATCTTGGGCACAGAGCCAAATCGATCGCTTAACGCCTTGCCGTGTATCGGTGCTAGGATTAAGATCTTGATGAGAAACACTAAATTAGAAGCTACTGTTACTCTGTAATATTTAATCTACCTTATTAGATACGGTCAGAAATAAGTATATTAGAAGAAATTTGAAAGTTATACCAGTGAGGAAATTGTCTTGGTATGGACATGTGAAGTGGAGGGATGAAACCACAGATATAGATAGATCTAGATAACGCAAGTATTACGATCTGTATGAAAACCAAGCGTGGCATTTTTTGGACGTCACAATGTAATACGAATGTTTTGTTTTTCCTAAATTTGGTATTACCAGGTATTACTGAGGGTATTAGATTAAAAATAATTGCTTTTTAAATTGCGCATAATATTAATCACAAAATGACTTACCGATGGAAGGAAACGTTTACTTTATTTTTTTACTTACGATTTTTTATCGTAAGTTAGGCACGTAAATAGGCACGTGAAGTAGTTGCTTTTGCGATATCTAGGTCTATCTATATCTGTGGATAAAACGCATGTTACCAAAAGAGTTATAAATTTAAATGTGGACGAATGGAGAAGGAGAGGATGTCCAAAGAAAAGATGGATGGATTGTGTGAAGATTGAAATAATAGAAAAGGGAATCACTGATAGTATGACGGTTGACAGAACGAATTGGAAGAAGAAATTTTTTTTTACAAAAAAGACAACCGCCTTCAGAAACTAAAACTGGCCAAGTGCGAGTCGGACTCACGCACGAAGGGTTCCGTACCATTATCTTTACAACATTACACATCGAGCAAAAAAACGGCCTGAAATTACGTTTGTTGCATGGAAGCTCCCCTTAAATATATATTTTATTCTGTTTTTAGTATTAGTTGCTATAGCGGCAACAGAAATACATAATTTGTGAAAATTTCAACTGTCTTGCTATAGCGGTTCTTGAGATACAGCCTGGTAACAGACAGACGGACGGACAGACAGCGAAGTCTTGGGTCCCGTTTTTACCCTTTGGGTACGGAACCCTAAAAAGTGATAAATAACTTTAGCATAGAACACACTTGCTTTGTTCTGTTTGTTTCTGTGTGTATTACTTACTATTACGTTTGGGGTTTTCATTATCCATGGTATTTATGTAGTGGTGTTTTTACATTTTTTGAACACTAATTACTAAGAAGTGTTACTTCGTTTCCTATCTAGCTTTTGTCATCGTTGCAACTTTCAAACATGCTGTTGTTTTTAATGTATTGAGTTTTATGTACAAATGGTCACTCTGAATTGGAATAAGATTGACCAAAAACATACACTCTTCGTCTTCTAGTGCCTCTCCGAACTACGAAGGTTGACAGTCAGCTTCACACTTTTCCTTTTCTTCCGCTAAATGGAATGTGTAGTTTCGCGGCGCTCGCGCAAGATACCAGTCCACATTCGTAGGTTTCTTAGCCAAGAGTTTCTCCTGTGACCGACGTCTTTCTAACATACACAATAAAGCAATTTTGCTATACCGATAATTGGAATCAAATCATAAAATATCAATTGTAATCCGTGGTGCTTGGCAACTGGCCCTTTGTGCCTATTGACGTAGTTCTGTTCTGACTTTTGCTTGATAATGAGGAAAGTGGAAAATATATTCTTTTCTTACTCCTCCGTTGTTCTTTTCTGATTAATTTCGTTGCGGAATTTCTCTGGGACTCGTCGAGCATCATTGTTTCGGTGCTTTACTGATTGTCGCCACTGTTGATTCTGGCTTACAGTTGTTGCAGTGGTTTGGAAATAGTGTGGCGGTCTTGTCCCATTTAAAAAAAAATCCAATACAATGAAAATTTAATTATGAAAATGAAAACAATTACTACAGAGAGGTTTACCTAGCAATACTATACCACTTTTCCCTCCTTGCGGTTCAAAATCCACACATTCACTTATGTTTAATTCACCTAACATTCTGACCCTTCCAAATATTTAATTAAAGGTCAAACACAGAAAGATTCTTGCTTGACCCCTGTTATTTGCTTTAGGTCGGCGTCAGATTTGTAACATTTTATACATTCCAAATTCCAACATTTCTACAGGTACGGCTTTCCTGAAGATTTTTCTTTAATTGAGAAAAGGTTGTTTACCTCTGGAAAATTCCAATCTTCCTGTCATAGTATTTTTAAGTTGTTTATTTCAGATAGGTATGTAAAATGAATTTTGGTTTTCATGTGTTGCGTCGTATGACTACAATTATCATGGTGTATAGACAGCGGATAATGATGGCGATACAATAGTGCCTAAGACTTTTAGGAAAATTAAATATTTTCGCTTAGGTTATAGATAGAGACCGCACTACCTAAAAACAATAGCTCCGTGAACGGGACAACTCAACATTGTACTTAGTGTGTATAAAACAAATTGCAAGGAGGCTAGTGTGCGTGAAAAATTGTGCATGAAAAATACTCTGTACCTCCACCTGACACATTGGTTGCTAGGAGACAGGCTCGGGTAAGTAAAGAATCAATGCGAGATGCATACATTAATTTGTATAAAAAAAATTGGAGGGTTTAAAATATTTTCCACTGTGAAGAATACATTACCAGGAATAGATGATTATGCTTAGCATATTTTTGAACCCCCGCATAATTAAAATATTACGCAATGAAAGTTACACTTTTTCGTTTCATCTCGATGCCCATTTTGTGTTTATAAAAAAAAGAAAGTGATAAGCGATGTTAACGGATCTACAAAATTGGCAGACAAGTGATGTGACAAGTGTGTGGAAAAAATAATAATTATTTATGTTATTATTTCCCATAAAACGATGCAATTTCAGTGTTAAGAACTGCGAAACGGCGGCTGTCAGTGTCACTGTTACTGTCAGCGCCGTTTCGTTCTGAAATAATGAGCTTGTCGTTAAACTATTCACTTTTTTTTTGCGGGGATTTAAAAATATTGTAAATTCCTGAAGATACTCTTTAGGTACCCAAGTATTAAAGAATTAGAATTTCAACTTCTCTAAACATCTTATTTTTTTTTGTACAAATCCAGCCATGATTCTTTTGGCTTAGTATTTGTTGTCCCATTTGACAAGTACGTCGAC
Source organism: Charanyca ferruginea (assembly GCA_947361185.1). Classification (NCBI taxonomy): domain Eukaryota; kingdom Metazoa; phylum Arthropoda; class Insecta; order Lepidoptera; family Noctuidae; genus Charanyca; species Charanyca ferruginea. Next base: position 18,219,721 of record OX376056.1, on the reverse strand, counting down.
AGTATCAAGTCGGAGCGTGCGGAGACCTATCAATAATCTAAGTATTTTCCCTTATTTATTTCAATACCTTTTTTATCTCACACATGAATACAGAAAAAAAAAAACACGGGATTTATCGTGTTTATTGTTTGAATGATAGCCGTTTTCCGATACGGAATCGTTTAAATTGCTTACGTCAGCTACAGACATCAGGAACTCGTCAATCTTGTTTCGGTATTTTCATTTCCCCTTTTTTCTAAACGATTTGGTGTTTTTCTCTTATCTCACGAATGTTTTTATTGAGTTTTATCGCGTTGTGTGTTTATTTCAATTAGACCATTGTAACAACTTTTGAACGTCGTTTACATGAGAAAATTAGAATTGAATTGCCCCTTCCATAAGTTAGTTTCGTAAGGAGAAAATAGGCAGGAAAATAGCCGAATGTCACTTCATTTTTTACCACGACGACGACACTGCGTTCTATTAATCTTGTATTCCTGGATTACACCAATTTGTTAATTAGTCCACGCTTTTTATTATTCGCTCCCACAACTGAGCAATCGACGTATTATCGTCAACAGATTCCATGCTTATCTCTATAAAAAAGAAATACTTAAACAATAATTTATACATAACCTTATTGCTATGCACTTGCGAAAATTTATTTCAGAAAATATGAAAAATTACACTTATTAAGCGGAGAAAGAAAATAAGATGAATAATAGGATTAAAGCTGATAACCTTTATAATAATAATATTATTTCCTCTCTTAACCAAATCTAACCCCATTTATTTCTATAAAAAAATCCTTGGTTCCGCAGTTACGCCAAGGTGCTGCACCATTAGGACCACTTGAAACGGCTTAAAAACGCCCGATAAAGCTATCAGCGCTCCCTTAATATTGTTCCTCATTTACCCGCGAAGGATCGATTACCCTAATTTTAGGGGTGCCTAAATATCTCGCGATACGGTTAGCCTATTTATTCGACCGTATCTCTGCTACCACCCCAGAGGCTCATTTACCTTTAAGTATGTTCACGATAACGTTATTGACCTTATAAATAAGTGGTCGATTTTAAGAAGTAGATTTTGGAGGTTTTTAAGAAATGGTGGATGCAAGCGGCAGATTGCCACTCGTTGCGCCGTTTTGGGCCAGGTGGCCTTTATTCAACAGTGGACATCTTCCAGCTGATGATGATGAAGAAGTGGTTTGGTCACGTGTGATTTAGAAAGTGACATTTTAATAGAAAGTAATAGGCGTACTGTTCTTATGGGTATATTTCGCACTCAATATAGTTACTTTGGTACGAATGGTCTTGGCTGTCATTTGTAGATCTTTGACAATCATTATGGGTCGTTGGAAGCCAGAAAGTCTGACATCCAACCATCCACCCTTACCAAGGGGATTCGCGACTTCGTCCGCGTGACCCCCTTAATTCGGTCCTGTCGTAAAATACGATCTTACCCTAATCTCTTTTAAACTAGTTAAATAATAATTTCATGTTAAGTCACTGAATGAACAAATAAGTAAAGTTTCGCACATATATTATGTAGAGATAACCAACCTTAGAATTTATAGCAAACATGCAAAGCACAGGTCAAAATTCGTAGGAATCGTTTTGATACAATAGATCGACTATAGTGCCGATTCCCTTGTTCACAAATGAAACTAAAATTAAGCAATTGGCTGCTCTTACTACCAGGCAGCTAATGAAACCGTCCTTTTCATCAGCTGCCTGGTAGTCAATTGCTTTATTTTAGTTTTTTAGGTTATGAACAGGGGAATCGGCAGATAAAAATCCTTGAACTTGGCCGTGTTTTTAATCAATACGTTCTTAAATGACAAATATGATTGAATAAACTATATTTTTAGATCAACTTAAATTGACAGCTCTTATTAATATTTGTCACTTTCTTGTTTTATTGCTTACCTCTCGCTCTTGCGCGTATAAGTACTAGCTCCTGTGTGTTTCTAACTTAAAAATTGAAATGGCGGATAAAAGTGCCGAAATTGCTATTCGCGAGTTGACTAAAACCGTGCTTTCACTGCAGAGTAAAGTTAATTCGATGGAAAAAGTTCTCAGTGAGCAAAATCTGTTAATTAAAAAACTATTAAATGTGAACAAAATATCACCGAGGGTACTATGGTTTTGGAAACGGCATCACGACCAATGCGCGATGCCCATATTCGAGCGGCATCGGCCATCTCCGCGAACGCTCGGAAGCGGACTGTCAAACCTGCCCCCACTATCACCAGCCGTGGGACGATGTCATCAGCAGAGTCCCCTACTCCGAGTGCGCCGTCGACGCCGCAACTCAAGAGCGCTGCTACCAATGCGCCGACGCCGGTCGCAGATAGCGACACTGCCGAACAAAGCGCTAACGATTGGATCGAGGTGAGACATCGACGTAATCGACGTTCGCTCGAGAATGTTATCCGAGGTACGGCCGTCCCTGAGTCATCGACGTTGCTAGCGGCCGAGCGTAAATCGTACCTACATTTATATTATGTTAAAGTCGGAACTACGGTTGATCAAGTGACCGCACATTTGAAAACTATTTGTACCGAGGATACCTGTTCTGCTGAGGCTTTGAAACCTCGCGGTGATTATGCCTCGTTTAAATTAACTGTGCCCACCAAGCATGTTAATATATATATGTCGCCGGAGAACTGGGTAGAGGATGTCCATATAAAACCATGGCACAGTGGGTTTCGTAAGCAATCCCACAAAACCTCAGAAACCTAAAAAAAACAATATTTTTTATCAAAACGTGAGAGGACTGCGTTCAAAATTAGATGCTTGCAAGCTAGCAATATTGAACGAATCAGCTGATATTTTTGCGCTTACTGAAACGTTTTTGATGAGCAGTGTGAATGACGCGGAATTATTTCCCGATGGATATAATGTTATCAGAAGAGACCGTGTCAACGATACTGGTTGGGGAGGGGTGTTGTTGGCAGTGCGGAGTCAGTACACCGTGAAACAAATTGTTGACATTGATGGATATACCGACGACATTGAAATACTTATGGCATCAGTTCTTTTAAAGTATAAAAAAATATTGGTTTGTGTTGTGTACATTCCTCCTAGCTCTAATACAGATCAATACCTTAATGCGTTTATGGTACTTGAAAACTTGGCTCGAAAATATAACAATACTGATATTATAATATTAGGTGATTTTAATTTGAATTCATGCAATCAGAATGTTAAAATGGAGTTTACTAATTTAGTCGCATTTTGTAAGTTCACGCAATATAACACTATTCAAAATAGACATGGTAATGTGCTAGATCTGGTTCTGAGCAATCTGGGAAGCGAGTTTGTTCAATTGAGAGGGGATACGGAGCCACTGGTGCCCGAGGACGCGCACCACCCAGCGCTCGGGGTGACGCTCAGTGTGCCGCGGCCGGCGGCGCGCGCGCCTGTGGTGAGCTCGCCGCCGCCACCCGCACTGTCGTCACTCGACTTATCACCGCAGTGGAACTTTAGGAAAGCTGATTTCGAACAGCTATACGCGGCAATTGCAGGGTTAACGTGGAATGAGGTTCTCGAAACCAGTGACGTTGACAGGGCCGTAGATATTTTTTACCAAAAAATTTACGATTGTTTACGCTTGCATGTTCCTGTAAAAAAACAAAGAAAACTTGGCTCGAGGTACCAATATCCATCATGGTACACTCCTGAAATCATTAAAAATATACAGATGAAGTATGCCTATCTGAAAAAGTCAAAGGAAGCGTCAAATAATATTGAGTACTACAAAGCTATGTTCAAATATTATAGGCAACATGTAAAATCATTGATAAGGTCTGCTTATGATAATTACATCAAACGAGCAGAGATCGATATAGGAAAGGACCCGAAGAGATTCTGGTCTTTTGTTAGGGAGCAGCGTTCATCCCGGCAAAACTGTCAGGAGTACGAGTACGGGGATAGAAGTTTAACCGGTTTGGACGCGGTTAATGCTTTTGCTAATTATTTTAACTCTGTATTTCTACCCGATAAGCCTGTACTGTCTCATGAAATCGCGGAGTGCAAGGAATCCGTTGCGTCATCATCCCGCATTGCGTTGGACAGTATAAGCAGCAATGACTTGAGGTTAGCTGTTAAGCGCTTGAAACCCCAGTCATCCACTGGGCCAGATGGTATTCCTCCATTTTTTGTTAAAGATTGCATAGGAATTTTTGAGGTACCCTTATTGTTTATTTTTAATCTCTCTGTTGACAATGCGACCTATCCATCGCTGTGGAAACTCTCTCGTGTGACTCCCATACACAAGGGCGGGTCGAGGTCGTGCATCACAAATTACAGGCCCATCGCTGTCCTGTCGGCCTTCGGCAAGTTGTTCGATTTTATATTGAACCGACACATAACCGGACAGATTCAAACGCAACTGAGCGATTGTCAGCATGGATTCAGGAAGGGTAGGTCAACAGCAACGAATCTAGTTAACTTTGTCGATTATGCTGTCACTGAGATGGACAGCTGCAGGCAAGTAGACGCAGCATACTTTGATTTTAAAAAGGCTTTTGACCGCGTTCATAATGATGTGCTTTTGCAAAAGTTTTCAGCCATAGGATTTACACCTAAACTGCTGAAGCTGTTCTGTAGCTATTTTAGCAATCGTAGGCAGTACGTACAACTCGCCAGTTATTGTTCTGAAGCTTATGTTACTCAGTCTGGTGTGAGTCAGGGGACCACTTTTGGTCCAACCCAATTTCTAGTCATGGTCAATGACTTGCCGGGGGTCATTGAGACGGCGAGATGCCTTATGTTTGCGGACGATCTGAAGGTTTTCATGGGTATAGGGACTGCGGCTGACTGTGATGCGCTCCAGCGGGATATCGACAATGTGGTAGCCTGGAGCAACCGTAACCGTTTAGAATTTAATCATTCTAAGTGTAAGACTATTACTTTCACTCGCAGTCGCTCGCCGCACGTCTATGCGTATAGCGTGTCGGGCATCCCGCTCGAGCGCGTCACAACGATCCGCGATCTGGGTGTTGTGTTGGACACCGAGCTGACCTTCAATGACCACATTGCCGAGTTGTGTAAGCGGGCGCACCAATCTCTCGGGTTCGTCCTGAGGCAGTCGGCTCGGTCACAGATCATATAATACTAAAGTACAGATACCCAATCCCATACAAAGAAATGAGACCTCCCTAACTCTGGCAATTGCTCTGGCTATTTTCTTTCCTTCATTGCTTCAACAGATGGCAGTATCAGCGACTCACAAATTGCCAGAGACTGTATTTTTACAACGCCATCTTTCGAGTCGGCCTAGGTACTAGGCGCCATCGATACTACTAGATGGCGTTTAATTAATGGTAGATACTCTACAACGCACTGTGCGTTCAAGGACAAGAAGTAATAACAATAGGTACTTGCAACAAAAGTTATCTTGAGTTGGCTAAATAGTTTTTGTAACGAAAACTTCTTTAGCCGTTGTCTGTCGATGTGTGCGTGAGTTGAATGCCGACGCCAATCGAAAATAGACCGAATACTCGATTTTCAAGACTTTATTTTGAATGTTATGCAAAATACTTATCGAGTATTTCGAAGTTTCGACGTCGCAGCCCGCTTGAATGATAAAAGATTAAATGATTTTTAAAGTTAAATATGTACGCTAGTTTCTATTAATAATTGTATTTTGTCTTGAACAATGATATTATATTCTTGAAACAATGATTTTGCAAAAGCTGACAGTTCTGCCTGTAAGTAAAAGTATGAAGGAAAGTTTTTATTGCTGACATAATAACCATTACTTATTAGGAAACTAGCTGATGTCCGCGACTTCATCCGCGTGTATGTCAGTTAATATCGGGGTTTTAATATTTTTGCGTAAAACCCATTTTTTTGTAAAAATAAATGTACCTAACTACATACCTTTAATTACTCCATAAAACATCAAGTGTCTGCCAGTGAAAGTCCCGTCAAAATCGGTGCAGCCGTTTCAGAGATTAGCCGGATCAAACAGACAAACAAAAAAAACTGAAAAATTTTTTTTTTTAATATGTACCCGTATACTTTCTGCGTTTAGTAAAAAGCTTTTATTTTGGCATTACGAACAGACACTTCAATTTTATTTATTTGTATAGATGTATACTTACTAAATCTAAACAAATGAATTAAATTGAGTGTCTGTTTGTAATGTCAAAGTAATAGCTTTTTAGTAAATGCATATGATATCAAAAACACAATTTATAAAATATTTGTCTGCCTGTCTGTCGATCTCTCCGTCTGTCGGTTTGTTCCGGCTAATCTCTGAAACGGCTGGACCGATTTTGATGTGACTTTCACTGGCAGTTAGCTGATGTTATAAAGAGTAACTTTTATGTTAGAAACACGCGCTAAAAAAATTAAAACTTAGCTGATAACCGACAATCACGCGGACAAAGTCACGGGCATCAGCTAGTCTGGTAATATTACTATACCCTGTTCACAATAAGATTAGACATAAACACAAACCTTTTTTACAGTCCCTTCAACCGATTTTGACTTCTATTCCGTAGGCTTAAGGATGACATTAGAGGCAAAAAGTGGTTACAATAACAACTGTTTACTGCAGTTGCCATTTGTCATGCTACCAACGCAATAGAAGTCAAAATCAGTTGAACGGACTGTAAAAAAGGTTTGTGAATATGTCTAATCTTATTGTAAACGGAGTATAATTTTGAGCGCGTTGAAAATGTAGCGTCCTTAATGAATAATGTAGGTAGTTACTGCTGCGGATGAAATAGGTAGGTACATTTTATTTTTAGGTACGACAGCTTAGTAAATACTTTTTGTTAGATTGGTGAGAATTGGAGACAAATGAATGGTTTTGCTAGATTCTTAATATTATGACAGCCTTATAGTACAGACGCCAGAACACCAAACCATAAGTACCAACTGTCTAAAAATTTCCCAATTGGATATGAACCTTAATATTTTGCAATAAAGTTAAAAAATTATCATTGTTTTACAGATTGATCGAAGTAGGTAGGTACTTTGATGTGGTCTCTGTACTTATTGTTCGATTGGTGCTTTGCTTAGAATAAAGTCATAATTATTTTGTAGGTATTAAAGGATGAATTCTTAGCTTGGCGCCGAACGGCACGCTTTTGCTTTTTTACGGTTCCGTGCCGAAAGGGTAAAACGGGGCCCTATTAGGTAAGTACTAATTAGGGTTTCATACCCAAAGGGTAAAAACGGAACCCTATTACTAAAACTCCACTGTCCGTTTGACTGCCTGTCACCAGGCTGTATCTCATGAACCGTGATAGCTGGACTGTTGAAATTTTCACAGATGATGTATTTCTATTGCCGCTATACTTACCTAATAACAAAGTTACAACAACAAACAACAAAAACAGAATAAAATAAATATTTAAGGGGGTATCCCATCATCATCATCTGCCTAGCCTTTTCCCAACAATATTGGGGTCGGCTTCCGTCTAACCGGATGCAGCTGAATACTAGTGTTTTACATGGAGCGACTGCCTATCGGACCTCCACAACCCAGTTAATGGGTAACACGATACCCCTTGGTAAGACTGGTTGTCAGACTTTCTGGCTTCTGACTACCCATAACGACTGCCAAATATCTACAAATGACAGCCGGGACCAACAGCTTTACGTGCTTTTCCGAGGCACGGAGCGAACTCGATATGAAAGGGCCCATCCACAGACCGACCGCGGCTAGCGTAGCTTAACCTGTGACCGATCGATCTGTACGGCTTTAACTTAACCCATACAACAAAATAAATGTTTTAATATAGGTAGGTAGTGTCTGAAGTTTTTATAGACAATAGTACGGAACCCTTAGTGCGCGAGTCCGACTCGCAGTGTTTGGCACGTGGCGTATAAAAAGTTTTAAAAATCCTTGAAACCACTAAACGTAAATTAGTACCTACCGATTATGGAGGGACTACGGGACTAATTGAGTAAAACGCCATCTATTGCAAAGACTTCTAAACAAAGTTACTATCAGATGGCTACTGTTAGCTACTTTTATCATTCTGTAAAATCGAATTGAGGTAAAATGTTTCATTTATCTTTTTTGTTGAAAATACGTGTTTTCTGTGTGTAAATAGATAAACCAACATTAAACAATGAAGTTTTGATTTTTACTTATTCTTACTTCAGTCAAAATCTGCCATTAAACACTTTTTAGTGATTGTTAATATCCGACTGGTTAGGTACGTAGGCTGCCATCTATGATTTTTTTTTCATAACTAATTATAATTTGTTCGAGTTGAGACCCCATGGCTCGGTTCACCAGCAAGCACGCAATTGTGGCGCTATACTTTGCTTTTGTTCGCAGCAAGCTCGAATTTAATTCGATTGTGTGGGATCCGCACGAGGGGAAGTACAAACTCCTATTGGAGCGAGTACAGCGAAAGTTCTGCAGGTACCTGTATAAAAAACTATATGGGTATTATCCCTACTTGTATCCTTCTCTGTTTGTGTCAGGAATGGTGGGTATTGATACCCTCGAGCTAAGACGCAAATGTGCGCTACTTTTGCATTACTTTCTGCTACTTAATGGTAAAATTGATAACCCTACGGCTCTGTCGCGCTGTGGGCTATCCGCACCAACCCAATACATGCGACTACGATCGCGCCCTCTGCTGGCGGCGCCTTACAGAGTCCGGACTCGAACCGCACAGTACGCGGCAACAAACCAGGCGTTGGCTTTGCTCAACACACTTACTGCTCAGCAACCGGATGTAGATATATTCCACTCCAATGTGCGACTATTTTTACAAAAGTGTAAAGATTGTTTTTCCGCGTAAGACGGTTCTTATTATATTATTATTAAATTACTTATTGAATAAGTTTTTAAATTATTTGCTATTTATTGTGTTTAAATTAATTCTAATGTTTTATTTTTATTTTGTTTAATTTTTAATATTAATGTGATTCAAATGATTTTATTCTATTTTTAATTCAAATTGACATTTCTTTTTTTTCTTTTATTATACTGTTTTTGTTATGATAATGATAATTTATAATTGTAATCGTTGACTCTCTGTATGTGTTGGTGGCTACTGTTAGTGCAGAGAGTAATTAAAATAATAAATAAATAAATAAATAAATTGGAAAGGAAGATATATAAATAGCTTAAAATAAATTTAGCTCGTGTACAACAAAATTAGCACCAATAGCCGTATCAAAGACACTTCCTAGCGACCTGAATATTACTAGGTACTCATACTCAATCTGGTAAAAATACGAGCTTACTAACAAACACACACACACACAAACCCTCACACACACACACCCTCACACAGACATTCTTACACACCCGCTCACACATGGTGGTACATATTATACGCCGCCATAGTACTATTAAGTATTCTATGCCGCCACACACCATATGAACACCCCCATAAGTTACACAAAAAAAGTTCTCATCTTTCTTTATTATTTTATATTCTTTTAAAATTTACTATGCTAGTAATTCTTGTAAATGGAGGAATGAAAGAACCTAGATCACACGACTCAGGTGTGTGTGATCTAGGGCTTCAACCCAAATAACATAATTATGTAACCTGTTGTGGCAATAAATTATTATTATTATTCTCATTTCTTTTGTTCATTGGACATTGTGTTCGCGCAACGGATAGGCCTTAGGTATGACCGTGAGCCGCAGACGGCGAGTTCGGTGAGTCCGGCCGGTGGAGCCGGCGCGGCAGGAGCAGGGGCTGCGCCGGCGCGAGCTCGTCGCATCGTGGTGCGGCTGACGCGGCGCGGGCTGCGCGACGATCTGCTGAAGAGCGCGCGCGTGCGCCGCGGCGCCACCACCGCGGACCTCGGCCTCCCTGCACCTTCGCGTCGCTTCTACGTGAACGAGAGGCTCACCAAGACAAACAGGCAGTTGTTCTACCGTGTGCGCGAAGCTGCCGGCCGTCTCGGATGGAAGTATTCGTGGACAAAATTCGGCCGCATTCTGGCTAAGCAGGGTGAAGGCAAGCCCACGTATTGCATCCGCTCGGAGGAGGACTTTTCCCGGGTTTTTGGTCGTGAGGTGTCTCCTGAAAATCATGTGTAACATTTTTGTCGCTACTGTATATCATGTAGGCTACCTTTTTATCAAGTGTAAACATTATTTTCTACATATTACTTTATACCTATTTTTGTGCTGGTTCTGTGCAAGGTCAACTCGCTTCCTGTCTCAGTATACTATGGTTCTATTCTGGGGTCCGGCTGCCCGATCATTCTCTATATATTATTTACATTATTTATATAATATTATTACGCGGCTTATCATTTATACCGTTACAGTGCTAACTTTTTTATGTACATTATTTTACATTTACATTTTTTTACATAATCACAAACAACGTTATTTACTACATTCCTTAATTATAATATATTCACAATATTTTTATACAATTTTCGCTCTGTGCTTCATACTATACACGATTTACATCTTACATTATGTTAAATGGATACTCTATACATATCTAGGTACAAATGAACAAGACTAAAAATCTTAAAGTTGGTTTTTTTAACGCGGGGTCGCTGGGATCACGCCATGACGAATTTCTTGTAGCTATGGAAACTCTCGAGGTGGATATCATGGCAATAAATGAGACTTGGCTCAGGCAAGGAGAGGAAGGCCGTGCGCCGACAGTCCCGGGCTACCGGCTGCGACACGCGCGGCGGGCGGGGGGGCGGCGTGGGCTTCTACCTGCGCCGCGGAGTGCGCGCGCGCGCCGCCGCCCACCCACCGTCGTCGCAGGTCGAGCAGATGTGGCTTAAACTGTAATAAAAAAAATTAAAAGGGGTCTAGATTTATTTAACTAACTAACAAACTATGTGTGTGATTCTAAGGTTGAGAAGTTAGGGAGCTCAAAATTAAACAAAAATAACTAAAAGGAATAAGATTCGGGCGCCAGAGCTCACTAGGTAATTTAAAACAAAGGTAATCCGGGATAGCTAATAGGTAAAGGACAGGACTTCTAATCTAGGTCGGAGATTTCTGAAATTAAGCTGCAAATTCTTTAATAATAGCTCATTTATTTCCATCGCAGGCAGTGGTGAGCACAACACAATATTAGAAAGCCCCTTTCTTTTGAAGGGCAAGTTGTTTTATAACCATTAAATTCTATAACCAAAGATTATAATTAAGTTGTCAGTATTGCACGTTTTTAAGTGGAATCTACGAGAAAGAATTTAAGTTAACGTACCACAGGCTTCGAGAAAAACTTATTTAAATTAAACCTGATTGGAGACACGAGGTGAAGCGCATCAGCTCATCCATGATGAAGTTAAATTTTAAGATAAAAAATCCAAAGTATAAGTAAGAACGCCTTTGGGGCGATCTTAACGAAAACAATGCACGCCAATCGCTCGTGCCATGAGCACAACCAAAACGCGATGGCGATATAGGTGGATTTCCCAAAATATTACTGTTGCACGGCTGCTGACATCACTACCAAGTGATTCCAGCCAGGGGTGGACCCTTGAAATATTCCAATCTAATGATTGGCACGGAATAGAATTTTATTCGTGCATCGTCTTGGTGACTTCGATCGGAAAGTGAAAGTTACATATCCCAAACCGGAAACGTCAAAATAATCTGACAGCCGGGGAAATAATGTCCAACTGTCAAACTGATGGTCTATGGTTTTATCGATTACTCTACTAAATCCTAGCCAATCTATCAAATATCTAAAGTGTGTGTACTGCATTACCGTGAGAACTTCCAAAAAATGACGAGAGAGGTCGACACTATGTAGCGAGTAGAAAATACTCGTTACATTACATCCCTCCCCGAAAAATAAAAGAAAGGAACTTTCTTTTATTAGAAAGAAACAACGAAAAATGAAGTGAACAAAAAAATTCAATAACAAAAAACTATCATAGTGCAGTTAGGCGTCATGGCCACTGACTAAAACGTCGGTACTACACCGATCAACAAAGCCAAACAACAAACAAATCCAAATTCAGTTAAACCCGAGGGCCGCTGACTAAAACTCTAACAAGACTAAACACTAAACAAATCTAAATTCAGTTAAGCACGAGAGCCGCTGATTAAATCTTGAACAAAACTACTAAACATTAAACACTAACTTTGAGTACAGTTAAGCGCTATGGCTACTGACTAACTTTACACTAATTTACTAAACTATCCTACACCTCTTAAGTTCAGTTAAGCACTATCGCCACTGACTAACTTCAGCCAACCTACTAAACTAAACCACACCACTTAAGTTCAGTTAGGCACTATCGCCACTGACTAACTCTACACATCTCTACCAACTAATCTGGAGTGCAGGTAGGCACTATCGCCGCTGACTATCCTCAACTAACCTACAGTTCAGCTTTGAGTACAGTTAGGCACCATAGCCTCTGTCTATCTCAGCAACAACCAACTAAAAATAACAATACCTAAACAAAAATTCTAGATAGAGTTGAAGGACTCTACCTAAAAGTATAGGTTCCGAACCACTAAAGTCAGACAGAGTTGAAGGGCTCTATCTAAAAATATGGATTCCCAACAAAAAGGCTAGATAGAGTTGAAGGGCTCCATCTAAAAGGCTGGATAGAGTTGAAGGGCTCTATCCAAAAATATTGTCACAGCAATAACCTGTAACAACCAAAAACCATATTGTGATCGGCGCTACACCACCGAACTTCCGAGCACAATAGTAAAAAGTTATGACGAAAGTCAAAATTCCACCTTGTGACTGGCACAGCAATGACCAACACAAGGGCAAAAGGGCAAATGTAAGCTGTGATTGGCTCTACTCTACCAACCTTCCAAGCACAGACAAACAAACAAAATATATTGGATTTCCGAAGGGGAAAATCACAATACCTAAAGGCGAAAGCCAAGATGAAATCGAGGTCAACAATTACACCAAGATCCAAAAACAAAGTACATTCTTTAACAAAAGTTTCAGAATGACCGCAAAAACAAGGTAGGACGTTCTATAACAAAAGTTACAGAATGACCTCAAAAGCAAAATCCGGTATGAACGCGTTACTAACTAAGTCAAATCCAAGTCTAGTATCGAAGAAATATCTAGACAAAAAACAACACTGTCAACAAACAGTAAAAAATAGAATTAAAATCAATAACTATTTAAAACTATGAGAGAAATAGAATGATTCTAATCTACAAAAAAGAAAGATTACAAAAAACTTGAAATGAAATTTAAGTTTTTTAAATCTTTTTAGGTAATAAAAAACCCAAAGTGTAAGGTTGCATAGGATCTTTCTCTTACAAAAAAAATGTAAACAAGTAAAGGATTACCTTTAAAAAAGAAAGAAAGAAAAGATATAAGATCCCATACAATCTCAACAAACAAACAAAACAAACAAGATAAGATCCTTTGATGTGTAAAATGTATAGTGTAAAGAGTAGGTATTTCTAAATTAACCAAAATGACCTAAGTTTATTTTAGAAAGAATTGAATTGGAATCTAATAAATTGAAGTGAAGACACCTAACATAATAATAACTTTCAGACTGCCATAAACTTTCATTCATCATTCTAACAAAGGCAGCTCCTCACACAAAAATACTCAAAACCAATACCAAATCTATGATTTCCCCAAAATTTAAAATTTAATAATATCTTTTACATGATAACGACCCACGGAACCCTTATTTAAATCTTTCAAAACATAAACGTTATCAGAAACTTTTTCAGTTATTTCACACTTTAAGAACTTAGGTGCAAGCTTAGCCGAAAAATAAGCAGGTGCATGAGATTGAACAAAACTTCTTCTCCACACAACATCACCCACACCAAAAGAAATGACTTTCCGACCCTTATTATAATAAGCGGCATTTCGCTTATACCCCTTTAACAAATAAGTTTGAACTTTAACAAAAATATCACTAAGTGAATTAAGAGAAACAGCATAAGAGTTTCTATTTGAAACCTCTAGTTGAGATAAATTATCAACAGAGTTACTAAAATGATGTAAGGAAGCATCTAAAACAAGTTCCCTACCAAACATAAGAAAATTAGGTGTAAATTCTGTAGCAAGATTTACACTATTATTTAAAGCTAATTGAACATTGGGCAAAAAACTTGACCAAGTCCTATGATCGTCTTTAACAAAACACGATATGCAAGTTTCGACTGTTTTATTATATCTCTCAACAGGATTATTTTGAGGTGTATACAATGTGTTATAAAATATTTTAGTTATATTAAAACCTTTCAAGAATTCTACAAAATGTTTTGAAGTAAATTGAGTTCCATTGTCACAAACTACTATTTTTGGACAACCAAATTTAAGAAATATTTCTTTTTCAAAATGTTTACAAATTACTCTAGTGGTGGCATTAATCATTGGAAAGAACCAGCAATATTTAGTAAAAACATCTACAACTGAAAGTATGTATTTATGACCAGAATAAGTTTTAGGTAAAATACCTATTATATCTACCGAAAGCATAAGCATGGGGCGATCAACCTTTTTAGGATTAATCATAGTACCAAAAGGAGGAGAAGTAGTATGTTTGTAAGCTTTACAAGTATCACAAGACAAAATGTATTGGTGAACATCATTAAACATACCTTTCCAAAAATAATGTTGTTTTAATTTCTTTAAAGTTTTATGAATACCTAAATGACCTGAATTTACATCATCATGATTTGACCTAATAGTATCTAAGATATTCTCTTTAGGAATAACTATCTTCCAGTCCAAAAGACTGTGAGGGTTAAATTTATTTTTACAATATTTATACAAAGTGTTATTTTCGACTCTAAAATTCTTATACTTTCTAGGAGATTTCTGACATTGAATAAATATTTTTCTATACCAAGGATCAATAATTTCATCATCAGGGGAGACTAAATTATCCTGAGTGGTTATAGCTGTGACTTCTATACGAGATAAAGCATCTGGAACTAAATGTAATGAACCTTTTTTATGAATAATATCAAAAGTAAATTGAGAAATTCTAGCAGCCCAACGAGCTAAGCGTCCACTAGGATTATTGAGACCTAGGAGCCATTTCAAACAAGCGTGGTCAGTAATAACAGTAAACTTCATTCCTTCAATATAAGGTCTAAAATGTTCTATGGAATCTAAAATAGCTAATAATTCGCGTTCTGTGGTACTATAATTTCTTTCACATTTATTAAGTGATCTAGAATAAAAAGCAATGGGATGTTGATCTCCATTATCATCTTCTTGACTCAAAACACTACCTATGCCCACAGAGCTGGCATCACAATGCAAAAAGAAAGGTTTTTCAAAATTAGGACATTGCAAAACAGGAGAAGTTATTAAAGAATGTTTTAATTCTTGAAATGCATTTTCAGCTTCGTCATTCCAAGTAAGTGACTTTTTAGAATTTTTACTACCTGCTGTCAATTTAGTTAAAGGAGAAGCAATATCAGCAAATTTACAAATGAATCTACGATAATAAGAGCATAAACCAAGGAAACTGCGAAGTTGTTTTACCGTTTCTGGGCGTGGGAAATTTTCTATTGTCTCTAATTTAGAAGGATCAGTATGTAAACCATTACTGTCAACAATGAAACCAAGATAGCGAAGTCTGTCCTTGCAAAAATTACACTTTTTTAAATTTACAGTTAAACCTGCCTCTTTTAATATACTATGAATTTTATGCAACTGTGCTATATGGCTATTAAAATCAGAATTAATACAAATTAAGTCATCTAAATAACAGAATACAGAATTATCATACTCTGGACCAAAAAGTTTATCTACTAGTCTCTGCAACTCAGCTGGTGCATTTGTGAGACCAAATGGCATGCGAACAAATTCGTACAGACCTTTTCCAGGTACTACAAAAGCAGTTTTTTCGCGGGAGGATTTTTCAAGTGCAATTTGCAAAAATGCTTTAGAAAGATCTATAGTACTAATATATCTGGCACCTCTAAGGTTATCTAATATTCTAGAAGTATAAGGAAGGGGATAAGAATCTTTAATAGTAACAGAATTTAAACGTCTTGAATCTAAACACAATCTAGTACCTCCATCTTTCTTTTCTACCGCCAATACGGGTGAACACCAAGGAGACTTAGAGGGTTGAATAATACCTTCTCCTAATAAAACTTCTACTTCATCAAAAAGTTCCTTTTGCTTAGCAGGACTCAGAGGCCAATATCTCTGTTTAAAAGGTTCACTAGTAACGTTAATTTTATGTTCAACCAAATGAGTAAGACCTAAACCTCTTTTCTCATAAGAAATATCTTCAAACAAAGCAATAATATTATCTAATTTTTGTTTCTCAGAAGGAGAAAGTTCAGAAATAGAGGTAATTGAACAAACTTGTTTATTATTTTCTGGAACAAGTATAATGTTCTTCCACAATTCTTCAGCTAAATGAAATTTAATCCAAAAGTCAAAACCTAAAATAATTAATGGATCAAAAGAAGGAATAATTAAAAACTCTACGGATTTAGTTATATTATCACAAGTTACTGGCAAATCCATGGCACCAATAATTCTCCGGGCGGAGCCATCCGCAGTGCAAGCAGCGCCACTAATAGGTCTAATTTTATAACCCAACTGTAAAAATCGTTCATGTGTATTTGAGCCTAAAATGCATTTATCGGAACCACTGTCCAACAATCCTGAAAAAATTTGATTACCAACAAAAAAAGTTAAAAATGGTCTAGCATCATTCTGTTTTGTAAATAAAATAGGAGCCGAACGATAAATATTAAAAAAGGTTTTTAAGTAATCTAACCAGTTGGAAAATTCTTTGTCACGGGCAACATCATCAGGCTTGTGACTTCTAACAATTTTTTCACCCATCGAGACGCTCGAAGTTTTATCAAAAACGTGGGCTCGATGCTGCCTAATCAGTTTTTTGACTCTTGCGAGTTTTTAGTATCCAAATTACAAACGTCACAAGTCTTAGAAGTGACCCCAGCTTTATGACACTTAAAACAAACAACACCTGGAATAGACTTGCAATTTTTATATAAATGTCCAGGTTTTCTGCATTTTAAACAAACTAAATCATTAGAAACGGCATTAGATTTAACAGAAGGTTTAAGGGATTCTTTAAAAGGTTTTCTATTTACAACAACTTCTAAGTCTTTTGCAAGTTCTAGAAATTGTTCGATTGAATCTATTTGTCTACGAAACAAAAAGGGTGTGTAAATTGGTAACATATTCTGTTGTATCACGTTAATTAAAGTGTAGTCAAATAAAGGTACTGAAGTACGACTAGCCATATCATAAATTTCCGTAATGAAATCAGGAAGCGACTCAGACTGTTTCTGTTTCCTGGTGCGGAGCTCATTTTCTAAAAAGTGATCAAAATTAGGTTTATCAAAGCGCTTTAAAAGTGCAAGCTTAAGTTCATGCCAAGAAGGAATATGAATTCTTATAGATCTAAACCATTTGAGTGCAATGCCATCAAGCAAAAGTGTAAAAGAACCAACCAGCAAATTTTCGTTGTAATTTCTATAAAGAAAATATTCTTCAACTTGTGTAATAAAATCACGAACACAAGTTCTACCATCATAAATTATTTTGCTATGTTTCAAATCAGGCAGTTTAGTAAGAGGAGGAAAGTTTTTACGAATGTTTTCGTTAACAAGCGCATTCAAGGAGTTAAAAGAAGGCAAAGCTCGAGCTGTAAAATCCGAAGACGAATGTGCGATTCCAGATTCAAAAGGATTGCCAACATCGGTGGCATTAGCCATCTCGTGACCTTTCTCAACAACATTAGCATCAGCAGCAGTAGAAGCTTCGACCTCAACCGAATCCTGAGGCGGTGGAAACTGAACTTCCTTGTCCTCCATGACTAACGAGTAACAAGGCAAATAGCAACGAAAAGCAAGGACTAAACTTTAAAGAATTTCAAAATAAATCAAAGTTTGAAAAATAAAATTAAAGTTTTGAGGTTAAGTATCAAAATCAATGTGGTATTTCCAAAGTTATTTGACGTTAAAAAGTGCAATAATAACTCACAAAACGGCTTAAAATTAAATAAACTAGGTGCACAATAATGTACTTAATGTTTAAATTTAATTATTAACATAAAATGTTAACTTAGATATGAATTATATCACTGTATGAGATTTAACAATAACACGGTCTACACTTAACAATTGTTGGTTTTGCTAAGGAAAAAACATGTTAAAACACAAGAAAATAAACAAATTATCCAATGTAAAACTAAAACATTGTTTACAAAATACAATACCAAACTAAGTTACAACTTATGAGTCTAATTATTCAAAGTTTATAAACTAGATCAATTACAATGTAAAAACAATATGAAATACAATATGAAAACTAAATATTGTAAACAATAGACTCATTAGTTAAAATATAAATGAATTTAGTGTGCAATACTGACTGTACTCACCGTACAAACCTGCTTCAAGTCCCTGTTCTAGTGCGACAATTGTAATAAAAAAAATTAAAAGGGGTCTAGATTTATTTAACTAACTAACAAACTATGTGTGTGATTCTAAGGTTGAGAAGTTAGGGAGCTCAAAATTAAACAAAAATAACTAAAAGGAATAAGATTCGGGCGCCAGAGCTCACTAGGTAATTTAAAACAAAGGTAATCCGGGATAGCTAATAGGTAAAGGACAGGACTTCTAATCTAGGTCGGAGATTTCTGAAATTAAGCTGCAAATTCTTTAATAATAGCTCATTTATTTCCATCGCAGGCAGTGGTGAGCACAACACAATATTAGAAAGCCCCTTTCTTTTGAAGGGCAAGTTGTTTTATAACCATTAAATTCTATAACCAAAGATTATAATTAAGTTGTCAGTATTGCACGTTTTTAAGTGGAATCTACGAGAAAGAATTTAAGTTAACGTACCACAGGCTTCGAGAAAAACTTATTTAAATTAAACCTGATTGGAGACACGAGGTGAAGCGCATCAGCTCATCCATGATGAAGTTAAATTTTAAGATAAAAAATCCAAAGTATAAGTAAGAACGCCTTTGGGGCGATCTTAACGAAAACAATGCACGCCAATCGCTCGTGCCATGAGCACAACCAAAACGCGATGGCGATATAGGTGGATTTCCCAAAATATTACTGTTGCACGGCTGCTGACATCACTACCAAGTGATTCCAGCCAGGGGTGGACCCTTGAAATATTCCAATCTAATGATTGGCACGGAATAGAATTTTATTCGTGCATCGTCTTGGTGACTTCGATCGGAAAGTGAAAGTTACATATCCCAAACCGGAAACGTCAAAATAATCTGACAGCCGGGGAAATAATGTCCAACTGTCAAACTGATGGTCTATGGTTTTATCGATTACTCTACTAAATCCTAGCCAATCTATCAAATATCTAAAGTGTGTGTACTGCATTACCGTGAGAACTTCCAAAAAATGACGAGAGAGGTCGACACTATGTAGCGAGTAGAAAATACTCGTTACAAAACTTAATGTTAACTCGCATTCAGTTATCATTGGCACTGCATACAGACCGCCGTGGCTTGATGTGAATGTTTTTCTGGATGCGATCACAGACTCTCTTTCCTCTTTTGCCAACGCGGATAAGGTTCTCCTAGTGGGTGACTTCAATATTAATGTTTTAAACCCCTCTGACAACAAAACTAAGCTTCTGAATAATTTTTTACATTGTTGCAAGCTCAGACAAATTGTTACCGAACCAACTCATTTTACAGACCATAGTGAAACTCTAATTGATGTTGCGTGCACTGACGCCCGTGTGTGTGGGCACTCAGTTTCACACATACCTGAACTCGGTCAGCACGCAATTATAAGCATTGAATTAAATTTTAAAGTAGAGAAGCTTATCCCGCATTGGATTACCTATAGGCCACTTAAAGATATCCTCCCTGAACTTTTTAATAATGACCTAAACAAAATTGACTGGGAATATATTGAAAGTCTCCAAGATGTGAACTCAATGGTTGAAATGTTCAATCAATACATTATGGCTCTATTTGATTTGCATGCACCCATCAAAAAAGTCTTAATTAAAGAAAAGTCACCTCCTTGGATAACCTTCACTGTAAAGGAAATGATGAAGCTGCGTGACAAGTGCCATGTAAAGTCTAAAGTTACAAAATCAGATAACCATAAAAAATCTTACATAGAGTTAAAATACGTGGTAAGAACAGCAATTGAGACTGAGAAGTGCGCATACTTTAAAACTTATATCAACAATAATATTACACAGCCTAAGAAGTTATGGAGTCATATCAAGTCTACAATAATTACCAACACAAAAAAATCAGAGCACAGTCTGCCCCACTTCTGTAACAATCCAGATACTATTAATCAGCACTTCCTGGATGTTCCTGGCAGCGGGGACGTTGCTGCTGCAGAATTAACATATTTTGAACAGCATCAGCACAGTGACAGTAATTTCCGGCTTGAGCCTGTTCAGGAGGAAGCTGTGCTGCGAATCCTGCGTGGTCTCAGATCCAACGCGCAGGGCTCTGACCGGATCTCTCTGGAGATGCTGATGTTGACACTCCCTCGTACTCTTACAGTCATAACAGCAATCATCAACAGATCCATCGTAACCTCTTCCTTCCCTGATCTGTGGAAAATAGCAATCGTTAGACCAATCCCGAAGGTTTCTAACCCCACCAGTGTAAGGGATCTCCGCCCAATCAGCCTGCTCCCTTGTCTGTCCAAAATTTTGGAAAGGGTTGTCTCCAACCAGCTAACATTATATTTGGAGCATCATGGGATTTTACCACTTGCACAATCTGGATTTCGCAGGGGCCACAGCACAACAACTGCTCTACTGGATGTGGTTGGGAACATTCTGGAGGCCCGGGACCGAGGAATGGGAACACTCCTTGTCCTTTTGGATTTTTCACGTGCTTTTGACTCAATCAATACTTCTCTTCTTCTTGCCAAGCTGTCTTATTATGGTTGTAATGTCGAAACAGTAAAATGGTTTGAGAGTTACCTTACTAATCGATCACAATTCGTTCAGGTATCTAGTGACAATGGAGATATCATGTCCTCTAGTCCAAAGCATGTGTACAGGGGAGTACCGCAGGGATCGATTCTTGGCCCACTCCTCTTCATCTTGTACAGTGCTGACATCGTCAAATGTTTGATCAACACCAAGTTCCACTTGTATGCTGATGATCTACAAATGTACCTCTCCTTCTGCGCTCAGGATGCTGCTGAAACAGTGAAATATATCAATGAGGATCTGGAAAAAATCTCTGACTGGTCCAGAAGAAACTCCCTGGTTCTGAATCCAACTAAGTCCAAATATATTGTGATGGGATCCAGGGTTTTTCTTAACAAAATGCTGACTTGCAACCTGGACCTCAGGATTGATGGTTGTGGTATTGAGAGGGTTCTGGAAGCTCGTAACCTTGGGGTAGTTATTGATGGTCAACTTAACTTTGAAACACACATTCTGGAAGCTGTGCGCAACTGCTTCTACCGACTCAAGCTTTTATATCGTGTCCGTCCCTACATAAGTGTAGATATGCGAGTCATGCTATGTGAATCACTTATATTATCCAAGCTGAACTACGCTGACACTGTGTACGGGGCGTGCATTCTCGGTAGAAGTCAGAAGCTAATCCAGCGGGTACAGAATGCGTGTGCAAGGTTCTGTTACAATGTGCCGCCCAGAGCCCACATCACTCCATTTTTAAATAAGGGTAATTTGATGAGAATGTCAGCGCGGAGAAAGCTTCACCTGGCTACCCTACTTTTTGGCACTATTCTCACAAAAAAACCAGATTATCTTTATAAAAAACTGTCTTGGTCGCGTGATGTTAACCAAATAAAAACCAGAGCATCTTCTTACCTGATGTTGGCCTCCTCTCACAAAACTGCTGCTTTCCATGGTAGTTTCAAATTCGCTGCCAGTCGCTGCTGGAATGACCTCCCTCCACCTCTTCGTGCTCTAAAAACAATTGGTGCGTTTAGAAGTAAATTCAAATGTTACTTACTCCAACAGCAAAAAAAATTGTCGGAATAAACTCACTAATGTTCTGCACGCAGTTTGCAGGGGTGGTCGGAGCGTCTGGCCGTTCTTATTTTAATTTTTTAGTAGATATTAACAAGACGATACTTAGTTTTCTTGCGTCTGGTAGTGAATTCCCGTCACCTCGACACCGAGATGCATTGTTTTGCCGTTATTTAAAGTCACTTTTTTGGTCCTTTCCATCTGTAACTCACGTAGGTACTATACCGCTGATAGGTAATGTTTGTTTCTTGTTTTAACTGGGTTTAGAGCCCCACTATAATACAAGTTTGTTTCACAATCACTGCACGCTATCTGGTATTACGCAAAGAGTATGGATTATGATTTTGAATTCGCTTTGATAATTGATGTTATAATAATTAATGCTACGTTCCTTAACAATAAACAAATATGTCTGCGCCCGCGTCCGTCTCTGTTCGTCAGTGTTGCCACTTGCCACTTTGCCAGTGAATGAAAATGAAAGTTATCGGTCATCCCATCGCGCAGATTGACGAAGGGTATGGTTATGTTGGGTGTAGATATAATAATTATTATTATTTTTTATTTACTGTTTTCTCTAATTTACTTTTTTACATGTATTTATATTTGTTTTTTCATTTACACTATTTATTTTTTATTATATCCGTATCTGACCGTGGCATCACTTTGGGCCCTATCAGAATATCAGCGCTGTGACATTTTTAAATGTTACAGCACAATGCTGAGATAGGGGCCTTTTGGCATCGTACAGGACCGATTCGTTTCTTATTTTTTATTTTGTAATAATATTAAACCTTGTTGTTATTTGTGTGTTTCGTCCTGTGCGGTCTAATAAATGCTTTTTCTTTCTTTCTTTCTTTCTTTCTTTATTTATTTATTCTCTTTACATATTAAAATATATTTTTAAATACTTATAGGTACAAAATAAAAACATTTAATAATATAAAAAATAGTAGCCCACCGGTATCGGGAACAGGGTCCAAGCTACCGGTGGTCAGGACTCCTGAGAGAGGAATCTCCTAATAATACGCGCCGTGTCCAGAAGAACCGCTTTCTGAATCAAGCCCTTGTTCCAGCCGCCCAACGATAGCCTCCTCAGATGTTGATCTAATCTAATGTTAGAATAACGTTCAACAAAAAGAAAAATCCCCAAACTTCATCTTCACATTCAACACAAAAATCACATCATTTAAACATCTAATCTTCTCACCAAAAAGAAACACATTTCCTAAAAATAGCCAAGAATTTCCTCGAACAAAACGTTACAAATTCGCCCTTGCTACCTGAACAATCCATCTGAAACAGTTTGTGCATAAAAAGCGCTCATGTCCGCCATTACGGACACAAAGACAGTAATGACGACCAACGTTCAGACGGACTAATGAGGGCTGTTCGGGTCGACAAAAACCTGCGCTTTTACAATACAACAGTGGCTTGTCACTTGTCGTGTTGTCTACTTTTCAACCGATTGAACCGATTGAATTGAACAAAAAAAGAAGGAGGTTCTCAATTCTACACGTATATATATATTTTATTTTTTTATTTCTGACCACACAACTTTTGTCAGTGCAGTCCAAATTCGATGATTCTATTTCTCAATCTAATCTATTTTGAACCGAATTCAAAAAGGAGCAGGTTATCAATTCGAATGTTTATATATTTTTTTTACATACTATGTTCGGACATAACTCTGTCATATATGGACGGATTTGCAAAATTCTTTTTTTGTTCGAAAGGACTTTATTCCGAAATGGTCCCATATAAATTTTACCAAAATTGATCCAGCTCTTTTTGAGAAAAAAACCCCCAACGCAAAACATAAAAGCGATTATGTAAAAAGTCAAAAATAATATCTTTTGTTGAGCCATCAAATGTTTGTTCGTTGAAATGGCGCTATAATGTCGCGGCGGGGTACCGCTTAAGTCCCTTAATTTCATTCACTGTCCATGTGTCATTTACCAGCATTTCCGACCAATTTGCTTCGATATTATCAAATTTTTGTTGCTAATCTAGTTGTAAATCTTGTTGCAAATCTAGTTACCATCAGTTCGCTATTTTAGGTATTTAGTTATTGCTTTAAACTTAGCGGTACCCCGCCGCGACAATATAGCGCCGTTTCAACGAACAAACATTTGATGGCTCAACAAAAGATATTATTTTTGACTTTTTACATAATCGCTTTTATGTTTTGCGTTGGGGGTTTTTTAAAATTTTTAATTTTATTTTATTTTAAAATTTTTAAACGTAATTTAGTTTGGTTTTATAATAAGATTCCTACCGCAGCTAACAAAAGAGCTGATAACTTTAAAACGGCTCAACCGATTTTGATGAAACATGTCTAAGAACCATCGCTAGAGAACCTGCTTTCAAATAAAAAAAACCGCATTCAAATCGGTTCACCCGTTAAAGAGCTACAGTGCCACAGACAGACACACAGACACACAGACACGTCAAACTTATAACACCCCTCTTTTTCGTCGGGGGTTAAAAATCAACAAATTCCCAAAAAGATTATTCAGACGACATTTTAGTTTTTCAATCTTTGGAGGACTTACTATCTCTTTTAAGTGTGTCGCCGTTTCTCAACCTTTCGAATGTCTTATGTTACACAGTCCGACATAAGCAGCGGAGGTTTGACCTTCAACACTTTCGCCCGACAGTCGTTGAGTTAATGGATTTGGATGTTAAGGCAACACTAAAAAGCGAAAAATAAAAAGTTTTTTTCAAAAAAAAAGAAAACCGCCTTCAAAATCTAAAAAGTGACAAATGACTTTAGCACAGAACACACATTAAGTACTTTACTTTCTGAAGTCGGTGGTGGCGACTTTGTGTTTGTGGTTTTGTATTGCCACCGACTTCCGAAAGTAGTTTTTGAAGGCGGTTTTCTTTTTTTGTTTAATTTATATTGTTGGTCCTCAAAGTTGGTCCAACACTTTTTTTTTTACCGCAATTCACCTGGTCTTAAGTGAAGATGCGGTTCATCCTAGGCAAAATGGAAAACTAAAATATTTTCACCATAAAAATATCCCCACCCCAAAGGGTAGAAAATTAAATAACTGAATTTTTTAAAAGATTCTTTGGTAGTTGGTGGTTCTTGTTATTTGCCGTTATACCTACGCACATTATTTGATTCTACTATCTGACATATTTATACAAAAAAATAAACATAGATGACGTTTGGGTTTGTGGTTCCCTTCATCAAAAAATTTCATAAGGACTTTTAATCTCTGTTTCTGTGTTGCCGTTACGTAATGGAAATGGATCATAAGAAGGTACTAAATAATGGAAAATAAAACTATTTCAAGAAAAAGACAACCGCCTTTAAAAACTAAAAAGGGATAAATAACTTTAGCACAGAGAACACATAATATGACTTTAGTTTCGGAAGGGGGTGGCAATACAAAATAACAAACAACAAAACCCGTCGACTTCCGAAACTAAAGTCTTATAATGTGTACAGACAGCGTCATCAACTTCTTACCCCCATCCAAAGAAATTTTAATGCGTGGGGGGTAAGCAGTTGATGACGCTGTCTGTACCTTTTCCGTAAAAAAAGATTTTTAGTATATAAAATTGAAGTGACCGCCACTGCCTTTGTCCGAACGACGATTTAAAGCAGAAGTCAGGCAACGCTTAAAAACAATGATTTCTTAAGATACTGAAGACTGATTGTGTATTTCATACTCTTGGGGCGATTCATTTTTATTCGTTTCCTTATTGTCTTGCAGTTTTGTTTTATCGCAGAATGCAACTTTGGAATACCTACATTTTGCTAGTGCCCTATGTATTTGAAATGGAATCAAGTATTCTTAAATTTCACATTTTAGGACCCATTAATTTTGTCAATTCTAATCCGTGGTGCTTGGTAACTAGTCTACTGCCAGTTGTAGGGCCTTCAGGCCTTCTTCTGTTTTGTTTCTTGTTTGATAAAGAGGAAAGTGGAAAATATGGTGTTTTTCTTATTCCTCCACTGATCTTTTGTTGCGGCACCCAAGACAGTTGAATCGTTTCTCCCCGCTCCGACTGCGCACGGTTATTATCGTCATATTTCAACCAATTTATACAAAACCTTCACAAATATATAATATATATATATGTAGCGTCAGGGTCCGACATTATTTAAAAAAAACACAAAAGTCTTCGCTCAATCACTTATTTATTTTAATTATATAAACCTTATTTAATTTCACATTAATTCAATTTAAAATCACTAAATTAATCTATACTGAATATAAAAACTACCCGACAAATGATTACTCAGTGATTACGTAACGTGTGCACTGGGCAGCGGCCGACGAACGACTGAGCCGAGTCGTTTTTTTTTTTTTTCGGATTGGCATCTCGCAGGTCAACCTAGGAGGTTGTCGGCTGCTTAACCGGACTTTCCTGTGGTGCCTTAAAAATTATTATTTTTAGGGCCTCCAGCCAGGGCATAAAAGCTTACAAACTAAGCGACTACACGCTAGGGGCACCCCCTGTGGGGTACGAGCCTCGAGAGCCGAGTCGCAGAGTGCGCTGCCTTATATAGCGTTCGGAGTTGACGTGACGTCGTTCGGTCGCTCGTTCACCGCTTGTCCGTTGCACTCGCAGTTTACAAAATAATGACGGTTGCGCCGTCATATACTCAAACCGTCTTCATGAACCACTCTGTCTATTGATGAAAACCGCATTAAAAACCGTTTAGTAGTTTTTGAGTTTATCGCGAACAGAGCAACTTATTTTATAATTATGTGGTGATAGAATTGATAAGTACAATGACCTTTTTCAGGTTTACGGTAAACATAAACGAAGCTTGTATAGTCGAGTTGTCTGTCTCTCCTTTTTTTAAAGCTTCTGTAGTAGCTCACCATGATGGCGTGTTATTAGCTGCTATTACGACAGAGGTTTTATATCTTTTTCTGTCTGTGGTTTTAAAGAATAGAATCTCCATTTAAATACCTTTGGTTTTTTAAGTGACTTGGTTTCTTACCAGGTTTTCCTTTGTGGAAGTTTTCTTTACAGCCGGTCGGTACTATGTAATGTTTTTAAATGTATGTCGGAGACAGTTTATTAATCACATTGTGGGTGTTAACTAAATTTGTTATGATTTGTTTCTTATTGTTAATTTATGTGATTTTACTATCAATTATTGTCTATTAATTCGAAACATGATTAATTGTGTGTGCACACTGATTTGTGGTTACTTTATTTCGATAATTATTATCGATGGTTTTATTCAAAACAATTGTTGACACGTTACTTTGAATGTAAAACGAATTACTTTATGAAATCACTATTGTTTATTCATGACAATTATCATTGTGTTATTTGATTACAGATCTTATTAGATTCAGCACATTTTAGTGTTTTATATCAAGTAAACACGTGACGCACTTCCGTGCGCATGGACAGACTTGTATGGAGAGGTTGCAAGGTGGGGGGCATCGCCTTATAAAAGAGCGTGCACTCCGTAAGTACGGCAGTCGATCCTCGGATTCGACTCAGTAAAGAGTTCCTGCTCCTGACAATACTGTCGGTTTACCTGGTACAGCGCTGCTGTATATCCACATAGCTGTATAGGCTTGCTGCTAGCGAGCGATACACTTTGTATTTGGGTGACTTATGCTACTGTACGAACTATAAACCTTAAGGGTTTGTTCGTTTCTCATTGGGTGGCTTAGGCTGCTGTACGAACTGTAAACCTTAAGGGTTTGTTCGTTTATCATTGGGTGGCTTAGGCTGCTGTACGAACTGTAAACCTTAAGGGTTTGTTCGTTTATCATTGGGTGGCTTGGCCACTGTACGAACTGTGGGACCTTAATGGTCTGTTCGATTAACTGTATTGTTGCTGTACCTTTAACTTACTTTATTCTTGTTACTGATTACCATTTGTATTGTGTTTTCTTTACTAATAGTGTGTAATGATTTTTACAGGTCTTGTTTATCCCTAATGGGATAATGGAAACGCCCATACTCCTGACGATGTACTATAGCGCTCGGCGCTCCTCCTCGATCGCTCACTGACGATCCGACATCAGAAGTGGGATAGCCTCTTAATGCTTCCGCATGGCTTCCCTAATTATCGTATGTCTTTTCCACTCTTGTTATGACAGCTTCCTCTCTTGGGATTACCTAGCGCAGAGCTAAGGCATTCATAAATTTGAATGTTTTAATGGCATTCATAAATCACCTACCCACATTAATTTCATTGTTTGATTTTACATACTTCAACAGTTACCGCTACCCTTATTAACCTACCTAAGTGTCAAACAAATTGCTGTTTGTACTGTACTGGCACATGTTTCCAAATTTCATTTCCCGTGCTCATCTACTAGCATTTACTACCGAAGTACATGAGGTTTAAGCTTCAACAAGAACTGAGAACTGTCTTGTCCCGTCTTAAGAGAAAGTCTCATTTTCCTCTGACCTACACGATTCTTCTTAACCCTCTTAGGTTCAAACCAGGTACAATAGTATGTCACTTTAGTGACTACCGGAGAACAGCCGGGAGGTTCGAGTAAAGATACTGTGAGTTAATTTTCGAGCTACTAATCATCCGTGATAAGTGGAAGTCCGTGATAAGATAAGTGTGGTGTACCCACCACTGAACTATTTGGTGAGACGCTTCCATTTTGTTATGACTCTGGGTTTGAATGTACTTTCATTACTGATACATGTGTGGCAAACTTACTTGTATGGTCAATATAAAGTAAAGGTTCAGGTAATACCGAATGCTTATTCAAATCATAGTACCATATTATGCCGTGAGATATAAAATTTAGATTTTGGGGTTATTATAACCGAAAGTAGCGAAGATAGCGACTAGAGGGCGCTACCCACATGTTTACTTTTACGTCGCTCTGTATTTGAATAATAATTTAAAATAGTATAAGTGGTGTATAGTTGAAATTCTCAGTTTTAAATCAAGGCCTAGGTGTCACACAGCATTGTACTTTGTTGACCGTGAGATAGTGAACCTCATAAGTGAAATTTGTTGTGAAGTGAATAACTGTAGTAATAATAACACAATTTACGAACAATACTAATTTGAGAACAAATAACCATTATTGGTTATAGGCGCCCTTGCCAAATGTGTACAGTGCCTATTTAACATTGCAGTGAAGTGCTTATCTGATTTCCGTAATCTAACCGGGTATTTAAAACCGCATAGTCACTCACTAAACTTAAGTTGTTGCCATTTACTGGTAGGTACTAAGAACACCATCTGTCTGTGCTTGATCTAACGCCACCTGTTAGCATGCTAACGAATTACGGTGTCTACTACGCTTCTAATTGACTACAGTGCAACGAGTAATCGGTGAGCTTTCCTGCAATCGTTATAGATCCTCGTTACAATAAGACAGTATAGAGGGCGCTGGGAGTGCCTTACAGTCACTGATCAAACAGTCACACTAGTAAACACAGAAATTTTGATTAGGTACTGGCAGCAAACAAACCTTTTAGGATGGAATGTTGTAATGATGCCTCGGCCTCGGCTAATAATATTCTCCAATGCTCCGAGTGTCATGGAAAATACCACTACGAATGTTTGAATTTAACATCAAACCAATTTGTGGACTTGAATGAAAAGTACAAGGCTGTCTGGAGGTGCCCTTCATGTAGTAATGTAACTAGACGGGCTAGGTCAAATATAAACACACCTGTGCGCAGCTGCACCGAGCTCCCAGCCGATGAGCACACCATGGATATGTCCTGTGATAACTTAGACCACAGTCATCTCAGCTCGTCCACCAGCCTTGGTAGTAATAGGACACTGATTACTGAAACGTCACTGAAGCCCACAAGCCTTGGTGACTTTGAGAAGTTTACTACAAATCTGCAAATAACTCTTAGCCAGTGGCGTAATGAAATGAACAAGGATCTACTTCAAATGCGCGATGATATTAAATCTACCTTGACAGGTATACAGAAGGAAATGCAAACGTTACGCACAGAGCAAACCCTTCTGAAACAACAAGTCTCTGTTCTCCGTGGCGACATCATCACCCTCCAAACTTCCTCCCAGAACCAGACTGTTGAGCATGACATACTCAAGAAGCGCGTTGATGGTATGAATTTTACCCCGGCTTCGGCTGTGTTGGAATCTTGGTGGACAAACAATTGGTGGACTGGAGGCAAAAATTGATATCCTTGAACAGCAAGCACGGCAATGCAACGTCGAGATATGTAACCTGCCGGAGAGGCGCAATGAAAACCTGCCTGCCATTGTTGAGGCAATAGGAAACGTCCTTAAATCTCCGGTTTTACTCAATGATATAGTCGCCGTGCACAGGGTGCCTCATGCACACAATCAGAGCACGAGACCTAAAAACGTCATACTTAAGTTCACTTCTCGCCTGCAGAGAGATAACTTGCTTAGCGCATTCCGTAAGGCTAACTCACTTAAGACTGAAAGCATTGGTATCACCGGCATTTCTACGTCTGTTTATATTAACGAACATTTAACATTAAGGAAGAAGCAGTTATTTCGTAAAACCCGCGAAGTCGCAAACAATTGTAATTATAAATATGTATGGATCAGAAATGGCACCATATTGGTACGCGAGCGTGATGGTGCGACCGCATTCGCAATACGTGGCGAGAGTGATCTCAATAATATTAAAACAAAAAAAACTGATTAGCTGCTTGTTGTTTATTGTGCTTTGTGCAATACTAAATTATGTATTGCTTCCGTGTTGTTTACCTGAGCCTGAACAGAATATTAATTGTGTGTGTCCTGTGTTGCATGCCTTTCCAATCACAAATAATGTTCTGATAATTTTTAGATTGTTTTTCGTACAATTAAATAATACAGTAACAATAATTATTTTGTTACTTTTTAGCTATTTAATTATTTATTTGAATATTACAATTATTATTATTATCACAATTATACAGATATTTTTTTATAATTTATTTAGAGATTTATTAATTGTTATTGTTATTTCAATTATTTATTTAAATCAGTGGCACTATGTATTACATTCTATTTCAATGCAATATCTTCAAAAATTGATGAAGCTGGTGTACTCTTGTGACTGTGACAGGGTATGTCTTGGTGCCTTTCACCTGCTTATTAAGCTTGGCAATCTTGATCTCTTCTTGTACAGTCCCATAACTTGCTTGCAGTATAAGATACGACTGAGCTTTACGTGCACAACATTTGTTATTCTATATGAATTTATGTTCAGCTATTTCGTTAATGGATAACAACAACATAACTATGTACTACCAGAACTGCAGGGGCATAAGAACCAAATTGCAGACGCTATTTCTTAGTATTTTATCCTCTTCCTATGACATAATAATTTTAACCGAGACGTGGCTTATACCCGATATTGCTAGCAGTGAGTTTGTGGATTCTCGATATATTGTATACCGATGTGACCGAGATCGCAGCACAACAAAGAAGCAAGATGGTGGTGGAGTCCTCGTCGCGGTGTTACGTGAGCTTCGGTCATATCTGGTCGATGTTTCCAGCCAGGACAATCCTACAGCGTGCATTGAGCATCTCCTGGTGGGGGTCCCAAGTAAAAATAATAGCTCCGAGATGCATTTAGTTAGTGCTGTATATATACCACCATGGGCATCAACTGATGTATATGCCTGTCACCTTGATTTATTGCAAGATAAGCTAATCGAGCCGTGTGTTGAGAGTGTATTCATTGTTGGTGACTATAACTTTCCAGAAATTACATGGAAGGCTGCACAATCCGGCGGACCACATCGTGATATTGGTATGGCATGCGCTGGAACGTCCCCTGTGTGTTCGCAACTACTACAGCTCATGTCAACTCTCAATGCATACCAATACAATAACATCCCTAATGGAAATGGGAAAATTCTGGATTTGTTTATTTCTAACAATGTTAGTACAGTTTACCCCGTATTAGACCCACTATTGCTTATAGATCCCCATCACCCCCCGTTTGTTGCAATAGCCCCCACAAGTCTATCCACACAAATCCTGAAGCGCAAGACGTTGAGTAAATATAATTTCCGTAAAGCCAACTACGATGTTATTAACAAACAAATCAATGTTGTGGATTGGTCGAGCCTGCTGGACCACCTTCCGGCTGAAGAAGCCGTACATACCTTCTATGATATGCTTGACGACATCATGAAACCCAACGTCCCGAGTGTAAAATCCCGGGCGCTTGACTTTCCGGTTTGGTTCTCAGGCCGTTTAATTAAAATTTTCAAAAAAAAACAACGCCTTTGGATAAAATGGAAAAAATTTAATAACATCAAACATTATAATGAGTTTTCGGAATATCGAACAACGTTTAAAGAATCGTGTAAGACTTGTTATTCAGCTTATATTAAATCTGTCGAGGATAATCTCACCTCTAACATTAAATACTTCTGGACGTACATGTCAAATCGCAAGAATAAATCAGGTATTCCCTCTACGATGCATTACCAAAGCGTTAAGTCGGGTGCCCCCGACGTCATTTGCAATATGTTCTCTGATTTTTTCCAGTCTGTATTTGAACCTAGTTCTCCCTCCCTGTCGGCCTGGACGCCACCAACTCACTGTGATGCCAATGCTTGTTTAGTTGATAGCCTGCATATTGAGGAATCGAAAATACTTAAGGAACTGAAACTGCTTGATCCATCCAAAGGAGCGGGCCCCGATGGGTATCCAGCTTTATTTTTTAGGGCCACTGCTGACAGTATCTATAAGCCACTTTACATAGTTTATAATAAGTGCTTAAGTGAGGGCGTTTTCCCTAATGTATGGAAACAGGCTAATGTTACGCCTGTGCACAAGGACGGTTCAAAACATGATGTGGAGCAATATCGGCCTATTTCGATTCTGTCGACCTTGTCAAAACTTTTTGAAAGACTCGTACACAATGAAATTTATCCGATCTTGCACAGCGTTATCATCCCAGAACAACATGGATTCGTTCAACAGCGGTCAACTATCTCCAATCTACTGATATTTTCCAATTATCTTTTTGAAAACATTGATAAGCGCTTGCAAGTTGACGCAGTTTATACAGATTTTAAAAAAAGCTTTTGACAAGGTCGATCATGAAATCCTATTGAGTAAGATAGCATTTAATGGTATACGGGGAAATCTGCTTCGCTGGTTCTCATCCTACATTAAAAATAGAACACAAAAGGTTGTCGTGAATGGCCATCAGTCTGATTCGGTGCTAATAACCTCTGGCGTTCCACAAGGCTCAATCCTGGGACCATTATTATTTATCATATATATAAATGATATAAACAAGTGCTTTTTGAATACGAAATTTCTTTTATACGCTGATGATCTCAAAGCTTATACAACTGTACAAACTGTGGTGGATTGCCTTAAGCTCCAGGAAGACCTAGATAGGTTCGCAAAATACTGTCTTGACAATAAGCTGCATCTTAGCCTTTCCAAATGTAACTATATAAATTTTACAAAAAAAAAATCTGTCACTAATTTCAAATACAGATTGCATAATACCGCGCTTGATAGTGTGTCTACTGTGCGAGATCTGGGTGTATTACTTGACAATAAGTTAATATTAAATCTACACGTGGAAAAGATTGTAAACAAAGCATTCAAGATGTATGGTTTTGTCATGAGGTCATCTACTGAGTTCAAGCGAGCATCTACTTATCTATACCTATATAAGACGCTTGTACGATCACAGCTAGAATACGCCGTCCCAATCTGGAATCCGTTTTACCAGAAATACAAAGATGAGATCGAGAAAGTCCAGCGCAAGTTTCTGCGAGCCTTGCATTATAGGTGTCACAGGATATATTTGTCATATTCTCAATTGTTACATAAGTACAAGTTGGTTACCTTAGAATCCAGACGTAAACTCTTGGAAGCCACTGTATTGCATTCTATTGTTCATAGTGGCTTTGATTCAATTGACCTCACGAGCAAATTATGTTATGCAGTCCCTCGCACCGTTAATAAGCGTAGTGTTCGAGTAGGTACTCTGTTTGCTGTTAACACCTGTCGCACTAATTCCGGCCAGCGCTGCCCTATTCGTCGTATGGTTGATGCATATAATCACGATTTTGTAGATATTGATATATTTATGTGCTCAAAATCTAAATTCAAGTTTAATGCTATGAAAATTTAATGTAATGATAATCATGGCTAATTAATTATTGTTAGTCTTATTATATTTTCTGTATTTTCTAGTTTCCCACTGTTTGCCTATTATTATTATTCTCTTTTAATTGTTTAATCTTAATTCTTAATTATCTTTGAAATTGATATTATTTTTGTATTAGGTATTATTTTTTTAAATTATTATTCTATAATGCGTTATGTTCATATTATTATTATTAATTAATTTTAACGCTCATCTAGTAGCACTCATTACCATATTTAATTTGGATATTTGCGGATAATGTAGTGGGCTGCAATATTGTTACTACTCCATATTTTATCTTGTTGCAACATGTAATATCTTATATTGTAGCTGTTTATTATCCCTCAATAAATAAAATAAAATAAAATAAAGTATTGTTACCATTACAAAAGTTGAGATTGTAACAGCTATGCTCTATTCCTGAAACTCCGAATAAAATTGATACTGATATTCCATCTGAATATAAATCAGTGATAATACAACTATGTCAAATATGTAGTTGGCTTTTAGCTAAACAAATAGCGTGATTCTGAGGTTTGAGGAATAGTTTATCTGAAAAGTGACTGTGTACCCCCTGATTGTTTACATGTGTTGTGAGGTAAGGTAATGACATGTGTTGTGAGGTAAGGTAATGACATGTGTTGTGAGGTAAGGTAATGACATGACATGTGTGGTAATAAGGTAATGACATGACATGTGTGGTAATAAGGTAATGACATGACATGTGTGGTAATAAGGTAATGACATGACATGTGTGGTAATAAGGTAATGACATGACATGTGTGGTAATAAGGTAATGACATGACATGTGTGGTAATAAGGTCATGACATGTGTGGTAATAAGGTAATTACATGACATGTGTGGTAATAAGGTAATTACATGACATGTGTGGTAATAAGGTAATTATATGACATGTGTGGTAATAAGGTAATTACATGACATGTGTAATATAATAATAATAATATGTGGGGACATTTTCACACACGGCCATCTGACCCCAAACTAGGGAGACCCTGTACTATGGGTGTCAGACAGCTGATATACATACACAAATACATTTTTTTTTCGTAAATACATACATATATAGATAAACAACACCCAGACACAAGGCAAACACAAGTGCTCATCACACAAATGTTTACCCTGGGCGGGAATCGAACCCGCAACACGCTGCGCAGCAGTCGATCGCTCAGCCACTGCGCCAACCGTGTCGTCAATGTGTGGTAATAAGGTAATTACATGACATGTGTGGTAATAAGGTAATTACATGTGTGGTAAGATACTAAACTTGTTTTGTGTTATCAGGTCTGTAGTGTTTGTTTTAAATTGTTTAGAATGACCGAACGTTAAGCTGTTTACTTGAGCTCTTTTCTGATTGTTTACAGATGATGTGATAAACTATTCACCCAAGGACGTGTGAAGATGCAGACCGATGTGATGTGTGTGTGTGTGTGTGTGTGTGTGTGTGTGTGTGTGTGTGTGTGTGTGTGTGTGTGTGTGTGTGTGTGTGTGTGTGTGTGTGTGGATGTGTGGGTGACCGTAACGGCGCGTGGTGTGATTTAGTAATGAAAATCAGTTAATTTTGAGGGTTATGGTTTATTGTTATTTTTTTAATCATTGGGAATATTCTCACAATGCTGAGACATTTGCTGAAAAGTGTACTGGCAAACGTATTCTTGTACGGTTAATAATTGTGATGAACTATGGTTAACTGACTCTTGGACAATACAACAGTGCCTGTAGATGGTTTAATTGAAATGAATGCTGTGACTTTGATGGGATAATTTGTACCGAACAAATTCTAAGTGAAGTAGAAATAGTTGGTTGCTAGGGTTTAGAGCTTTCATGTGATACTGGATCAATCATAGTATGCTGTGAGATTTTTAATTTCATTTATTGCAGTTAATATGACCGAAAAAATAGTGCTATCATTACACGAGTTAATGTTATTGACCAATGCTGTATTTCTTTCATAATACAACTGTTTAATAGTTTAACAATTGTTTCAGCTGTTGACAGCGTGGAGACAGAAGTAAATCGGTCCCGTGCAAGAAAACAAGCAGCCCTGGGTGCCGAAGGTTAAAGTTGGAGACTTCGTTGGAAACTTCGTACTTCTTGTAGATCCAATATGATATTGGTTGAAATCTTTGAGTGCCAGTAAAATTTAGTCTTGATCATGTATGAAAAATGCCTGAATGTCCATTCAATTTTAATGATGTCAATGTTGACACTGATAATAATCATCTGCTGCTGACATACCATAGCCACACCTCGGACACTTCATACAAAACTTGCAAAATAATTACCTATTACTACTACAAAACCAAATGACGTCTGTACACGTGCAAATGTGTGCGTGAATTTTAGTAGGGTTGAATCAGTTGGATGTCGTGGCGTACAAAATGGCGCGACAGCGCTTTGCGTCGGGTGAACCGAACGACGACGGAACTACCCGAACGTTTCGAGCATTATTATGAAGTGATCTTGTCCGAGCGTTCAATTATTTATTTCTTAAAGAAATAAAATAAATGATATTTGATTTTGAATACTCGGAATTGTAATGAGTTAAAAGTAATATTATAATATTTATTATGTAAAGAGGTTTATTTATTCATCAATAATGGTAAATTAAGGTACCTACCTACCTAATTACAAAATATGGAATTCACGATCGCCGTGTACCATTACGCGGCAACGCAATTTTTTACGACGCGACAAGGTTAGTGCGTAGGGTACTTTTCAATTCCAAGAATGAATAGAACGTGAAAGAAAGGGACATAAGTACATAACTAAGACAATAAAGAGAGAGAGCAATATTAATAGCTGGTAATGTTGGTATCAGCGCTGCAGTTCTTACGATTTTGAGCGCCCTGGCTAAAGAGTCGACGGTTAGCCCCTCTTAGTGCGGGGTGAGGGTGCGGTATCTGATGTAGCGCGGGGAAGGGAGTGTCCCTTCTGTACGTAGTACTATTAAGTATTCTGTGCCATAGCTTAATTGACAAGATGTCTATGTTGACTCTTGTTTGGATGTCTATGTTGACTCCTGGGTTTGTTTGTTGAACTTGACGCCTATGTTGGTTGTCTATTCAGCTACAAACTACTTGTCGATTCCCATGGTGTGAATTCGGCTGGGAGACTATGTCTCTACTTTTGTTTGGATGTCTATGTTGACTCCTGGGTTTGTTTGTTGAACTTGACGCCTATGTTGGTTGTCTATTCGACTTCAAGCTACTTGTCGATTCCCATGGTGTGAATTCGGCTGGGA
Organism: Charanyca ferruginea; assembly: GCA_947361185.1. Lineage (NCBI taxonomy): Eukaryota > Metazoa > Arthropoda > Insecta > Lepidoptera > Noctuidae > Charanyca > Charanyca ferruginea. The sequence goes on along the minus strand of OX376056.1, from coordinate 18,182,495 downwards.
GACTATGTCTCTACTTTTATTTGGATGTCTATGTTGACTCCTGGGTTTGTTTGTTGAACTTGACGCCTATGTTGGTTGTCTATTCGACTTCAAGCTACTTGTCGATTCCCATGGTGTGAATTCGGCTGGGAGACTATGTCTCTACTTTTATTCGGATGTCTATGTTGACTCCTGGATTTGAATGTTGAACTTGACGCTTATGCGGGTTGTCTATGTTGACGCCTATGCGGGTGGTCTATTCAACTTCAAGTTACTTGTCGAATCCCATGGTGTGATTTCGGCTGATTTGTTGAGCTATGTATTGTCTGTAACAGTATGGTTATTTTGACTGGTTATGGTGCAAATTTTGCTAATGATTTTACTTCAGGACTAATTCAGGATTTTTCTTTGCAACATACCTTTTGCTAATTAAAGCTTTTTGTCAGAAAGGCCGATCGATATTTACCAAGAACTTTATAACTACACGAGGACGTGTAGAATGTCAGTCTGGCCGTGTCGGAGACAGTTTATTAATCACATTGTGGGTGTTAACTAAATTTGTTATGATTTGTTTCTTATTGTTAATTTATGTGATTTTACTATCAATTATTGTCTATTAATTCGAAACATGATTAATTGTGTGTGCACACTGATTTGTGGTTACTTTATTTCGATAATTATTATCGATGGTTTTATTCAAAACAATTGTTGACACGTTACTTTGAATGTAAAACGAATTACTTTATGAAATCACTATTGTTTATTCATGACAATTATCATTGTGTTATTTGATTACAGATCTTATTAGATTCAGCACATTTTAGTGTTTTATATCAAGTAAACACGTGACGCACTTCCGTGCGCATGGACAGACTTGTATGGAGAGGTTGCGAGGTGGGGGGCATCGCCTTATAAAAGAGCGTGCACTCCGTAAGTACGGCAGTCGATCCTCGGATTCGACTCAGTAAAGAGTTCCTGCTCCTGACAATACTGTCGGTTTACCTGGTACAGCGCTGCTGTATATCCACATAGCTGTATAGGCTTGCTGCTAGCGAGCGATACACTTTGTATTTGGGTGACTTATGCTACTGTACGAACTATAAACCTTAAGGGTTTGTTCGTTTCTCATTGGGTGGCTTAGGCTGCTGTACGAACTGTAAACCTTAAGGGTTTGTTCGTTTATCATTGGGTGGCTTAGGCTGCTGTACGAACTGTAAACCTTAAGGGTTTGTTCGTTTATCATTGGGTGGCTTGGCCACTGTACGAACTGTGGGACCTTAATGGTCTGTTCGATTAACTGTATTGTTGCTGTACCTTTAACTTACTTTATTCTTGTTACTGATTACCATTTGTATTGTGTTTTCTTTACTAATAGTGTGTAATGATTTTTACAGGTCTTGTTTATCCCTAATGGGATAATGGAAACGCCCATACTCCTGACGATGTACTATAGCGCTCGGCGCTCCTCCTCGATCGCTCACTGACGATCCGACATGTATATAAATATGTATGTTTTCAGTGTTATTACTGACAAATTAAACAAGACTTTATGGAAAGCTAATGATTTAGCTGACTAAAGCTTTTTTTTTAAATAATCCTACTAGCTTTTGCGCGAGTCGATAAGATTAGTATAGATGTAAAAAAAAATGTTTTTTTCTCTTATTCGTGCGCAGGTAGATAACCGCGAAATTAAAAAAAAAAACCTATGATAATCGTTTTTATTAGATACTATCAGTGTCTATACTACGCGTCTTCGTCCGCGTGAATGTCGGTTATCGCAGATGAAGACGAACTGGCAGATTAAAAAGTAGCCTATGTCCATCCCCAGGGTTCAAACTATTTTCATACCAAATTTCATCAGAATCGGTTCCGCCGTTTCATCGTGAAAGCGTAACAGACATAGTTACTTTCGCATTTATAATATTAGTATGGATAAAGTATGGAGTATGGATTTTTGTTTTCATAATCGTCTCACTCTCACTAGCCATCTTTACAACGCAACAAAAGTCATTTCACCAAGTAGTGCAGCTTCACTAAACATTCCTCCACGATTTTCCTCCAACAAAGCGCCATAAAGTGTGTCACTAATGAGACGTCGCCCGCCCATCACTCATTAGTACTGTAGCACGCGACTGTACTATTTTATGTAGCTTTGTTCGCGACTGTACTGCCAAGATGTTAACGTTTTGGGAATGTGAATAGAATAGAATATATTTATTTGCATTGAAAGAAAGAAAGAAAGAAAGAAATGAATGTAGGTAGATGTTACGGAGTCTTTTGTTCCAGGTACTTTCTAATGCCATTTAGCATGATATATAGCAAGATCTCACTTCAGATTAAGCGGTGCCTAAGGCATTAAGTCCGCCTTTGTACCTTTGTGCATGAAGTATAAATAAATAAATAAATAATAAAACTGTGTTAGGTGTTACTACACCAATCGATTGATCGTCGATCGGTGCCATCGATCGACGTTGATTGATTGGTTCGACTACCCAATCGATCGATTGGCGGTCGATGGCATCGGTCGACGTTGATCGATTAACCCCGCCTATAATCCATCAGTTTCTTTCGAAATATATTTACAAGAGGACGCGCAGGCCAGGCAGATAGCCCGCGGGGCGCAGGCGGGCAGCAGGTGATAATGGGGAGCGGACGGCGCGCGGTGCGGCTAATCAAGCAGCTCGATCGACGTCGATTAATACATTCTACCATCGATCGATGCCGTCGATCGACGAGCGATCGATTACTTTGGTAGAAACTATCGATCGACGTCGACTCATCCATTCTACCATCGATCGATACCGTCGATCGACGGTCGATCGATTGGTCTGGTAACACCCTTAAGTTTTCTGTAACTCGATGAAAACTACGCTAGCACTACTAACTGAGAACATAGGTAAAGCGAACTATTTTTATGTAACTATTTAAGCGAATACCAAATACTTTTAACTGCAGCTGAGCGAGAGCGAGATACTTTTAAACCAGATAGGATTCGAATTCGTGGGTGATTTCTTACAGAATTGCACTGTTGATAAACACATTTATTGGTAAAATAAAATAAAATGACGACACGATCGGCGCAGAGGTTGAGCGATTGGCTGCTGCTCTGCGTGTCGCGGGTTCCATTCCCACACGGAACAAATATTTGTATGGCCTACAGATAGTGTTCCGGGTCTGGATGTTTGAGTGAGTTTATAGGTTTGTGAATGCAGCCACGCTATAGGATAAATGCCTAGTGTAGGGACACGTGTAAATAAAAGGAACAAGTAAAATATGCAAAAAAATAACAAAATCTTGTACTTAAAAATGTAAAAGCGGACCTGGATAAGCCCCAATGGTTCCATTAAAAATGAGATCGACTTCATCATGACGACCAAGAAGCGAATATTCAATGATGTCTCTGTGATCGGCAGGGTGAAAACTGGTAGCAATCATCGTATTGTCAGAGGCGCATTGAATATGGATGTTAAGCTTGAGAGGTCACGTCTGGTGAAGTCCACGCTCCGCCCTAATCCTGCCCAGATCCAAAACCCCGAAAACTTACAACTCGAACTGCATAATCGCTTCCAGTGCCTAACCGAATGCGAATCAGTGGACGAGCTAAACGACAGGTTGGTGGAAGCTGTTCATGCTGTGGGGTCCAAGTTCTTTAAAGCCCCACCCCGGAAAAAGCCTCAAAAGCTCTCAGCGAGCACTATTAAGTTAATGGAAAACCGGTCTGAGATGAGACTGCAATCTTCAGTTGATATGTCGGAATACGGCAAACTCAATAGGCGCATCTCAAAGTCCATGCGACACGACTTGCGGTCCTATAGTACTCAATGTATTATAAGACCGCAATCGAGCGAAACCAGGGCTCCAAAGTGTTCGCAAAGAATGAGTCTATTGGTCAAAGACAAATGACGCAACTGAAGATCGAGGACGGCAGTATCATCTCATTCAAACAAACCTGACATTTTTGAATCAAACCTGAGATCCTGAAAGAGCTAGAGTGGTTTTTTGGACAGTTGTACACCTCGACACGACAGCCCGTGGTCAGCTCAGCTCAGAACACCAGAGCGAGACTGACCCGACACTATACTGAAGATATCCCTGACATTAGCCTGTATGAGATTAGAATAATTTGCAGTCATACACCCATAGCTTATACAATTATACATACATTATACTACAAACATAATATATTAAATAATTATAATTATTACTTGGTATTAGCTAGCTGGAATATTGACAGCCATATACAAAGAAAAAATTAGGTTCATTTATTGCTCTCAATATTTTATATAACAACAATTGAATTTGGATTTGTTAGCGACTGTACAACCAAGATGTTAGACATTTTGGGATTGTTAGATAGTAGAAGGGACGTGAAGTTGTTCACGTAATGTCATGACGTCACTCTATCAGTCATTTGGGCTCACAAGACACGACTGTTCTATTTTATGTACTTTGTTTGCGAGTGTGTTGTGTGAGAGGGTTTCAAAAGGACATGACATTGTAAGGTAACAGTTGTATTATAAGTACTGTCTTTATAAATGTGCATACTTCGGTACGATCTAGATAATTATGTACAATGAACTAACGACCAATCCTTGCTTCGCATGGGTGCGTTTGGTATCGTCAAATTTCAACCAATTCATTTAGGGTTCGATTTCCGCACGGAAAAAAGTTTGTATGGCCTATAGATAGTTGTTCCGGGTTTGGCTGTTTGTGTGTGTGAGTTTTTATGTTTGTAAACGCACCCACGACACAAGGGAAATTTCGAATGTGGCTTTTTAACAAAAAAGACAACCGCCTTCAAAATCTAAAAACATACATGTATATATTTTTGCTTTGTCGATTTTTCAAAAAGTGCCCAATCAATTTCTATAAAATTTATGTGGGACCACCCCTGAGGCATACCCTATCCATCAAAAAAAGAATTTTCAAAATCGCTTTACATTTGCCGGAGAAATCGCGTACCAATATAAAAAAATGCAATATACAGACGAATTGAGAACCTCCTTCTTTTTGAAGTCGGTTGAAAAACATATAGTGGGACAAGAATAGGTATAAAGTATACTGTATTTTTACATACGATACGATGTAGCTTTTCATAAATAAACTATTTGGATGTAAACGATGTGGTTTAATGTTTGATTACAAAGACATTTCATAGTTTCTGTTTGACAAGACTTGTCTACTTTGATAAACAAATATTACTTACAATTACGTGTGTGTCTGTTTTGTTACTGTTGTGCAGCTGTAATTATGTAACTTACTATTATTTTCATAACTTTGTTGTTTTTGATGCAATTTTAAATGCAATGCAATGCAATCAATAACTTGGTTGTTTTCTTTCTCCAATTTGGTATGGCTTTATGTATTAAGTATCTAAATCTTTTTTTTTAAATAGGCACTGCAATAGTGCCGTGCTTTTGTGTGTCCTGCCATGTTATGTCTCTTCACCTCTCTTGGCTTCTGGTAGAGAATGCCTAAGGCATTAAGGACCGCATTTGTACCTTTGTGCATGAAGTATTAATAAATCTATCTTATCTAATCCTCTAATATATACAAATCTCGTGTCATAGTGCTTGTTATCGAACTCCTCCGAAACGGCTTGACCGATTTTCATGAAAGGACAATGCTCAATTTTTAGTATAAATGTGAAATGAAATATCATCAAAATCGATGGCCAAATGTAATAATATACTATTAGATTAGTGGCAGGAATTATACGTAGTTTGACACAGTAAAACAATTAATTAAATCAATTGGATTAGCATCAGTGCAGCTAATATAATTTGTTCAGAACGCATTTGTTACGTTCATCCCGTGTTACTTTTATACCTGGTGTCCCCTAAAACCTGCATATGCCAGACATTACCTTTTAACTCCAAGTTACACGAGCCCGACGACAACTACTGTCGGGTCAAAAATGTTGCCTATGAACCTAAAACATTTTGTGATGTCTCGTATTACCAACTTACTAAGTTGCGCAAGTGGGCTTAAAACTGCAAAAGTGTTTATGTCACTTTGCGCTTAAAGCGCTGTAATACCCACGTGCTACTAACTGTAAGGCAAAATTAATTATAACAAATATGCACAATGCATGTTTCCAAGTCAAACACAGCGGAGCAGGCTACACGACAAATCCTGTGTAATCTGCCATGCGGCCATAAGCTACGCCGGTTGGCATTGGCATTTCTTGGCAAAGTACACCATCGAACGTCTCAGCTAACGAGACAAGTACATCCGATAGGGCTTGCAGGCGAACTCATATGTAGTGGAGAACTCCTCCAAAGGGGCAATAGGTACTTTTTATTATCATTTTAATATTAAGTTAAGGAATAACAACATTTATTTAACAGATTTTTTAAATTATTTTTTTTCTTCTCTTGTGGTCTCATAGACCTTCAAAGATTATTCCAATTTAAGTTACTATCAAGTTTGATAGGCTTTGTTTCTCATTGTTTCTAACTATTTTAATACTGTACCTGTTTATAGTTATTCTGTTACAAAAGTTATGACTGTACAGTCTGGGGACATAAGTTCAGCAACACGTCAATGATCGTATTCGCCTGCACGGAGCTGTACGTATACATACATGTGTGAGTGATTTCAACGCAAACAATTACCCGTCAAACAATATAAGTATGCGAAGGTGATAGCGTGTGGGGCCAATACTAGACAAAGATAAAAATATCGTTTTGTTTTCTTCATATTAGTGTCCGCACCGAGCCAATCCTAAACTGATGCCAAAATTTAGATTTATTATCAGTGTTCAAGTGGTAATGTGTAGCAATGTTTGACTTGCAAACAACGAGTGGCTGTGGGTTCAAATCTCACTCAGTTTGCTAGATCGTTTTTTTATTATTCTTATACTTTTTAGTATAAACAACATTTTTTTATATATTTAAATAAATATTATATAATATTATTATAATAATAAGTAATATTTATACACTTTATATAATATGAATATTGTATTTATTATTATAGATAAACATATATACTTACTTTATAAATATGTGATAAGTATTAATATTATTTATTTATAAATATTATATATTTCGTAATATACTTTAAACTTGATCCAATTACCTACTTTTTAAACAGAAAATTACCTAAAGGAATCAATAATAAAGGAATAGGTAATATTTTAGGTTGAAATAAAATAATGGTAGGTAATTTGAAGAAACATTTATTTATAGTATTACTAACTGACCCGGCAAACGTTGTTTTGCCATATAATTATAAAAAAGAAAAAAAAAGTAGCCTACGACCTATTCTCAGAGCTACCAAATATACAAAAAAAAATCGGTGAAGCCGTTTCGGAGGAGTTAGATAACAAACACTATGGCACGAGATTTTTATAAATTAGATTAAATAAGTTTTAGACCAAAATTTGTTTTTAGTTTGTTGATATGAAAAAAAAATGTTCTTCGGCTTTTAACTTTATTGAGATTATAGCTTAATTATTCATTTTCTCAAAGAGAAAAGAAGATTGAAGCTTAACCCCAATCTAAACTCATAAACTAACCTACCAATAACTACTATATTACGACCAGCACATCCCCTGTCAAAACAGCATAAAATATTTAATATTTGGTATAACCTCCATTATTGTCAATGCAGCTAAGCAGACGTCGACGCATGGAGGCCACAATGTTTGCACATATATCTGTGCCACGTAAATTATCCCATAATTGAGTGCAATGGGATTTAAGCTGCTCAGGACATTTCTCATCTCGTGCTTCCCATCTTTGAACCATTAAACCCCATATATTTTCAATTGGGTTTAGATCAGGGGATCGTGCTGGCCACGGAATAACTTTAATTTCAACGTGCTTGCTAAACCACTCTTTTACAACACTGGCACGATGTATCGGGCAATTATCTTGGACAAAATAAAGTTCACTAAAGTTTTCCGAGGGGTAAACATTACGCACAGTAGGTAGCATTATATCATTTAAAACTTCAACGTAATTAGAGCTGTTGGCATGCGTAGGTATAAATTCCAACTCGCCAGGCCCTTGAGCACTGATCCACCCCCACATATTCACACTTATTCTACCTGATTCTGTGTTCGGAATAATATTTTTCTCAGACCAGCGAGTATTATCTTTTCGCCATAAATGAAGTCTTCCTTTTTGGCAAGATTTAAAAGTCTTCTCGTCAGAAAACAGTCGTCTCCCAGTTAAAATCTAAATATTCTCGAGCAAAACGTAGTCGTTCCTCCTTGTGTTTTTGTGTCAAAAATGGTTTTTTAGCTGGTTTCCGGTGATGTAAACCTTCAGCATGGAGTGCACGTCGAACAGTTCGCAAAGATGTATTAAATTGATCTGCAAACGTTCTAGTTGGAATGAAACCATTTGTTTCGTATTCGTCCACCATGAAACGTCGCTGAGTCGGGTTAATAAGCGGCGGCCTTCCACTTCTTACACGACTCTGCAGACTACCTTCTGCTTTAAACCTCTTTACCCAACGGCTCACAGTATTTCTCTGAAAAACGAAAATATTATTACACACTTGCAACTAGCGATTCATTTAATAAAGAAATCATACACCACATCTATCATCATAACTATAAAAGTTAAAAATAACTTACACATAAGCCGGTTTCAATTGAAATTTGAGAAATAATAATAATAATTATTATTTCTCAAATTTCCAATTAAGCCCATTTTTACGCAAAGCGACAATATTTGCCCTGGCATTAATACTAATATTTGCTTGCATCTTGAATAAGGATAATCAAACAACACGCAAATCGCAATAATAACACAAACGCTCGAAACAAAGTTCACCAACCAACAACGTCGTAGTTAACTATTCTACTTTATTCAATTCAAATTCAAATTCAAATTATTTATTTTTGCAGAAAACACTGTTACAAAGGTGTTATTAAAAGTGCATGTTTCAAGTGATTCTACCGTAAGGCATGCAAAATGGATACAATCACGGTTTAACAAATCAAGATTAAGATTGGCATTGGAATATAATATAAAATTATGTAAAAATATTTTAAGATAATAAATTGATGTAATGTCCTTCTTAAAGTCTAATAATACAGATTATTTATTTATTTATTTATAATAACAATAAAATTATTTCAATGTCATTCTCAGAATAATTACAATACATAAACAGATTATTTATTAATTTTTAGGATACATTCATTGTGCTATTAGGCATTGATGTTACTGTGAGATCTTTAGTTTGGAGAAATTATCGTATAAGTAGTCGTTCAAGTTGTAGTAACATTTATTAACTAAAAGGCTCTTTAAACTTTTCTTAAATAAAGCAGTATTCATTGCCCTTATTTCTTTTGGTAATTTATTGTAAATTACAGGAGCCATGCGAAACACACTTTTGTGCATTAAAGTGGTACACGTTTGGCGCACATAGAGGCGTAATGCGTCACGTTGTTGCCTATTACTGACTTCTGAGGCTAACTTAAATAAGTGTGGATTGACCTTAACAAATACTGAGACCTCATAAATATATAGGCTTGGGAGAGTTAGAATTTTATACTCCTGAAAAAACGGTTTACAAGTTTCGATTATTTGAAGCCCAAACATAGCTCTTATGCACCGTTTTTGTGCTTTAAAAATTAAGTTTATATCAGTCGAATTTCCCCAAAAAATTACACCATACCTCAAGACTGAAGCAACTAAACCATGGTATGCAGTTAGCAAGGTATTAATATTTGAAATCTTTTTTAATTCATGTAGTGCATATACCGATTTATTAATTCTTTTGCATAGTGATTCTATCTGGAATTTCCATTTTAATTTGTTATCCACAGTAAGACCAAGAAATTTTGTTGTTTGCACTTCAGATACGGGTTCGCCCTTATAGTTAATCTGAGGCATAGTTGCATTCATACGCTGATTAAAATGGATTATTTTAGTTTTACCTATGTTTGCCTTCAGGTTATTAATGTCTAGCCATTTAATGATTGCATTTAGGGTACTGCTAATATCATGCTCATAAGAGGATCTATCATCACACTTAATTGCAACGGTGCTATCGTCAGCAAAGAGTGTCACTGGGTTTGGGTTTGGATTTGCATTTGAAAGGTAAAGGAAATTGGAAGGAAATTATAAAGAGTAATGGACCCAATACACTTCCTTGCGGGACACCATATTGTATTTTACGCCCCTTTGATAGGTATTTGTCCTCCATCTTAGTTCTACTATTAACTCTGTTAATTTGTGTATACTGAGTGCGGTTTTTAAGATAACTTTCAATTAATTTTAAAGTGTTACCTCTTATGCCATATTTCTCAAGCTTATCTAATAAGATGTCATGTACCACGTAATCAAAAGCCTGTGTCATATCCATAAAGATGGCGCAGATCGGAACACGCTTATCGACATTAGACATTATAATTTCCAAAAAATCATATATACCTTGATTGATACTTTTGTTCTGTCTAAATCCTTTTTGTTCTGTAGCTAAAATGTTATGGGTTTCAAAGTATTGAACAAATTCATTATATATATGTTTTTCAAAAATTTTTGAGAAGATTGATATTAAGGCAATAGGTCTATAATTATTCATGTTTTCTTTACTCTCTTTTTTATGAATTGGTTTAATAATTGCAACTTTTAATTTTTCAGGGTATACACCAGTTTCAATAGACAGGTTCAAAATGTAACTAAGAGGTCGCGAGATACATTCAGATACTAACTTAATGACTTTAGTGCAGATACCGTCATGACCTACGCTATTGGTATTTTTTAATTCTTTTATGATTTTTTCAATATGGTCAGGCAGACATGGTTTCATAAAGATGGAGTTAAGTCTGGATGTTAGGTATTGCTTATGCTGATCTTTGTGCATAGTATTGATGGGTGTTATCTTGTCTACAAAAAAATCATTTAATGCATTCGATATATCATACGGATTTGTCACGATATTATTATTCAATTTAATACATGGAATAGATTCTAATGGCCTGTTTTGCTTTGCAGCATTAATAGTTTGCCATACAGTTTTTGCTTTATTATTCGAATTAAAAATATTGTAATTGTTTTGCGCTCGTTGTGTTAAAGATACAATCTTTTTTAGTCTTTTGGTGTATTGCCTCAGCTTTGATTTGTTATCTGAACTTGGGGTTTTTCTATATTTCCATAGTAGTTCACGTTTCCTAGCACTACAAGTCTTAATACCCCGTGAAACCCATTTGGGTTTTTTGTGGTTGTGGATAGTTATAGTTTTGTAGGGAAAACAAAGATTATAAAATAACTTAAATGTATCAAGAAAATATTATACGCTATGTTTGGATCACAAGTACTATACATGTCTGCAAATGTCATTTGTCCTAAATAGTATTTGAATTTTGCCTGATTTTCATTACAGTAATCCCGTCGCCTGATTTTCCAGTACTTAATTACACATTTATTACTCACTTGACATCTTAACAATTGAGCGGTATGGTCAGACAATGCTAGGTCAATTACTTCCGAATTACATTTTTTCCCAAAGTTATGAGCAAAATTGTCAATACACGTTTTGCTTACATGTCTTGTAGGTTCTTTAAATTGTAATTTTAGATTATAATTTAACAGTAAGCTTTCAAATTCGTTTGCTAACTTATTCTTATTTAAAATATTAATATTAAAATCTCCAGCTATAACAATATTATGCTTATGATAGTGATTATTTAGAAAAATTAGAACCTTGTTGAGTTTATCAAAAAATATATCTATGTTACTAGCTAATGGTACTCTATATACACAAACAATAACAATTTTGTAGTCAGTCAGCTCAATAGCGCAACATTCAAACGCTGAACAGACTGAATAACTTGAGAGTGTTGTTATTTCTTTGTACTTATGCCCTTTTTTAACAAAAATACAAGACCCGCCCCTTTTTGAATCAGTTCTAGAGTAACATGATACCAAGTTATAGTTAGGAATCAAACAATTGTTTTCATGTCCAGACATCATGAAGTGCTCGGTGAGACAAATAACATCAACGTTCGATTTTTTTTCTAGTAATTCCTCTAAACAAACTGTTAAAATATACGACTTTGACCGCAGCCCAGCAATGTTTTGGTGAAGAATGTTTAAATATTTAGGGACGAAAAAGAGATTCAGATTCTGGGAGTTCTTCACCTGACAGCATTTCATTTACATTCTCTGTATTTTCTTGCTTGATTGCCAACAACAAATCAAAGAGGTCACTAAATACAACCTTCATGCCATGATTATTTAAGGAACCAGAACGTGTATACAAAGTATGGTGGTAACTTAAATTCAAATTAGAGTCTAAGAGATAGGCATGTTCATGGGTGATAATGTCCATATATAGCATAGCATTGAATACTTCCAGTCTTGAGTTATATAAATTATTGTAATCATAATAGTAATTAGATTTGAATGTCGGTGAAGTAATTATAATATTAGTATTTTTAATGTCCTGTAATATATATCGAATATCAGTTATTATATTATAATAGTTATGTGTCTTTCTAAAATCTTCCTCACCAACCATAATTATGCAAAAGTCATTAAATGTGACGTTTGACAGCTTCGTTTGTATATCCTGTAAGAGAGCTTTTATTCCAACATTTGGTATTAGATAGTGACATATGTGGTAGTTTCCAATAAAGTATTCCTCAGCTAAGGCCAATATGTTATTGCTTTTATTTGCACTAATAATGCAGATATTATTTTTGACTACGGTCTGCGAATAAGACCTATTAGACATTTTTTCCTCTTTATTCTTGACAGGTGGCTCCATCTGTGCCCTGGAATGTTGTGCTGTAGTATTTTGTTGATCTTTTTGTGTAGTATTACTTTTATTTATTACGTTAGAATCTGTTTTGCTTTGCTTGGTATTGTGAGGTTTTTTAGTCAGCTGTGAACATTTTTTAGGGGTTTTACGTGGGGACTGGCTTGGACTAGTCACAATTTGTTTATACATAGAATTTTTGCGAATTAGGTTTTCGTTCTCCTTTTTTAGCGTCTCATTTTGTAGTATCAAGGAGTCTATTTCGCTATTGGCGCTCAATAGTTTAGTAGTAAGTCCATTTATCTGCTTTTTCAGTTCGGTAACGATATCGACGTCTTCATCCTCCGACATACCAGGAACGCTATGCATGGTGTCATCTAGTGTGTGATTATTGAAACTATCATCTAGTTTCGTATCGGAGTGCGCTCGCACACGTCTAATCGTAATATTTTCTGATTGATCCATTGCTGCAGATAGTAGGCTTAGTAATGCTGATATAATCCGATAGGTGTCACTTTTCCCTAATTTGTATGACGACTAGTTTTTTGTTTATGTTTGAATCATTGAAAAGTAACGAATTTTATTTTGCACTTATTTCGATTAGAGATGATATCACTGATAAAAAAGCTTGTACCTGTTGTAGTTAAGTATCGAGGGCTTCGTAATTTAGTCCAGATTCAGTATTATGGTGTTGACACTGATTTGTTTATGTTATAAAGAACTGCACGAGCATTGATTATTTCGTCACTTTGCACCTGAGTTTTTAGAAGATAACGTAGTATAGTCTTGAGGAACACTTAATACTTAAAATTATACCAGTGGTTACTTTGTTTATACGTTATAATTAATTTAAAGAGTTTTTTAAAAGAGTCTCGATGTTAACCGTGTATCGCTACCCGCTTTTTTTTATGTTTTCTGTCCATTCAGTAGTTTATTTTGTTTCACATTCACCCTCATATTTACTATTTTTTGTTAAATAATAATTTCAACTAATACTTTAAGGAAACGCATTACTTCGGGTGTAACGATCTTACTTATCGTAGACATTGGAATTCATAATTAAACACAAAAAGTGTTATGTGTCACTGGGATTTGAACGTAGGCTACAACGAGTGCGCATCATCTTAATTATGGCGTTAACCGCTGAGCCAAATGAACACTTTTTTAAGGTTGAAATTAAATATCACTACGCCGCACGCCGTTGTGACATGAGAGGCTTGTCACTAAGGCAAATGATCATTATATCGTACTCTTTCTGACTACATAATGATGAAAGAGTGCGATATAAGAGATCGTGTCTGTGTGCAAAATGTTTGTTATAGAAAAAGGTCATAAGTGCGACTTGTTTTGATGCGATAGATTTGTGAAACTGCTCATCGATTTATGACCCATACTGTACTAAAAGTCTTTGTTATCTAGGCCATAATAAGTCTGAAGAGTTTTCGTCTGAAAAGTTTGACAATCTGGGAATTGAGTGACACATTTCAAAGTGAAGAAGTAATTGGATTTGAGCATTGAGCTGTTTTATACGTACATTTGAATTTAGTGAGAGAAGTGGACTAGAAGTCTCATCTACATTTTGAATACCGCCGTGGTACCAGCAGTCCCATGACAAATTTTCGGACCCAACGTAATAATAAACTATTTTGTTCTTTTTTTAATTCTACTAGGCTATCTTTTGTTGGTTTTAAATTATCTATAAACATATCACACATTTTAAATTATCATAAACCCACGTCAAAATATCCACCACGTTTTATGAACAGTTACAGGTTTTTTTTCTTGATAATAATTTAATAAATTTACCATTTTCAATTAGTTGACGTAATTAATTTTATTGATAGCTTTTAGATAGGTCCGTTTTTATATGAGTTTTTTTTTTATATTTTAAGTAACGTGGCTCAGTTGATGTAATATTAAATAAAATTGGTGCATTTACCCCTCGCCGGTACCGATATGTCTGGTTCTATGTATTTATAATCTACTAATCGAAAAAAATGTTTAACAAAAAAGACAAACGCCATCAAAAAGTAAAAAATAACTTTAAAGTCGGCTTTGGTTTTGCTTGTTGTTTTGTATTGCCACCGACTTGCGAATATATAATTAATATAAATATTAATCAATTAATTACGAAATAACAAATTAATTACGAAACGGTGACACCAAAAAACTGCAATCTTACCTTAATTTTCTACCCTTAGGGGTGGAATATTTTCTTGAAATTTATGTGGGACCAATAAGAAGTATACACTATTATATCAGTTGAAAAAAGAACCATCGAAATCGGAGCGCACTAAAAAAGTTATGCGTGGTCAAACGTAAAAAAAAAACGGGTTGGCCAAACCATGTTAAATTTTTATGGGACCAAATGGCAACTATTCCGCATCAATCTAAAGAAGAATCACGTAAATCGGATCATAAATCTCAGCGTAATCGGTGTACATACATAAAAAAAAATACCAATCGAATTGAGAACCTCCTCCTTTTTGAAGTCGGTTAATAAAAAGTGACAGCCCTGAGTCAAGCTAATAAATTAATCTCAACATCCTGACCTGGTGTTAGTTTCAAGCCAAAACACTTGCTGCAGTCAATATTAGGAGCCACGATGTGTTTCTTATTAGCTTGAAGACTGGAACTAGGCAAAAAGGTGTGGTCCTAAGACGTTGACTGGTAATCTGGTCTATTTTAGATAGGGTTAAAATCTTATGAAATATGTCTCATAGTATGCAAGTAAATGGCAGTTTAATAATCCTACTACCCTATTTGATCCTATTACTACCATAAAAGCAATAGTTTGTGATGGATGTTTGCATGAATGGATGTATGTTAGTCTTTCACGCTTAATCGGCTGAATGGAATTAGCTGTTTGGCACACATAATAATATAAATATTGATCTAGCTTAACACGTAATATCATTTTCACACGACAATGTCAAATATTATATGTCATGCAAACTTAACCTAAACTAAGTCATTTAAAACCCGGGGTCCAGCAGGGCATTAATATTGTACTGAATTTGATTATGACCCGCTGGTCATGAATGTGATTTAAATTTGGAACATAACGTAAAAATCGCATACGCACATTTAGGTACGATAGGTAGTAGGTACATACTATTTCCATGCATTCGCCATTAAGATTGCACTAAAAAATAAATTGTTCGAAAATCGAACTGGCCAGTGGCCACCACGAGTAGAACATAAATAAAATTAAAATTAAACACAAATTAAAAAGAAGCGCGAATACTGAAAATTGCTTTGCTTTGTATTAATACTAGTACCTACTTTGATTCTAGTACTATTGCTTTTTATTGTCTCGTGGATGGTGTGAAAAGTAGAGTATGCTCCTCGGGGATAAAGGTGCCTTCGTCTTGGGTGACCTTGAATCCCACGCTGCACTCAGGATTCTTGTCGTAGAATCCTTCGTTTTGCTCGTGATTCAATACGGCTCCGTGCATACGACACTACTTTATCCACTTAGTGCATAATCTACTATTTTGTTTGTGTTCCTGTGGATCAATTTAGGACTTAGGACCAAATTAACGTTTTATTATGCGGGATTGCAGTAAGTACCTACTAGCAACTACTTCATTGTTTTTTTTTTATAGGACGCCATAAGTAGGATACAGCGGAATTCCTGATACGACTTTGTTCCATTTACAGGAGTGTCTCAAATGTCCGTTAACTTAGCAGTAAATATGGCCACCTAGTAGGCCAAAATCGTATAATATTGGTATAGATATATCGTCGATACGAAAGAAGTAGTAACATATTCTGGCAAACTGTGGAATTCACTGCCTTTCCCCGAAAATTATAATCTGGTATCTTCGGTTCATCCTAGGCAAGCGTGCTCCACCTTAGAACGCATCATCACGTAAGTTTAGGTGAGATGTGGCCAAATGCAAGACTAATAGAATAATGATAAAAATATATTATTATATTACCAATTTAAAAAAAAAAACATTGATATTAGAGACACGTTATTTTTCTTTATTATCCCCAAGGCAATACGGAATAAACAAACATAAAAACCCCAACAAAGAAGAATTTTTAACTTCCTAACAACGTAATCCAAACAAAAACATTTAAAATTAAAACAATCGTTAGCCTAAAATAACTCTATAGACAAAAATTTCCGCGGATGGCCGAAAAAGGGTTGACCCCAATTTAAGGGGTGTCCCCAGATAACCGGTTTGATAACATTAATCAAAGGACGGAACTGTAGAGTTTTTGGGTTCCGTCGTCAATTTTCTGGTCATTGCCCCCGTAATTTCAGTTTCCTTGGCAATTTTTCAGGTCAGCTGTTGCTATAAACATTATCGAATTTTTGTTGAGTATGGGAGGGTATAAATCTTATTGTGTCTTATGAAGATTGTAAAATGCAATCCCGAGGTTTTGGTGCAGATATGAGCGTAAAAATGCTTTCTTACGTTTTTGTGGAGGAGAGGTTTTCTTCCTTCTTGGTTTTGTTACATGAAAACCATAACAAACGAATGAACGAAACGAAACGGAACGTAACGAACAAACGAAACGAATGTTATGAACGATGAATATTATTCTACGTTTATAGTTTCCTAAATATTTGAACTAAGTGGGTAGCCAATTTATAATTTACAAAATATTATATTCGCATTTTTTTTAATGCCAAAATAATATTTAGTAAATAACAGAACATTAACATCAAAACTAGTCCAAAATTACACATGGATCTGAATTTGATTATAGTCAACGGCATCTAAGCGTATGTATGTATTATTCTGCCCAACGAATTTGGGTCATGGCGGTCAATCTCGAAATAGACTATACAAGTACGCAGGAGATGTTAGAGTGCATAACAAACACCACGATTGTGGAGAGATCAGGTGAAAGACCAACGTCTTGACCTGCTTGCCAAAACACGGGGGTCATTACACCATCAACTTCCAAATTTCGGGCGGGTATTTGGTGGAATTCCTGTACGCAAAATACGCGCTGAGACGTGCAGTTGAGGACACCAGCCCGTCATACTACTACTACTACTAGGTGGAATTCCTAATTAAAGAGCCCACTTTGATCCTGAACTGGTAATCGAGCCCAGGACACTACACATCATATCAACGCAGCAGTCAAACTTAATCCAAATCCCATTATTGATTCACATAATATATCGACTTAAAGTATTCTGATAAAATAAAGCCAAAAAATGTCCCTATACTCATTACTTTTTGTTCTTCTAGATCCAATTTAAATTCAAAACTGACAACATCTCCAGGAATTTCAAGTACGATGATGATGCGATCAGATTGATTTAGTTGACATTCGTGAGCTCGCATGTGGCTTATGTAACCAATCTTCTTTCTGAAGATGAAGACCCGCGCACATAGGGGGCATGTGAGCTCACCATATTATTACAGTTAATTGCCGCAGGTGGTCGGGCTTACAATCGGTTCCGCTTGGCATCAAGCTCAAGGAGCCGCTGAAATTCAAAATCTTAAACTTTATGTTTATCCAAAGTCCTCTACTCAAGTCTCCGAGCGATACGATAATATCCATTCGTAACCGGTAGGGGATAAAAACAAGATCAAAAGGACCCCAGTAATAATTCACTATAGGCAACATTACATAAATAAAAATCTTTTGTGAGAATTCAATACACATTCGGTAGTTGACTATAGATACGTTCAACTTGAATACAGGATGTGTGTGCGGACGGAATTCTTGGTGACCATGTGGTTTGTGGCTAGTATACTAACCATCCAAGAATCAACAATAATTTATTTGCAGAAAATACAGGTATTAGTTACTAACAGGTAGCAGTTTTAATATATAAGGAAAAGATAAAAATCTGTGTCACAATGGCTCTTACACCGTTTGCCAAAACGCACGAACGTTTGTCAAAGTATAGAAGAGAACAGAGAGAGTGAGAGTGACAGAGAATACTAGTTTTTGCCCGCGACTTCATCCGCGTATATTGATGTTACTGATCCCTATTTTTTTTAAATAACAAACTATATCCTATAGCCCTCAGGGATAATTTTGCGTCGCATTAGCGAACGAATTTACAGAAACGAACCAGTAGTTCCGGAGATTGGGCCGAAGGAACAAAAACTCATCTTTAATTGATACCTATTATAATAAATCTGAAGAGTTTGTTTGTTTTTATGTTTGTATGCATACGCTAACCTCCGGAACTACTGGTACCCATTCTGAAAATACTTTCGCCAATTGGAAGTTACGTGATCACTGAGTGCTACTATATTTTATTATCAAAAGTTAGGGATCCGTGAGAAAAATCACGCGAACGCAGCCGCGAGGAAAGTGCTAGTGTAGCGGTAGTGAAGAAACAGCTGTAAAGCGAGCAACTGATTTTTTTAATCGACCTGATTTGGAAAACACGATCCTAGGTATTAGTAGTTTTATTATACTATCAATTTTCTTATTATATAAAAAAAAAAACATTGAGTTTACATAATTAATACTTTTATTACATAATGAGCGAAATACAACGTCATTCCTTTGTATGTGCTGTCGGTAAAGTCTCCTTAAAAGCTTACACAGATTTAAAACACCCTGTAAGCTATGTTCTTTCATTCAAATGAGACGGTAGCAGTCGAGTCTACGGGCAGTCGGGCAGTGCAGAGTTTCCCAAAGCGTTTATTTACACTTCAGAATAAAATACGTATATTTTAGTGAATGGAGTGTAAACTTTAAGCTGTGTTTTAGTGGTTTACACTTTAACTGAGTAGATTTTATAAAAGGCAAAACTTGACGTTTGCACTTTTAAGTAAAGCTTTTTAAACTTAATATTAAAAAAGTTGTTGGTTGGTATGATTTTTTATTTATAAGAGATAATTTCTGAAAGTTCAGGCAGGTCTGATCCAAACACCCACTTAAGGGGCTATTAAACGACTTTTACAGATTTTAAACTGACACTCACGTCAAAATGTGCAGTGTAAATGATTTGAAAAAAATATATGTTAAACTAGAACATTCTCTTAATTATATAGAAAGTGAATATTTTTGATTAAGTTCATATTAAATCGTTTAATTAACTCGTGAAGTTGTGTCTGACGCGGACAAAACAATGACAATCACACAAAATCTACCAGGTATAATTATCCGAAACTTACACTATCTTACAGACAATTTTATTATCTATCTTTTAGTGTACGCCTTTTTTTTTATTTTGAAAGAATACTACTTTTATTTAATTTTTTCGACTAAATTTTGAAAGTTTTGACGCAGACTGCGTCCGTTCTGCATCAGTTTTGCGTCCAAAACTCTCATAGTTTAGTCGAAAAAATTAAATGAAAGTAGTATTCTTTCAAAATTAAAAAAAAGGCGTATACTAAAAGATAGATAAAAAAATTGTCTGTAAGATGGTGTAAATTTCGTTTAATTAAACCTGGTAGATTTTGTGTGATTGTCAATGTTTTGTCCGCGTCAGACACAACTTCACGTATTAATTAAACTATATAATATGAATATACTTAAAAATATTCACTTATTAAGTGATTAAGAGAATGTTCTAGTTTAACATATATTTTTTTCAAATCATTTACACTGCACATTTTGACGTGATTGTCAGTTTAAAATTTGTAAAAGTCGTTTAATAGCCCCTTAACCCTTAAAACGGTGCCAATATACCAAAAGGACCAAAAAAGGACCAGCCACGACAAAAACAAACGTACGTAAACGTGACCTTGGGCGTGTAACCACAGGAGGCATTATAGAAAACTATAATAGTGTGTGTTTGTGTGTGTGGGTAGTATCTATAGTGTCATAGGATATTATCTTTTATAGTATAATTAACTTTCACGAGAATTAATTCGCAATAGAAGCTAGTCTATCTTAATATTATAAAGAGGTAAGTTTGTATGTTGGGGGTTATCTCCAAAACTACTCATCCGATTTGAAAAATTCTTTCACCCATTGAAAGATTCCTTATCCCTGAATGCTATAGGCTATATTGCATTATCAAAAAGTGAATCAAGTCATGCGGGCAGACTCGGGCAAAGTGCTAGTTGCTAATATAGTGCTTCATCAATTTGACATTGAGGAGGTCGTGGAGGGAGGAGCTCGTAAAAGTCGTACGGAACGATCGATCAAAGTTAAGCTACGCTTGCCGCGGTTGGTCTCTGGATGGGTGACCATCCCCTTCATACTGAATTCCTTCCGTACCTCGGAAAGCACGTAAATTCGTAGATCTTTGGTAGTCGTTATGGGTAGTCGAAGCCAGAAAGTCTGACAACCAGTCTTACTAAGGGGTAACGTGATATCCTGTAACTGGGTTGTGGAGGTCAGATAGGCATTTGCTCCATGTAAAACACTGGTATTCAGCTGCATCCAATTAGACTGGAAGCCGACCCCAACACATTTGGGGAAAGGCTAGGCAGATGATGACCAATTTGACATTAAATTAATTAAATATATTAGATGTTGTGATTTTACATTGTTGGTCCAGTTGTGCATTGTGAAGAAGATCTTCTTTGTCAACAATATTTACATGACCTACTAGAAGGTCTAGTTCTTTAAATAAATGCCTATCAACTATTCGTAAAAATAAATAGCCGTCAACTATATTGAACTGGGCAATTATCCAATCAATCAAAGTAAATTCAGCAAACATTATTGCTGAAAAACGACTTTTGTTTTTGGTGAGAAAAATCATTGAGTACTAGTACCTCGCAATCTAACACATCCAAAATATTGTACTTACGGGTGTCTCCGAAAGTACAGCGGCGGTATTTAAAGATTAATGTTTTTATAATATTTAAAACTTGTTTTTATAATATTTAAAACTTGTTTTCTTAAAAATACGTTATAAAATATTGAAACTTTGGCTTTCAAAAAATCTACCGGAAGGATGCGGGAAGAACGTAGTTCGTAGAACGTGCTTTTAGTCCTACTATCTTCTCATCACAAAATCAGATTTAGGAATTGTCAGAACTACTTGTAAACAGTATAACTATATATAACCAGTAAACGTTTACAGCTACACCAGCCGAAACAATGGTCTTCGTGGGTGGGTTCATTAACCTTTGGACCGCCACAATCATGTATAGATGAAACCAAAATGTGCCCAACACGCCACGGTCACGACTACATGACATACGTAATTCCATAGAGTATGTAACTTACCTTGCCGTCGAGAGTCAAAAGGTTAAGCGATTTTTTACACTTGTTACAAAGTTGTAAATACAGGCAGTAATACGAATCATATCAAGCAAGCATAGTTTACATAAATTAATGAGAACGTAAATTACTTTTACACGAATATTCTATTCAGCTGCGATGTAATTAAACATCCGACAAAGTGAGACGTATCGATTTCGTTGCCATTTTCTCACGGTCGTTTGTTGCTGAACGAATAACTAAAGGCCTATTCAAACCTGAGCGATATTCGCTGCCGCTGTGGGTAGAGCTACATACCGCGCGGGTTTCGCTCAGGTATTTAGTATCAAGTACCGCGGCTAGAGCGACCTGAGCGATATTCGCTGCCGCTGTGGGTAGAGGTACATACCGCGCGGGAGCAGCGGCATGCATCCCGCCCCTCACAACTCAATACCGCTTAGGTCTGAACAGTAATATTACCGCATACCCACTGGGTTTTCGCTGCCGCAGACGGTAGCGAATACCGCTTAGGTATGAATAGGCCTTAAGTGATGTTTTAATTTCATCAAATCTTTTTTCTGCGTACCGGTCATATTCCATCGAGAAAGTTCGGACATATGATGAAAAAGTGTGATTCACCTAATTGTGAAACATGTGGCATTACAGACGATGTCCAACATTGCTTGATGGAGTGTGACAAGAATCGAAGAAAGAGGGACGATCTATTTTTTAATGAAGTATAAAATAAGCAGGCAAGATATTGGCGTATTTAATAGTATACTGTCTAACCCTAACTCAGATTTGGCGAAATCAGTGTATAATATGTGTAGTGGCAAAATTTATCCTACCCAATTTATCCTACCCTCTTGGGTAGGATAAATTTTGCCACAATAGGACTGGCACCTTGTTAAAAGTCCTGTAAATAAATAAACATTATAAAAAAGAAAAAGTTTTTTTCTCATCGCTAAATCTTCTAAAACGAGTCAACCCGCAGTACAATAGTTAAATTAATTATGTCAAACTAATTGAATGTCCTTGTTTCTTTACTATCTAGCATAAATTTACCGTTTAATGTACCCAACTTTGCATAAATGGTTGAGATTTTTTAGAATACGAATCGATGGAACTTTATAGTATTTTTTATACTTAATTTACTTCGCTCAAGTGGTAGAAAACTGTTTAAGAATTATAAAATTCTGAACTATTGTTCAGACTTTCAATTAATTCAAATTACACGTTGTATACGTCAATTTTAAATTTTACTATTGTGACTCTGCTTATGTATTGAGAAACACTGTTCTAGGTGAGACGAACTTCACTAATTTTGAATATCAAAGAGATAACCATCTGTTTATTCATTGGTTAGTCTACCGCCGTGTCTGGGATGAACAGCACGAAAAATGAATACTTTGTGCATAGTTTAAAGTTTTGTTTACAAGTCTCGTAAATGATTGTGAATTTTTAATATCAATTTTGTTTAGTATTCATAGTTTTGTTCGCGAGTAAATTAAAAGCGCGGAGGTTTTTGTACTGTCTTACGTGTTGTGGTTTAATCAAGTGCAGTGAATATCTAAGTGTTGTTGATATGATTAACGTTTACGTAGGTACCTAGGTGTCTTTCAGACGTATTGTCCAAGTCCATGCCAACATATTATTCATACTAATATAATAAAAAGTGGCCAAGTGCGAGTCGGACTCGCGCACGAAGGGATCCGTACCATTATCTATACAACATTAGACACTATATTATAACCTTACAATCCGTACAGTAGTTTTTTATATTAACCCGAATGAACATAAACTCAGAGCGGGCGCGGGACTTCCATTCAATAATATTATGTATTGATATGTAGTGTAATCACAATAAGTACTTATCACTCATTGATATGAATTTAAACAAAATAAATGTTAAGAACGTGTTATATGTGTGTTTTAAATAAAAAAAATCGAACGAATTTATGATATTAGTCAGCGCGCTCGTGAATTTTTTTTTTATGTCAGCATGGAAAACCGACCAACTGCCCACCATGTTACGTGGTCACCGCCATTTACAATACCAGAAGCTTCACAGTTAATAATAATAATAATTATTAGTCAAAAGGTCAAAAAGTCAAAAAGTCAAAGTCAAAAAGTCAAGGGGTCAAAGTTAGGGCAAGCCTGACGGATGTCTGATGTCAGATGAATAGGTACCTAATTAGAGATATTCTATTTTTGTGCTTTCTATCTTTTCTTTTTATTGTCTCGCATTATTGATTGCAAGCCTGGCTTTTGGGATTTAATGGAAGGCACGCCACTGCATAATTACTTATGACATAATCTGTGAGCCACAAACTAAGCATAGCTTGTACTCGTATCTTGTGACTCAAAAAAGATACGTTTCCATCCCAGAAACCAAGTTGATGTCTATGCATGTGCGTGTAATTATAACAGTACCCATACACTCATATGCGACTTTACATGAATGGCACAGATTTCTTATAAAGTACCACTTTGTAAATAGGTTGAGTGTAAATAACATCATGCATAGCAAATTTAAAGTACCAAAATATTAATATTTAACTGCCAGCCAAGTCGCCATCTTTCCTCTCGTAAAAGCGATTTACCGAATCAACATATCAAAGACTTTCCTTTTCCTCGTCCTATTCAAAGAAATCTTATGTTTTCTGAATTACGTAACGTTAGCTACAGACTAGAGATTATAATTTACGAGAGTACATTAAAAGGAAAAATAAATAAAATATATTATTATCATTTGTACGGTTTTACGCGAAGCTGTTAATGGATTCTGAAATAGTTTTATAGGAATCGTTAAAACTGGTCAACTGTGATTAAAACAGTTTTTATTATATTTTTCTTTTTTATTGAGCTATAGCAGTGGGTGTGTAAATGGTGTATGTGTTACAGCGTCTTTTAATTTTGTAACTGAAACGTGGGTTTTTGCTTTTTTTTTGTTGTTGTGTAGTTTTTCAACTTTATCACAAAAGCGTAAGGTTCATATTCAATTGAGAAAATTTGAGTTTGGGATAGCTGGCGTCTGTACTTTCGTCCCAAATCGTACAATTCTAACAACCTAAATTTAAAAATATAGATATATTTTCTATCAACATTTTCTAATTAGGCACGTAATTCGATAACACAACAAATTGAGTGTTGAAAACAATCTTGAATACGACTCATTTAGCTAACGACAACCTGTCGACGTAATTTTGACACGGCTCCAAAATGTCACCCAGAACCAATCCCTAATTGCATTGGCTTCCCTAATTCTCGTCTAACCACCTAACGATGACACGTCAACTGATGCTTATTATTTATTTTTCAGCGTTCTAAATACGACGGCGGCAGTGCAAAGGCAAATTAAACTGTGAAAAAGATCAGACGGACAACATGGCGTCGGCGTTTACGCGCCAAAACCCGCGTCACCTGCAGCGCCATCTGTCAGCGGCGGGCGATAACCACTTCCGTAGTTTGAATCATTCGGACCGTTCGAAATAGTCATTTGTGATTTAACTGTGAAAGTGCGGGGTCGTAATGTGATATAATAATAATTTATTTTTAGTGTTGTGTTGTGTTTGTGTGTTAACGATGTCTGAGGAGAGGTCGCGGCGGTTGTCGCAGATCTTCGACCCTCTGGCTCGGTTTACGGACATCAGCGGGGCTGGCCACTCGGTTAGTACCCCGAACAGTCCTCGACTGATGCCGAGGAGGTCGCGAGATCCGCCGCCCCCGCCACTTAGGTAAGTTACAAATGATTTACCTCTAATTAAGCCCTTATTACACTTGGCTAAATTAAATCGACTAAATTCAGTCGCTACTGAATTCAGTTACTACTTACTACTACTACTTACTGAATGCGATTACACTTTACTGAATTCAGTAGCGACTGAATTTAGTCGACTTAATTTAGCCAAGTGAAATAAGGGCTTTAGATTTTTATTTTATTTTATTTTATTTATTAAGGAAAACAAACAATTACACACTGTACATGGTTAACAATAGCTTACAATCTAGGTTTATCAGTGCGTAACTAACTACGTTATCCACATGTTACATATTCGAATAAAAATTTGGAAGATCACGAGTACAATATTACTAATTAATCATACAAAATACTAATTCTTACTGTAATACTAAAATGTATACATAATAATATGAGGATATGGTTAATCAACTGTTTTCTCGATAATTTTAAGTAGATCAATGCGAATTTTGTTAGTTGACAAAGAAAATAAATCTAATTCAGAAAAAAAAGTATTATAATTTTTTGCTAAACGTCTTAGAGGCGCGCGGACACCCGCCTTGGTGCGACATGAGGACACTGCAAATAGCGGGCGTCCACGCACTCAACGCCGCACTACAGTTCTAGGTACTATATAGCACAGTTTGTTTGTTAACTCTGAACAATCATATTTGTTATTACACAGATCATAGAGAAACTTTGTTTCCAAGAAAATGCGTCTATTACTTAAAGTAGTTAGTTTATAATATTTCAATAAATTAACGTAGGATGTTTTATTTCGGAAGCAACGATAATGTGTGGTTTTGAGGAATTTATGTTGAACGATTTCAAGATTATCTATGTATTTTTTGTACAAGGGGTTCCATACCATTACAGCATATTCTAACTGGAATCTAACCAAAGATTTATATAAATGAATATACGTGCGAGTGCGTTTAAAATCGGTCATGCATCTCATCACAAAACCATACATGCGAAACGCGTTACTAATAATTTTATCTATGTGTTGATCCAGGTGAAGTTTACTATCCAGAAGTACCCCAAGGTCCCTGATTACAGTGACTCTATGCAATGAGGTATTATTTAGGTTGTATGTGTGAGTTATAATATTTTTATTTTTGGTGAATGTTATAGATGAGCACTTTAGTATGTTTAACTTTAACTTATTTTCAATACAATATGCCGAGAATCTATCTAAATCGTCTTGGAATAGAGTACAATCAGTTTGGTTTTGAATATTTCTAAAAATTTTGAGGTCATCGGCATATAGTAGAAATTTTGAATATCTGAAACATTGATTCAGGTCATTAATAAAAAGAATAAATAGGAGAGGGCCTAAAATTGAACCTTGGGGTACCCCGGATGTGACATGTATGGATGATGATTCAAAGCCTTTGATGACTACTTTCTGAGTTCTATTAGTGACGTATGATGCAAACCAGCGTAATAAATCACCACGTATACCATTGAAAGCTATTTTTGTCAGAAGCAGTTCGTGATCCACCTTGTCAAAAGCTTTTTGGAAATCTGTGTAAACAGCATCTACTTGCAATTGATGGTCCATGTTATTGAACAAAAAATCTGTAAAAATCAATAGATTTGTGACTGTGGACCTTTTTTGAACAAATCCATGCTGTTGCTTAATAATCGAGTTGTGTAACATAGGATAAAGCTCATCGTGAACCAACCTTTCAAAAAGTTTTGACAAGGTGGACAAAATGGAGATGGGGCGGTAGTTTTCAATATTTTGTTTTGAACTAGATTTATGAACGGGCGTTATGTTAGCATTTTTCCATATTTCAGGAAATGAACCCTCTGATATGCATTTATTGTATATGATATGTAGAGGCGTACATATAAAATCTGCAGTTTTTTTAAGATAATGCGGTGGTATACCATCGGGGCCCGGACCTTTTGTAGTATCAAGTGATTTTAATGCTTTAAGAATGTTATCATAACTGAAAGTAACGCTGTTAATAAGAGTACTATTTTCACTGTACTCTTGCGGAGGTAACCAATTATTTATATCAAAAGTAGAATATTCGTAAACAGAATGAAAGAATTCTGAGAATAAATTACAAATCTCAGTGGGATTACTCGAAATACGATTTTTATAAGACATTGTTGAAGGTATGCTAGTATCTGTTTTTACGATACGATTTTAGATATACGGACACTCACTCACTCACATTTTAAGCCTTTTCCTCAAATTTTACTTCTTGACTCAGCCCTTATTGGTAATTTTATTGACGTGAACGGTTGTGCTCTTATCTTTAGTCATGGAAAAGCCAATGGTGTCTGTCTCTTAGATTTTTTTGAGCTGAATACTCAAACACTACTCAACGTTAAGATGTCGTTAGGTCCCGTCTCTATCACTTTATGTCAAAGTGACTGACAGTACGAGATTTAACGGCATCTTAAAATTGAGTGGCGTTTGAATACCATAAACGGCTTAAATATAAGTTAAACTCACTTATGACTCACTTTTTGACTAATAACTCGGGATCTCTAAAAATTCGGGTAGTTACAATAGGGGCAGTCCTTTTATCAGTGTTTTGTTCATCGTGGTGACTAATGTTTATTTTCTGTCGTATGATTACGTTTGTATAACACCGTAACACTCTATTTCTGGCGCGGACACTCGTGCGCAGATTTGAGATACAAAAGGCTTTGTGCATGTAATTGTAACTGGAGCAGGTGTTGCTTAATTTAATACCTTATAGGAATATGTTAGGGTTTATATTTGAATAACTATGTGTGTGTCTATTATGAATTTTTATTTTGGGTGACTGGTTTCACAAAACAAATTCATCATCACATCTTACATATTTTTTAGTTTTAGCTGTCTTGTTTCATTAGTAGGCACTCCCTTGAAAAAAGATTCATAGTTTTCATATTTTTTTACAGTTCATTTCAATTTCTGGCAGATTCTCTCATTTTACTAAGTCGTTTTTAGTGTGTTAATTGGGACTTAATTATCTTTGTCGTTAATATTTTTGTCACCATCATTTGTAGCGTCAAAAGATAATCCTAGTACAGAAGCCAGCACAATCGCAACACAGCGCAACAATCTGTCAAATTTATTTGATATATTTTCAACCGACACGTGAATGTTGAGGCAATCTGTGTTGTCTAGTAGATACTAGACAACACAGACTTAGTGCATAGGCTAAAAAGAATTAAACCTTTCGAATTAGTGTAGTGTGCAAAGAGAATGAATAATAGTAACAATGTTGTGCTATACATATAACACGAGAATATAGTGTTTCTTTAAATTATATCAGACAAGAAAGTGCTACGGACTTGTGTAAAAGTTCGAATGGACACTGTTTTTAGTTTGAACATAATCTATCACGTAACATATTCTTACTCTAACGAGTTAAATTGCTTATTAGTCTTTAGGCTAGATCGTAATTTATTATTAAGAATCTTGTACTTACAAACACAGTAAAAAAAAAATTTGAAAAATTTACAGTTTGGTATGCTTAGATGTACAATTTGTACATACGAAGTTACAACGAAATGCTAATAAGTAATTAAGTCACAATTTAATCATGATTGGATAAATCGTTTGGCTTGTTACACACTATGATTAGAACATTATACGAATATATTCAATACAGTGTCAATTAAATTGGAAACTAGGTACCCAAGATGGCCGCCGATAATAACATTGAACGTAAAAATAATGTCCGTATCAATGTTTGGCCCATTAATTAGTGTCTCAATCTAGTAACAAAATGATTAGCATATTGAAATCAGATAAATTATGGAAGTTATTGCAGATATAAAGCCCATAAGGTAATTGTAGGCGTAAGGATAAAACTGGATTGGCTATGTTAACATTCCATTTGTAAATTATCTTGTTTTAAGACAAGTATAGGAGTGTTAATTGTAATTTATTCTAAAGGGTGACAGTGGCATTAGGTTATTCAGCATACTAACTGTTTATATTATTGTTAAGACTAAGGCAAACAATCAAGAAAGTTATTTTATAAAGTGGCAAGGAAAGACAGAAAGTACAACTGGGCTTAAACTAGGAGAAACTCCTGTGCCCTAAGCACCAGATTTGTTCATCACTCATTCTCGATGGCCATTTTACCGTTGAATATCATCATTTCAACCTTTTAACGGCTGGGCATAAGCCTCCCCCAAAGGGGGTTCACTTGTAATCAAATTCAAATGTAATCGCCATGCTTGATCGATTTATGTTTACAATCGCAGTAGGTGTTATGGTACTCAGAAGGACGTTGCTGCCCATCCCCTGGTCAATGTCAATATCCCTCTGTCGCCTTCTACGACACCCACGGGTAGAAATGGGGTAATGCTAATCGCGGCCGGCACCACACGACTGTTGAACACAATAGTAATATATTAAAAAGTAGGTTAATAACAACAAGGAAAGATAATGGTTATGGTCATGTCACTGTATAGATGCAATGTGATAACATTCTGAAGTTTGTCAGGTTAGATTCAGTTGCACGACTTTTTCATGTAAGTATAGGTATACGCAGGCACATCAAGCTACAAGAATCTGTCAAATTTCTTTGATAGATTTTCAACTGTAGTACAAAATTGTAAGGTTCATATTCAATTAGGAAAATTTGACAGTTTGGTATGGCTTGATGTGCTAGTGTACATACATATATATATAACGGTATAAAATTCATTTAGTTAGCGCCATTGTATCTGTTATGGACCAGGTGATTAATGCGGGCATTATTAATAATGCACGAGCATTATGAATAATGTCTAGCTTTATCGGGCTAAGTGATTAATTACTATCTTAACGTCATTATTTATCACATTGCACGGTCATTATTATATTGCTACATGACAATTGGGCAATTTGATAATAAAGCTATATTTGACGCGGTGCGAGGGCGGGGAGGGAAGTACGCGTGGCGTGACACGCTTTGACCAATCAGAGACCGCCATTCAGCGTGCGGCTCGTGCGGCGGACTTCAAGCGCTATTGTTTTTGTTTAGTTTTGCATTATAAGCGAAGACGGACGGACGCAAATGCTTTTATTTTTACTTTCGTAACTAATTGTTAACGCGAGTGTGTTAGCGAAATATAGTGAAACAGCTGTTAGTGTGTATTTTAATAATTAATCATGGATATTTCGAAATTAAACGAAATGAATCGTCAATTTGACGAAAGATTGAGTGAATTAATGTCACTTAAAGGACAAAATACTCAGTTTTTCACCAACGAAAGCTATACTGAGATGATTAAAAAAGTTAAATCTGCAAAATCAAAGAAGTCGCATAAAAAACCCGAAGATTATCAGCGTTTGCGAAGATTTGACGTCATGGCTGTTGGAGAAACAGAGAAATTGATTGTTCCAGTCAAAGACAATATGATTAGGTACTACGTGAAAAACAACGAGATATTTCAGATTTTGCATGCACCCATCTGAGTGTAGGGCATGGTGGTAGAAACCGAATGGAAAAGGAGCTAAATTTTTGGTATAAAAATATTACGAGGGAAATGATTGCCATTTATTTAAACCTTTGTGAGAGCTGCGAAAAGAAACGCAGCGTTCCAAAAAAAGGTTAGTAAAAGGTAGTTGTTAAACCTATTCTTAGCGGCGAAATGAATGCAAGATGTCAAGTAGACCTTATTGACATGCAGTCACAAGGAGATAATCAGTATAAATTTATACTTGTATACCAAGATCATCTCACAAAATTTGTGCAACTCCGTCCGCTCAAGACCAAGACTGCTGAAGAAGTAGCATATGTACTACTTGATATTTTTACAATATTCGGTGCACCAAGCATTCTTCAAAGCGATAATGGCAGAGAGTTTGCTAATAAAATTGTTCAGGAAGCTTGTGAAATGTGGCCTGAATTGAAAATTGTACATGGTAAACCGAGACACTCTCAAAGCCAAGGGTCAGTAGAGAGAGCAAACCAGGACATAGAGAATATGCTGAGTACGTGTTTGGAGGATAACAACACTAAGAAATGGTCGGAAGGATTACGTTTTGTACAATTAATGAAAAATAGAGCCCATCACACAGGTATTAACTGCACTCCATATGAAGCCATATTTGGAACGAAGTTGAAAGTAGGGCTTAAAAGTTCTTCTATACCACATGAGGCTCTGCTTGATATTAATTCAGAAGAAGACTTGGAGAAACTATTATCTACTGAGAGCACTATTACTGAAAGAAATCTAGTGGTTGTCACCGAAAATGATCAAGAAGAGTCCGCCAAAAATGATCAAGTAGAGTCCGCCAAAAATTATCAAGTAGAGTCCGCCGAAAATGATCAAGTAGAGTCTGCCAAAAATTATCAACTGTAGCCCATCGAAACTGACCGCGTGGAGTCTACTCAAAATGATATGAATTTATTTTCAGCTAGCTCAAGTCAATTTCCGTTAACTTTTACCGTAGATGAGGAGTCTGAAAAAACTTCAGATACAGATTCAAACCCAATACCCACAAACGAAAACCTGGAGCGCAAAAAAGAAAATGTTATGGCAGTTAGGAAACTAGCTTTAAGAAATTTGCAGAAACAAGCAAATAAAATGTTGGATGTATCAAGCGCTAAATATCCCGTGGCTGCAATTGGTGACACTGTAAGAGTCCGAGTTCCCGATGTTGATCGCGCTCGTAGCGATGGAAGAAATATGTTTGCTACCGTTATTGAATTAACAGCCAATAACCTTTATAAACTGGGAACAAAACAAGGTATTTTAAATCAACTATATTCAAGAAACCAATTTACTGTCTGCAAGGAAAGATTTATTTCGCCTGAAGATGTTCCAGAGACAGAGATTTCGCTGAGAGAGTGTTGTAGAATGTCCTCTAAATGCGGAGGGCAAGGTTATAGTAGATGTGGTTGTAAAGGTGGTTGCAAGTCTGATAAATGTAGTTGTCGCAAAGCCAAAAAGTTGTGTACCTCAAAATGCCATCACAGTGGTAGTTGTTCTAATAAATAAACCTGTTACTTGCTACATATTCAAGTATAATTACTGTTTTCAGTTTTATGTTCTATTTGACTTATAATTTAATTTGACTTATATTAAGAGAAGATGCTAATTATGCCAAATAATGAGTCTGATTGCTTTAACTTTAGTTTATTTTCTGTTTTATAATAATAAGTCATTTCTATAAAACAAAGATATGTTGTGAAATTTTCGTTTTAAATTAAATTATATTTTATGTTATATTTTTAATATAACTTTCCTTAAGTTTTAAATGCAAAAACTAGTGGTTTTTTAAGGTAGAAGTCCTTGGTAATTAATCCAAATAATGAGTCTGATTATTTAAGTTGTTTATTTTAAGTTAAATGACAATAACAATAAAAAAATAGTAATTAAATGTGTTTGTATTACTCTGCCCAAAAGGTGATGGGCAATATGTATAATGCCCAGTCAATTTGATTATTTGAATAATTATTATCAAATTGCACTTTCATATTGGGCATTTTTCATAATGACCGGGCATTATGTATACTGCCCAATTTATCACTTGGTCCATAACAATCTATTTTGGCAAAAAATGCCTGTAGAAGAACACTTAGTTGATGAACATTTACAGAACTGATTCTAGTTTTAGTTTTTACGCACTATTTTATAAAATAAAAATAAGAACAAGACAAGATGTTTGAGCTGTAGTTATCAGTTCCATAGACAAAAGGGTACTCTGCAAGCTCTTCAACTTTTATCTGCTGAATCAATACCAAGTTACGACAAAAACATTGTATAGAGAGCTACTAAATCGTTTAGCTGTCTCTGCAACACTCGATATAAATTCGTTCAATTTATGTGGCTGCAAAAAGTGTTTGAGCGTGTAATCCCCTAAAAAGTAATTTTCACACTTTAAACAATGCTTTGACAAAAAGATCCACATAAAGAGTCTTTCAGACAGGCGTTGGTGGTAATTAACAGTGTGACATATAGTTGTGCCAAACATTAGTAATTATTACTACGTAAAGAAGCAACACAACAATAACACCATCCCATTTCTACCCGTGGGTGTCGTAGAAGGCGATAAAGGTATTGACCAGAGGATGTGTAGCAGCGTCCTTCTGAGTACCATAACATCTACTGCGACCGCCAACATGAATCGGCCATGCATGGCGATTACGGCTGAACCCCGCCTTGGGGTAGACCTATGCCCAGTATCGGGCGTCTAAAGATTGATATGATGATGATGAAGCTGAAGGCGTAGCAGTAGAGCCGTACCGTGATTGGCTTAGTAGAGCTCAAGACAATAACTAGATAACGACATTCATAAAAGGAGTGCGGACAGGCGACAGTTTCATCCAACCAGAGTGCCAAGTGCGACGTTTTCCACCGTTCAAACGCGTTCGATCATGTTAACATTAGCTACAATTTGTATGAAATAATTGTGTTTCCCATTATGTTGTTGGATGTAAGAAGAGGCCTTGATCAGCTCACGGTAGCCTGTAAGGCTAAGAACTCACGATGCGGTTTTCACCCGCGTCCGGCTGCGGCTTTCACCCGCGTCCGGCTGCGGTTGCGGGCCCGCAGCTTCTGTAGAATGCAGATATATGTATATGTAAAAAACAAAAGCACATTTCACGACGCGGTTTACGCCCGCGGTGTGCGCGGGGTATTTGGCTCCCGCGGTTGGCGCGGGCGCGGTCGAAAATCGCATCGTGAGTTCTTAGCCTAAGACTCTTAACGGTCGTATTGACTGCCCTGAGCTCCACGACCTTTTTTGTCGATTATTTGTACCCGACAAATACATCGGTCACCGCCAAAGTCGCCGACACAATCTGTTTGCGCAACTGCCGTGCAGAACGGTCGCCAGAGCTGAATCGCCTGTGTGTCGTACCTTAAGGATGCTCAATGCCCTCCCGACGGCCAACCCTGAATGTGATGTGTTTGCGGACGAATGGAATAAAATTAAACGCGTATGTCTGATATTCTGTGAGAAACAGTATGCGAGGGTGTCCACTGTTCCATGTTAGTAAGTAACGAATAATTGTACTTATAATTGTTTAAAACACAATATTGACTGCTTTGTATATTTTAATTACATTGATATTTTATCGAGTGTTTCTATGTTAATCGATGTAATTGGTATATTACCGTGTTAATTAACTATACATAAATAAATTATTATCACTAGACGGCGCATTGTAGTAAAGTTAAGACGTTCGAGTCGGAAAACTCACACTTGGCACTCTGTGTCATCCCACTGCTGGGCAAAGGTCACCTCTATAGCTCTCCACTCCTCTTTAACTCTCTACTCGCTATACGTTAGCCAAACTCTCAGAAACGTCTCAAAGTCCTCACGACTTTCCTATGCCAGATCAGTTCAATAGGGTATTACACCCATTTTTGAAAAGTGTCTTAATGAAATTCTGTAGTGCTAATAAGCCACCAAAAAAAACACAAAATTTTTATTCAATCGATAAGTGCCATAAAAATGCATCTAAATTTTCAATTTTCAAATTTCGCGCGTAGATTGACGAAAACGCCTCTTACTGGACGCCATATTGCTCAGCGTAAATGACGTCAGATCGTTTTGTATCAAATGAGCTCATATTAAATATGATAATTGTATATCATTTAAAAATAATTAAAAAGCATATTTTGTAATAGGTGTAATAATGAAAAAATTACGTTGGTTACGAAAATAATAAAAGTACAAAGCCTATATTACGCCAATCGGTTGACTGACAGTTGACAATTTTTTGTTTACACAGCCGTATGGCGTAATAACATGGCCGCTACTATTTCACGGTGTTTTATAACAGATTAAAAATACTGAAAACTTTGAATTGAATTTAAAAATTTGTTTTGTTATTTTATGAACTAAAACTTACATTTTCCGACTGCTTAATGCCTAAACTGTCTCAATAACATATTTATAGATTTTTTATCGTATAGAGTAAAATACCCTATTATGTTAAACTGACAAGTGTCACCGCCACCCCTTCTGTCTGGACGACGCTTATTAAAGAGCTGCGTGTCAATTCAAAAACAACAAACAGAACTCAGTTGGAAGTCGGCAAACATTTCCATTAAGTGATTTCCATCAATTCAGTTGATCTCATCTGATAATCCGGCCCGTTTCAACCCTTGCTAATTAATAATTCAATATTAATAATACCTCATTTGTTAGTATTAATCCTATGGAGCGAGTTCCGACCTCGTTAAGTATTAATAGTGGGGCGAAATATTGTGCATTTAAATTAATGAGTTCTGTGAAATATTTATGGTACGTTTTCCATATTTTTGGATGAAGATTGGTTACGTGGACCGAATATTTTGTAGTTGTGTTTCTGCTTTTGTGGTGTGGTATGTACATTGCTTCAAAGTTTGCTGTGATCGATTTTGTATGAAAATGTTTTTGGTATACCATACGTCTTTAATACGATACGTCTTTAATCAGACACATCTGATAAACCACCGTAATCCATTTTGGCTCTGTTTATGTCTTTTATGAAGGACTTACGGTTGATTTTTCAATAGTAAAAATGAGAGTTTTACATATTTTTGATAATATAAAGCTGTCAAATCGCCATAGCTTTTCTTCCGGTAAGAGTATCTGTCCTGAACAAAACGGCCTCATTCATCATTGTCGAATCGAATGTAGCTGATTACAAGTATTTTACATGGAGTGTATTACTACCTGACCTCCACAACCCAGTTACTGGGTAAATAGTTCTCATGGTAAGACTGACTGTCAGACTTTCCAGCTTCTGACTACCCGTCGAAAAATTACGAATGTCAGCAGGAAAAATGCCTTAGTATTTATCTCATAAAACATACCTATTTATTTTACCTTCACTAAAGCAACCCTCCATTCTGCAGACCGATCGCTCACTCCTCTCGCTTGGACCCATTGGAGTACGAGCTGGCAGCAGCTGAAGTCGGGTCCATCAACTGGCAGGAGAGGTGTCTGGAGCTGCAGCTCGAACTGCATCGCAGCAGGCATCAGGCGACCAGGGTCCGAGATATGCTACGAGATAAGGTAAGCTTAGATTTAAGTACTCACCCCTTTCTTAAAGTTAAGACATGCTTAAACTGAAAAATGTAGACCCAGAACTCTATCAAGCGTTTGGTACCATCAATACCTGAAACGAGCCTATAGAATATAACGACTTCAACAGTCGGGGGACCATTAAAAATAGTTTCAATTAATAAATTGGTCCCGACCTTGTTATTTATTTATTTACACGTCATGCACAAAGGTACAAAGGCGGACTTAATGCCTTAGGCATTCTCTACCAGTCAACTAAGTTATACTTACCTCGTGGTCCCGAGTCGCTATATTCCGCATTAGAATTTGCTAAATGTGTATCGATCATGAAAATATTTCAATGTTGTAGTTATTCAATAATACTTAACAGAAACTAGACTACTGGACTTGCTTTTTTCTTTTCAGATTTTGTGCATACTAAATTTTTACGCAGTCGGGTTACTTGATTTATTATAATTTATTATTTCAGTAGGTATTCCAGCATTTAAACTAAATGGTTGATAAAAATCCTGCTTATGCAAAAATCAACGAAGTACTTAGTCTACTTGTTACCTAATATCGGCCTGTGATAAGATCCAGTTTTAGATACATAATTTATTACGTATATCGTAAATTCTCATACTTTGAACTTCAACTAACATGAACCGAAAACATTGGCATTTAATTTAATTTTTAATTTTCTAACTTTTACATAATTACTAATAATTATAATATTATCGACATACCATCCCTTAAATTATCACAAAAGCAACCAATCAGTTCTAAATCTTCACTCAAATTACTACTATCCGCTACAAATTGGTGATGGGGCCAATATATTCTAATTAACGATCCGTAATTAATATCGAGTGAACAAGTGACGTCAACTCGTGTCACCATTCGTCACAATTACGTGTTACATGGTAATGTATGTACCTATTGATGTATAGGCAGGTGGTGGACGTACATACATTTGTCAATTAAAGATTACATTAAAGATGGCTATTGTATTCCTGATATTATAAATATTATTATAATTTCACGTTAATTACACACATATAACATTATAATATATTATAAGTTAGAGGATTATATCCAAGATAAGAATGCTTGGGAACATGCTGGTCCGGCTCCATTGGACAATCTACAGTCTAGACAAAATCAAATTGATTGCTAATTCTAACTACTAAATTTAATACTTTATTTATTGTTCTATAATGTACTTAATAGATTACTCTGGCTCAGACACTATTCATTGTTTGTTGGAATAGAAGAAGTAGTCGTCTACTGTATTATTAATTGTAAATATGTGAACACTATTTGTCTATGTACATATCTTAGCTGTCATTTCTTAACTTTTGTAAATGCAAATATTGTAAACATTTATTTTTTTAAAAGAGTATGTATGGAGTTACTTGCCCATTCTTCTCCATACGAAACTACCATTTGGAATGGGCAACTTGATTCCAATTTAATAATATGACGTTCAAAAGTGCCTTTTAATGGTCTAATTGAAATAAATGCATTGACTTTGACTTTATTGTTCAGACAATGTTACTTAAATCGCAATAGCTTTTCTTCTAGCATTTTACATAGGTAAATGTTTCCGATGGGAAAGAAAAGGTCTGGAGTGGCGACCACCAACCGAATGACGCAGCGTTGGTAGGCCTCCTACCAGGTGGACCGACGACATTGTCTAGGACGCGGGTAACCGGTGGATGCAAGCGGCAGGTTGCCGTTGCGTTCCATGGGGGAGGCCTATGTTCAACAGTGGACGTTTTATGGCTGCTGATGATGATGAGATGTTTCTTGACATTTGTTTACAAAGAATAATATCTTATATATAAAAATCTTCTGTGCGTGTGTATGAAAGTGAACTCCTCCTAAATGGCTGGACAGATTTTGATGAATTTTTCTGTGAGTGTTCCAGTGGATTCGAAAATGGTTTAGATTCACAATTTGACCCGGTAGGTGGCGCTGTAGTTGGTTTTTTTTTCAGGGCAGGACAACGTCTGCTGGGCTCGCTAGTTTACAATAAATATTATAATCACAATTATATTACAAGAGATATATGGACGTACTTTTGGTAACTATCGTTAGGAAGACTGAAACAGTATTTGGTGGGTGTAAGGCCCTCCACTGGTGAGAATTGTGACTGGTTAATATGTTCAGTTTTTATACTATTCACACAGATATATTATAATGCCGTACTAGTTTTAGCCTTCTTAGTTATTGTTAATTTTTGGCAACCATGTCTTTGAGCGGCGATACATACCTAGTAATTTGGCCAGCCGCATGCGGGCAGACCGTCACCATTTTCACCAGAGTAGGGCATTACGATTAGGTCCGATATACGCAGAGGGCTATTAATGCTCTGCGGGTCCTCTACAATAACGGGTTTAGGATGCTGATGGGGTTGCCGCGGTACTGTAGTGCATCTGGGATGTTTGCGGAGGCCAACACCGACTGCTTTAGGGCAATAGTGCGCAAGAGAGTGGCCTCCCTGATGCGTCGTGTACGGGGCAGCACCAACGGCCAACTAAATACCATTATGGATAGAGTCGAGTGTCCTATTGTGAGGCACTGGAATAAGGTACACAGCTCTGGTGGTGCCCTTTTTAATTTAGGATAAGTGGGATAAGTAGTTATAAGGTACTAACATAGTTTTAAGCTTTACTAACAATTTTTATGGAATTTTTGTTCTGATGTAAAATTATAAATAAAATAAAAATTACACATAAAATACTGTTCCAGTGTACCTAGAGTTAGTTACCAAAACTACGGTTATCTCTTATACCCTGCATCGCACGGGTGCAATCTAGATCAAACTATATCTATAAACTCCTCTTGATTCAGATTTACTCTATCTTTTGATCAAATCTGTTGAAAAGTAGTTCAAAAGATTTAACCGTACAGACAGCGGAAGCGACGTTGTTTTAAACTATACAGGGTAATTGAAAAAATACCCAAAACCACTTAATCCTCACTTCGTATCCTCACTTCGTATCCTCACTTTGTATCATCACCCTGAACAACATATTTTGTTCTACAACATTTCAAAATTCGAAAAAAAAAAAAATCCATACAAAAAATATAAACACACTTTAAATTTTGCACAATTTTTTTTTTCTGACACGGCCGACGAAAGGTCTGCAATCAGCTGTGCCTGTACATTAGCCTACCTACTATCAAGAAGCTTATAGATAAAAGTGGAGGTAACACTCTAAATACCTAAGTGAAGCCAACTGTGGGCAGACGCTCTCTTTCTGAATGCATACATAAGATAAAGAAAACACATATCACTGTCTCGTTCTTATGTATGCATTCAGAAAGAGAGCATCAGCCCACAGTTGGTTTCAAGCTTTTGTTCGAAGTGTTGGCTCCATTTATACCTATATCTTCATGCCTACTATCTACATCATATTCGCTATCATATGGGTGAGCGCGCGCGTAGTATACGTACATTTTACAGACTTCAAATAAATTGTTTTTGGCTACTTTATTTAGTTGAGGTCAAAGTCGTAGAACAAATGTTATTCAGAGTGATGATACGAAGTCAAGATTAAGAGGTTTTGGGTATTTTTTCAATTTCCCTGTATAAAGACAAAGATACAATTACTCAAAATATAACTAAACTTCTGTACAACTACAATCAAAACAAAGAAACTGCCACAGTCTAACAATACCTATGTATTATTATCTACGTATCACCAGTAGCCCAAAGAAGTTAGCCGCCCGTCATCTGGTCTTTATAGCCTACAGATTTAATTTGGTACGATGTTACTCACGAACCCCTGAGTTTTTCTGTTCAGCTGAGTATCCGAACGAGGAGTTTATGATAGATGGCTGATACATTTTTCATTGGTACACTGGATATTTTGTGGGATTCGAATGTATTTTTTCAGTCTGCGATGCGTAGAGGGGGTGTCTTTTATGTGTTATGGGAAAGGAAATAATATACCTAACGTGTAGTTTTCGAATTTTGTTGTGTAATATTATGTTGAATGTTTTGTTTAAATTTTGCGTTTCATTTAACGATATGGTTATTAATTTTTCAATAGTACTAAGAATTTTGCAAAGATCCGTTTTCTTTAATTATCCTCAGACATGACATCTATACACTATTGGACATAATAACAATAGTTAATAGCTTATATTGTTGAAATAACTGCTTTTGAGTGATATTTTTTTTATAGTGAATGACTAATGCTACATTGCTGTGTATTTCAAATATCGAAGCTTATTGTGACATGACTAGTACTTTCCCGCGACTTCGTTCACGTGATTTTAATTTTTTTTTTATCATAAACTATAACCCTTAGCACTTAGTGATAACGTAGCTTCCAATTGGCGAAAGAATTTTCAGATTCGAACCAGTAATTCTGGAGATAATCGCGGTCACACAAACAAACAAACTATTTAGCTATTAAGAATAATAATATCTATATGTAACGTTATTACGACATTTGTCTAATGTTACAATTACGAAGTAAGTCTATTAGCTTACTTCGTGGTTACAATGAATGAAGTGTCATTCCCTTTGTCACATTTCATTTACCTTTCTACACAACCAAATCTCCCATCGAACTAAGGACGTATCTACATACATACATAATATTCCGCTAGTACATAATGCCCGGCCCAGTGACTTGTAAACAGTTCTTCATACGTCACTGGCCATGGCATGAAATGCCATAAAATCAGTCGGCTATGAGAGCCGATATGAACGTGAAACAAGGGGATTTACACCGACGTCTATAGCCGTAATGTATATCAGTGTGAAACTTCCTTAGGGTTAGTTCAGATTCAGACAAAAATTTTAAGTAACTTTTTCTCAAAATAAAAATGTAATTGTTTAAGAGAAGCACAATCACATAGTACAAAAATTAAATATTACTTTCAAAATAGTGTGCAAAACATTTAAATTAAAAAAAAAAACATTTTTTGTTAATGGATATTGGTTTTGGTTGCGTCATGACTACGTCTTTAAAATATGTCAGTTGAGTCTTTCTATTGTGTAGAACGGACCCCAACCGGTACTGTGATCCCCTCGGGGTCACGATAGTAGGTATAACTTTAATACTATTTAACATTATACCTATAAACAGTGGTCAACCGATAGCCTGTAGGTATAGATCCATCCATACATCGAAGTCATCCATCTGAACTTACCCTTACATTGTTGGTACACTGCGCCATTTATGAAATCACTAAGCCTGGATAAAAAGCCTCGATCCCTGGATTTTTGTCATAACTCCCGAGCAAATTAGTTTTTCACCGGAATATTGTTCAAAACGTAACGTATGGCCGTTGTGTTGTCATAGACTTTGGAAATATTTTTGCTTTTTTTTTTTTTTTTTAATTGTTTTTTTTTTAGTTTTAGTTTTTAACATGCATCGTGTGGGCATCAAACAATATAAAATCTGTTTGGAATATTTTTAAGAGCGTTTTAGATGCAACAAACCTTCAGGTCAACTTAGCTACAATGTGTTGAGAACATTTTTGATTTCGTGAGACGTAAAAGCCGTTATTGTATTTTTCTTGTTATAGGCCTTGAAAACGGATATTATGAAGAGTTAAAATTATTTGTAAGAGGGTAATCTCTGAAACTACTATATTATTATATACGGCTATGTTTTATGGTATACCTACTTGACATTTAGTACCTAGTTTAATTCATAATTTAATTACAATTTTAATAACATTTCAAAACTCGTTTTCAAACTTCGAACCGAATTTTTCGTAACAGATGTCGCAAAGACCCAATTTGAATTTAGTTCCCCGGAACAAAACAAACAATTATTTACAACAAAATGACAATCAAACAATTAATGATTAAACGAACTTACCTGTACGTGAAGTTCTATCATAATTATACAAAGTGCATCGTCCGAAGAGATTAGTAACCTGGAAACGTTTAAATATATGTAGTAACACGTTAGTGATACCACTCTTACACTGAATGTTTAGAGTACTGTGCTCTTTTTTTTTTTTTTTTTCTTGCTAGCCACCCCAGCTTTCCGATCTTTCATTAAGTTTAGAGTTTTAAGCCACCATGTTCCGATTTGACATTTCTGCAGCAGCCTGGGAGAATTTTGTTGGGTTGGGTGGGTGTTACTAATCTCTTCGGACGATGCACTTTGTATAATTATGATAGAACTTCACGTACAGGTAAGTTCGTTTAATCATTAATTATACTCGTGCATCGTCCTCGAGATTAGTAACCTGGAAACGTTTAAATATATGTAGACCTTGAGAGATAGCTGAGGAAATGTCAACTACCAAAAGAAACTTGTGAATGAATCAGTTGCTTTATTACTAACATTACTTAATTAGTATCACAATTTTTATAATTATAAATCACAGCTTTTTGTTTATTATAAATCACATATTTTTTTTTTTTTTTTCCTAGCTAAATTATGAATCAGATAGCACTGCCGTGGCGAGTGCTGTTTCGGTAGAATTAATAATCACACGGTTATAGAATTTTCCAAAAACGTTAGAGCTTCCGCTCCAACTTGCCGTGTTGCGGATAAGATCGATAGACACGCCGCATTGGTTAGCTTTTGAGGTAGCAGCGTGCCTCGTGCTATGTGCGGAGAATATAGAGATGTCAATCCCGCTAACCTTTAGGACGGTTTTAATCCACCGGCCTAAGGACTGTGTAGTTACCGGTTTATGCGGTTTCCTAAAACTAATGAATAAATTTACGTTTTTCCCACGTATTGGCTTGGTTCTGTTAATGTAGGTTATCAAGGTTTTACAAGGGCATATTTCGGGTTTTGTGTCAAAGAATGGTAAGCTCAAGGTTGGTTGTTTTGAGCCCGGCCTGGAAGTTTTAATGTGGTCAGGTATCTTTATAATAATTTTAGTAGAAAGGATTTCTATGTTGTTAATATTGATTTTCGCTAATGTTTGCATACGTTGTGCCGACGTAAGAGCAAGAAGGCTAACACATTTTTTGGTTAATGTTTCTAATGCCAAATTTTCATTTGGAAAGTGTTGGCTTAGAAACTCTAGTACAAGCGAAGTGTCCCATGTGGTATTGTATTTAGGCCGTGGTGGACGAAGCCGATAAACCCCCTTGAAAAACCTTGAGATGCGATCATCTTTTGATATGAGTGGTCCTAGTATAAGGGCCAGGGCGGACCTACATGAATTCAATGTGCCGTACTGTTTTCCCTGATTGAATAACTCTGTGAGAAAATATAAAATCTTAGGGATTGACGCCTCGTATAATTCGAGGTCGTTCTCTGAACAGAATTTAAACCATTTTTTGAGTGCTACGTCGTATTGTTGGTAAGAATTTTCCGATAATGAGGCCATCATGATGTCGACTGTGGATGGCGGTATCCTGCGTCGCAGTAGTGCTGTCCGCATAATGCTCCGGCAACCAGGGTAAGGTTGTCTTGTATATTCCGGTTGCTGGAATGTGAAATAATACCATTGTTTGGTTGAAATTCCACCATTTCGGACACCAGAAGACATTGGAATATGGGGAACCACGGTTGTGTGGGCCATTTGGGAACCACCATGATTCCTGATGCCTTGTCGGAAATTATTTTTCTCAGGGTTTTTAGTATTATTGCGAAGGGAGGGAAGGCGTAAAAATTAAGTGTGGTCCATTTGATTGTGAATATGCATAGCGTAGTTAATGCTAACTGCCAAAGCGTCTGGATCGCGATGCCAAGACACGTAACGAGCACACTTAGCGTTGACCCTACTCGCGAAAAGGTCCACTTGAGGACAGCCGAATTTTGCAACTATTGTTTGGAAAGCAGTGTCTGTCAGTTCCCATTCTATATCTGGGTGTACTCGACGAGACTCTGCATCTGCAATTGTATTGTCTGCCGATTTTATATATGAAGCG
This sequence comes from Charanyca ferruginea, assembly GCA_947361185.1. NCBI lineage: Eukaryota > Metazoa > Arthropoda > Insecta > Lepidoptera > Noctuidae > Charanyca > Charanyca ferruginea. The sequence continues at coordinate 18,138,137 of OX376056.1, read as the reverse complement.
TATATAAAGATATTGCGAGATTCACACCACTGCCATATCTCCTTAGTAACCTGTGTGAGATGTGGGTATTGGATGCCTCCCATGCGGTTTATGTAAGCAATAGCCGTAGAGTTATCTATGCGAAGAAGAATTTGACAGTTGCTAAGGTTTTTGGCAAATATTTTAAGGCCAAAGTAAGCTGCAAGCAACTCTAGCTGATTGATATGTATTTTCCTCTCATCTCGTGACCATACTCCGCTGGCTCTTTCACCCCCGCACGCGGCTCCCCACCCCGTAGTTGAGGCGTCAGTATAGATTTCTTTGCAATATTCGTCGATTCTTATTTGTCGGACCGAGGACTCGATCGATTTTATCCACCATATGAAAGAAGCTTGCAAAGAGTCAGGTATGTTCATGTATTTATTGTAATCTTCCTGGTCCTTTAGATTCAGGTATTTACACCTTTCTAATTCTTTAGTGTAAAGTATCCCATACTCGATTGCTGGGCATGCTGATACCAGCAGTCCCAACAATTGTGCGAATTTCCTAATTTTACATCTTTTGCAATTCATCATCTTTATAAGTTCAGCCTTTATGTTTGATCTTTTTTCGTTAGGTAATGTGATTTGGAATTTTTTTGAATCTATTATGTAGCCAAGAAACTTGCATGATTTTGAAGGAGTGAGATTACTCTTTTCCTTATTAATAACGAAGCCCAGAGATGTTAATAATTTTTTGGTGACTCTAATATTTTCTAAGCATTCTACCTGGGTCTGACCCAACAAAAAAATGTCATCTAAATAGATTGTCGAGAGATATCCGCATGTTCGAAGTAGTTTTATTACTGGTTTCATTATCTTAGTGAAAATATATGGGGCTTTGTTCAACCCGAATGGCAAAACGTTGAACTCATAAAGTTTTCCATCAAGTTCAAACCTAAGGTACTTGCGAGATACAGGGTTGAATGCGTCTTTTAAGTCGAGATTGGCCATGAAACAATCCCTTGATACCAACTTTACAGCTGTTCTTAAATCTTCTATTTTAAAATGATCTGTATCTATAAATATGTTTAATGGTTTTAAATTCAATATGAATCTCATTTTGCCATTCGGTTTGGGACGTAGGAAAACGCTTGAGATGAATTGTCCGTTACATGGTTCACACTCAGATATTGCTCCAATTTTAAGCAAGTTATTGATTTCTTCATGAAAATAAGCTTTCTCAGTATGCGAGTGTGTGGTATGACTTTTGGATAACATGTTTGGACGACTGGTTTGTTAAATTGTAATTTATAACCATTAACCCATGACAGTATGGTTTGGTCCTCAGTGATTAGAGACCATTGAGCATAAAAAGAAGATAATTGTCCAGCGTACTTTACCGGATTTATCGGCGGCGGTTGAACTTCGACGGATGACGCGATATTTTCGACGAGTTGCCTTGCGTCGTGTTGCGATTGTATCGCGCCGAAGGGCCCGGCACCGGCGGGGGAGCTGCTTCGCGACCTCACTGTACTCCTTGCTGTTTGCGCGCTGGGGCCGGGCTTCTCCAGTTTAAATTGTTTGCTGGAGGGAAACTTTTGGGTTTTGGCTGCATCTTGCTTTTCATTTCAGTGCCTGACTTAGAAACAGCTTTCGCTGATCGAATTGTATCCGCTAGGTTTTCACCGAATAGGTATTTGTCAATTTTTGTGTCTGTCAGGTGATCTTTCAGATCCTTTTTTATGGAAAATATGGCGAAGTTTCGCCTGGTAACTGACTCTGCATATTGTATATTCCATCAGTTGTTTGAAACGCTCTTTGTTTTTGTTTCTGTCTTCGAGTTCTCCTGTAAGGACTCTTGCTAATCCTGAAATTGCCGCAGCGAGCTGACTTTGACGCCCTTCGATACCCCTGTCTCGCTTCAATACGGTTTCTGTTACGGCTGCTTTTATTTCTGCGTTTAGTAGGGGTGCTCCAATTAGAACACTGTTAGCAGGAATGAGGTACCGTTCGGTAAGCTCCTTGCGTGTTTCTTTGGTTAGTCCTAGAGTGGCAATGTGTTGTAGCCTCGTAGCTAGTTCTTTGTGTATGTCAGTGCCATAGTTTATAACTGCAGTAGGATCAGTTCCAAGGATGTCCAACACTTCTGGATCCAAGTCCTCAGCAGAGGGTTCATTTAGGTCAGCTAGTCCTTCATCAGTCTTCGTGACAGGGTCTACTTCCAAAACCAAAGTCTGCTGAGGAAGGTCACCCGAGGTGGACGGTTGTGAGACCTCTCCAACAGGTTCGATGCACTCATTTGTATGCAAAATCTCTTCTTGTTGTGTTGTCCGTGGACTGTCCAACAACACCTCAGCTGAAAACCAGATAGTTAACCTAGTAAGGGTTTTATTGTGTCAGTTATGGTGTAGTCTCATGAGCTACACATATGACGTGCCGATGCCATGTACACCGGCATGACATGCCACTGTACTGGTTGCCTATGTGTTAGTGTTTAAGCACCATAAACCAACCCGGCGATACGGCCCCAGGAGCCACTCTGATGGGTGTTCGGTACTATGATTGCATGTCTCTGGACATATAAGACAGATGTTGTTGATACCGTTTTAAGGTTTGTCCGATACATTATGAAAGTTAGCCGATGAAACAGTCCCAAAAATTGATCAGGTTGGCTGATGTGAATCTGTCTCACGACAACTATTTGGAGTAAGTAACCCTGAAACAACCTGACGAAACGGCCCCAGAAGCCGCTCTGGTAGGTGTTGGGTACTTCAGAATAATTATTTTACGTTACCTGGCGATACGGCCCCAGAAGCCGCACTGATAGGTATTGCGTACTTTATTGTACAGGCAGGCACTTGATTTTGGTGTAGTGTATTAGCTCTTTACTTGTTTACCAGCAATATCGATTCGATAAAATTGCCGTGAAAATTTATCATCAAACAATTTTACGTACATGTAATTTTGTATGTTTGCACAATTCTACCGTAGCCATTTTACAAATTCCACGAAATTTTGTGGAAAATTTTAGTTTGCACGAAAGCACGTGTTGTGCAAAAACAAGAAAGTCCGAAGATATTTTTGTAGATTATTTCGTAAAATGAATAATTATGGGCTTATTTTGTTATTACGATAGCATGTAACACTTTAATTACTGTGATAATTATGTACCTTGATCTTGATCGTCCTCCGTATCCGACCTTGTGGAGTTGGACGTCTCCGCCGGTGACTGATCCCGGCGTGACCGTCTTTTTAGTTTCTTTTTGAGCCTTTTTATTTTCCAGCTAATGTATTCCAATTCCGATTTTCGTTTTGGCATTTTGATTTCTTTGTAAAACTAATAGAATATCTTTAAATCTGAAAATAAGATTCGAGTGGTGGCGCACTGTGACGTGAATGAAAGATCGGAAAGCTGGGGTAGCTAGCAAGAAAAAAAAAAAAAAAAAAAAGAGCACAGTACTCTAAACATTCAGTGTAAGAGTGGTGTCACTAACGTGTTACTACATATTTATATTTAAACGTTTCCAGGTTACTAATCTCGAGGACGATGCACGAGTATAATTCGAATTTGTTAGGAGACTTGTAAACTTATGGACTTCAGACTCAAAAGTTTTAATTAAGTAAAGGGAATTTCAGTAAACGACGTTTCAGCCAATTTGGACCGATTTAAGTCGACGGTGATCGATTTAGAAGTGGCTACATTGAAAAAATGGCGATCGACGCTACTGTGACGTAATAGGAAATGGTTTTCGATTATCGGACTGCGTAAATACTAAGTGGGATGAAGGAAATTGTGAATCTTGGCAAAATATTTAATATACGTTACGTACCTAAAATTTAAAATCATGTACCTACTAGGAAATTATAGAATACATATTAATAGAAGAAATGTTTTGGACATACCTACACAAACTCTAACAGTATTGCGGTTTCGATGTTACCCAAAACATCGCTAAAACTTCTCCATTTCAAACCAAACTTGTACCTACATACAGAACTTTTGCTCAAACGTAAGATAAGTTCCCACCTAGCAAAACCTATCCTTCACTTTAAATCTGATACCGGTGTAAGATCCCGGGTACACGGTGCATACTTGTCAACGAAATCCCGGGAGTGTTCTCAGTCAGGAACTGCCATACATCTCGTCGGCGCATAGTTTATCGTAAAGCGGGCACTTAGTGCAGTGAAATGTTTCGTCGTATGTTCTTGGTATGACGGTGGTACATTGTTTGGGTGTCTTTGGTATGTGAAGTTTCGATTTACACTTAAAGAAAAATGGCGAAATATTAGTGCTGATGTTATTCCATTTTTTTCCGTATCCAAAGGGCCTAACGGGACCCTACAACTAAACCTAAATTATCTGTCTGTCTGTCAATCCGTTCGTCCTATGTCACAGGGTTTTATCTTTTGTATTATAATTGTGTTATAATTTTCAAAAAGTGTGTATTACTATTGTCGCCATGACGATACATTTTTATAATAAATTGAAAAAATATACGACTAAAAATTAAAGAAGAACAGTCTCCATAAAAGAAACGTATTTTCAACCGACTTCAAAAAAGGAGGAGGTTATCAATTCGTCAGTATTTTTTTTTTTTTTTTATGTTTGTTGCCTGATTTCTTTGGACTGGGTGAACCGATTTTGATGATTCTTTTTTTTATGGATAAGGTATGCTTCAGGGGTGGTCCTATATAAATTTTATCGAAATTGATTCAGCACTTTTTGAAAAATCAACAAATACCCAAAACTTTTACATAGACGACGTTTTAGTTTCATCAATCTTTGTAGTAGTTAACTTTCAATCTCTTCTTAATAGATTTGGATGAGAAGGAGGTACTAAAAAGCGGAAAATAAAAAGCTTTTTACAAAAAAGACAACCACCTCCAAAAACTAAAAAGTGAAAAATAACTTTAGCACAGAACACACATTGACTTTAGTTTCAGAAGTCGGTGGCAATACAAAACAACAAACAGAACAAAGCCACTGAATTTCGAAATTAAAGTCAATGTGTGTTCTGTGCTAAAGTTATTTTTCACTTTTTAGTTTTTGAAGGCGGTTGTCTTTTTTGTATGTAGTGTTAAATATTGTAAGATGAAACGAACACTTCGTGTGCAAGTCGGACTTTCTTTTGGCAGGTTTTTTAAAATTGAGAGTGGCTTAAATTGTGATTTGCGAAATTGTCATAGGTACATGCATTTCGATAGTGCATTGTTGATCGTGAGATTCTCGTGGGGAGGAGCTCGTGGCTAATTTAAAGCCGTACAGATCGATTGGTCAAAGGTTAAGCTGCGCTAACCGCGGTCGGTCTGTGGATGGGTGACCATCCCTTTCATACCGAGTTCCCCCCGTGCCTCGAAAAGCATGTAAAGCTGTTGGTCCCGGCTGTCATTTGTAGATCTTTGGCAATCGTTATGGGTATAGTCAGAAGCCAGAAAGTCTGACAACCAGTCTTACCAAGGGGTATCGTGTTACCCAGTAACTGGGTTGTGGATGTCCGATAGGCAGTCGCTGGTATTCAGCTGCATCCGGTTAGACTGGAAGCCGACCCCAATGTAGGTACTTGGGACAAAGGCTAGGCAGATGATAGTTGATCGTGAGATGTGCACTTAATGCAAGAAAATGTTTCGTTTAGGTATGTTGGTTGTATGTATTTGGTATCATTAAGTTTTCTGGTGTGGAATAATAATAATAATAATAATATGTGGGGACATTTTTCACACACGGCCATCTGACCCCAAACTAGGGAGACCCTGTACTATGGATGTCAGACAGCTGATATACATACACAAATACATTTTTTTTTTGTAAATACATACATATACAGATAAACAACACCCAGACACAAGGCAAACACAAGTGGTCATCACACAAATGTTTACCCTGGGCGGAAATCGAACCCGCAACACGCTGCGCAACAGTCGATCGCTCAGCCACTGCGCCAACCGTGTCGTCGGAATCGTTGGAATGGTTTTAAAGGGCCGTGAGTTGAGGCATTTTTGCATATTTTGTACTTCAACAAAGAAAATTATAGAACATTCAGGTACCTAACCTTTTTAAATTAACGGTTGTGTGCGTAAAATTGAAGACGATAAAATTGCACTCTGTCGGTCTTTAAAATAAATAAAAATATACAAATCTATGCTTTGGCATAAACATTCCTTACTCTTGTCTGTCGATAAAAAGTGAATTTGACCAATTTTGTGACACCATCAAAACTGAACAGAGTGCTAAATCAGAAAACTTTTAGTCTAATATATAAAATTCTCGTGTCACAGTTTTCGTTCCCGTACTCCTCCGAAACGGCTTGACCGATTCTGATGAAATTTTTTGTGCATATTGGGTAGGTCTGAGAATAGGCCAACATCTATTTTTCATCCCCTTTTTTCACCCCTTTTTCATCCCCCATTAGGTCGATCGGGACAGGACAACGTCTGTCGGGTCAGCTAGTTCTACTATAAAATTACATAGTTGTACTTGTACTATGTACAATAGTTTTCTCGTGTGAGCATTTCGCGAGGCTTCATTGTTTCTCAAATCGTATGCTGCGTGCCTATGCACGTACGGTGAATAGCGTAGAGTAATGCAAGGCAGATGCTGCATTATTTAAATAAAAAAACTAGGAAATGCATATATTATATATCTAGGAAACTTTATCTTTAAAATGTCTGTTTTGTTTGGCTAATAAATATATTCACCAAGTTATACGCAAAAGGCAGACAATTTCTTCATTATTATCTAAAGTAGTTTGAATCAAAATCTATTACATGTGTTATTTAAAATTTAAGAACTCAGATTATGAAACAAAGGCAGATAGACCGCGCGGAACACTGAGAGTGAAGCCAAAAAAGCAAATACAAATTCAATATAATATATAATCATACTGAATTCATCACTTCTTTTTCTCTCCTTAATTTTGCAAATTTTCAAATGTTTTATTAGTTATTCTATTCGGGATGGAGACAAATCCAAACAAATCAAAAATTCTCGAGTTACAAGTGGTGTAACACAAACACGACTTTGTTTTGTATAGATAATAATATAATATCATAGTTTCGGCAAATAATGAAGCTATAAGCTATAATTAATTATATGTTGAGGATTATTTACAAAAAAATGTCTAAAATGGTTTGAAAAAAAAATCTATTAGATAAGAATAAAAAATATTATTTTTAAACCCTTGTCTGTGTACGACCACTGCAAAAGCTGTCAGCTATTGTTTAACTATTGTGTCTGGTAATTGCACAGTTGAGCTAATAAGTTTTATACATATTTAATTATGTGTTTAAGTTGTAAAATAAGTCAGTGAAGTATAATAGTATAAATAAATTTTATACATAATATTTAATTACATATGTGTTTAAGTTGTAAAATAAGTCAATGAATTATTAACTCGGTAAAAGTTTTTATGAATATGTGTATTATTGACTATATTCAGTGCTCAGAGTTTTAAAATAAAAACCCCGAATTGCTTAAAAAAATAGCGATCCACATTTGATTTACGAACTTTCTCCGCCTCTGTACCCAAATTGCTCTGTGCAAATCTCCACAGAGTAATTCATCACGTCTCTCTCAGGTCGCTATAAATCAATCGACTAACTGTTGCCGAGTAAAATAGATATTTTACGTAAAAGACGATGACCATATCCCTACGTATTGCTTGTCTTATTTGATTTATTTGTATATTGTATGAGGAATATGTAATGGGCGTTTTTGTGTAAGATAAACAGGTCGGACATTCGTAAGAATTGGTCGTGCCGGAAAAATATGATAGCGTAAAAAAACAATGCTTTTATTTACCACAAAATACTGTTAAATACAGCAGTGCAATTCTGTAAGAATTCACTCGGGAATTCGATTCCTATCTCATTTCCGATTTCATTTACTTGAAGTGAAAAGTATTTGGTATTCGCTTAAATAGTAACGAAATAATAGTTCGCTTTACCTATGCCAGCACTTAGTAGCGCTAGCGTAGTTTTCATCGAGTTACAGACTACCTAAAACAGTTTTCACCGCGGAATCAGAGGTGAGAACTGGAGTGAGTTCTTACAGAATAGCATAGCAGGTAAAAAAGCATTTAATATGTGTTTAAAAAGTCATCATCATCTGCCTAGCCTTTTCCCCAACTATGATGCGGTATGCTTCCAGTTTAATCGGATTAAGCTGAATACCAGTGTTTTACATGGAGGAGGAGACTATGTAACCTCCACAACCCAGTTGCTGGGTAACACGATACCCCTTAGTATGACTGGTTGTCAGATTTTCTAGCTTCTGACTACCTAACGACTGTCAAGGATCTACGAATGACGGCCGGGACCAACGGCTTTACGTGCTTGCCGGCACGGTATCAAATGGGTGGTCACCCATCCGCGGACCGACCGCGTCAAGCATAGCTTAACTATCTCGACCGGTCTATCCGTACGGCTTTTACTTAGCCACGAGCTCCTCTACGTGTTTTTAAGGTCATTTTAATCTTGTCTTTTCTGTTCTCTACTTCTCCGAAAAATATCATAATAATACTACTTCCCTACGCCTTTTTTTAAGATATCAAATATTTAAAATAATATTGATGGTAAAATAAAGAATGCGCCTGCATAAAACAAAATAACAAAACAATAAATAAAACAATATGTCTAAAACAAATTGTATTTCAACTTCTCCTATCTTGAATATCACCATTCACAAACACCTGTCTTACGCTATCTTCCAAAACAAGTACCAGGCTACCATAAGCGTGCAGCAGTCTCACGGCCATAGTCATGCATAACACGAACTGCAGTACAGTACTCACTCAAAACCCACCTCGGCAGGGCTATCAAATCTCCGCCAATATACTGAAGATACTGCAAATGGAATAGATATCGCACCAATAGCATTGCACGGAGCTGAGGTGACCAAACGAGCGGTCGAAAGCGTCTTGTTCGGAAGGGATAGATCGGAATTTAATTTATTGCAGAGTTTGTATAGAAAATAGATATTAAATAAATGGTGGTCAATAGACGTTGTTGGAGAAATTCAGTTTAGAAGTTGCCTTACAGTTTTCTTTTTTTCGATACTTTAAGCCCAACACTGTAAGCAGTTTTTTCTGTTTTATTAGTGCGTTTAACTGACATACTCAAATATCTAATATTAAAGTTTAGTTACATTTCTACTTTGTCGCGTCTTTGTTTCACTATTCACGTTTTAACCCTTTAATATTGCCTCAAAGCCTACAAAGTAACACAGGCTTTAGGGATTGTCCAATCGGATTCGATTTCCAACACTCTGATTAAAAGGTAAGTAACGCAATATATTAACAAAGGTAATGCATGATAATCTCGTTGCATCACTTTCAAGGCTCATTGATACAGATGCAAGACTTATGAGCTATTTTTAATGGATTGTTAAATCTCTATTAGGTGTACCTATTTGACGTCATCAACAACACCAACTGTTCTCACTAAATCAGATAATTTTCAACACTCCACAAAAACACGGTAGAAAAGGCATCGAGATACTTTGTTTTTTTTTTAATAACCGTCGAAAAATATTAACGTTGGATGTTCTAGAATCTTGTGCTGAATCCATTGGAAAAGTTTATGTCCACCAAAATATCCTAAAAACGACTAAACGTATGGTCATCACAGATGTAATGTCAGACAGTGTTGCAACCGACACGTCGCCCGTACGAGCGTCTGGACTCGATATTATTGTCACACTACCTAGAACGATAATTCTGTCCCTCTCACTTGAAAGTTTTAGTACCTTCCACATGTCCGGACTTAATCCAATATAGCATCGAAGGCGCCGGTCATATTTTATGTTTGGAGATATTTTTGTTTAGATTTTTGGTTTCGGTTAAGGAAAATGTGGAGAAACCTGAACTTGTCTTCTAATAATATGGAAAACTCCGAATCCGAACTCCTTCGAAACGGCTTGACCGATTGTTATGTTTGTGTGTATATTCAGTAGATCTGAGAATAAGGTCGTAGGCTATTTTTATAGGCCATAGGTGTTAAGAAATAATTTATATGGCAAAACAACGTTGGCCGGATCAGCTAAGAATGAGCATAATTTTGAAATCGTCAATCCGCCTTGAGGAAACGTGATGTGGATGCTCCTAAATGAGGAGAGACTCGTTTTGACAGAACTAATAAATTTTTTTGTAAAAGAAAAATGTATTTCACAGCTTTTTTTGACGGCACGGTTAGCGCAGTGGTGGAGCGAATGGCACGATACAAATATTTGTATGACCTGCAGGTAGTTCTTTCGATCTGGTTGTTTGAGTATGTGAGTTAATATGTTTGTCCCACGATACAGAAGAAAGTTTTAAAGCGGGGCAATGTCATCATCATCGTGTCAACCATAATCGCCATGCCTGGCCGATGCATGTTGGCGATCGCAGTAGGTGTTATGCTACTCAGAAGCACCCTGCTGTCCATCCTCAGATTAATATCCCTCTGTCGCCTTCTACGACACCCACGAGTAGAAATGGGGTGGTGCTATTCGCGGCCATCACCACACGGACAATCTATTTTTAAGAAAAAAAGAAGAAAGTTAAACAAAGTTTACAAAGGTCTTTAACCTGCAAATCTTTTTGTTTGATAGTCCATCGATTTGTAATACTGAAAACAGTCACATAAAAGTTTCTGAACATTAATTTTATCGTTCCGTGTGTCTTCCAACTCGGCAAGTCGTATGTAAAGAGGTGTGAAACGATGTTCGCCCGCCTAGCCCGCCCGCCCGCTAGCTGGCGGTGTGGCCTGCGCTTAAAGGCGGCCTTATAGCACGTAAGATAAAGTAGGTTCCTATTGGCGAAACAATTTTCAAAATTGAACCAGTAGTTCCGTACATTATAATGTTGATTAAAAAAACAAACAAACAAACTCTTCTCGCCAAGTCGTTTACTAGTGTAGGTATAGCTGTTACAATATCTGCATCACTTTACTTTTATATCGCCAATTTTATATTGAACTGTTTGAAGAGTTCTCGCAGTTTTAAGAATAGTTTTAGAAGTAACATCGTCTTTTATGTAGGTATGACGAGTAGGGGCCGAATACAGTCACCAAAAGAGATAAGTAGCCAGGGTCGTCAAATATAGTTGAAGTTCACTTAGAAACCGATGGATGTTTTTGAATAAAATTAATAGAGAATAAACAGTTTAATTATTTAATTACATTACATTCGAAAACATTCATCTGTTTCTAAGTAAACTTCAACTATTTCCGACGACCTGGATACTTACTACTAGTATTACTCTTTTAGTGACTGTACAGAGTTATATTTACCAAATGGTAATTTTTCGCTAAAATACGTGTGGATTGACTTCTGGAATCATTGATTTGAAGAAAAAGAAACCAATCAATCAATTAAATAGAATTAAATCAATTCACTGCCCGCCACTCTGTTCCCAATAAGTATAATCTGGGAACCGGTACATCCTAGGCAAGCGTGCTCAACCTTAGACCGCATCATCACATAAGATTAGGTCAGCCAAACGCAAGCCTATGATAGAATCTTCATCAGCCTAGCCTTTTCCCAACTATATTATATCTTGTCTTCAAGGCACAAGTAAAACGGTTCATCGTAGGCAATCTTGCTCCACCTTAAACCGCATCATCACATGAGATCTGGTGAGTTGTTGCTAAAAGCCAATTAGAATATTTAAAAAAAATGCAATTTATCTATGGAAACTGCATGAGCATATTACTACTCTGACCTGACCCTGCTCTGACCGTCTAAGAGCAGTGTTTTAAAACATTGTTAAAAGCTGCATGTTATACTGTCAACATAAAATATGCCTTAAGCTAATACACTTAGGTGTCAGTTAAAAACACTGAGAGCTTATACCACAGGAACTACATCTTAGTAAGTAGGTCAAAATATTTTAGTAGGTACTAAATCCTTGCATTCTCCTGTGCTTTTAGTATGTGTTAAATATTCGAAGTATGATAGTACCTAAGTAAATACTATATGTGTGGTCCAAATGACGAAGAATAAGCGATTTGACCGGTGTTTTTTTTACAGTTTTCTTTTATTTTGATTAAAATGTAACAAACAACAATCAATTACACAATGTAGCTGTTTCTTGTTACATTTGGAACTTAAAACTTATAGACAATAATGTAGCCCACAATGCTGTTCACAAAATAGCGAGCTATTCTTGTATATATATAAGGTGTTAAAAATTAACTTTACAAATTTTCTTTCTTTCGAAATTTGTAAAGTTAATTTTTTAACAACTTATATATAAATATATATATAATCTGAATCTCAGAGACGGCTCCAACGATTTTCATGAATTTTAGTATGCAGGGGGTTTCGGAGGCGATAAATCGATCTAGCTAGGTTTCACTTTTAAAAAACACGAACAAAGAAAAAAATACGAGTCTACTTCAGTCGTTTCATCTGCGGTTACTCCACACGATGACACGACTGAAGAAAAACTTCTTTAGCTTCATCTATATGAATATAATGTTTGTATTCATTTGCAACTGGCTATGAGAGAAAAAGAGAAAGAAAATGTATGTTCACACCTCTCTCTCTTGCCTCTACAGTAATATACGAAACGTAACTCTCTCTCTCTCTTTCTATCTTCACTAACTTATATCTCCCTCTCAACTTCCGTTTGCCTCGCCCGATCACACTTTTCCTATCGCTCTCGTCACGCATTCACCAGCTTACTCCCCAAGCCAAGCGTGCGTAAAGAAGTTTTACTTCAAAAATTCCGAGCAAAGCTCGGTCGCCCAGGTACTAAATACTTATTTTACAATTTAACTTTCTTTTTTAAACTGCTTTCCACACTAGGAATTTCTCTTGTCGTGGGTGCGTTTACAAACATATATATAAAAACATATATTAATGTATGTACAAAACGTACAGTCGGTGATAGCTGTTAACTGACCCACTAAAAGTTAGACGAATTTTAACCTTATGCAATTAGCAGTAGATAAGTGTTATTTGATACGTACGAACTAGAACGACTTGTTCAAGGTAGGCATGTATTAAAGAATATAGTTATGCCAATTTAATCTTTAACACGTAACGATAAGGTAGACAATTATAGTGACTACTGTTTTGTCACATGATGGAGTTGTTAATTTCAACAGTTTTAGTAAAGTCGGTTTGGTCTAGTGGTTGAACCAGAAGAAACAAGTGAGTCAACAAGGTTGCGAGTTCGTAACTAACATTTTACTTTTTGTAGTTTATTCATTTATGTTTTTTGAATTGAAAATACTATTTCTATTAGATTAAGAAAAGTAGATTTATATTAATAATATATAAATACAAATAACCACAAAAAATAAAAACGATAATGATAAAGATTTTATTCAAAATAAATAAAAATTAATTACTTACAACATTATAAAAGAAATTAGAATACTAAACTACTTATGCTATGCGTGAATTTTCTGTTTAAGTTGCTAACGCGACAACAAAACAGTTCTTCGTTTCAATAGTGCCCATAAAATACCCATTTTTATTATTTTTTAAGTAGGTAAGTAATCTGTTACATGCTTTACAAAGTGTTGAATGTAGTGAATCAACATGTTATATTATGTTTACAAATATACCTATAATATTTCTATTTTATAACAATAACATCACCACATTAACTTACTGTCATAGATACCTACCTACTTATAAAATATTAGTCAAAACAGCACTAAATACTGTGATGTATTAACTACATACTTTTTAGATTTTTTAGAAGTATTTTTAGTTTTAAATATGATCGTTATAAGAACCAGCATCATTGTATGTAACACTTCCTTAGGAATTATGATAACAACAGATTATTTAACACACACACTGACGTAAGTATTGTTGACTGCAGGCGGTGATGCTGTCTTAATAGCGAAGTGGAGCACCATCTTTCTCTGTAATTTGTTGCAAGCGGCTTCGCATACTGCACACCATGTTCCAGCAAGCATCACTTCCTCTCATGAGTTCCCACGTTGAAGTCACAAGTTGCGCCAAATTTTCTTTTGTCCTGACTTCTGATGAATCTCAGTTTAAAATCATTTGACCCCACAAGTTTTCTATTGGATTCAGATCAGGACTTTTAGATGGCCAACTTATTGTTATGACACCTTCTTGACTGGTTAGCCAATTTTGCACCACAGCATCTCTGCACGAAGTAAATATCCGTGTTTGGCTAAGCAACACGCACAGTCGGCAACATTACATCACGTAACATTTTCAAATATTAGCGACTATTAAATCGGCCTCCAATTTCCACAAGTTCTTAGTCATTGGTCCTGGAGGATCCTTTTGAACATTTCCTGTTTCTTTAAAACGCCTTAACCACAATCTCACAGTATTTTCTGAAACAAAGAAATTAAACGGCGTCACTTTACGTTTAAGTATATAAAAAAAATGTTTGTTTACGTCACGGCACAAGGAATAGCTAGATATAAAAACGTGGTTTAAAATTAGAAAAATACACTTACTGCTATATTAAGTCTCCTTGCAATCTCTCTGATGCCAATATTCTCCTCGTGCAAATAGATTATTTTGTATTTTAAATAATCACTCAATTGAGACATGTTAATAAAGCTACAAAGATTATATTTAATAATTTTAAAAAGGCGTGGGCTATTCGCAATTTAGAAAGGCAACACAAAAAATGTTCGCCCGTAGTCATTGCAATTGTGCGTAGACTAGCTTTAGTTATAGTCACGGTATTTTTTTATTTTCCTACCCATATCCTTAGTAAGATTTGAATACCAGTTTTACAATGAATACGCATTTGTCTTTCAACTACCCACTTATTACAAGTTAGGTTAAAATGATAATTATTTTACAATACTGTGATAAACTTTAAGTCTTACCGCATAAAAATCAAAATTGCATAACAAGTAGTTATAAATATCCTAATCCTAACGTTTTAAAGATCAATTTTGCGTGTCTGTTTTATTATTGTATTTGTTTATCGAGTAGCGCTAGTCAGATGAACTCATACAAATTGAATAACCCTTATTGTTACAGACAGAGGGTTTAAACTCGTTTGTTTTTAGGGTGGGTCAGGTAATAGCTATCACCCACTGTACATACACAAACAACCAGACCCTAAACAATTATCTGTTGCAAATATTTGTTACGTGCGGGAATCGAACCCACGACACGCAGCGCAGCAGTCAATCGCTCAACGACTGCGCCAACCGTGTAACTGCCGTGTATGTTATTTAATTTAGAAACAATCTGGTCAGTTCATATAAAATGTATTCCTTAACAAAACCTGAATTCGCCTATAGGAAATAAACTACAGGTAACTATATCGGAAATAAACTTTTTGAATTAAGCAAATGTCAACTTTTATGATCGGATATTTCATATCGGAAATAAACTTTTTGAATTAAGCAAATGTCAACTTTTATGATCGGATATTTCATTTTTCATCCAATAATATCCATCAAATAGTTTCACAGCATATTTAGTTAAACGTGGCTTCAACGTCAAAAATTTAAGAAGACGTTACTTATACTTTAAGCATAAGCAACGTTTATAGGTAAATAAGAATGATGTAGAATTGAACCCTTTACTTTCATATAAGTTTGGGCTAATACATAAGGAAAAACACATATACGGAGGTTGTTGCTTAGAGACTCGATAAGCTTTTAAATTCTTCGGTTAAGTTAGTAATTCCGCTGTTGCTTGTAACTTGTACCAGTATTATGCGTGCAGACTGCTCCGCTGACCGCAGGGCATGCAAATTTATACGCCGAGCAGATTCTGTTAATTACAATGGATAATAATTTTATTTAAGCACAATCCTTAACGGCCACATGTGTAGGTATTTGTAGTTATTTACTTAGCTTGGAAAGGTTTAATTCAATAACTTGCGACATTCAGAAGGAATTTTAGTCAAAATGTGAGACATTTTATTGTAAGGTTATTCACGGATACAATTTTTTTTCGAATTTCTGAAGCTTAATAATTCTTTTATTGCAGTCATACTGCAGTTTTGCGCGTACAGATATTTCGGCGACTTTGTTTTATACTGTGTAAGGATATTTGATTCAATCTTTAAGAAAATCAATCATTATCAATCAAATCAATCAATAACATAGTTTAACAGAACTTATGAATATTCATAAAGTGGAAAATCTAAGAGTATCCTAAAAAATAAGCGCTGTTGTTAACTTTATTGGCTAGTTATTTATTCAGTACTAGCTGACCCGACAGACGTTGTCCTGTCCCGATCTACCTACTTACCTGCCTATTTACCTACACCTACCCTACCCTACACCTACCCTACACCTACCCTACACCTACCCTACACCTACCCTACACCTACCCTACACCTACCCTACACCTACCCTACACCTACCCTACACCTACCCTACACCTACCCTACACCTACCCTACACCTACCCTACACCTACCCTACACCTACCCTACACCTACCCTACACCTACCCTACACCTACCCTACACCTACCCTACACCTACCCTACACCTACCCTACACCTACCCTACACCTACCCTACACCTACCCTACACCTACCCTACACCTACCCTACACCTACCCTACACCTACCCTACACCTACCCTACACCTACCCTACACCTACCCTACACCTACCCTACACCTACCCTACACCTACCCTACACCTACCCTACACCTACCCTACACCTACCCTACACCTACCCTACACCTACCCTACACCTACCCTACACCTACCCTACACCTACCCTACACCTACCCTACACCTACCCTACACCTACCCTACACCTACCCTACACCTACCCTACACCTACCCTACACCTACCCTACACCTACCCTACACCTACCCTACACCTACCCTACACCTACCCTACACCTACCCTACACCTACCCTACACCTACCCTACACCTACCCTACACCTACCCTACACCTACCCTACACCTACCCTACACCTACCCTACACCTACCCTACACCTACCCTACACCTACCCTACACCTACCCTACACCTACCCTACACCTACCCTACACCTACCCTACACCTACCCTACACCTACCCTACACCTACCCTACACCTACCCTACACCTACCCTACACCTACCCTACACCTACCCTACACCTACCCTACACCTACCCTACACCTACCCTACACCTACCCTACACCTACCCTACACCTACCCTACACCTACCCTACACCTACCCTACACCTACCCTACACCTACCCTACACCTACCCTACACCTACCCTACACCTACCCTACACCTACCCTACACCTACCCTACACCTACCCTACACCTACCCTACACCTACCCTACACCTACCCTACACCTACCCTACACCTACCCTACACCTACCCTACACCTACCCTACACCTACCCTACACCTACCCTACACCTACCCTACACCTACCCTACACCTACCCTACACCTACCCTACACCTACCCTACACCTACCCTACACCTACCCTACACCTACCCTACACCTACCCTACACCTACCCTACACCTACCCTACACCTACCCTACACCTACCCTACACCTACCCTACACCTACCCTACACCTACCCTACACCTACCCTACACCTACCCTACACCTACCCTACACCTACCCTACACCTACCCTACACCTACCCTACACCTACCCTACACCTACCCTACACCTACCCTACACCTACCCTACACCTACCCTACACCTACCCTACACCTACCCTACACCTACCCCACACCTACCCTACACCTACCCTACACCTACCACTACCTAAGTGCAAAATTGACTCTTTGACGTTAGGAACATACCTACATTGTTTAAACAACAGTGACTGCTTGTAATTCAATATGATGTTTATACAATAGCAATAAAGCTCGTTTTAGTTAGAAAACGTTTGTATGGGAAAAAAAAAGGGCTGTTTTTAGGGTTTTTCCGGCAATTATTCGATTTGATTTTTCTCGCCGTAAAAACCATCTTTGAACTTCAACGAACATTTTAAAAAAAGAATTGGCCAAATTGGTCCAGGCGTTGTTGAGTTATGCGCTTACCAACACATTTTGCGATTTATTTTTATATTATAGATGAGGAATTCTGATCAAGCTCGCACTGACCCGAAGGAAAGAAAATGAAGAATGAAAATAAACCAGTCGGTCTCATCATATTCATCTCAACGTTTAGACGCCCACTTTTGGGCATAGTTCTCCCCCTAAGACGAGGCAGCTGAAGAAAAGGACGGCGACTGATAAGAATTTAGAGATGTCAAATTAGTTTTCTCTTGAACTTCGCCGTGTTTTTAATCTATACGTTCTGACATGCTACAACTCTTTGTATGAACGTTTTAGATCAACTTAAATTGGCAGCTCTTACTAATATCTGTCTCTTTCTTGTTTAATTGGAGAGAAAGAGATATAAATAGCTTAAATCAGGTTATTGGTGCCAATTCTTTGTGCATAACCTATATAGGGCGACTGGTAATTAGTGTACGATACTTAAACACGTGATTGGGTTCATGATAACAAACAACTTTCCCAAAGAATAAATGCTTTTTACTGGTTCACTTTTATCACAATAACACAACAGCCGTAGGTAACTATGAAATTCACGCGCGCGCACGCCTGTGACCTAAAGTGAACCGGTACAAAAAACATTTTTTCTTCGGGAAAGTTGTTTGTTATCATGAACACAATCACGTGTTTAAGTATCGTACACAGACTACTGACTGCCCTCAAGAATTTCTATCAGTTATCGCTCACAACTTACGCTACATACATCTAGAAGCAGAGGCGTCTGACCGCAGGCCATGCAAATTAATCCACAGAACGCACATGCTCTCTTAATTACGACGCCTAATGCTTTTTCGATTACAGTTTACGTTTAATTGAAACACCGGTGTTTCGGGTTTACGTTAGGGTTTAACCTATTTAAGTGTTTTGGTGGTCTTCGAGGTGATTAAGGAATTTAGGTCGGTAGGTCGAAGCGGGGTGTTGTGAATGTGATCTTGTCTTGAAGAGATTAGGTGTGAATTTGGGGTGGTCTGAAACTAGTTTTTTAATATCTTCTTTGAAAATATTCATGTCTATTCAATGTTAGTCGTCGACTGAGATTTTTTCCTTGATTTGACATTCCTTAGTTAGAAGTTAAAATTACTAATGTCGATTTAAAGGTACAGACATCAGCACATCAAGCCATACCAAACTGACTAATTTTCCCAATTGAATATGAACCTTATTATTTTGCAATAAAGTTTTGTAAATCTATCAAAGAAAATTGACTGATTGTTGTGTTGAAGCTTGATGTGATAAACATTAGATAGG
Organism: Charanyca ferruginea; assembly: GCA_947361185.1. NCBI lineage: Eukaryota > Metazoa > Arthropoda > Insecta > Lepidoptera > Noctuidae > Charanyca > Charanyca ferruginea. Next base: position 18,118,953 of record OX376056.1, on the reverse strand, counting down.
GCTAAGCCAGCAAGGTTATCTAGAGTACCTACCTATTACATGTTAGGAAAAAAACTGACAGCAGAAGTTACGTCCAAACCGCATATCGATAGTCGAAACAAGTTTCAGATGTCTTTCAATAGGTAGGTAGGTATGTCATGTTTGCTATAATATTTGCAATAGCGTATTTTACAAAAAAAACTAATTAGTCCGTCATAGCCGATAGATATTCAAAAAATATTGGATACGTGTTTTTTCTTTTTTTTACGTAAACAAAAAATGAAGACGATACAGTGCGTCGAAAACTCGTGTGACATCACTATGTCGGTACACTTTCACTGGCGAAGTGACGTTACAAACCCCCACTTATGATCTTTGATGCGTTTTATCTTCGTCAGTTTTTATTGATTTGATAAAACAAAAAATACGTATCCAATATTTTTCAATAATCTAACTTTTTTGGTAAAATACCCTATTGTATCAACAGCTTTTCTCACATAGAACTAACCTCCATTTAACCGTTGAAAAAGGTAAGCATGATAATTCATGCTTAACCTTACGAAAATGGTTTGATTAAAAAAAAAATAAAAACTAAATACCAAATCCACGTAAACTTGGTGTATCCGTTTGTCGTACAGTCAACAGCAAAAGTAGATGATCAAAATCAGAAATTCAATACTATATTACTAACACAAATTTATATAATTTATTACTAGTTTATTTATTAAAAGTATGTGATTGTCACACACATACTTTTAAATCACTTCGACGCCACACAGTTCTGACGCGAACTCCGTTCATTAGTATTGAATTTCTGATTTTGATCATCTACTTTTGCTGTTGACTGTACACTGTCGGCCACAATAAATCACCTCCTCGTGTCACCGATAAAGCTAATTTACTCGTAAGTGGTATTTTTGTAATTAATGTTACACTATCCGACCGTTACACTGTGCGTTAATATACATTCCGCGATTAGATTGTTTTATTATGTTAATTTTTTTTGAGCTGTTATTGTAGCCTACACTGTGCAGGTGGAAAGTTTCAGTAGGTTTGTTAATTGTGTTAGAATAAATACTGAGAATTTGAGGAATTTACCACACCAAATTTTGATTTGTCTCTCGATTTCTTAATCCCGGGATCTTAATAATATGTCCAAATGATTGAGTAAGTAAATCTACTAATCGGAGTCAATAATTAACAATAAAGAAAATAATTCGTAAGTAGGTAGTTCTATATGAAACATTGTGACATTGCAGAAGATCCGCTCGCATTATATCTATTAAAATAGGCCATAAATAAAAAAAAACCTACTACTAAAGGGCAAATGCCTCTTTACTCTCCTTCCAATTCTCTCTTTTAAGGGCTATTTGGGACCAGTCTTTGTCGAAGTAGTTTAGCTTATACCTCCAGCCGCCATGTCGATTGCCTAGGCTGGACACATCTACCGCATGTCAGACGATCATTGGGTTGGCCGAATGATCGTCTGACATGCGGCAGATTTGACCCCATTATGTCATGCGTTTCACGCATAACCCAATGGGGTCAAAAATAAAAATTGCCTTTAATTAAATCAAATTATTTTTTTCTTGTGTACTACCTCAGATTATAAAACAAAAGGCAGATAGACCGTGCGGAACACTGAGAGTGAAGCCACAAAAGCAAATACAACTTAAAAAACGAATACCTACAATTCGCTTCGCTCTATACGAGTACTGACACGAGTCAGTACAGCACGAAGCGAAGCATTGTTAAAAAAAACAAATACTAATACAAATAAAAATTGAAAAGCGAATACAATCACGAGATTCTACAGTCTCGTAGCATTCGTTATTGAATGTGTATTTGCTTTTGTGGCTTCACTCGCAGTGTTCCGCACGTACTATCTGCCTTTTGTTTGATAATCTGAGTGTACTACATAGACTGTGACAAATAAACTTAATTTCTTTCTTTAACATTCTAAGCCCGGAGCTTATCTAAGCAATCATACACCTAAGTGCAAAACACTTCAAAGTACTTAACACCTTTCTTAATAGTGCAAGTTTTACACTAAAATAAAACTTGTATTATTAAGCAGAGACGATGCACAGCATCTGTGAGAGGGCGCTGTATACTTCCCGTTTATTGTTAGCCAATCACAGCTTGTTGACGTCATATCGACGACCAATCAGCGCAGAGTTCCGGTAGACACGTGGTCCCAGAGAGGGGGTCGCTAATGGCGACCGGTCTTGCCTCATAGAAGTCTCTCACCAGGAGCCCTTGAATGGATGCTGTGCATCGTCTCTGCTTAATAATACAAGTTTTATTTTAGTGTAAAACTTGCACTATTATTTGGCATGTGACGATGCACAGCATCTGTGAGAGACCGTGTTTCTAACTCCTGGTGACCACGACGACGCTATGTGAGAAATTATAATATTAACTGAAAGATAAAACCACAAATCAGTATATAGATCTGTATTATCAGTCAGGAACCTCGAAGTAAAAGGTTTAGTTTCAATTTAAGTATCATATCAATCCTACTCTACCATTAGGTATTTAGGTATTAAACAAAAACAATGTGATAACAAATTGATCCATAGTGATCAACAATAATATGGCAAATTATTATACTTATAATAAATTACTACCAAGAGGAGGTCAATGTGTTCAAACAGGTTCAAAATTATTCGAAAGATTACTCATATTTGGTAACGTGTCAACTTTACCTATAATCAGTTTTCGATAACATTTAGCGAAAGCATTTGGTCTTCGCCAATTACCACGAGGCAAAATACATTCTATTAAAAGATTTTTCTTACCAATATCAAATCTAAGAGCCTGCTTACACTCCTAGGGGATGCGGAAATACCTGCATCTTTCAATAAAGTTCTTACCAAATTACCCATAACAATCCGTGATGCACTTAGCGTGGGATGGATCTCGAATTGACACAGTGAATGCTTACATTCAGCTATCGTACGTATGTCTCGGTCTTCAACCAAATTAGTGGACGTATATTTTCGTTATTAAGATAACTTCTTTCATCCTGATTTCCTATACGCTGTCGGTGTCTGTTTTTGACCCAAATACTGGAAACATGATGATGTGGTCACCCGATAGATGTGACAATTCGATTAGACCCTAAAACGGTAAGATTATGGACGCGTCCTCCTGATGCCAGCAACAAAAGAGAGGCCAATTGACACGACTTTCTGAAAAATGTAATTTTATTAGGAGGGTTCGTGTGCATCCGCGGCAATTAGTTCATTTGAGTCCCAAATTGTGATATTAGGGGCTTCTCTGCTTCACGGGATTGAAACTAAAGAGATAATTTTAAGAATATGTTGTACATTTTCGCCTTCAGACGTTCGTTCAAATGTTAGTAGTACAAACCTATGTGACAATATGTGGTAGGGTAAGCTAATCTTTGCTCAATGAATACGAGTATTAAAAATATTGACTATTAATATTATAAGGACAGTTGAGTCAACGTTGTGAGTTAATTTGACAACATTTGACCCGTCGACATCGTGCCGATCTAAATTTACAGCGTGGACTCCGGCCAACTAGATCGGAACAGGGACTTTTCTGCTTCCGACCAATTACTGGTTACTCTGCTCCCCCCGGGATCTTCCAAACGAAGAAGTTATTGAGAAGGTCTTGAACTGAGAAGGTCTTGAACTTAAGGAGGTGGAAGAACCCGTGCTCCGATCTAGTAACACTACAACAAGGTTGTTGATCCTTAAAGGTTTGCCGAGTGCTCGACATCGATGAAGCCATACTCAATAGGCTCTCGCCCACCCCGGCCAAAATTCTGATGTTGCTTTAGGAATTAGGCTCGGAGGCGGAAACACCTTCGCCTGCTGAAATAGCCATATACGACTGACGGCTGTGCAAAAATGGGTAGACGAGTCTAAAAAATGTTAGGTAACATATTTTCTAACAACCCCTCAAAAAGTCCTTGTTGGCTAAGTAAAATTGATAAGTCATACAAAGTAAGGCCACCGATCGTGTCCCGTTTTCTTCTAACGTAGACGACTCGTTACGTTGTTCTCGAATTCATGTTGAACCTACGGGATTCAACATGAATGATGTCACGTACATTTGTAATATTTTATTGACTTAAAAACAGTGTTTCTGGAGCTTCCCCCGTTTGCTCCTCTCCACAAAAGCCCACCATTTGAACGAGCAACCAGTCACAACTCTCCGATCGGCAGACTTCTTTGACAGCTCGAAAGTGTTGTCAACTCGACTCAAGACTGGAATAATTCATTAGAAATAACTAGTTTTAAGTTTAAGTTTCGAATTTGTCGATTTTGAGTTTAGAACGTATGAGACAACTGTTATTGTTGGATTGTATGCTCAAATGGCGACCACGTGCCCGTGGTCGGAAATGCTTCACACATGTGTTGGCAACTCAACTCAAGCTTGTAAATGGCTTATTTGAAAATAATAATAATAATCATTTATTTCGAGTAATAAGACTCATAGTGTTAGTAACAATATACTTAAACACAGAATCAGAAGCAATTTATGACATCACTGCCGCAAGGTGACAGGCCCAGCCGAAACCCTGGTTTCGATTCTAAATTTTGAATTTAGAAAGTACGAAACAACTGTGATTATTAGATTGCATGCTCACATGGCGACCCAGTACCAATGCCGCTGGTCTGGTCTCCCTGTCCCTTTGGACCGGTAGATGTTTGGCCACCCAGTTGGTTAAAGCTGTGTAATATTTGGGTGCCCATAACAGGCCGAATGGCAGGTACGTCATCTGAAACTTTTAGTCTGAGTAATCGACGGTGGTTCTTCAAAACGCTGAAGATTTATCCAGCTTCACCACCGAAAAAATCGGGTATCTATAAGTGAGAATCAGCTTGAATAGCTTCCCAATGTGACAATTCAGGTGCTCGATGTTCGACAGTTCTGATGAATGATGCTTTGAATCGGTATAGGGCTCGTACTGATGGATGAATAACGGTTATTTGGAGGTAAATGGCAGACGCATTCTCGTAATCATTTCAAGAAGGGTTTTCGAAGCCCGAACCGTCTGCCACTGTCTCGAATACAAACAAGGGACAGCCTCCGTAGGATTGGTGTAGCCGAACTAAGAAGATAAGAGCGGCGGATTGGAGGTTAATTGGCAGACATCTGCCTAGCCTTTTTCAACTATGTTAGGGCCAGCTTACAGTCTAACCGGATGCAGCTGAATACCAGTGTTTTACGTGGAGCAGCTGCCGGTCTGACCCTCCATAACCCGGTTACCGACTATAGGTACCCCTTGGTAAGACTCATGATCAGATAAGAGCCAGAGCTCCTGATTATCCATAACGACTGCCAGATCTACAAATGGCAGCCGGGACCAACGGTTTTACGTGCATTCCGAGGCACGGAGCGGTTTCGGTATGAAATGGATGGTCACCCATCCATGGACCGACCGCGGCAAGCGTAGCTTAACCGTGACCGATCGATCCGTACGGCTTTTACTTAGCCACGAGCCCCAGCTCTTGGAGGTTAATGGCAGACGCATTCCCGTGTTCAATCATTCGAGAAGGGCCTCCGGAGCCCAAAGCATCCGCCACTGTTTCCGATACGCTCAGAGACAGCCTCTATACTTATTTTGATTCTGCTCAGTACCAAACCAAGGGAATACCCATATTTCTATACCTGCCGTACAACCATGTAATTGTTTCTCATCAAATAATTAGAACTCGCAGGGATCTTACGCAGACCGTCCCGAAAGTTGCTAATTCGCCTAGGATACGCTCCCGGCGATTTGCAATGTATTTAGCAAGTTTTCCGCAAATTAGCTGCATAAGTTTCCAGTTAATTTTTTTTTTTTTTTTTTTTTATTTATTTTTTTTTTGACGAGGGTAGAGATTATTTCGACATTTTATCGAAAATGATAAAGACAAAGTAAAGCATGATTTTCTTGAAATAGACGATTACAACTCAAAGGGATCTTACGCAGACCCTCCCGAAAATTTCCATAAAGTATTTCGCCTAGGATATGCTCCCGGTTATTTTCAATGTATTCAGCACGTTTTTCACAAACTGGCTGCATAATTTCCTAGTTGATGTCATGTAATTTTACGTCAGTACAAGTGATTGCGAGATTTTATCGGCAATGCCAAAGACAACAAGAGAAAGTGAAGCATGATTTTCATCCAATAGGCAATTAGAACTTGCAGGAATCTTACGCAACCGTCCCGAAAGATCGTAAGAAATATTTCGTACTGTTTCCGATACGCTCGGAGACAGCCTCCGTTTACTTATTTAATTATTTTCAGTACCAAACCAAGGGCATACTCATGTTTCTATACCGAATGCAAGCATGCAGTTTGTTATCATATAATTAGAACTCGCAGGGATCTTACGCAGACCGTCCCGAAAGTTTCTAATTCGCCTAGGATACGCTCCCGACGATTTGCAATGTATTTAGCATGTTTTCTGTAAACTATTTGCATGATTTTTTAGTACACTTCATAAAACTTTGTCGAGGGTAGAAATGATTTCGAAACAAAAATGCGAAAGACGAAGCGAAGCATGATTTTCATCAAACATTGGAACTCGCAGGGATCTTACAAAGACCGTTCCGAAAGATTCTAAAAAGTTTTTCGCCTAGTCACTGCATGATTTTCTAGCAAATTTTATGAAATTTTAACGTGGGTAGAAATGATTCCGAGATTTTACTGAAAGGTGTCGAGGAGCTAAGTCCAGAAATTGGTTCAGGCATAGGTGAATTATGTAAAACCGGCATCGAACCGGATACACACACGTTTTCATCAAAATTATTAGCACTGTTACTTAGTAAAGAACTTTTGAAATGTTGATGACTCACCGCATGTTCGCCGTTTTACCTCGGAATCCAATGAATTCATTGTGAAGAGCTAGAATTGGTAGGCACTTGCAGGCGTTCACGGCTTGATGTAGACATCGAGTCGTTACCTACCTGAGTTTCTTGCTCCGGAATCACATTTATTCACTTAAATATTAATTCGTTTCTATTAAATTATATTTGAAATTAAAATTTTAACAACAGTATAAAAATTTGATGTTAATAAGTCGAGAAGTAACGACGCTATGTGGCAAGACCGGTCGCCATTAGCGACCCCCTCTCTGGGACCACGTGTCTACCGGAACTCTGCGCTGATTGGTCGTCGATATGACGTCAACAAGCTGTGATTGGCTAACAATAAACGGGAAGTATACAGCGCCCTCTCACAGATGCTGTGCATCGTCACATGCCAAATAATAAGGTGTTCGCATCAAGTCAATACCAGCAAATTAACGAACTCTCCCATGCAACTCACTCAGAGACCGAATGAATTACGAAATGATCAAAGAAAACAAGGAATGAACTAGAACGAGTAGGTCATCTGTTCATACGGAGGCGTCTCATTCACTGGAAAGCAATTACGTCCGGGGGGTTATGTTCCAATTGGAATTATTCCGAGTTCTAGGTTTTAGCGGGATCTGGTGTGAATTGGTGATTTAATACTTAGATGTTTTGTGCATACGTACTATTTTCATTTAATTACATGAAGTCGGAAAGATTAGATTTTTGTACTCAGGTAAAAAGATTTAAATTGGGGTAAAAAAGTTCAGATAAATAATTAAAGGCGTATTTTTTGCCCGTATTGTAACAGTGCAAGGCCTGACTGGCTCCTTTCGAACCCTCTCTTTCTTGAACTACTTGTAGTGTAAGTAAACCAATACTTCCTGGAAGCATCAAACTCGTAAAGGCGATAAATTACGAGTATATTTAAATATTTTTTTTTAATTACTGGGCTATTTTTATTGAAACTAAGTGGAAGTTGGTTTGACAATAAAATTATTACCGCAGTTATTAGGTAGGTTTCTACTACTAGCTTTAGTAACACACTTGATAATGATGTTTTACTTTAATTACTATTTGTTTATTGATTTAAAAGATAGTGAGAATGTACTTTTCTTATTTCTTACAATATACCGGTATTTTTATAATGAAGCGATTTTCCTTTTTATTCTATGGCAATAAAATATATAAACTCCTTTAAAGTTAATTTCAGACCAAATTTTTATATTATCGCTAAAAAGATGTTACCAATATTTTATTTCAGTTTTCAGATCTTATTTAAGACTGGAATATTGCTTGAAATGTTCAATGAGTCGCAGAACAACATAGTTTTTAAGTACCTCTTGTTATTGTCAAAATGGCTTCCAGCAGTAATTCTGAGCTTAAACTCGAACCATAAAAACTTTATTAAAAATTCACTTACAGCAGCTGTTCCGTCGAAAAACATGTTGCTGAAGTGGAATAACACGAAGTTTTACTGTTCTAATGTCGGTCGCAGTCGTGTCGGTCTCGTGACGTGCTGTTGTGTCGTGTCGTGTTACGTAGGTAATCACGTAATGATCATGATTTTGGACACACTGCTGTGAAATGCTGCTAGCGGATTTGTCGCCATGTGTAAGTCTTTTTAAGGAGCGGATTTTTGAGGACTGGAGCTTCGTCAAGTCCAAAACTTTTTGTTTAAAAATTGTTTTTAATTGACTCTATAGACTTATGAATCTGGAATGGCCAATTTGCCTTGAGTAAACGTGGTGACTAATGCTCATGCCTTCTCTATATGAGAAGGGACCTCTGCAGTCGAACTATAATAGGCTATTAGGTATTATTATTGACGAGGAGCTCGTTTCTAAGTTAATGTCGTATAGATCGATCGGCCACAGGTTAAGCTACGCTAGCCGCGGTTCAACGATGGATGGATGACTACCCATTTCATACTGAAACCACTCCGTGCCTCGGAAAGCATATACATTGGTCCTGACTGTCATTTGTAGTTCTTTATCAGTCGTTATGGGTAGACAAGCCAGAAAATCGGACAACCAGTTTTACTTAGAGATATAGTGTTATCCAGTCATTGGGTAGTTGGGGTTAGATAGGCAGTCGCTCCATATAAAACGCTGGTACTCAGCTGCATCTGGTTAGACTAGAAGCCGACCCCAACATAGTTGGGAAACGGCAAGGCAGATAGGTGTCCGTCCGTATGGTGTCGGACGTAAAGAATAGCACCATCCCATATTTTCCCGTGGGTGTCGTAAAAGGCGACTAAGGGACTTACCAGAGAATGGGCAGCAGCGTTCTCTGTGCCTTTGTAACAACCATACTGCGATCGCCAACCCGCCTGCCAAGCGTGGCGATTATGGCAAAACCCCCCAAAATGAATAGCGCAACACAAAAACGGCCCCTAGTACCCGGCAGCTCGTCTAGCTTCGACTATGGTAGCGGTCGAGGTTACGGCGTGGCAAGGGGTGCGAAGAATCTCCGGAAGGGATCAGGCTGCCTACACCGACGACTTGACCTGGCAACATACAACACGCGTACACTCCGGACCGACGAGAAGATAACGGAACTCGAAGAGGAATTGAGCAGGCTGCGATGGAGTATTGTGGGATTATCTGAAGTCCGAAGAGAGGGGGAGGACACGATAACCCTGAAATCCGGCAACCTGCTCTATTTCCGAGAGGGTGACCGGCAGTCCCAGGGTGGTGTTGGGTTTATCGTCCACAGGTCCTTCGTGAACAACGTGGTGAAGATCGAGAGTGTGTCGACCAGGGTGGCGTACCTTATACTCAGAATATCCTCAAGATATTCGCTGAAGGTCATACAGGTCTACGCCCCGACCTCGGCACACCCCGACGACGAAGTGGAGACCATGTATGAGGATATCTCTAAAGCCATGCATGGTTTCAAAACTCGCTTCACCGTTGTCATGGGGGACTTTAACGCGAAACTGGGCAAACGAGACGGTGATGAGCTGCATGTGGGGCAATTTGGGTTTGGACGTCGGAATCGCCGGGGTCACCAACTGGCTAGTTTTATGGAGAAGGAGGGTCTCTATATGATGAACTCCTTCTTCAGAAAGCGTGAGCACAGAAAGTGGACCTGGCAGAGCCCTGATGGTGCAACTAAAAATGAGATTGACTTCATCATGTCAACCAAGAAGCAAATGTTCAATGATGTCTCTGTGATCAATTCGGTGAAGACCGGGAGCGATCATCGCATGGTAAGAGGCACATTGAACATCAATATAAAGCTTGAAAGGTCTCGACTGATGAAGTCTACGCTCCGTCCAGCACAGGTCCAGATTCAAAACCCCGAGAGCTTTCAGCTCGAACTCCAGAATCGTTTCGAGTGCCTAGGAAGCTCAGTGGACGAATACAACGACGAGTTCGTGGAAACTGTCCATACGACTGGGTCTAAGTTCTTCAAGACACGTCGTGCAGATAAGAACAAAAAACTCTCTGATCGTACTCTCAAGCTCATGAAGGAGCGGCGTGAGATGATCTTGCAGTCTTCAGATGAGGCGTGGAAATACCGGCAGTTAAATAGACGGATCTCTAAATCCTTGAAGAGCGACCTCCGCCGCTTTAATACCGAACGTATTAAAGACGCAATTGAGAAGAATAAAGGCTCCAAGGTATTTGCAAGGGATCTGGCTATTGGGCAGAGCCAGCTCACGAAACTGAAGACCGACGATGGCAAGATTGTGTCCGCCAAACCGGAGCTTCTGAGGGAGATCGAGAGATTCTATGGGCAGTTGTACACGTCAACCAGTAAACCCGTTGTAGATCTAGCGAACGACCCAAGAGCTAGACTAACCCGACACTATACCGAAGACATCCCGGACGTCAGCCTGTACGAGATTAGGATGGCTCTGAAACAGCTTAAAAACAACAAGGCACCGGGTGATGATGGAATTACGGCCGAACTCCTGAAGGCGGGTGGAAAACCGGTACTTAAGGCCCTTCAGAAGCTGTTTGATTCCGTCATACTCGAGGGAAAAACGCCACAGGCATGGTGCAGAGGTGTGGTGGTACTCTTCTTCAAAAAGGGCGACAATGCTCGGTTGAAGAACTATAGGCCCATCTCACTTCTGAGCCATGTCTACAAGTTGTTTTCAAGAGTCATCACGAATCGTCTCGCGCGCAGGTTTGACGACTTCCAGCCTCCCGAACAAGCCGGTTTCCGAAAAGGCTTTAGCACCGTAGACCACATACATACGCTGCGGCAGGTTATACAGAAGACCGAAGAGTATAACCTGCCTCTCTGTTTAGCGTTTGTGGACTACGAGAAAGCATTTGATTCGATCGAGACTTGGGCTGTACTGCAGTCTCTCCAACGGTGCCAAATCGACTATCGGTATATCGAGGTGTTGAAGTGTCTATACAGAAACGCCACCATGTCAGTCCGGCTTCAGGACCAGACCTCGGAACCTATCCTTCTGCAGCGAGGTGTGAGACAGGGAGACGTCATATCTCCGAAACTGTTCACCGCTGCATTGGAGGATGTCTTCAAGTTTCTGGACTGGAGCGGGCTAGGCATCAACGTCAATGGCGAGTACATCTCTCACCTTCGGTTTGCCGACGATATAGTGGTCATGGCTGAGACCATGGAGGACCTCAGTACAATGCTCGGTGACCTCAGTAGAGCTTCCGAAAGAGTGGGTCTTAAAATGAACATGGACAAAACCAAGGTCATGTTGAATGCCCATGTAACACCCACTCCTATCAAGATCGGAGACACTACACTCGAAGTTGTAGACGATTATGTCTACCTGGGACAAACGGTCCAGTTAGGTAGGTCTAACTTCGAGAAAGAGGTCAATCGTCGAATCCGGCTCGGCTGGGCAGCGTTCGGGAAGTTGCGTGGTATCTTCTCGTCCAACTTACCGCAGTGTCTCAAGACGAAAGTCTATGACCAGTGTGTGTTGCCAGTGATTACATACGGGACCGAAACGTGGTCGCTCACAATGGGCCTCATCAGAAGGCTTAAAGTCACCCAAAGGGCAATGGAGAGGGCTATGCTCAGAGTTTCCTTGCGTGATAAAATCAGAAATGAGGATATCCGCAAGAGAACCAAGGTTACCGACGTAGCCCGAAGAATTGCCAAACTTAAGTGGCAGTGGGCAGGGCACATTGCTCGCAGAACAGATGGCCGATGGGGTCGAAAAGTTCTAGAGTGGCGACCGCGAACCGGAAGACGTTGCGTTGGAAGGCCTCCCACTAGGTGGACCGATGACCTGGTAAAGGTTGCGGGGATCCGCTGGATGCGAGTCGCACGGGACCGGTCAATGTGGCGCCACTTGGGGGAGGCCTATGTCCAGCAGTGGACGTCTTTCGGCTGAAATGATGATGATGATGATGAAGGCAGATAGTAATAAAAAAAAAAAAAAAAAAAAACAGTTATAACAGTTAACAGTTAAATAATAATTAGGTAATACCTAAAACCTGTAATGCATACTTATCTATATATATAAAAGAAAGTCGTGTTTGTTACAACACTTATAACTCGAGAACGGCTGAACCGATTTGGATGAAAATTGGTGGGGAGGTAGCTTAGAACCAGGAGACGGACATAGGATACTTTTTTTTTTTTTTTTTTTTTAGGTTTAGGGTAGGTGTAGGGTAGGTGTAGGGTAGGTGTAGGGTAGGTGTAGGGTAGGTGTAGGGTAGGTGTAGGGTAGGTGTAGGGTAGGTGTAGGGTAGGTGTAGGGTAGGTGTAGGGTAGGTGTAGGGTAGGTGTAGGGTAGGTGTAGGGTAGGTGTAGGGTAGGTGTAGGGTAGGTGTAGGGTAGGTGTAGGGTAGGTGTAGGGTAGGTGTAGGGTAGGTGTAGGGTAGGTGTAGGGTAGGTGTAGGGTAGGTGTAGGGTAGGTGTAGGGTAGGTGTAGGGTAGGTGTAGGGTAGGTGTAGGGTAGGTGTAGGGTAGGTGTAGGGTAGGTGTAGGGTAGGTGTAGGGTAGGTGTAGGGTAGGTGTAGGGTAGGTGTAGGGTAGGTGTAGGGTAGGTGTAGGGTAGGTGTAGGGTAGGTGTAGGGTAGGTGTAGGGTAGGTGTAGGGTAGGTGTAGGGTAGGTGTAGGGTAGGTGTAGGGTAGGTGTAGGGTAGGTGTAGGGTAGGTGTAGGGTAGGTGTAGGGTAGGTGTAGGGTAGGTGTAGGGTAGGTGTAGGGTAGGTGTAGGGTAGGTGTAGGGTAGGTGTAGGGTAGGTGTAGGGTAGGTGTAGGGTAGGTGTAGGGTAGGTGTAGGGTAGGTGTAGGGTAGGTGTAGGGTAGGTGTAGGGTAGGTGTAGGGTAGGTGTAGGGTAGGTGTAGGGTAGGTGTAGGGTAGGTGTAGGGTAGGTGTAGGGTAGGTGTAGGGTAGGTGTAGGGTAGGTGTAGGGTAGGTGTAGGGTAGGTGTAGGGTAGGTGTAGGGTAGGTGTAGGGTAGGTGTAGGGTAGGTGTAGGGTAGGTGTAGGGTAGCTGTAGGGTAGGTGTAGGGTAGGTGTAGGGTAGGTGTAGGGTAGGTGTAGGGTAGGTGTAGGGTCAGTGGCGTGCGGTTCATACAGTCACATAGACATTGCCTACCCTACAACTCAGATAAATATTTATTATCTTGTTTTAATTTATTTTGATATCTCTAATATTTTATACACGAGTAATTACTCTCAATTAATAAAAAAAATCTTAAATCAGCTCCATCTGTCGCGTAACGGTGGTAACACGAAGTCTCATCGATACGTTCGCGCCTTAGTCCGCGCATTTCGATCGCTTCGCGCTGCACTAGCGCCGCTAGGACCCTACGGGAGAGACACAAAATATTTGTGCCTAGATTATTATATTTTGTTTGGATGTGTGCCTCGTGACAGGCTCGTAGCACGCGTGTGCATTTTCTATTCGTACATGACACACACTGTCACAAATCACGCACACAACGCAAACTGAAGACATTGTCTTTTTAACATTTTAGATTTTACTACACGAGTTAACACGAGTTTACACGACGGAATACGACAATTGTGTAGGTACAAAAATATACGTGAATTATTCTGAGTCGCCATTTTTTTGTTTTGGTTTGTTTCATGGTTTTGTGAATGCATTTTTATATTATTTCAACGTTGTTACTAGTGTGTAAAATGGAATAACTTCACTGTGAAAGTTTGGTGGTGGTTGTGTAGTTGTGTAGGTACAGACAATACTTAAAAAATGATTCCTTTTCAAAACTTTCTCTCGGCTTCAGTGAAAAAAGACTGATCGAGGATAGCCGCTAGATTTCAATCAATACAAACAAACCATGCGATTAGGTCGTAAGAGGTTGGTACAGTTCTGTTTTATTACATCAATTAAAGTAGAAGATTCGTGCTTTACGATTAAATGTGACGAGATTTTGTTGTAGGACCGAACCCGAATAAAATGCCTACATTTTGTTTAGGTTTCGGTACTCAATATATTATGATAGATAATCACCTCATCATCACATGAAAGGGAAAAGGGTAGGTGCTTGTAATACCTACTTCTAGTAAGTTGTGAACTTGAGATTATTTGATTGGTAAAAAAACACATTAGGTAAGTACCTAATTGTTCCTTGTTTAGTAGATTGCAAAACGTTTTTCTTCTACGCATATTATTTTTAACCCTGTTTTGAGTTTCTATCGTAAAATCGATTTAAAAAAATTGAACACATCTGTTCGTATGATGGTTTGATCTGTATTCTTCTGCAAATTTTCTAAGTTTTTTCTTTACCTACTCTTGCTAGGGGACGGGAAACGCCGAAACGTTAGAGAGCTTATTATAATGTAGGTAGGAGGTACATACCTACCTACTCTGTGACGCGGGCCTGACGCTTGAGTATACAGCGGTTGTTCTGTTTACCTTTCCTACTATTTTCAAATAATATAATCGCCTGAAACGAGGCATTACATCGATACAGACCTATTCATATTTTTTCTACGGCAGCAAAAAAACAAATTGATAAATTCAGTCAATCTAGGAATCATAAAATTTGAGGTGGCAAATCACGTAGGTACAGTCATCAAAAGAGATAGGTATGCAGGTCATCGGAAAGACGGAAATGGTTGAAGTTGACTTAGAAACCGATGGATGTTTTCGAATGTTTAATTAAATCATTGAAATGTTTATTCTCTATTAATTTTATTTTATTTTATTCAAAAACATCCATCGGTTTCTAAGTAAACTTTAACTATATCTGTCGACCCTGCATACCTATTTTTTTCTGCCTACCCTGTCTAAAAACTCTGTGCACGCCCCTGTGTAGGGTAGGTGTAGGGTAGGTGTAGGGTAGGTGTAGGGTAGGTGTAGGGTAGGTGTAGGGTAGGTGTAGGGTAGGTGTAGGGTAGGTGTAGGGTAGGTGTAGGGTAGGTGTAGGGTAGGTGTAGGGTAGGTGTAGGGTAGGTGTAGGGTAGGTGTAGGGTAGGTGTAGGGTAGGTGTAGGGTAGGTGTAGGGTAGGTGTAGGGTAGGTGTAGGGTAGGTGTAGGGTAGGTGTAGGGTAGGTGTAGGGTAGGTGTAGGGTAGGTGTAGGGTAGGTGTAGGGTAGGTGTAGGGTAGGTGTAGGGTAGGTGTAGGGTAGGTGTAGGGTAGGTGTAGGGTAGGTGTAGGGTAGGTGTAGGGTAGGTGTAGGGTAGGTGTAGGGTAGGTGTAGGGTAGGTGTAGGGTAGGTGTAGGGTAGGTGTAGGGTAGGTGTAGGGTAGGTGTAGGGTAGGTGTAGGGTAGGTGTAGGGTAGGTGTAGGGTAGGTGTAGGGTAGGTGTAGGGTAGGTGTAGGGTAGGTGTAGGGTAGGTGTAGGGTAGGTGTAGGGTAGGTGTAGGGTAGGTGTAGGGTAGGTGTAGGGTAGGTGTAGGGTAGGTGTAGGGTAGGTGTAGGGTAGGTGTAGGGTAGGTGTAGGGTAGGTGTAGGGTAGGTGTAGGGTAGGTGTAGGGTAGGTGTAGGGTAGGTGTAGGGTAGGTGTAGGGTAGGTGTAGGGTAGGTGTAGGGTAGGTGTAGGGTAGGTGTAGGGTAGGTGTAGGGTAGGTGTAGGGTAGGTGTAGGGTAGGTGTAGGGTAGGTGTAGGGTAGGTGTAGGGTAGGTGTAGGGTAGGTGTAGGGTAGGTGTAGGGTAGGTGTAGGGTAGGTGTAGGGTAGGTGTAGGGTAGGTGTAGGGTAGGTGTAGGGTAGGTGTAGGGTAGGTGTAGGGTAGGTGTAGGGTAGGTGTAGGGTAGGTGTAGGGTAGGTGTAGGGTAGGTGTAGGGTAGGTGTAGGGTAGGTGTAGGGTAGGTGTAGGGTAGGTGTAGGGTAGGTGTAGGGTAGGTGTAGGGTAGGTGTAGGGTAGGTGTAGGGTAGGTGTAGGGTAGGTGTAGGGTAGGTGTAGGGTAGGTGTAGGGTAGGTGTAGGGTAGGTGTAGGGTAGGTGTAGGGTAGGTGTAGGGTAGGTGTAGGGTAGGTGTAGGGTAGGTGTAGGGTAGGTGTAGGGTATGTGTAGGGTAGGTGTAGGGTAGGTGTAGGCTAGGTGTAGGCTAGGTGTAGGGTAGGTGTAGGGTAGGTAAATAGGCAGGTAAGTAGGTAGATAGCGACAGGACAACGTCTGACGGGTCAGCTAGTTAATATTATAAATGCAAAAGTAACTCTGTCTGTTACGCTTTCACGATAAAACGGCTGAACCGATATTAATGATATTTGGTATGAAAATAGCTTAAACCCTAGAAAAGGACATAGGCTACATTTTAATCCGCGACCTCTTCTACATCCGCGATAACCGGCATTCATGCGGACGAAATCGGTAAAAGCTAGTGGATAATAAATGAAAAATAATAAATAAATATTAGAAATATGACTCTCGCTGAAAATTCTACAATATATCAGACATGAAAGAGTCATAAATTATAAATGAACGTTGAGCGAACACGTCGTCGTGTCATGTAGGTACACTGTAAGTGAGTAATCGCTACCTGAACATTTTGGACTAACATCATGTTATTCCAGATTCCACACGCTTGCTGCGAACATCGAAGCTATAAAATTAACGAGTGGTTGTATACAAAAGCGAAATAGACGTCTTATATTAAATTGAAAAGCAGCATTTTTTACACTCAAAATGGGTTAGTGTGAAAAATATTTGTCTTTATCTAAATTGAACTTGGCGTGCTGTAGTGGTATTTTGTGAAAATGACCATCGTTGAATTTAGACTTGAAGTGGACTGTCATCCGAGCTAAAGCTAAGACATAAGACAAATGTTGACAATTCATCTGATGCTGATTTCACCTAAATTCACCGAAGGAGATTTTTAAGGTTCGGATTTTAGGATTCGTCATGTCTGTATGCTGTCTGTCCGTCCGTATGTCACAGTCACTTTTTTCCGATTGGTAAGTAGATGTATTCAGTGAACCGCATTAAGATTTAAACATAAAAATAGAAAAAAAACAATAAATTTGGGGGGTTTTCCATACTTAGAACTGAAACTTAATTTTTTTTTTCATCGAACCCATACGTGTGGAGTATCTATGGATAGGTCTTCAAAAATGATATTGAGATTTCTAACATATTTTTTTTAACTGAATAGTTTGCGCGAGAGACACTTCCAAAGTGGTAAAATGTGTCCCCCCCCCCCCCCTGTAACTTCTAAAATAAGAGAATAATAAAAGTAAAAAATATATATTATGATGTACACTACCATGTAAACTTCCACCGAAAATTGGTTTGAACGAGATCTAGTTAGTAGTTTTTTTTAATACGTCATAATTCGTAAACCGCAATAAAAAGAAAACACTATTATTAAAACATCGATCAAAGTTACAACGAACTACAAGAACTTTTATATTATGTTACTTGCAGCTACGGAACCCTTCATGGGCGAGTCCGACTCGCACTTGGCTGCTTTTTACAGAATAGTCCGGCTATAGTCTGTGCTTATTCGGCAAAAAGGCGTGCATTATTGCTTATATCTATTTGCATTGATTTATTATATAACTGGTGCTGCTTCATTCAAATGAAATAATATTAGTATTCATTTATTTTATCTATACAATATAAATAAATAAAATTGGAGTGTCTGTTTGTAATATTAAAATAACAGCTTTTTACTTCTTCTTCTTCTTTTCGAATCGATGGTTTTCCTTTATGCTAGACTACTTGGGCCCAGTAGGTAGCATTTAACATTTATCGCAGCATCAGTGGCGTTTTTATTGTCCTCTAAGGTGCAGGTGTAGGGGCACTTTGGGCACTGTAATAAGTGGGCTTTTTACTGAATGCATTTGAATGTTTAGTCGATACTAATAAAATATAGCATTAGTCCGCCTTTATAAAAATTTGTTTTTAATTTGTTTGTCTGTCTGTCTGTCTGTTCTGGCTAATCTCCGAAACGGCTTGTCCGATTTTGATGGAACTTTGATAGCTGAAGTTTGTTGATGAGTTGAGAAGTTGATGTTATCAGGAGTAACATAGACTACTTTTAATTTAGATAAAGAATTTAGGGTTCCGTGCAAAATAATTAAAGCCCCACAAATAACAGAAATTTACATAGCTGGTTGTTTTTAAAAACCCACACTGACGTTGTTTAAAAACATAAGCTCTTCAATCTTCTGACCCGTATGTCACTCATGAAAGGTTGCACGAATTTCAAACATGACGTCCCTTTAATATTTCATGGTTGGCTCTTGAATACTAATTATTATTTAACTTATATTCTGCGCCTACGCCTGTAAATCATTAGCGTGATACGTCGCGTGGTACTTCATAGTTAGATTTAACTTATAATTTATTGAACTGACTAAATTATGTTGTTTAAACTATTTTTATTGCTTTCTAGTTAATTTATAGGAAAGAATTAAAATAGTTTGTATTTATAAGGAACTGAGTTTCTGGGGTGGCAGTAAATTATGTTAGTTGGAATTTTTGAAAATATAATTTGTGAAAGATTAAGGCGCTGACAAGCGACTTTTACAGATTTTAAACTGACAATCACGTCAAAATATGTTGTGTAAATGATTTGAATAAAATATATGTTAAACTAGAACATTCTCCTAATCATTTAGTATGTGAATATTTTTGATTAAGTTCATATTAAATAGTTGATTTAACTCGTGAAGTTGTGTCTGACGCGCACAAAACATTGATAATCACACAAAATCCACCAGGTTTATTTAAACAAAACTTTCACTATCTTACAGACAATTTTATTATATTCTCTTCTTCATCTTTTAGTATACGTCTTTTTTTTATTTAAAGAATATTATGTTTTATTTAATTTTTTCGGCTAAACTTTGAGAGTTTTGAACGCAACGCATACGATTCTCTGGTCACTCAAGGTTCAATCGTGCAAGGTTAAACTACGCTTGCCGCTGTCGGACCGTGGATGGGTGACCATCCATTATATACAGAGTTCCCCACGTGTCTCGTAAAGCCGTTATAATAAATAAATACATACATTTTAGTGACATTTTATAACTTGGTTATAAGTTATAACCAAGTTATAAAAAGACTTGCGGCCTAGTTATAACTTATAACTAGGCCGCAAGTCTCGTTATATTTACGTATGTGTTAGAAACATCTTTATTCCATTTCTGATACTAGTCGTCACATCGAATTTTGCAACTTGTGCCAAGATCTTGTTTCCGAGACCGTGTTCCGATGCAAATGTGTGAGCAAAGCTTCAAATGGGTTACTAGGTACAGTGTTCTAATGTTGTTTATATGTGCTACGTTATGTAATGTAATATTCTGGCTGTATTCGTCGAAAGGGTAGGCAGATATGGTAGCTTCCGTGCGCTATTAGAGATGAGTACTTTTGTTTGCCTTGTGTCTGGGTGCTGTTTTTCTATATTTGTAACTATTTCAAATGTAATGTATATCTGACACCCATAGTACAGGGGCTCCCTAGTTTGAGGGGGGGGGGGGTGAAATGTCCCCACATATTATTATTAAATACCCACTTTATTATTATTATTATTAATCCTTTATTTCAGGCAACTAAGGCCCATAAACACAATACATACATAAGCATAAAAACAATAATTATAAACTAATACATACTTAAAAACAATAAACTTAAAAACTACTACACACTACCAATTCACTCAGCCACTGCGCCAATCGTGTTGTCACTTTGCTTTGTAAGCCATCCAGAAATTAAATTCAATATCCAGAAATTAATCCGCGCAATACTAGTTTTGCTCTAACAATAAACTGACAACCGATTTAAACTTGGAGTAAGGATATGGTGCTCTCAGACACTATTGATACACAGATTGGTACAGTCAGCAAAAGAGATAGGTATGCAGGTCATCGTAAATGGTTGAAGATTACTTAGAAACCGATTAATGTTTTCGAAAATTGAATCATTGAAATGTTTATTCTCTCTAAATTTTATATTATTTTATTTAAAAGCATCTATCGGTTTCTAAGTAAACTTTAACTATATCTGACGACCCTGCATACCTATCTCTTTTGCTGACTCTACATATTATAAATTAAAAGTTGAGTTTGTGTTCTTTTTAACTAATCTCCGGAACTGCTGAACCGATTCTATAAATTCTTTCAATAATAGGCAGCTACGTTATCCATGACTGCTATATGGTATAATTTACTATCAACAAATTAGGAATCCGTTAAATATTTCACGCTGACAAAGTCACGGGCAAAAGGCTAGTTAGCAATAATTTTGTCATTACTGTCGGTGAAATGAAAATGATTTTCTGCCGAATTAGCTTAATAAACAGGGGAGGAATTTAAGTATTTATTAAAAAACTCAATACCTAATTTTACTACCTCAAGTTTTTGACATTCATCGTCAAAAAATTAGGGGATTTAAGGCTTCAGTTACAGTGTTTGGTAAATACCCCTTAACTTTAAAAACTAATGTTTTCCTGTACGTTTCCACAACAATACTGTAAGACAAAGCTTTTAAAAATATTCATCAAGCATAGACCTCAGAATTTTTTGACAAAAACATTCATTTGTTAAAAAAACTTTTGATGTGCAAGTTAACCATTGAATCTCTATGGGACTTTTTTAAATGTATATTTCCATGGTGTTTACTTTGAGGGTGGGTAGGACACAATAGAGGCTAATCAGCATTCTTCTTTATTATGTTAGGTAAGGCTTTGGCGATGGTGTCCCGATATCATTAAAAGTTTAATTAAAATTTCGATGTAAAAAGTCACGTAGGTAGGTAAAATTGTTTTCTTTTAATTTTATTTTTTCTAATTTCATGGTTGTGCTTTTTTTCTAATTTCACGGTATGTGATAGGCGTTCACTTGGCGTATTTGTGCCAATATTTACCTTATTTGGATAATACAAAATCGTTTTTTTTTATTAGGTATAGGGTTTATTTTGTTTTAACAAATTAACGCAATTATATGTACAAATACGAGCGTAATACAAGTGAAATGCGATTTTTTGTTCGATATTGAAATAAGGACGGAGCAGCATTCAATTTATAATTTCACAAGCCTATCATTTCCATTTTCAATTGCATTTAAATTTTTTTCAATTGAAACCAACCGATTACGTCCCCAGAGATTCCGTCAAGAATCAAATTGGACCGCAAAACCTTTCGTTTCATGGAAATTAAAAAAAAAATACCGCCACGTTAAGATGATTTCCCCTCATCAAATTTGAGCCAGCCAGGGCGTTTGATTGAATTAACATGAAAGTTTTGGTCCCGTCTGACAAATTTATCGCCATAGGATTTTTGCGACCATCCAACTCGTAAAAAAGCAAGTTTTGAAATTACGTTTTTATTTTATTGGGACGCTGGGCGGTTTTATGTTTTTCGATTTGAATGTTTTCTTTTTTCCAGATTGCTAGCGTTATGATTATTGCTATAAAATGTTGGAGAAGTTTACAATGTTTTTGCTATTATTTGATTGGTTCTTGAACAAAATTCAGTTCCTTTCAAAGGATGGCTCTGTACTCGAAAGGTTTTTGTCATAAACCTACTCGCTGTGTTCATTTTACAATAGGAAATCATTTTTTTTTTTTAATATTATTATAGGCTTGCGTTTGACCGCAACTCACCTGATCTTAAGGCGAGGTTTTCCTACCGCATACTATTTTGAAGGGGGTGAAGCAGAGGAAGTGACGGCTGCGTAAAGGGGAGCGCCCCGCAATGGCATAGAATAGGTAAGCGCTGCAAGCGTTGTACAGCGCGCTGTACTCAGCGTAAAAGCGGCATGCAGCGGCGCGCGGGCGCTGGGCGCTGCGTCGAGCTATAAAAAAATAAATAAATAAATAAATAAATAATAAATAATAAATAATAAATAATAAATAATAAATAATAAATAATAAATAATAAATAATAAATAATAAATAATAAATAATAAATAATAAATAATAAATAATAAATAATAAATAATAAATAATAAATAATAAATAATAAATAATAAATAATAAATAATAAATAATAAATAATAAATAATAAATAATAAATAATAAATAATAAATAATAAATAATAAATAATAAATAATAAATAATAAATAATAAATAATAAATAATAAATAATAAATAATAAATAATAAATAATAAATAATAAATAATAAATAATAAATAATAAATAATAAATAATAAATAATAAATAATAAATAATAAATAATAAATAATAAATAATAAATAATAAATAATAAATAATAAATAATAAATAATAAATAATAAATAATAAATAATAAATAATAAATAATAAATAATAAATAATAAATAATAAATAATAAATAATAAATAATAAATAATAAATAAATAAATAAATAAATAAATAAATAAATAAATAAATAAATAAATAAATAATAAATAAATAATAAATAAATAATAAATAAATAATAAACAAATAATAAATAATAAACAAATAATAAATAAATAATAAACAAATAATAAATAAAGAATAAAATTATAAATGTCAACGCTACAATATTTTATAGGTGCTATACCTAGTTATAATTACACCTAGGTACATATAATTAGGTAGGTAGGTAGGTATATAAACTTACTTTTTAATTTTGCCTTTATTCAGATAAATTTGAAATAATGTGTAGGTAAAAAGGGAACACACGACCACAACACACATCAAAGGAAAGGTAGGTACAGACCAGCATATCAAGCTACAACAATGTCAAATTACTTTGATAGATTTTCAACGTTATTACAAAAGAATAAGGTTCATATTCAATTGGGAAAATTTGACACTTTGGTATGGGTTGATGTACTGGCGTCTGTACCTACTGTTCTAGTTGGTTCCTCGTAACAAAAAGTACAAAGACGGAACAGGTTAGGATTTTATTTCATAGTAGTATACCTACCTACTTAGCGAATGAACAGAAAATTGAATTGATTTATACCATTCTAATACCAACAACTAATACCACTGGTATTTGTTTCAATTTATATTTTTTTTTCTATTCTGAACGGAGTTTAAACTAATACCAAAACAAGTTCAACGATATAAGGTACAGTCAGTAAAAATGCTTTGTTTGTAATTATAAGACCTTTACTGTAACAATTATAAAATATTACAGAAAATCAACTTTTAGTATAATCAGCTAAATGACGTGTAAATAATTTCTTATATTTTAACAATTAGTAGCTAAACCCTTAATTTTTCTAAACCGTGATCAACGTAGATTTTGTTACTGAAGAGTTGGTCAGTTAGGTAAATGATCCACGAATTTTTCATAACAGTTGTTTTTGTACATCGTTTTGCGGGGGGTGCGTTTGATTCATACTGAGTAACAACCACTGTTTGTAAATCTGCGTTCTCTTTCATCAAGTTCAGAAGCTGATATAAATTGGCCACCATGACAGTAAAATATTTTAGACATTCCAGTCGCACTTTACTCTGATTAGTTGTTTCGAATTTTGGAACAATAGAGCAAACTCACTATTAATCGCAGCTAAAAAAAAAAGCAAGATGATTCACTTAAACTACTCTTACCTATACCTATCTTTGTAAAAATATTGGAATTTGTATAGCATTATATTACGATCACATTAAAATATTAGAAAACAAAAATTTGATTAGGTTTGACGGAGCTGACTGTACCAAATTCAAGCTGTTGGTATTCGTTCGCACATTAAATTTAATTATTTAAAAAGTGGTACCCGTTCGGAATAGAAAAAAAAATTGAGTTGAAACAAATACCAATGGTATTAGTTTTTGGTATTAGAATGGAATAAATCATTGAATTTATAAGAAATAAGTAAATAGGTACTTACTTGCAAAATTGCCTATGAGATTTTATGCTGGCACTTCACATGGCCTATTTGTGCAAATATTTGCCTTATTTGGATAATACAAAATCGACTTTATTGCAATAACTATAGGGTACATTTCATTGCATTGGAAAATTGCCTATGAGATTTTATGCTGGCACTTCACATGGCGTATTTGTGCAAATATTTGCCTTATTTGGATAATACAAAATCGACTTTATTGCAATAACTATAGGGTACATTTCATTGCATTGCAAAATTGCCTATGAGATTTTATGCTGGCACTTCACATGGCGTATTTGTACAAATATTTGCCTGATTTGGATAATACAAAATCGACTTTATCGCAATAATTATAGGGTACATTTCATTGCATTGCAAAATTGCCTATGAGATTTTATGCTGGCACTTCACATGGCGTATTTGTACAAATATTCGCCTGATTTGGATAATACAAAATCGACTTTATTGCAATAACTATAGGGTACATTTCATTGCATTGCAAAATTGCCTATGAGATTTTATGCTGGCACTTCACATGGCGAATTTGTACAAATATTTGCCTGATTTGGATAATACAAAATCGACTTTATTGCAATAACTATAGGGTACATTTCATTGCATTGGAAAATTGCCTATGAGATTTTATGCTGGCACTTCACATGGCGTATTTGTGCAAATATTCGCCTTATTTGGATAATACAAAATTGACTTTATTGCAATAACTATAGGGTACATTTCATTGCATTGCAAAATTGCCTATGAGATTTTATGCTGGCACTTCACATGGCGAATTTGTACAAATATTTGCCTGATTTGGATAATACAAAATCGACTTTATTGCAATAACTATAGGGTACATTTCATTGCATTGGAAAATTGCCTATGAGATTTTATGCTGGCACTTCACATGGCGTATTTGTGCAAATATTCGCCTTATTTGGATAATACAAAATTGACTTTATTGCAATAACTATAGGGTACATTTCACTGCATTGCAAAATTGCCTATGAGATTTTATGTAGGCACTTCACATGGCGTATTTGTACAAATATTCGCCTTATTTGGATAATACAAAATTTACCTTACAGTAATTGAAATAAAGTCAATTTTCTATTATCCAAATAAGGCGAATATTTGCACAAATACGCCATGTCAAGTTCCAGCATAAAATCTCATAGGCAATTTTGCAAGTAAGTACCTATTTACTTATTTATTATAAATTCAATTTTCTGTTCATTCGCTAAGTAGGTAGGTATACTACTATGAAATAAAATCCTATCCTGTTCCGTCTTTATACTTTTTGTTACGAGGAACCAACTAGAACGGTAGGTACAGACGCCAGGACATCAACCCATACCAAACTGTCAAATTTTCCCAATTGAATATGAACCTTATTCTTTTGTAATAACGTTGAAAATCTATCAAAGTAATTTGACATTGTTGTAGCTTGATATGCATGCCGCTGTACCTACCTTTCCTTTGATTTGTGTTGTGATTGTGTGTTCCCTTTATACCTACACATTATTTCAAATTTGTCTGAATAAAGGCAAAATTTGAAAGTAAATTTATATACCTACCTATCTACCTAATTATATGTACCTAGGTGTAATTATCCTACAAAATATTGTAGCGTTGACATTTATTTATGTATTATTTATTTATTATATTTTTTATTTGACATTTATTTATTTATTATTTTTTTATTATATATTTTATTTATTATTTACAATTCATTATTTATGATTTATGATTTATTATTTATAATTCATTATTTATAATTCATTATTTATTATTTATGGTTTATTATTTATTATTTATGGTTTATTATTTATTATTTATTATTTACTATTTATTATTTATTATTTATTATTTGTTATTTATTATTTATTATTTATTATTTATTATTTATTATTTATTATTTATTATTTATTATTTGTTATTTATTATTTATTACTTATTATTTATTATTTATTATTTATTATTTATTATTTATTATTTATTATTTATTATTTATTATTTATTATTCATTATTTATTATTTATTATTTATTATTTATTATTTATTATTTATTATTTATTATTTATTATTTATTATTTATTATTTATTATTTATTATTTATTATTTATTATTTATTATTTATTATTTATTATTTATTATTTATTATTTATTATTTATTATTTATTATTTATTATTTATTATTTATTATTTATTATTTATTATTTATTATTTATTATTTTTATTATTTATTTATAATTGATTTATTATTTATTTATAATTGATTTATTATTTATTTATAATTGATTTATTATTTATTTATTATGTATTTATTTATTATTTATCATATATATCATTTATTTTTAATTATTTATTTATTTTTCATTTATTATTTATTAATTTTTTGTTTACTTATTTTTTAATTATTATTTAATTATTATATACTTATTACTTAATTATTATTTATTTATTTATTATTTTTATTAATTTATTATTTTTTATTAGTTATTTATAATTGATTTATTATTTATTTATAATTTATTTATTTATTATTCATTTATTACTTATTTATTATTTATTTATTGCTAATATTATAATTATATATACCTATGGGAAATGTTAGTAATCTAATTATGTATTATAAAAGTAAAGCGAGTAGGCAGGCACTTACCTACCATTTTTGTAACATATAAATCGGTATTCCTTTAATTTTAATTTTATAAATCTTCTTCCATTCATTTTATTGCCCATTTTAATAATTACCTAGTCACGGGGACGAACTTAGACTAAAATATTATACGTATTATTTTTGTACAAAATCGATACAACCTTCCGCTCCGGTCTCTCGACGGGTACTGGTTGACGGTCGGGGCCGTCGGAGGGAACGCGACCACCCGTTAGATTAAGGATTTACGTAGGTTATTATTAATTTGTGGGAAAATTATAACTTAAAAGAAAAAAGTTTTTTTCCGAGATTTTAAATAATAACAAGCTACTTCTATTGGTATAACATTCATATCATTTAGTGATGAGATCTCGGAGTAGTCGATGTTTTAAGTTTTAAATTAGGGTTGCCTTTATATATTTTTTCTAATGAGTAAATTGTTATTAATCATGTTTCTGTCTTTCCGAAACACTAGATAATATGTTATATTTTGATAAAATACCAATTTCATAATTCTAGGTTGATCTTAAAAATAAATACAGCTGTTCAAAAATTAACAAAAATTGCTAAAATTCGGAATACCTCGCCTTAAGTGATGATGCGGCCTAAGGTGGAGCACGCTTGCCTAGGATAAACTGGTTCACTCGTGCCTTGAACATACCCTGATTATATGTATCGGGGAATAGAGAGGCGGGCAGTGAATTCCACAGTCTGGCAGTTCGCACAATAAATGTGGAAGCAAGAAAACAATTGCAGGAAAGCAATTCTATGATTAGTGGAGCTGCTATCAAAACTCTTTTGTAATTTTTTATTCAATTTAATGACAACCAATCATGTGAGTTTGTTTACAAAAGATTTATGTACAGACAAAATTCGAGTTACGACATTCGTTAAGAATTTTCGCAGAAAAACATTCAATTTCAAATCGAGGAAACCTTTTCTTTTCGTCTTATCCAAGAGATTTCCCAAAAGAGGTGAACTCACCAAATATCTCCGCGTAAACAATTATGAAAATTTATCAATCTTTCCGAGACATTAAAAAGTAGAATCACAATTTTTTCATTTAGGAAAAGAGAAAAAAAAAAGTAAATGTTCGGTCGAATGGAGGGGTAAAAACGTTCTTGGCTATAAGAAGACGGTCATTAAACATGATCGCTATCATAATTGAATTAAAAATTCCGACACGAGCGTCCTAAGTGTTGGAGGGGACGTGGCAGTTAATGCTATTGCAGTTGCCAGTTCGCGCGAAACTTGACATCATATCATTTTTTCTTTATATTGCCGATTTTATTTAAAGGTTTTTTATAAAATTGGTGTTCGATTTTTGAATGTTTCGTGTTGTCAGAGGGCCTAGCACGAGCGTGCGGAGTAAATAAATGTAATAATTTGAAATAAGTAGATACTCCTTTCGGGCGTATTATTGCTTGTCATAGAGGATTAAACCTAAATTATAAAGGATAGAAAACTAAAAGGAACTACTAAATTTATAAGGATGGTATTTTTATTATCGACCCTAGGTCGATGATCCAATAGGGGATATTACTGCAATATTCTGGCACCAGAGTGCAGCACTAGCATAATCCGTAAACAGTTTATCGACGAGTCGTTCAAAGCGTGAAATTCTGCCTTTAATTGAGTTCAAAATTGGGTAGTGTGTTATATACAATACAGTAATGTATCAGTGCTGTGTATTTCGATGAAGAAATGAAGGGAATTATTCATTTCCAAACGAAGAAAATGTTCGAAAACTTTGGGAAGCAGCTAAAAATCACTCTAAAATATGTTCAGGTTAAGTATTCCGGTGAGATAGTCGCATTTACAGAATAGCGTTCACATATAACATGTAAGACAACCAAATATGATTTTATTCTGAGCATAACCTAGAATCCACTTTCAAATGGTCGTTGGACGCCATAATATGGTTAAAGTACAGTTGGGTAAGTAAGATTAATTAAAACTTTGATATATTTTCACAAAATATCTAGTTATTACAATTAATAACATAATATAACAAGAATACGAGGTTATTATTTACGGAATGTGCTAGTGGCGCCCTCTCCGCCGAATTTTGCGTAATGTTCCCTATTGCAGCAGAGCAGCAGCCGTCAGAGTACAGAAGTGAGTAAGAAGGTACTTACGACCATTTAGATTGTCATGCCATTTATTGGACTAAACAATAAATATGGTTATTTCCGTTACGATATTGTTTGATATTTGTTTATCGAAAATATCGTCTCTCCCTTAGTTTTAAAATCTGTGCCAGCTGTATGTACTCTTATCATAAATAGTTGCGCCATTTTAGCATTGCAGTAGTGGTCATTGCAATGTCACCCACTTTTTCTAGCATTCTAAGATCGTTAACTTCTTGAATCGTATCCTTTAACAGATTTAACTAAAGGAAAAACTATAACATTTTTTTTTTGTTCAGGATCCTAGGGTAAGAGAAATGACCTCTATTGACATGCTAAAAGGAGGCAACTATACCTGGTTTCTGTTCGTATGTAATATGACACGGATGTACCTTCCTGCCTGTATTCCTCTTATCGTATTCAAGTATACATATATAGGTATGTATATGCCCTTGCGTACCCCAAAACACATTTTGATTATTCTCTCCCTCCCTTCTAGTTTGAACTACTTGAAGTTTCTGTTATCTTCACAGCCACGGGGTGTCTGTCAACTTGACAGACGGACTCTGAATGCTTAAGATTACTACCATTCACTGAAGTTCGTGCAGTCATCATTGTTTAGTTGAAATGTGGTCTTGAAATATAATAGGGTTTCGTTTTACCTTTACTTGGTAGTTAAATAACTTTATTTTATCGTAGAAGTAGTGGGAATTATGTGACTGCCTTGTTGATAATCTCAAGCGTAATGTTAAAATTGAGGTCCTACTGGTCTGTTCTGGAAAACACCTTCCTCTGTGAATAGGTCCAGAGAGCTTTAGGTGAGTTGTGATCCCCTATGATGTTAGGGGTCACTTGAATCCCGTTGGAATACATTTCCAGATCTAGCAGTGTTATGAATTTGTTTCTACCTATTCCTGGACCACGTTGGAGTCAAGTTTCGCTCCTTATTACATAGTTTTTTTACTGGTGAAATGTGAGTATTCTACGAGTATGCACCTATAACTTAATACCTATATATAATTCTTCTGTACGTGTGTTTGTCACCCAACTCCTCATAAACGGCTGGAGCGATTTAGATGACATCTTGTGTGTATATTTCAATGGGTTCCTGGATGGTTTGAATACAATTGGACCCGGTGGCGCTGCTGTCGGGTTCTAGGTTTTGTTTGATTGCCAGGGCAGGACAACGTCTGCCGGGCCCGCTAGTTCCTTATAAAAATACAGGCTTATACCGGGTTAATATTGTCCCTCCTTGTTACTGTTGTACAGGACAAAGGCCTATCCTCATGCAGAAAAGGCACGAGCTTTGATCACCATGCTTGCTCGAGACGGATTGGCGGTGTCAAACTTATGCTTATTAAGATGCGTACGGATTAGAGGCAGCCTCGCCTGAGACACGCACAGCTCGCGCTGTTGCCTCAAGTGCGTACGCACCTCAGCCCGAGGCGTGCCTCCACGAGCCGTGCGTGGCGAGGCTGCCTCTAATCCGTACGCACCTTTATAAGTCCAGATTTCCTCACTTAGTTTTCATTCGCCGATTTCACCCAAGTTGTACTTAGAAAGTCTGTATTTTCAAAGCGTCTGTACGCCAGCTCATGAAGCCATATCAAACTGTCAATTTTTTCCAATTGAATATGAACCTTTATCGTTTTGTAATAAAGTTGAAATCAATCAAAGAAATTTTTCAGAGTGTTGTAGCTTGATGTGCTGGCCTCTGTACATATCATATAGAAGAAGTCACATTGAATCTTGCCTGGTTGCGAACCCACAATGTCATTCATGAGAGGCGAATGCCCATCATGGCGTCGAAATGATGTCATCATCAATCATCGAAATATTTTTTGAAGTAAAACTTCTTTACGCACGATTGTCTTGGGGTCGAGTAAGCTGGTGAATGCGTGACGAAAGCGTTAGAAAAAATGTGATCAGGCGAGAGGGCGTTGAGAGGGAGATATAAGTTAGTGAAGATAGAAAGAGACATAGAGTTACGTTTCGTATATTACTGTAGGGGCAAGAGAGAGAGGTGTAAGCACACATTTTCTTTCACTCATAGCCAGTTGCAAACGGATACATACATACATATAGATGGAGCTAAAGAAGTGTTTTCTTCAGTCGTGTGGTCTAAAGCACACTCGTATTTTTTTTTTAATCTTTCAGCGGTTTTTTTTAACCCATGTCACACCTCGGACACTTCATACAAAACTTGCAAAATAATTACCTATTACTACTACAGAACCAAATGACGTCTGTACACGTGCAAATGTGTGCGTGAATTTTAGTAGGGTTGAATCAGTTGGATGTCGTGGCGTACAAAATGGCGCGAAAAGTGCAGCGCTTTGCGTCGGGTGAACCGAACGACGACGGAACTACCCGAACGTTTCGAGCATTATTATGAAGTGATCTTGTCCGAGCGGTCAATTATTTATTTCTAATAAATAAAATAAATGATATTTGATTATGAATACTCGGATTTGTAATGACATAAAAGTAATATTATAATATTTATTATGTAAAGAGGTTTATTTATTCATCAATAATGGTAAATTAAGGTACCTAATTACAAAATATGGAATTCACGATCGCCCCGTACCATTACGCGGCAACGCAATGGGGCGACGCGACAGAGTTAGTGCGTAGGGTAATACATTTCAATTCCAAGAATGAATAGAACGTGAAAGAAAGGGACATAAGTACATAACAAAGACAATAAAGAGAGAGAGCAATATTAATAGCTGGCAATGTTGGTATGTTATTATTACGGAAGTTTTAATTGTATTGTTATAAAACGACGAAAACTTGGAAAATAAATAAATCATCGAGATTAAAACTAATAAATAAAACTTAAAACAAAATAAATCGCAAAATTGTGTGTTTGTGTCAGCAGTACCTACAGCGTTGCAGTTCTTACGATTTTGAGCGCCCTGGCTAAAGAGTCGGCGGTTAGCCCCTGTAAGTGCGGGGTGAGGGTGCGGTATCTGATATAGCGCGGGGAAGGGAGTGTCCCTTCTGTACGTAGTACTATTAAGTATTCTGTGCCCATGTGTAAACTCATTGCTCACCTGTAGAACGATTTATAACGCGTATGATGTACTTAAATATTTTACCTCATAAATGTTTCACTCATTTTGCAAGTCACTGCAACATTGTGCCTCGTGTACCTACAGCCGATGGTATCTGAATGCCTGAGGCTGCGTCTGTGTTGTGACAACTTGACATCCTCTCTTGGACTTTGAACATTCTTACTTTTGAACTAATATTTTGTTAAACTATTATTATTATTTACTTTATTTATTATCAACAAAGTTAAAGTAATCTTAACTTAGAACTATGCCCCACAAAACCGTTTTTACGGTTTGTCTGTGGGAACCGAACCATACAATCACAAAAATACATTTTATTATTGCGGACACTAAAGAAAAAATTAAAATAAAATAAAACTACTTATAAACTGCCCATTCGTCCTTTCTCATCCATCTGTAAACCACTTTCATTTAAATCATAGTGTCTTTCATAATGTCTTTGAATTACGGAGAGGCTTTATATTTTTAAAATGAAAATCATCTTCCACGACGTGGTGTGCTGGGGTGGCTGCTGCAGGTGCCGAAATCCTCAAACGGCGCAAATATAGCAGATTTCTTGGAAGCTTTATGTATGAGCCGTTTGGGGCGGAAATACTAGGGCCATGGGGTTCCAGTGCTCATCTTGTTTTTCAGGACATCGCCAAGTGGCTGGTAGACTCTTCATATGACCGAAGGGCTGGCCTATTCTTCGGCCAAAGAATCGGCATTGCCATACAACATGCCAATGCTGCCAGCCTGTTGGGCACATGTCCCGTTAACAGCGATGTGGACGAGTTTTTTGATGCTCTATCTATGAGCTCCCGCTCTATTTTTTTTTGTTGTAGGAACATTATTTCATTGTTTTATTTTTAAGTTTTATTTATGTGTGATTAAGTTTAGATTTTTAAGTTATTAAGTATTCTGTGGTTAAACTACCTATACCTAGTCTTGCCATAAATATTGTCACGAAGGAAAAAAAATTGTTTTTATTGCAAATAATATTTGTAACTTTTACAGTGTGTTAGTTTAATACATAAATATAAAACAATTTAAAATATAAAAAGCTTATTCGAAGTGGTCTCCATTGGCTGCAATACAGTCCTTTAAACGTTGAGGCCAGTTATCAATAGAAGCACGCACTCTTTCCATGGGAAAATTCTTTACTGCCAATCGATATGGATTGTTTTAGGGACTCCAAATTATCATGGCGTTTAGAGGAAGCCGTACTCTCTAAAACTGACCATAAATCATAATCCAGCGGATTAAGATCGGGACTAGACGACGGCCAGTCTTCAGCTCTGATGAAGTCCGAAACGTTCACTTCCAACCAAGACTGCGTGGACCGAGCTTTATGACCCGGCGCCGAGTCTTGTTGGAAGGACCATACTTGGTTATTGAACATGGGTGTTGTTAAGGGGCTTAACTACCTTCTCAGGAATGGTATCTTGATACACTTGTGCCGATGTTTTGATACCTTTTTCACAAAAATATGGCTCAGTCACTCCTTCAAAGCTAACTCTCCACCAAACCATCACTGAAGTCGGATAATGCCCACGTTGCACTCTCCTTAGAGCTTTGAGCATAAATACGGTCATTTTGTTTGTTAAAATGTTGCTCAATTGTAAATTTTCTCATCCGTAAACATATTTTTTCTGTGACCTCCCTTTGCGTACCGCTTCAGTAGTTGTTTCGATTTTACCACCCTATCCTTATTTAAATTATCAGTTAAAAAATGACCAGTGCGTCTCTTATAGACTGCAAGTCCTAAGTCATCTTTTAAAATACGCGACATTGTTCTGGGTGCTATCTTCATCTCGCGAGATAAATGTGCTTTCGGACAGGATTTCCTTGAATTCTTTCCCTTACTGCTTTGACCACCTTTTTCGTACGAACACTACGTGGACGGCCAGATCTTTTTCTGTCACATACAGAGGAGGTCTCATTGTACCTATTAATAGCCCGGTACACAAACATTTGACTAATACAAAGCGTATGGAGAGTTTTAAATATTGCATTTGGCTCCATACCAACTTTGTGTAATGTAATCACAGCGATTCGGTTCTCTTTCTTACCCCACTCCATTTAAATATCGCAAAATATTGTACAATGTATTGGCGCCAAAATTAGAAAACTCAATGAACAATCGTAAAAAAATTACAGATTCCAAATTCACAT
Source organism: Charanyca ferruginea (assembly GCA_947361185.1). Taxonomy (NCBI): domain Eukaryota; kingdom Metazoa; phylum Arthropoda; class Insecta; order Lepidoptera; family Noctuidae; genus Charanyca; species Charanyca ferruginea. Next base: position 18,084,980 of record OX376056.1, on the reverse strand, counting down.
GTAATATCTTTCTTATTTTTAATGTGACAGTATTTATGGCCAGACTAAGTATGTCTCTCTATTCCAAACGTTGAAAATTAAATTGAACTCAAACAAGTTGGTATTGGTATTTTTATTGTCAGAAAGAATCTAAATCATTAGAATGTTGAGGTTGAGATAAATAAAAGTTAGAAGATGCAAGTTCCAATGTGGCTCAATTCATAATTATGTAATTCCTAAGTTTGTCTAGCGCATCACTGACATCGGTTAATGAAAACACTGTGAGGAAATCCAGACTAAATCTAAGTCTGAAATTACCAATCCACTTTGAGCAAGCGTGGTGATCACTCATGCCTTCTCTGTAACAGAAGTGACCTGTACCCTGAACTGGAACAATAATAAGCCGGTATAAGCCTGTATTTTTACCCCCCCCCCCCCCCCATTTCATCTCGAGGGTGTCGTCGAAGGCGACTAAGGGAAAATCCGGAAGTCGGGTCAGCAGCGGCTTCCGTGTACTCAACAACTTCACTGCGATCCCCAAGACGCCTGCCAAGCGTGGGGATCATGGCAACCCCTCCCCCCTGGGGAGGCCTTTCCTCAACAGTGGACGTCTTCCGGCTGATGATGATGATGATGATGAATAAGGAGCGAAACTTGACTCCAAGGTGTTACCTAAAAATTGGAAAATAATATTCAATACTCAATCAAAGGCACCCAACAACAGGTACAGTAGGAAGGCTGGTATTATTGCAGTCTTGGAGACACTTAGATCCTTTTTTCTCTTATTGGCTTCAACCTACTCGTGGAAAAAATGCCACAGTCTGAGATAGAAGACTTTTATTGCTTAAATTCAATTATCTATTCTGGAGTTAACCAAAGTTTTCTGTAATATCTGTCGTCGTCGCGATACTTGTCTCTTCAAGGTTTTATAACTTAACAGACAGACCAATAGACGTCTTCTTCGACTGCATTATTATTATCCTGCAAGTATGTTTAATGACCAAATTCCCAATCGTCAGATAACTCTTAATGGGGGGTTGAAATATGACGTTTTGGCAGCTTTTCTATGGAAAAATAGCTCTAATAGTAAACCCCACAACTATTCATCCGTTTTAAATAAAATTTTCACAAATAGGAAGCTACGTTATTCCTGCATGTTATAGGTTATATTGCGTCATCAAACAATTAGGGATCCTTGACAAAATTCACGCGGACGAAGTCACGGGCAAAGTGCTAGTAATTTATATGCCCAGAACTGAAACAGTAACCAAAAAAGTGATGCTTTCCTAACCATGGACAGTAACGTGGTAAAAGCCAAAATTCAATTGAAAAAACCTACAAAAGTCAACATTTTAACAATTCGCACCTATCTAAACTTCGATACGAATATCAAAAAGATATATATTTATATTTTTTATTATAGTTTAGAATGCAGCGTGCTGCGTTTTCATTTTACCCAGTGGAATACAAATCGGTATTGCATTGTATTCAATGCTTCGATAGAATTCAATGTGTTAGCCGCAGGCTTGTCCGTGTTTCATTAAAATTTTATCAAGATAAAATGGGTGTTAATCGTTAAGTTTCTTTATTAGTTGTTAGTTAGTTATTTTATTGTTATAACTAGCTGTCCCGGCAGACGTTGTTATGTCATATAAATTTAAAAAAAATAGCTTACCTATTTAGCCCTATTTTCAGACCTACACAAAAAAATCATAAAAATCGGTCCAGCTGTTTTGGAGGAGTTCGATAACAAACACTATGACACGATATTTTTATATATTACATGTTTTTAATTCATAATACAGGGAGCATGCATGTGTTCGGTGCGCCAAACGTGCCTGGAATTAATACAAATCAATGTAGAATTCTACCGAGAAGGGTTTAAATGGCAGATGATTCCGTTTAGTCTACATTTGACAGATTCTACTTTTGACATCATAGTCTATTATGACAGATTCTACATTTGACAGATTCTACATTTGACAGATTCTACATTTGACAGATTCTACATTTGACAGATTCTATATTTGACCGATTCTACATTTGACAGATTCAACATTAGTAAAATTTTCGAAGATTTTTTTTTGTGTAAGTAGACCGTTTTCGTTACTGTACCTTATTAACCATGTCCATAGAAACCATTTAGGATCTGAGAAGCATGGTCCTACGACGCACCGTTTCCGAGTTATGTACTTTCAAATTTTTATATATTTTTTATAAAACCCTCTATATTTCCAAAATGGCAGCTCGTATGAAAATCTTTTCTAGAAAGAAATTGTTGCTCTATTCAAAAACCATGAGATGGTGTAAAAAACCCGCGAGAAATAATTATTTTTTGCAAGTGAAAGACCACTTCTCGTTACGGTAAAGTTTTGACCTACGTTAACTTTACTCAAAATACGCGAATTATTGGGAATTCTCAATACTTTCTTGGCTTTTGTGCGAAACTTTGTTATTGATTATTGTTATGTTGATTTGTCTGCTTTAAAAAGAAAATGTGATTCATAAGTTTTTGTTAAGTTTTTAGATTTATTTTGAGTTTTTAGTTTGTTTGTTTGATTGTATATTTTATTTGTTTTTTTTTTTTAACTTAGTTCTTTTATTTCTTATTAGTTTTAAGTTTTAGTTTCAAGTAGATTTTATATTTCTGGTGTGATATTAGGATCCTTTTACTTTAATTTTAAGCAGAAATGTTAGCTTGTGGAGCTATGTTGCGGCTATCTGTAGTGAGGATAGAGCCATTGAAGCAGCGAAACGGTGGCTCTTAATTCCGTCACAGACACCGCGCTGCCCATCATGTAGGCGGCCAATAAATGCGGAACGGAATGTTAACTATAAATAAAAATTGCAAAAGGAAAGTCGGATGCCGTATTCATCCATCCTATTACCTAAATAATGGCTACACAAGAAGTCGGTTTTCAGGATCCATAATACAATAACATGTTATTGGCATTGTAGACATTTTCTAGTTTATGTGTTCAGTTCCTATGTCGGTAGCGTTGCTATAATATTTCTACGTCTCGAATTACTGAAAGCTTACAAATTCACAATATGACTCCGAAGGAAATGTGAAAATATTCAGGTTTCACGTCGTCGAAATAGAAATCTATTGCTTCCAAGTGTGTTGAAAGGTTCGGTTTTCGGAAATGAAAAATCATAGAACATGTACAATGGTGTACTCTTTCATTACTTTAATTTTCCACTAGTCATATTAAATATGACTAATGGAATGGTTGGGAAATGGTGGTGGCTAGTTGCTCGTTCCATATCTAATGGAGGGTAGAGAAGGAGGAGGTTAAGGAAAAGTCGTACAGAGATCACAGATAAGCTACGCTTGCTGCTTCATGAGTGAGCATCCATTTCATACCGAAACCCTCAGTACCTGGAAAAGCATCTCAGCTGTTGTTCCCGGCTGCCATTCGAAGATCTTTGGCAGTCGTTATGAGTAGTAAGAAGCTAGGAAATCTGACAACTAGTCTTACCAAGGGGTATCGTATTAACTGGGTTGTTGGGGTCAAAAAGGCAGTCGGTCCATTCGCATCCGGTTGGATTGGAAGCCGATTTCGACATACTTAGTTGGGAAAAGGCTAGGCAGATGATGAAGCATCTAGAGAAATGGAGGGAACTTTTGTCCAGGAGTGGGACAGGTATAACTAACAAAAAAAAAAGACTAGTGAGGAACAAGGACTGTAATTTAACACTGGGATTCTGCCTAATTAGAGTGCCGCATGTCTATTCTGTTACAATCTCCCTCGGTGAAAACCTAGGTGAAGTGAGCTGTCTTCAGTCCGTCTGCTTTGTCAAACCCTAGTATTGGGACGGATTATAGCTCACTTCACCTAGATGTTCAACGAGGGAGATTGTTTTACAGAATAGCTCTACAGTAGTTCAGTGGATCAAGCGACAAAGTTGGCGCGCGTTCTCATGTATCATGAGTGGGTTAACACACATAATCTTTAAACAACAGTGGTTATAATATCTTACTGGTACGGTACCCTTTACTCGCATTGAAAAGAAGCCATCCTTTGTGCCAATTAGAACTAATACACCGCATTACCAGCTTTCAGCTGTGTTATAACAGTGTGACATCCTGCTAACCTGTAAAATCTTAGTATTCGTAGCTTTGGAATACCATTTTGTTTGTGTAAGTGGTGGGAGGATTTTGAAGGATGTAGTTTGTAGCTGTTTATAACTGGTGTATCTAAAAAGCTGGGCAAGTGCGAGTCGGACTCGCGGATGAAGGGTTTCGTACCACAGTGGAGTCATAGTAATAGGGTCCTGTTTGGAACCCTAAAAATCAGCCTATTATTGTCACACAACAAAGGCCTCTTCTCCTACAGAGAAGGCCCGCGCGAGATTTAATTTCCACGCTTACTCAAAGCGGATTGGAGATTTCAAACTTTATCAAATTAATGAATTAAGTCCAGTTTACCCCGCGATGTTCTCTCGCACCGATTTAAGTGATGCCCAAGATAACCTCGGAAGTATATAAGTATGAATGGAAAAGTTACATTGGTACTTCCCCGGTATCGAACCCGCAACCCTCATGCTCGAGAGGCGTCTTCAGGGCCATCAGACATTACTAGTGCGTACTTTTACTCCCTGAAAGATGGCCAGGGAATTAAAAGGCCCCTTGTATATTGAAGTATATGTGTGTACGTTTTTTGTGTGTGTAAAACCACCTCTCACCTAGAGTATAAATATGCAGATGTTACCAAAGCTTTTCTTATGCATATTGTCATAAACTTTGAACCATTATTGCTGTACTCAAAGGTCAGTTTTATCGTAAGTGACTGTAAAACCTAACAGCTAATATAACAGTGCCAAGATCAAAATGTCACTACCTAACTGTACCTAATAAGACCTAGTAGGTACTAAAGCCTACATTATGCACATAATCAGAAACGCACAGCTTTCACAAACAACGCACATTGAATAAAATTATCACCTCAATGCGCTGCGATTTAATCAATGCAATTACAATGACATAAAGGCTGTTACACACAGACGGCGCGGCGCTCTCATTACCATTTCAAACCGCGCGTGTCATTACCGTGCTGGCCGTACGCGATCGTTGCATAACCAATTAACCATCCCGTCTTGTGGGATAGTTTACGCCTTGAACGTTGTGGGGAATTCAATTTTGTAAGCTAAACGCCTCGAGGGTGAAGGGTGTGAACTTAGCTTAAGGTGAGGGGTGTTTTCATAGATTTTGCGGTTATGTATTTTTAAGTTGTTACGGGGAAAGAATTCGGCAGCTTAGTTTTTGTATGGTAGTTCGGAGATGGGTAAGATTTTGCCAGAAATAAGTAACTAAATCTTTTATCGTATAATGAAAGGACAAGCTCGAGGCTAAGTTCGGTGCATGGGTGGGTGGCCATTAATTTCATATCAAAAACCCTTCGTGTTTCGTAAAGCACGTAACCCGGTTGTGACTATCATTCGTACATCTTTGTCAGTCGTAATGGGTATTATAGTCAGTCTTACCAAGGTCTATCGTGTTTTATTCCATTTTGTGTTTTCGTTAGAAAATAAATATCAACTTCGACGCAGTCTAAGTCCCGGGAAGAAGTTTGTCTTAAATAAAGGTGAAAACAAACTGCAAGTGAGATGTCGATCATTACCTATTCGATAAAATTTGCGTACAACGAAACTTCTTCGAAAATGTTGTTGAAACTTGATGAAGAGCTTCAGGTTTTCCCCACATTTTAACAGGAAATCGGTTGAGAAGTTATGGAGTTTGAAAATTGTTGTATATTTTTGAACGATGCAATCGATAATGTTTAGTGAGGTTCTATTAGCAATTCACGTTTACCTCAATGAGTTGAGTAAACATAATAATTTCTTCAGTTATCGTTATTCCCGAATTATTCTAATAATTATATTTAACTAGCTGACCCGACAGATTTTGTCCTGTCAATCTGACCGTTTAAACCTTCCCTGGACTTTAACAAATATTTCTAGATCAAAATTAGCCAAATCGGTTTAGCCGTTCTCGAGTTTTAGTGAGACTAACGAACAACGATTCATTTTTATTATGTAGATTATCGTCTTTTCTTTTTATTTTCTTGCCTACACGAGTAATTACTTCTGTATCGTGGGTGCGTTTACAAACATATAAATTCACACACCCAAACAACCAGACCCGTGTTAAAAAAATATTTGTCTAGTTTCGTAGAAACTATTGGAGTGGTCTGTTTCTAGATTAGACCTTAGACCTTCTAGATGAGGCTAGGTTATAAATACTAATACTTATTGTTTGAACGTGTGCAGTTTTGCTAAACCTATATAATCATTATTACCATCTTATAATAAGGGGAAACACTCCCATACTTCTCGCTTATTTTATGTTTAGATTCAACTCAAAAAGTCAAAACCAATGAATTATTGGAACGAACAGCCTTAACGCGGCTTGCGGAAGGTGTAATTCGGGAAAATGTATCGTCACGTAAGATTTTTGCGTTGTACCCCCTACATACATCCTTTCATACATAATTTCTCTTACGTGCGCTCTCTCTTTTTCTTTTTAGTCTGTATGTGCGCGCATATTTTATTTTATTACGAATTACATTTGTTGAAAAAAAAAATCGCACTCGATTTTATTATTTCTGATAAGTCCATTAAAGGTCTTCTTGCTTTGAGTCAAGTGAAATATGTCTGTGCAAAGCATGTACCTATAATTTTATATCTTCCGACAGCGGTGTACCTATTGGTCACCCACTTTTGATGAATCTGTCATAAGGTTCATATAAATTGATAAATACATGTACGTTCAGACGGAAATGTTCCGAATGGCATCACCTTAAAACCCAGTCATTACCATCACATCAAAATTCACTGTCAGTACAAACGGACGACTATTTTAAGTCTATTAAATACGACAGCCAAATTCAAATGTCATTACGAAAACACAAATGTGCATACCATCACGCGTATCGTTCGCCGCGCGATGTTTAATCGCTTGTGTGTGACCACGCATAATGAGGCGACTGTCGGCACGTGTGTGCGCGCCCTTATATCGGATTATGAATTATTATTTGAATTGTATGATGATGGGTCGCGGGTGCTGTTTTTGAGGTTCAGGGTGAGTTGAACTTTTAACTTTACACAATGTTTCAAACTGTAAATTTAATGTATGTAATTCGTTTTTTTTTTTTAACTGTGCTCCCCATTATTGGTTTTTCCTTTATCGTGCATACAGAAATGCGTCGTGTATAGTGAGTCAACCATCTATAGGCCATACAAATATTTGGTCTGTCCCGGAATTGGACCCACGACACGCAGCGCAGCTCAACCACTACGCTAACCATGCCGTCCAACCAAAACCGAAACCAAAACTAAATGCAATACCTAATCTACGAATTGTTGATAATATGCTAGTGTTGTCTTTGACGCTGCTTGCGAGCAGATCTACTTGGTACTTGTCGCGACCGAGGACTATGCGTTAACGAAATTGCGCGACAAGCTTTTAAATCGCGTAAGAATATTAATATACTGGTTATAGATAATATATGTTTATGTATCATACTTCTACTGATGACACTAATTGTATCGAACAGTTAAACTGAACATTTTTGTAGGTTGTCTACACTAATATTATAAAGAGGAAAACTTTGTTTGTTTGTTTGTTTGTTTGTTTGATTGTAATGAATAGGCAAAATTATTTCATCACTAAGTACAGTTTATGTAGATAATATTTGGTCATTGAATGATTAAAATTGAACGTTTGGTTTTGAAGTTATGGCGAAATTAAAATATTACGATTTCTGCTGCACGGCGCGTTGCGAAGTGGGCGTCACCAAGGCGGGGGTGCGCGTGCGGGAGGGGAGTTTAGATCTATAAGTAAGGTACCCGTGCGGCTTAGACCCTTCAAAAGGCTTCAATTTCCTGTAAAAATTTCTTTCGCACTAACGATAAACAAATCCCAGGGTCAAACATTCAAATTAGTAGGAATTGATTAACGAAAATAAGGTTTTACGCATGAGCAACTATTCGTTGCCCTATCACGGGTCGGGACCATCAGTATATTTTGTTACCTGAAAATAATTTAACGTCAAATGTTGTTTATAGAGAAGCTCTACAATAATCGCTTTAGTTATCTATCCTAAAACAACGGGTTGCACTCCGGGACTGCCGGCAGAAGTGAAAACTTAGTATTAATTACATTTAAATATTTTCATCATTAACAACTTTAACATCCACAGAAAGACAATCTGTGCAGCCTGCAGATGATGACTGCGTCGTCGATGTTGTGTCGGTGTCTGTGAATAGACCTGGGAATCATGTTGCTGACCGTGTCTTTCCTGAGTAGGCTTTTTGCAGCGGTAACCGACATTCACGCGGGCGGAGCCGCGGGCGCCCGCTAGTTACTTATAAAGTTTAAGAAACTACGAATTTTATGAATGTGCTAGTTTATTTTTTTAATTTTTCGTGCATAATAAAAGCTTGTTTTTAAAATATTTTTTTTACCGTAAATTTTTTTTAGGGGGACAAGCGCGCCACACTATTCCCAAACCACTGCAACTCCTGTAAGCCAGAATCAACAGTGGCGACCACCAGAAAAGCGTCAAAGCAATGAAGCTCGACGAGTCCCAGAGAAACGATTCAACTGTCTTGGATCCCGCAACAAAATTAATCAGAAAAGAACAGCGGAGGAGTAAGATAAACATATTTTCCACTTCCCTCCAAATCAAGCAGGAGACAGAACAGAGCTAGGCCAATAGGCACAAAGGTTCGGTTACAACTGAGAGAAGCCCAGTTGCCAAGCACCACACATTATAATTGACATAATTACCGGGTCCTAAAAAAGTGGCTATTACATTTGAGTCCAATAATAGGTATGGCAAAATCGCTTGAACGCACGAAAATTAGTTCTAGTTTCTACAAGGTACGCATAATAAACTGCTCCGGATGTAGTGTAATAACCACTAATACTAGTGATCTACATGGAACGATTGCCTATCTGATCCCCACAACCCAATTACTGGGTAACACGATACCCCCAGAAAGTCTGACAACCCGTCAACCTTCGTATGACGGGTTGTCAGACTTTCTGGCTAACGACTGTCAAAAATCTACGAATGACAACCTAGAACTTATTTCCGTGCGTTCAAGCGTTTCTGTCATACCTATTATGGGAATCAAAAGAAACAGCTCACATTTTATGACTTATTGGCCATTAACTATAATATTTGTAACTCATGGTGCTTGGCAACTGGGCTTCTCCCAGTTGTAAACGTCTCTTTGTGCTTATTGACCTAGTTCAGTTCTGCTGCTTGGTATGGTGTGTGGAAGTGGAAAATATTTTTATTTTACTTCTCCGCTTTCTTTTCTGATTAATGTTGTTGCGGTATCCTAGTCAGTTGAATCGTTTCTGCGGGACCCGACGAGCTTTATTGCTTCGGCGCTTTTCTGGTGGTCCCTACTGTTGATTCTGTCATTCAGGAATTGCAGTGGTTTGGGGATTGTGAGGCGGATTTATTATCAATAATAATAGTAATTGTAAATACTCAAATAGGGTTAGTAACAAAATTCCTAGACCTAAATGTTAGTAATTAATGCTATAGGACGGTACATGTAGACTACAGCAGTGAACTATATACGGACAGTCCACTCTGTCAGCTATCATATTCAGAATCCTGTTGGGGCTGGCAGTGACCCGTGCTACTAGCCATGTCGCGCGCTTGCGCATTGTAGCATAAAAACAGTCTACACGCGTCGCCGCAAACATCCCTGACGCACTGCAACGCCATGGCAGCCCCAACAGTTTTCTGAATTTGTTATTGAATTGGACACGAAGGGCGAAAAAAGCAGCTCGAAATAATCGCTGAATTTTATATATAAAACGATCCCGCCACATTTCCTTCTCATTCAATATCACAAATGGCAATATAGCCGTAGTCTTAGCGTGCAATACTGCAATAGTTGGAACTCCTGGGCACTGGCAGGAGTCCGGTTCAAATGCAGCGCATACCGCGGCCAGACGACGGGAATTCAATAAAGAAAGGATTATGGCCGCCGTACACACGGATAAACTGAATGCTGTTTTGTGTTTCGTTTGGTAAATAGTGAAAAGAAGATAGAAAGAAAGTTCTTATTAGAAGACGGGAAGCTACAACGAAATAGTAAAGCAAGACTTTTGTTCTAATATAATTAACAATAATAAAAAAATATATTGTCTATACACCATTTCGCAGTTTAAAAATAACCCTAGTTTCCACATTAGAATCCCCTGTGTCATGGAGACTATTCTCCTTCGTCTTACAATATAACGGGGTAAAAAGGTACACACAGAATAGATCGGTAAGATTTTTAGACAATGATATTACAATAAAGCAATGTACTTAAATTAATACGAAAATACGAAATAAATTGAGTACAAAATCGTCTTACACATACATAACTCTAAAGTACTCATGAAATTAAGAAAAAGTTGTAGTCTGAAATGTAAAAGAACAATAAGCTGTTTCATTAATTTTGATCGTGTTATGCCTAGTGAATTTTTGGAGGGAACAATAAATTTTATTTATTATTAGTTCAATGTTGGTGTACCATAGTAAAAGTTGTTTGTACTTTCGACCTCTTAATATTGTGCAATAGATTTAAAGTCAGCGTATAAAGTACGTCGTGTGTACCTGTTTATTATCATTTGAGTAAAAACCATACCTTGGTTCTACCAAGAATTCTCATTCTCACATCTAGATTTATACATTTTATCGCTACGTACTACATCCAAACTTCAATTCACCTACCTCAACAAATAGGCAAACATCTAGTGATGTTCAGTGAAAAAAAAAAGACAATCAAACCCACAATCACACCCTCCACATCAATACACCCTCACACAATATATCTCAATCATTCCCTACTATAATCTCACCTGTAACACTTTATAAAACTGTGCATACGTATTCCGGAGTGCAATCGAAAGTTCCAGACGATTTACGCGGTACACAGTGAGTGATCACCTCTATTAACGGAATCCATCTCTCTGTGTCTGAATTATTTATCGACAAAGATGCATTTAAGTGCAGCGTTCGACTTGTGATGTTCGATAGAATAGGGGTGTATTTCATTATTGGACGTGTAGTGTAGTTTTAATATGGAATGTTTCGGTTTTGTTTCGGGTGTGTTCGAAAGATGGTATTTTTTTTTAATTTAAATGTCAATATTTGCATTTTTTAAAGAATAACATTTTTTAAAGAATAGCACCTTACTATTTTGAGTGTATCAGATTATAAATAGGTAGATGTTTTAATTGTAGCATAAGTAACAAGACAAAGTTAGATGTTATTTAAACGATAAAAGCTTACAAAAGTAACGAGCTACAAATGCCTTACAGAGGTTTCTTTATAGATTCAGTGGACGCAATTCCTCCTATGCATAACTAAACGATCCTCATTTGTGGTTAATTCGGAGGGAGCTAACGCTGAACCTTTTATTTACCATGAATTGATTCCTAAATGGAGCTGAAACAAGTACCCTAGTTAGCACCCTATTGCTAGAACCCTAACCACTTCGAATAAGGAGGTTCCTTAATTGAATAACACAACGTGGTCTGCCGGTATTTAGTGCTGGATTGTGACTTAAGGGAATATAGGTGTTGAACTTTTTCTTTGAACTGTAGCTTTTGAAAGGGGTTGGTTTTATCAATGAATTAGTCATGTCATCACTACTTGAAGATGGTACATCACATTTTGATGACTTTAGTTTCGGAAGTCGGTGGTTTTGTTCTGTTTGTTATTTTGTATTGCCACCGATTTCCGAAACTAAAGTCATGTTTGTTCTGTGCTAAAGTTATTGATCACTTTTTAGATTTTGAAGGCGGTTGTCATTTTTATAAAAAAGCTTTTTTTTCGCTTTTTAGTCGCTCCTTGTCATCCAAATCCTTTAAGAAACGCCATCAAAAGATTGGAGAAACTTAAAACATCCTCTGTGTTTTTTTGCATACTATCATTTTTTTTTAAAAAGTGCGAAATCAATTTCGATAATATTTATATGGAACCACCCCTGAGGCACACCCTATCCAGTATAAAAAAATTTCAAAATCCCTTTACATTTGCCGGAGAAATCGCGTAACAAATATACTTAATAAAAAAAAAACATACAGTCGAAACGAGATTTTTATTAGTCGTTCTAATGCAAGCAGACCGACCAGGCACGCGTTGATATGGGCGTATCGGGAGACTAGTCGTGGAGGGTAGCGGGATCCGAGGCACGGTGCGCCGCTGGCCGACCGCAGGTAGTTGGGGGCCCAAGTAGTGTGCTAGCCACACATGAAAGGCTGCCCCGCCAACTGACGAAAAATCCCGGAATGCACCATCGTGCTGGTTGGCGACCAGACGAGAGGGCCCGATGGACATTCCCGGGGGGGCTCGGGCGTCCCCGCAGTCTCCAGACTAGTCCCCCAATGATGCCGTCCTGTCAGAGCGTGCCTGAGGGATAGCAGCATGGAACCTCATTTCACTTCCTTCTCCTCTTCCTTCTTCACTCAAAGCCATGACCAAGAGGAACAAAACGAGAAAAGCTGTACAGCGGCAGCACTCCCTCTCACACAAAGTGCACCTCAGTAACATACGAGGTCTGCACTCAAATCTCGCCGCAGTCCATCACCACCTAGAGACTGAGAAACCAGCGCTCTTGTTCCTGTCGGAGACGCAGATCGGGTGTCCGTCTGACGTGTCGTACCTTACCTACCCAGGGTTTACCCTGGAGCACCACTTCAGACCACGCGCGGGCGTATGTATGTACGCCCGGGACGACATCTGTTATCGGCGTCTCCGCAACCTTGAGGACTCCAGGTTCTCAACGCTGTGGGTTCTAGTGGACACAGGCCTGGACAAAATTGTCTACGCCTGTGTCTACCGGTCGCATAGCGGTGATCTGGAGACAACTGGGCTCATACAACACCTCAGTGAGGCGGCGGATGCGGCTCAGCAGCGGTACCCTTCTGCCCAATTGGTGTTGCTGGGGGACTTCAACGCCCACCATCAAGAGTGGCTCTTCCCATACCAGCACACAGACCATGCTGGACGAGAAGCGCGAAACCTAGCGCTAGCGTTAAATCTCACCCAGCTGGTCCAGGGGGCAACAAGGGTGCCAGATGTTGATTCGCACACTGCCAATTGCTTGGACCTTCTGCTGACAACAGATCCAGACCGCTACTCGGTGTCAATTTCTTCTCCACTGGGTAGTTCCGACCACTGTCTGGTGAAGTCTGTATCCGTCTACTCCCCACCCGATCCTTGCCCAAGAGGCACCCGGCGGGTATGGCGATACAGGTCAGCAGATTAGGATGGCATGCGATCTTTCTTCTCATGTTATCCTTGGCAGCCTACTTGCTTTTCTTCGACTGATGCTTCGTCGTGCGCGGACGCCGTGACGGATGTGTTGCGGAGGGGGATGGAGTACTACATTCCGTTCTCTGACGTAACAATGTCTGGCGAAGCTCGCCTATGGTTTGGTGCCGAGTGCAATCGCGCTAACGCGCTAAAACATTCAGCGTACCTAGCATGGGTTGACGCCCGCACTCGAAAAGCAAGTGACGTGAGCCAGAAGAAGAGAGCCTTTAACAGGGCTGCCAAGTCCTGCAAGAAGGTGTTGCGGAGAGCTCGGTTTGACCACATTAGCCGAATAGGGAACAAACTTGCTTCATACCCAGCAGGTAGTAAGGCTTTTTGGTCCCTGGCTAAGTCGGTCGAATCGAACTTCTGCCGCCCCTCACTACCACCACTGCTGAGACCCGACGGGTCGCTGGCCCACTCCGCTGAGGAGAAAGCAAACTTGTTCGCCTCTATGTTTGCGGAATCGTCACGTCTGGATCCGGGTGGCGCGAAACCCCCTGCTTCTCCTGCTGGATGCGAGTCGAGCATGTCGAACATAAGCATCCATCAGAAGGACGTTCTTAGGGTACTGCGTAACCTAGACGTGTACAAGGCCAGTGGCCCCGACGGGATTCCAGCAATTGTACTGAAGACTTGTACGCCTGAGTTGTCTCCGATCTTGACACGCCTATATCGTATGTCGTTTGAGACTGGGAAAGTGCCGAAGGCTTGGAAGCAAGCTAACGTGCAGCCCGTGCCCAAAAAGGGTAGTCGGGCTGACCCGTCGAATTATAGACCCATTTCGGTAACGTCCATACTTTGTAACGGGTGCTGAATCGTAAGCTCCTGGCATACCTAGAAGCGAATGATATCCTCAGTGACCGACAGTACGGCTTCCGCCGAAATCGATCAACTGGAGATCTACTAGCGTATGCCATTCACATCTGGAGTGAGGCCATCGAGAAACACGGGGAGGCACTAGCGGTCTCCCTTGACATCTCGAAGGCCTTCGACAGGGTCTGGCACGATAGCCTTATTAATAAGCTTCCTTCCTTCGGTCTGCCCGCCGGATTGTGTGATTGGATTGCAGATTTCCTGAGGGATCGGTCTATTCGAGTGGTCATAGATGGCTGCTCGTCCGGACTGCTGGATATTAATGCCGGGGTTCCTCAGGGGTCGGTGCTCTCAGCAACATTGTTCCTGTTGCATATTAATGATCTGCTTAAACCCGGTACCTTTGGGTATGCAGACAACGGCACTGTTGCTGAGAGATACGTGTCCGATGCACGAGCTGGTGGGTCGCAGATCCGGTCTCTCCGGGAGGCAATGGTTGAGCGCTTGAACTTGTCCTTACAGGCTGTCTCTGAATGGGGCGATGCCAATCTGGTCAAGTTCAATGCAGCTAAGACCCAAGCGTGTCTCTTTTCCGCTAAAAAGAGCCAATTCCACCCAGCTCCATCTTTCCGAGGTGTAACCGTGCCGATAACCGACCGACTTGAACTTCTTGGTGTTACGTTAACATCTACCCTCAATTTTGGTCCTTTCATAGAGGCAAAGGCTCAAGTGGCTGCCAAAAAGTTGGGGATCCTAGCAAGGGTGAGACGGTACTTCACGCCGGAACAGCTGCTTAAACTTTATCAAGCGCAAGTTCGATCGTGTATGGAGTACTGCTCTCACCTTTGGGACGGATCTGCCAGATACCAGCTTGATGCCCATGAGTCAATTGAGAAACGAGCCAAGAGGATCATTGGCAATGATAGGCTCGTCGAGTCAAAGCTTCAAAGTCTTGAGCATCGACGCCGAGTTGCTGGCCTGTCGGTTTTCTATCGGTTGCATTTTGGGGAGTGTGCGACAGAATTGCATAATTTAATTCCGCCGAGCCCGTTCCATCATCGGACCACAAGACGTACGGCGATGCGCCACCGGTACATGGTGGACATCCCACCCACACGCACAAAACGTTTTGGGAACACATTCATTGTGCGTACTGCTAAGGAGTGGAATTCCCTGCCTGAGTCTGTGTTTCCTGATAGCTACAACCCGGGAGTCTTTAAGTCAAGAGTGAATAGGTTACTTCTAGGCAAGCGTGCTCCATCTTAGACCGCATCATCGCTTCCCATCAGGTGTGATAGAGGTCAAACCTATGCCTATCAAATGATAAAAAAAAAAAAAAAGATTTTTGAAGTGGGTTGGAAAATAGGAGAATTTTAAATTTTCTTTTATTCTATAAACAGTATATAAGTATATATTCTTTAAGTAAATCATTATCGTTTTGATTATTTGATGGGAAACTGACCACAACAACACTAGGTATTAGTGCCCTAATCATAGATGGCGAGAAGATCTGGACGCGTACCACGAGGGTTGCAGGTTTCAGGTGGCGCTGGACGAAAATTCCTGGAAGGACTTGGGGGAGGACTTTACCCATCAGTAGGACAGCACATGCTAATAAAAAAAAACATATCTACAAAATTTCATCGAGTTTCATAACTTATTTACCATAAGATCAGGTGAGTTGCGGTCAAACGCAAGCCTATAACAATATAAAAAAAAAAATAAAAAAAAATAATAGTAAAAGTAGCCGAACCATATGATTAGGCTACTTTTCATGGAGCGCGAACATCGAGGCTGCCAAATTTTAATAATAAATTATTCAGCTAAATAACATAACGACTCACTCACAAAAGATTATTTTCCAATATTTTTTAATACATTTTAATAATCCCAATAATTTCCCAATCATTAATGGCAGCCATCTTATCGCCCTAAGAACCCCACCACAACCCTCCAACAGAGAGTACTCAATCTAAAAACAATATCTGTAAAGTATTCATGACAAATCGCTGTCTAACGAAGAGAAATAACTGTGTAAATACTACGTGTCTTTAGTATGGGGGAGAGAAAGGTGTGGCGCCACTGTTAGCGGCTTTTCATATGGTAGGTACTTGTCTTGTCAAATTCCAGAAAGTTTAACAAAAATTGGAAATCAATCTAAAATTATGTGAAATTAAAACATTAGGAAGGTATTTAACACATATTATAAAGTTGATTTATTTTTATGAAACAATACCTACAAGGTTAAAATATATGGAAAGATGGTATGTTTTGAGTGAAAATCGCAGTGTAAAAATGTGACACCTTGCTAATCCAGGGCGAGTAAATAAATAAAACTTCATCGCTGACGGACATGTCAGCTAGACATAGCATCATGTACAGTTATGCTATTCTCCAACGTTACTATTCGTGGCTGTGCTCGACGGCGAACTCGGTATCGTGTCAACCGTGAATAACCGTTTGCTTAGCGATCTATTATAGCTTTTGTTTGTTAAATGTCATTCTGGAATGTAATAAAGTATTGAGTATCGAGTATATTTTTAACCGACTTCAAAAAGGAGGAGGTACTCAATTCGGTTAGTTTTTTTTTATGTATGTACTACATCGATTGCTCTGAGATTTATGATCCGATTTACGTGATTCTTCTTTAGTTTGATGCGGAATAGTTGCCATTTGGTCCCATTAAAATTTAACATTGTTTGACGCAGTAGTTTTAATTTTATGAACATTTTTTTAATTTTTTATATATTTATTTTTATGTTTGACCACGCTTAACTTTTTTCAGTATAGTCCGATTTCGATGATTCTTTTTTTAATTGATAGTGTATACCTCAAATTTGGTTCTATATACATTTCAAGAAAATATTCCAACCCTAAGGGTTGAAAATAAAGGGATGACAGATTTTTTTTGGTGTCGCCGTTTCGTAATTCATTTCTGTGATGAGAAGCAGGAACAAAAAGCGAAAAAAAAAATTTTAACAAAAAAGACAACCGCCTTCTAAAAGTAAAAAATAACTTTAATTCGCAAGTCGGTGGCAATACAAAACATCAAGCAAAACCAATGCCGCCGACTTGCGAATTAAAAGTTATTTTTTACTTTTTGAAGGCGGTTGTCTTATTTGTTAATATTTTTTTTCATATTATGAACTGTCAAAAGCGTGAAATTATTCAACCTTGAGTAATTCAATCAAATTCACGTAGCGCCAGCGCTGCGTAAACTAAGGTTAATGAATACGAAAATGAAATTCGCCGCTGCCGCAGCGTCGAGCTTTGGGTTGCGTTACTTAGAGAATAGCACCACTGTACCCAAGGTAACAAGTTGTACGTCGATTCTCATTTACCCTGTATTATTAAAAAGCTCCAGTTCTCGCTACCACTATGCCCACGCCCACACCGCGACAGTGGGGTCCCTAACTACATAACACCGTTTAGATTGATAGCTGATGCAATTTGCGAGCGACTTGGATTTATTGATACTGATAAAAGTACATAGCGGCCTACTGATAATGTGCGCGTGATTCCGTGTCAATGTATCGAATCAGGTGGAGGAATGCAGTACGGAAAATAGGGGAGAATGGGGTTTAGACGTTTATTTTGAAAGGTTTGTAATCATAGTAGCCTATGACAGAAGGCTTAGTAACCAAGTTCTAGCACTCAGTAGGAACAACTTGCACATTGTGGCTAGAGCCACTACAGGACATTGTTGCTTAAACAAGCATGTTCCACCTGGGGCTAAGTGATACGCGAACCTGCAGTACGTAGTACTATTGAGTATTCTGTGCCTGCAGACGCTGTAAGGAGGCTGATGAAATGGCACTTCACCTTCTGGGGGAATGCGGAGCACTAATGCACAAGCGCAACAATCATCTAGGCAAATACCTGTTAAGCCCGGATGAATTAATGGAGATTGCCCCAAAGCAGATCCTGCAGTTCACCACAGCAGGGTTTGGCGGCGATCTCTAACCAACACAAGCGGCGATCACAATATACCAGCTCTGGTAGCAGTGATACCACAGCCGCACAAAGCTGGAAAAAAAAATCGTAGTAGCAGTTTCTGCTTACTACCATAAAGTTAAACATGGTGGACATGTAGGGTAGTGGCACCAATAAATGAACGATTAAGCGTTTTTTGAGTAGCTGTACCTATCTCAGTTATCTCATGATATTGATGCTTGCTGATTTTTTTAATGATTGATTCTCAAGAAGCGGGATGAAAAAATAAAGACCTATCCGGGAAAAAATATTGCACACATTAGCGGAGTATTTAATATTTTTTGGTATTTCACTTGATCGTTCATCTATTGGGGGTCGTTCATCTTTTGGTGCCCCAACCCCATGTTGGTTTTAATGACTTTACGATCAAATAGTATGATCATAATGAGCAACCTATTTTTGTCTCACTGTAGGACAAAGCCCTTCTTCTTATATAGAGAAGGTACGACCATTAATCACCACGTTTGCTCAAGGCGGATTGGCGATAACCAAACATATCCATACCATCCATAAGTATAATCTGGGTATCTTCAAGGCACGAGTGAACCGGTTCATCCTAGGCAAGCGTGTTCCAACTTAGGCCGCATCATCACTTAAGATCAGGTGAATTGCGGTCAAACGCAAGCCTATAAATTAATAATAAAAATAAAAATACAAATATTATAAAATTTGTATTTTTTTGTTTGTTAGTTTGCAAGTTCGTATGTAGAGGGCAATCTCCGAAACTACTCTACCGAAAATCCGATATGAAAAATTCTTTCACCAATAGGAAGCTACGTTATCCCAGAGTGCTAAAGGCTATATTGCATTATGAAAAAAATAGGGATCCTTGAGAAATATTGATAATGCGAAGGGAGTCGCGGGCAAAGTGCTAGTTAATTATGTTAGTCCTGGTTTCTTCACGATGTTTTTCGTCACCAATGTCAGTGATATCCAAGGCAAACTTAGAAAGTATATACTCGTATATTAATTAAAAACGTCACATTAGAATTTAACAAATAAAATGTAGGACATAATAATTCTCATTTGTATATATTTTTTATTTTACTAGCCTATTGTGTTCCACTGCTGGGCAAAGGCCTCCCCCGAGTCTTTCCAGGTATTCTTTTCTTTCGCCGCCTCGAACCAGGAACCATATGATTAGGAATTCAGTATTAAAACACAGATAATTACTACATGAAACCAGTTTTATTATAATTAAGTTAAGAAGCCATCTGTTCCTAATGAAGCTGTCAAATATATCTTCAGGTGATGCCATTTGTCAGTGACTTGGATTTATTGACACTGATAAAAGTCCTGCGGCTACCTATTTCGGTAACGTAGAGTAATTTGATAATACCCGGATGTGTGAAATGTCAGTAATCGCGGATGCAGACGAAGTTGCAAATTACAAAGCCTTTGTTCTTGCCCAAATCCTGAGCTATATATTTGTAAATAAGGATCGGTTGAGTGGTTTTGGTGTGATGCAGTAACAGACAACCATACTCAGTTACTTTCACGTGTTAATAATATAAACCTACCTATGTTTTGGAACGAGCAACTGTCTTCAATTTTCTGACTAACTAACCGACTACTGGACACTTCAAAAGTACCTGTAAAAAAAAAAAAGTAACTTGGCGGGATGAGGCACTGCATCGAGAGAAATGGAGAGAATGGGGGGAGGCCTTTGCCCAGGAGTGGGACAGCAACGGCTAGCAAAAAAAAAATCTGACTTTGACTTTAATATTAGTGTGAATACCGTAAGTAACTGTAAGTAAAGATGTAGTATTAACTTTCGATACTTCAATGTTTTATTTAAAACATGATAAACCTTTACATTCATTACAATTCTATTGACGATAATGTGTGAAGTCATCATATTTTACCAAATTTAAAAAAATATAATCCTTAATCTCCATAATCTGTCCACATATTTCTCCTGATTTCCGAATCATGGGCAACCTAATAATCCTCAAAAACCTATAAAAACCACCACGCCACATACATCACTCTACTACACCACAAAACCGATCAATCTAATTTCCTAATCCACGTCTAACCGTCGGTGGCCGTTACCTTAAGACTGCAGGACAATTTCTTAATCGTCGGGAGGGTACAGACAAATCACCGGCTACACTGCACTGAGTTGCGGTTCGAATCCCGAGGGAGATACGGCCCTACACTGCAATTGAAGCGGTGTAAGTAATAAGAGCGGAACGGATAGGAGGTTTCATGTGACTTTTCATCAGTATTTCAGCAGCTTTTCAGTAGTATGTTGTACAAAAAATACCACGGTTTCAAGCATCTTAAACATAACCCGCTTCCTCTCCCACCTTGCATCACCAGCGTTAGGGGACAACTGCAAATTGCGGTAAAATGGGTTGTAACCCTCCCGCTGCAGCGACTTTGACGGAAGTACGGACGCTTGCGCACCTAATAAACTAATGTAATACGACTGTTTATTTACGGGGGATGTGGCGTGAGTTATCAGCTGTGACTAGGATGGGATTTTTAGGGGATGGGTATGGCTGTATTGGCAAGCTTATAATGTTTTTCGCGGATGATATTCTAATCAACCGAACGACGTTATGTGAAAATGCTTGACTAAATATAAAGTTTATAATTATTATAATTTTTTGTCTGTATATTATGCCACGTTAGTAGTTTTTTTACCTATGACCATTTGCGGCAAATGGTAGTGCTATTTATTTATGTGTTGTGTTTTAAATAAATAATTGTGCACGACGCTGACGACTCTGACACAGTTTATACTAGTATTAGTTGTCAACGTAATCTCTTATAAATATATATCTACTCATTGCCATGATGTTGTATATAGACTGAGAGTTTTCTTTTTAATTTTAAGATTCCAGTGCAGTCAAAATTAAAACATATTCTATTTTTCCGTGGGCACATTTTTCACACACAGCTAAATAATTTATTAGTTAACATAAACATCGCAGAGTTTAACATGAGATTCAATTTTTTTTTTTTTTTTATGCCCTTTGACCTCCTCTGCCTTTTTCTTGGAATTGTACATAATATTATAATTTAGATTTTTAAGATTTGTATATATACCTAGGTACCATGTTTTTCATTAAATTAAGTTTTAACATGAGATTAAATCACAAAATTTCATTTATAATGGGTTGGTGTTAGCGACAACTCAGAGTCAAAAGATAACCCTGGCTGGCGCATATGCGCTTAAAAGTCCTAAAATATATTACATTTGTATTCATCCACTGCGTTGGCGCGGACCCAGCGCGGCCAGACGTTTCACCGGATATTAATATTCGTTTTTAGAAAATAACATACTGGTTCTATGATTTTTCTGGTTTCTTACTATGAACCTAGTGACCGGCACCATCTATATGAACGTCAACTTTGCAAGGTTTGCAAGTATCCCTGTATCTCCTTTAGGTCAATTTTACCTATGTAATCAGATAAAGATCATCCTATAAACAGTATACAGGGAAATTGAAAAAATACCCGAAACCTCTTAATCTGGACTTCGTATCTTGAACTCCTGAATAACAATAAAATTGTTCTACGACTTTGACCTCAACTAAATAACGTAGCCAAAAACAATTTGTTTTCGTTTAGTTGAAGTCTGTAAAATTTACGTATACTACGCGCACGCGCACCCATATGATAGCGAATATGATGTTGGTAGTAAGTAGGATAATGTACAGGCACAGCTGATTGCAGGCCTTTTGTCGGCCGTGTCAGAAAAAATATAATATACAAAATTTAAAGTGTGTTTGAAAAAAAATGTTTCGAATTTTGAAAAGACGTACAACAAATGTTGTTCAGGGTGATGATACGAAGTGAGGATTAAGAGGTTTTGGGTATTTTTTCAATTACCCTGTATATTGAAGTCCTCTCCGATTTGTGAGAAAACATGATATGTGTGTCTAGAAATTATCTTTTAAATCTGATATATTCACTCTCCAAATATATGAGCCCAAAGTGACAAAAACAAGTGACAAACGACAGCTATTAATCCATATTCCTGCTATCTCCGTTAGACATCTCAATATGGGGTGGGAATCAGGTGCCCTTGTAAATCTATTGATGCTACTTGTAATTGTGAGGTACGTTGATGTATAGTGTGTTCAGGAATACTCGAGTAGGTGAGGGTTGAAGTGATGGATGACGGGGTTCTAAGGTAAATTGATTATGGTACTCGTAAAAATGTGTTTTAAATTGGCGTGGCATTTGAGGCAATAATAAAGCCATCATTATACATTACCTGTATAGTTTTTTTTTTATTTAGGGTTTGAATAAGGCTTATTTTACCGAAAATTATAGAAAACGAATGAGTTAGACATCTGACAGAGAATGTCCGTTTTTTCGAACGAATAAAAGATTTATTATTATTTATTTAATTCGAACACAAATGATTCATATTGTTGTTAGTAACACTTATTAACATTTCCTATTAAAAGTAAAACCAAAATAAAACTAATTCAGGAACCTAACCTGTGTGTGAGCTGTAATTAGTTTAGTGAATTTTCACCAACCAATGACAAGTTTACCCGCGCTTGTCATTTTGTAACATTAATTTTCCGTTCATAAACTTGAATAACTGTATCACCGCGCTGCATCGAATTCGTATATTTTGAATATCATTTAAAGACGTTTTGTCTTTCTTTAGGACATAAAGTATTAGCCATCAAAATCGGCTTGTAGGTTTGGCAGTAAAAGTAACACGCACGCAAACATTCGCATTTGTAAGCAAACACCTAAGCAGTGATCCCACGACCTGACAATGCCGCCAGTCTCTTGGGCACATCCCCAGATGACGGCGATGTTGGAGAATTTTGTGACGCCTTATTATATTAGTGTTTTAGTTTACTATATAAAGGTTTTTCTCTTATATTACCTATTCGTGTAAATATTGCATATAAAATTAAATTATAACAAATAATTGAGTTAAGCAGTAAAACAACAAAGGTTCTTCAAGAAACTATGTGTCCCTATAAATAGTTGCTAAAAACTCTTACAAAATAAAATGTCATAAACCGCAACTTACAAAGCAACAGAAAAATATTCCACCGCTTAGTTCAGCTTGAAACCCCATCATGAAACACCATGCATCTTGTAACATGAAATATAGCCCAATATAGGGTTGCCAGGTACCTTTTTAAACCGGCTGATGGCTGAAATCGTTCACTCCTGATACTTATATGACGGGTGATGTTGGAAAAATGCGATGTTGGTATAGTAGCTGTGGGGGTTTTTTGAAAGATGAAGCTGAAACAAGATGAAAAACAAAGATCGGTTTAGAGGTAGAAGTTGGTAATCATAAACATTTTTTGTGCATGTTATGGTGTTCTTATATTTTAGACAACATAATAAAAAAAATGACGCGTAAAAGTTTTATTTTGAAGTATTGATTTTATAGTATGGATTCTCAATACTATTTCATCATCATCATCATCTGCCTAGCCTTTTCCCAACATGTTGGGGTCGGCTTCTAGTCTTACCTGATACAGCTGAATACCAGTGTTTTACATGGAGCGACTGCCTATCGGACATCCACAACCCAGTTACTGAGCAACACGATACCCCTAGGTAAGACTGGATCAGTCGAGGGTTGCGGAAGTATCTCCAATTCCCGCGAACCCCGACGTAGGTGTGAGATGGAACACCGGGGTGGTTTTTTGTCAGTAGGAGCCTGACAGACCCCTCCGCCCACCCCAGGGCGGAGGACATCCATGAGGATTTTCCACCGCGGAAGGGAAAAAAAAGGTAAGACTGGATAAAGATCTTTCTCAATAATGTTTCATCATTTATTTGTATATTTATTTGCAAAAGCTTTACGGATAGACCGCGGTCATCATGATGGTTAAGGTACTCCATTTCATACCGAGTCTCCTCTGTGCCTCGGAAAGTACGTAAAACCGTTTGTCCCGGCCGTCATTCGTAGACCCTTGACAGTCGTTATAGGTAGTTAGGAGCTAGAAAATCTGACAACCAGTCTTACTAAAGGTACCGTGTTAGTCACTCCATGTAAAACACTAGTATTCAGCTGCATGCGGTTAGACTGGGAGCCGACCCCAAGCAACATAGTTCGTAGAAGGCTAGATAGATGATTACATTTTCACAAAAACAAAAAATTAATCTGATAACTATTCTGACTATTAAGGTACAGTATAGTCGGACATTTATTTTGTATGCAGGCCAAAATATTCATCTTTCTACAACAATGGCAAAATTAATTATATTGTGTGCGTAATAACTTTAGATTTGACTGCTGAGTACACACAATTGTCTAGGTTCAAGTAGCTACAAGTCAACTGCCTATATACCAAATACCTTGTTTCACTGGATATAATGAAAAAATAATAATTATGTAACAAGGTGATGGCTTGTAACAAAATTACTGTCAGACAAAACTGGTCGATCTTTGGAACAGGTTTTAATGTATTTTTGTATAGAAATTAGGCAGACAAACAACTTCTTTTAATAACCTATAATAACCCACTGCTGGGCAAAGGCTTTCCTAATTCAGATATTTCTCAGCACGCTTTCTTCAAAGAAAATTTTAAAATCTACAGCAAAAAGTTGTAAAGTACGACCAAAACTACGATATTCCTCTCAAGAAAACTGTAACAACATTCGCAATATTTCTACGAAACGAGGTCCCACAAGAAACAGGTGAGGCTCACCGTAACGATTACCGCAACGATGTGAGTTCCCGTGAAAAACGACTCGATTGAGTGGATGCAGGTGTTCTTGCGAGAGATGACGTCATTCTACTTGGATGATGTAGTGCGTGGGGAATATTGGTACTAGGGGAACAGGATTGGGAACAACTATGTAACTTGTTATATTGTATCGTTAGAATGGATGGTTTTCCAAAAAGAAATACATATTTACTTGATCTGTTGGGAAGCATCTAATTGTATAATTTCGATAACAATGCATGGTTAGCTATGTGATGTCATTTCAAATCCATTAAGGCGGACCGCACAAGATGTGTTTTTGATGAGTGAGAATAAAATAATGCTTGGATATCGCTCAATACTTATATAATACAACTTTGTTTAGTGTTTGCTTAACGGCTGAAAAGGGGTTATACCTATCATTATGAGCAACTATACGAACTCAGAGTTCGGCGATTTTAGAGTTCTGGACTCTAAAAGCCGCTCCCAAAAGTAAATGGTTTAAATGTTTTGACTTTGACAAAAATATGGTTGTATTTGGTCAAGATATGTGCAAAAACTTTGCATTTCCTTCAGTCAGTAATTTGCTTTTCTAAAAACTTTAAACATTACGCTCTTCAACTATTTACACTTAATCTTCCCTCATGCCCATAATTTGTTTTATCGTCCATTACGGGGCATACAGGACACTTGCCTCAGTCGCATGTAGACACATGCGTCTATGTATATCTACGATGTTTTAGTGTGTCGTCACAATGATTCAGTTAGCGTCGCGTGCAATGCGTTTGTGTTGCTGTAACTTCTACATCTAGGTACATCAATTACTCTACGCGAGCAGATGTACGTTTTGGGGTAAGTTAAATGTTTGGTACGTTTGCAAGGATTTATTAAAAACTTGATTGCATAGTCCATCATCATTCGTTGAGTTGCTTACTCACTCTTCTTCATGGAGACTTCGAATTTGATTGGTTAAAAAGAACAATATTGAGGACTTCGAATTTGCCAGCTCAAGCAAAACAAACATTTTTATAATAAATAATAATAATAATAATAATATTTGGGGACATTTTACACACGGCCATCTGACCCCAAACTAGGGAGACCCTGTACTATGGGTGTCAGACAGCTGATATACATACACAAATACATTTTTTTTTTTGTAAATACATACATATATAGATAAACAACACTCAGACACAAGGCAAACACAAGTGCTCATCACACAAATGTTTACCCTGGGCGGGAATCGAACCCGCAACACGCTGCGCAGCAGTCGATCGCTCAGCCACTGCGCCAACCGTCATCTATTATTCTTTTCTAAATAAATAAGTATTTAAGCACAAATTGATGTACTTATTGAAGTAGCTCATGCCATGATAAAACTCAGTCAGTTGATAATACAATAGTAAGCCTAATTCCGCAGGGTGAGCTGAACTTAGATTTAAATAATAATTATACCACTCGAGATTTCTATTTCAAGCCTGCAGTTTGATTTAGACTTAAAAATCGAATGCAATGACAACAACTAAATGACAACTGCAGCAGTATTACAAAGTATGATTCAATTCAATCCTAATAAATAAATCAAAGCTGAAACAACTGCTTACAAATCTAATGTAACCAGCTTCCTCACGTGCAGCACAATATTATCGGGAGTCAGAGATTGTAACTACAAACGGTTCGTTCCCCACGTGCTCGCATCTCGACAAATCGCATTTACGTCACCCGCTATCAAGGTGGTGCCTTTGGAAACATTAGTACGTTAGTGCTGCAAATTTTGTTACAATGGAACCGTCTGATGTGTTGGAGCCGTGCAGATTATCTGAGATGTGCTTTGCAGTTTGCAGTATGTTTTAGATGATAAAAATGGCTTATAAATTTCCATTGCTATGTTTTTTCAGGGATTTTCAGTACAGCAACATAAGAAATAATAGGCGACTCAAACAATAGAACAAACAGTATATTAAAGGTATAAATTGACAACATTGGTTCTGTAAACGAAGGCGATCTATCGGCGAGTGCGTGTGGGCGGCGTATGTGTCCCCGCGGAAATCGTCACGCTGTTATAGAAGCGTTGACATATTCCCAGCTCTGGATAGCTTAGCAGCTTTCAAGTTCCGCTTCATCATCAGGCCTTGGGAGCGGACAGATTCTGTTGAGTGCGCGGTCCCTCGTGTTGTATTAACGTCAGCGACGCGCTTCACATCATCTGATCCCGGAAACAACTATTTGATACGTCCGAGACGCCAGTACAACGGTAGAGCATTCTCTTCCTTTAGTATGACCAAGTCGTCTATTATATATACGTAGGGTCTCCGCGGATTTAGTGCGCCACTTGGTTCTCGTTTGGAGCTCAGCAACACCTCTGCAAGACGTCTGGTATTGCAGATATCTAGGTATAGGCAGCGGTAGCCACTTACCATCAGATGGACTGTCTGCTGATTTGCCATCTCATTACATAAAACAAGGCGTAAAGTGGTAAAAGTTCATCTCAAGGCAAATACACTTCTATGTGGGATAGTTATTGATATGATTAGAATACATTTTTCTTTGCCCAAGCGTTGATTTTTCTCATGACTAAATTCCATGGCAGAAGTTCGAATATTGATGACGATGACATTATATTCGTTTGTCACCGTTTGCGGTCTCGGTCAGCTGTAACCACATTCTGTAGTTTGCATCAATATATACAGTGATATAGCTCATTATAACCGTAATTAATTAAACTGTTAAAAATAAGTATTTAATAGTAGTTTCATAGTCTATACTATAAAACTACTATTAAATACTTATTTTATACATTGAGTTTAGTCATTTAGTAGTACTTAGTAGTAAAGTACTAAGAAAAAAAAAATGTTGGTCACAGCTGTAGTTCCTTTACTTACACACTTTCATTGACATCGTGACAAACAATTTGTCTTTTCGTACATTTTGAACGTGTAGTTGTAGGTGCAAGAACCGGCTAAAAATTTTAAAGCTAAGTGGTTTATAATCATGTACTAAATCTATGGTAAAAGTTTGCGTAGCGATACGGTAACAGTAGCCACTTTGTCGACAGTAACTCAACTGTGATCTTCTCCAATTTTTTGGATCAATAAGTCTATTATGCTAAGTAGTTCAACTGCTGCACAAAGGCCTCTCTAAAATTACAATAGAAATCCTCAATTTTTAAAACTACTTTCAGCAACATTGTTATTTCCATTCACCTACTTCTAACTCTAATAAGACAATGTTTCCGCAGAAAATCCTAAACCACACAAAAATATTATACAATTTCTCTCCAAATAATTCCAGTTTGTTCTATCGAGCAGCTTTCAAACCCAATAACCAGACGAAAAAGGCTAAAAGCCACTGAATTGAATTCAGACCGGTTCAAAAGAGGTTTCCCTTCCGGAAGCCACGCAGGCGTCACAACCATGCTTTGAAATTGTAATAAAGCTGCAATCATATGTGTTTCAAAGCAGCCAAAGTGTGTTTTTATAAGAGATGACAGTGGTGACATCGATGTAGGAAGGCAGGGAGTAGGCACCAATACTGATTTTAATTTATTTAACCTATCCAGTAAAGATAAATTGATTAAAGTTAGATTAAACGACAGAATAAAGACATCCAAAGAAAATTTGAACTTCCAAAACGAATATACGAATATACAAGAAATCATGACCGAATTCGAGTTTGAGATGCAAGTCTGTCACTGATTTCTGATTCGAAATTTCTGAGTATGTGCTTCACATTTTTGAAAAACAGAAAAGTGCCAAGCGCGACACATACGCTTCTAAAACCGAACATGTGATGCCAATGCAGCATACGATCTTGCTTAGGTATAGCCAGTTTTGCGAAACTTTTCCTCTACCAAAGAGATTTTAGGAACACTATCAATAACTTTAGTGAACAAACAAAGTTTCAACTTCATAATACCACAAATTATGAAGAAGTACGTCACCTAACTCACTTTGCCGCATCCAAAGTTCCAACTGGATTTTAAGAGCGAACTGAACCTTTTGCTATGGAAATGCAGTGAAGATGCATGCTTGAACCGTGCATAGTAGATTGGATGTAAAATTTTGATTCAGCACATCCTTTGTGCTTGGGAGTGGTGGCAGACTTTGTAGATTTATTACTGTCATACGTGGTCGGTTTAATTGAAAATTTTATATTTGAATGGAAGAAAGACAATATATTTATTTGGCATAGAGACAATATTAACAAAGAAAAAAGTAAAACGAAAAGATAAAGAGTGTGTGGTATTGTGAGTAAGTGGTTTAGGGGCTGGAAGTCTTTACGAAGTTCGGTTGTGCATGGACAGTTGGGGCTGATGGAGCCCAGAATTCACGTTGTCTGAAATATTAGGCTACTATTTTCATAATAATTCCACAAGATACACATGTGGGAGCCAGGTGCCAAGTATGCAAAGAGTACAATATATATACAAAGTATGCCAGAACTTCATATTGTTAATTAACTTTGTTCTTTACAAAAAAACGTTGTTCCATATTAGAAATTTCTCCTTTATCGTGTGTGCGTTTACATACAAATGTACGACCTAGCTTTTAAATGACTGTTCTTTAAACAAATTATGTCATTACTATACGATCCACTCTTACCACTTACAATGCTGCAATCACACTTAAATTTAACTATCAAAAGAACATTAGTCACAATTAAACTGAAAACTAAAGCAGGTGGGGAGCTAAATGCTTTACAGAGGGCGAGGGCTGCAAATTTTCAAATCCTCCGGGTCCTATAACTCTGCCCTTCGGCAATTTCGATTAAAACTCGGCAAAGGCTAATGTTGTGGAAATCAAACAAAATAGAAGTAAAATATGGATTTTACCATTTATTAACCACAACATTAAAAATATAGCGAGTCACAATAGAAACTCGAAGGAAAAAGTAATGGAGACATTTTTCATAGATTTAACATAGAAAAAACCATAGACAACTAGAGTTGTCATACCAAAATGCAGAATGCAACGCTGATATTCTCACATGATGTGTTGCATGATAATTTTAAGTTACATTTTTATGTTCTGTACTGAACATAAGTTGGGGCGGGCAAAGTGCACCACTCAATTTATATAGACTTGAATTTACTTAACAAAAAACTTATTTAAACTGAGCTATACTAACATTTTTAGTCTTAAACTATTGGTTAAGCAACTAATGTTAAACTAAATCTAACATAGAACAGAATTATAATTCTAGTGTAATTTCAACACTTTCTTAATATTAAACAAGTGCTTAATTTTAACTTAATATTAATTAAAAGATAGGTTTAACAAATTTTAATTTTCCTTAAGAGGTAAAGGACACAACTTAGTGTAAGATCTAACATAGGTTTTATTTTTACTACCCATTTTTACTTCAGCCACTCTTACTCTACCGTCTGGTCCAGGGAAGGTTTTTACAATTCGCCCCATGGGCCAGTTAAAAGGAGAAATATCTTTTTGTTTTATTATTACTAACTGTCCTTCCTTTAAATTATCCTTCTCATCTTTCCATTTTGGTCTATTCTGAAGTGAATTTAAATAATCTGAAGACCAGAGTTTCCAAAAATCTTGTTTTAATTTATTACATAAGTCCCAGAATCTAAGTCTGTGAACTGACGTTTCAGTGAGATTAACTTCTGGGTAACTTGTTAGTGAGGTACCAATTAGGAAGTGACCAGGCGTCAAATAATTTAAATCTGAAATATCACTACTCAACGGAAGGAGAGGTCTAGAATTGAGAATGGACTATATCTGAATAATTACAGTATTAAATTCTTCAAATGTTAAAGATATATTACCAATAACTCTCTTAATATGGTGTTTAACACTCTTAACACCGGCCTCCCATAGGCCACCAAATTCGGGAGAATAACTTGGAATGTATTTAAATTTTATAAGATTTTTTGAACAAAAACTCTCTACATCATTTATGTGAGGTTTAGATGAATGTAAGTTATATAATTCTCTAAGCTTATTATCAGCACCTTTAAAAGTTTTAGCATTATCACAATGTATGTAGGATGGTAATCCTCGTCTACCTATAAAACGCTGAAGGCATGCCAAGAATGCTGGTGTTGTCATGTCACTCACAAGCTCTACATGGATAGCCTTAGTGGCAAAGCAGACAAAAAATGCTACATAACCCTTTCTTATTAATGGCTTTCGAACCCGTGCAACTTTTATGTCAAATGGACTACAGAAGTCGACTCCAGTAATTTGAAATGGCCTAGACATTGATATTCTTTGTGATGGTAGTGAACCCATCAACTGCCTGGCAGCTACAGCTTT
Organism: Charanyca ferruginea; assembly: GCA_947361185.1. Taxonomy (NCBI): domain Eukaryota; kingdom Metazoa; phylum Arthropoda; class Insecta; order Lepidoptera; family Noctuidae; genus Charanyca; species Charanyca ferruginea. The sequence goes on along the minus strand of OX376056.1, from coordinate 18,053,924 downwards.
AAGACGAAAGCATTTAATACATTTGTGAACAATTTTCTTCACTTCTCTAATGCCATTTAATAACCAAAATTTTTGTGAAAGAGAGCTTAAAACTAATTTGGCTCCAGCATGTAAAAGCCTTAAATGTTCCGATTTTATGATCATATCAGTAATGTGATTTGATTTAGGCATGATCATCGGATGCTTTTTGTCATAGGACTCTTAAGATTCTATTACCGTCTAAAAAGGGATGCAAACTATTGAAATTTGATTTTAATTGTAAACCCTTTTCTAGCAACTCTATTTCCTTCGGGAATGCCATATGCTGAACATATCTTATAATAATTAAATTAGAAGATTGTAGCTCTTGCGGCAATAATGACCCTGTCTTTCTATCATTGGGTTTTAAACTGTTGTGTTTAAATCGCAAGATAAGAGCAATCAGTCTTTGAAGTTTGTAATAACTAGAGTATTTATAGAATATATTATTTAAATCATTATGAGGATTTTGATGTTGTACATTGCACACAATTTCCTTTGCCTCATCAGAGGGTTCTGAATGATTACTAAAAAAAACTAGAACTATATGTTGAAATTGTTTATCTGACAGATAAGATGGACCATACCACCATAGCTGGTTGTCCTGTAATTTATTTGGAGCTATACCTCTCGACAAAAGGTCTGCTGGATTTTCAACTCCTTTAACATGTAACCACCTAAACTCTTTGGTAAGAACCTTGATGTCCCTAACTCTATTTGAGACATATGCTCCTCTCGGATTATGTGAATTCAGCCAAGCTAATACTACCTGGGAGTCCGAGTATAAAATAACTTTTGTAGTTGGATATCTAATTAATAGAGTTTTATAGACTCTAGAAGAGAGTTCTGCAAGAAGGAGAGCACCATTAAGCTCTAGGTTGGGAATGGTAAGTTTTTTACTAAGAGGTGCAACACGGGACTTTGAACACAATAAACTGACATTTACTTCCCCATTATTGTATAAAACTCTTAGATAAAGACAACAACCTACAGCATTTAAAGAAGCGTCATAATACCCAACTAACTCTACTGACTCTATGTTGATTAACTCTACATTTACAACAGGCCTAGGTATTTTTATTGTGCCCATGTCATTTAATTTTACAGAAAATTGTCTCCAACTAATGAGCAAATTACTAGGTAATGGAGAGTCCCAATTGAGCTTTGACTTCCATATTTCTTGCATTAATAACTTTGCTACAACTACTATGGGACCCATTAACCCAAGTGGGTCAAATATTTTCCCTATAAAACTTAAAACTTCTCTTTTAGTTTGGAGGCTATTGTTATTGGTCATAGGACACGAAAATAATAATTTATCAGAATGAACATCATATTTTAAGCCTAACGTTTTAATTATATTGTCTTTATTGAGATCAACTTTTTCAAAATATTTAATATTATTAGGTAAATCACTTAACAACATAGGAGAGTTAGAACACCACTTGTGTAAGTTGAAACTACCTAACTTCATCAACTCTATTAGTTGTCTTTTTAGTTCCTGTAAGAGGACTAAACTGTCAGCCCCACATATGACATCATCAATGTAAGTATTTAGCTTCAGAGCCTGGGCAGCCAAAGGGTATCTGTCCTCATATAATCGAGCCAGCTCAACAAGACACCTTGTACTTAGAAATGTTGAGGCTTTAAGGCCGTAAGTAACAGTCTGTAACTGCAGGCATTCGATGGGCTCACTAGGACTTTCCCGCCACAGAATATTTTGTAATGGCCTGTACATCTCAGTAATTGAACACATCCTAAACATTTTCTCAATATCACACATAACTGTATATTTGTAAGTACGGAAAAGTATAAGAATGTTAAATAAATCGTTTTGTACTGTTGGTCCATTCAACATAACGTCGTTTAGTGACAATCCATTTTTGGATTTCATATTTCCCCCAAAAACAACTCTTAACTTTGTCGTTTTACTATGCTCATTGAAAACTGCATGATGTGCAAGAAAATACACAGCACCATTATGAATATCATAGTGACTAACATCAACCTTCCTTGCATGACCTAGCTGTTTATACTCATCAATAAAATGTTTGTATTTTAAAAAATATTCAGGATCTCTCTCAAACTTTCTTTCAAGAGTATGAAATCTATGCAATGCCATTGAAAAAGAATCACCAATATTTAGTTCTTGTAAAGGAACTTTAAGAGGAATATCAACAGAAAAATGATTATTTTCTAATTTAATTGAATTTTTGAAACATTCTTCTGCACTTTTAAATTCTGAATTCTGCAAATTAGATTCCTCTGGCAGCTTCTCTGCTAACCAGAAGTGCTTCATAATACTTTCTAAATTGTCATCAACTTCCTCTTGAATAACAAAATTTGAGACAAGATTTACATTTGATTTATTAAATTTGTATTGATTTTCAATCGTGCCAGCAACAACATGACCAAACAGTGTGTTTTGTAATATAAGTCCATTGTCTAATTTGACAATGCCATCTATGATAACTTTAGAATAAAAATCAACTCCTAACAACAATGATATTTCTGATGGAGCATTGAAATTATCATCAGCAAGTTGTACATTTGCAGGAATTTTAAATTTGGAAATGTCAAAATAATGTTGAGGTAAGTTAGTGGTTATTGTTTCCACAATGTGACATTTTACTGAAAGTTTTATATTAAATGATGAACATTGCACTAATATGGTAGCACATTCACTTACTTTGTTTGGTTTATTGCCCAAACCAATAATATTAGAATCTTGACACATGGGTGTCAACTTAAGTTGTTCAACAAGTGACCGTTTGACAATACATACTTGGCTACCACAGTCAAGCAGTGCCTTTACTTGAATTTCTTTACCAAATGTGTCAATAAGCTTAACCTTCATAGTAGGTAGCAAAATATTAGCTTGTTTTAATGAAATATTAGAATATAAGGATATAGCCTCATTTTCTTTTTTCTCATCTTCATGCAATAAGGTGTTGTGATTACCCTTACATTTTTTGCATTTAAAAGATAATTTACATTTGTCAACATGGCTTCTCAAACAAGTTGTGCACAATTTATTATCTGTAACAAACTTTAAACGCTGTGCAACAGTTGCAAACTTGAATTTAGGGCAAGCATATATAGGATGCTCAGTTTTATTACAATAACTACACAATACATTGGAATGTGCAGTATGATTTGAGACTCGCACTGTAGCCTTGGATGAGTTCATGATTATGACCTTTGAGGGGAATAAGTATCCTCCAGCGCCATAGCACGCTTTTCTAAAAAGTCTAAAAATTCTGTCATAGTTGGTAAAACTCTAGGATCTCTGTCTAAATGAAATGATCTATGGGTATATAAATCTAGTTTTTTAGAGAGTAAACACAATAGAAGACGATCCCAGCTATCTACTGGCTCCTCAAGATTTTTTAATGCATTAAGTTGGTGCTTAATTTGAGAGACAAAGGTTCTTATAGAGACTGCAGTTCCCTTTTGCATTGTTGGTATATCCAAAATTAAATTTAAATGATTACATATTAAGCGTGTCTTGTTATCATAACGCTTTTTTAATAAATCTAATGCTTCCTTATAAGAGTGACTTACAAGCGGCAGGTTAACTATGACTGACAAAGCTTCATCAACTAGGTACTTTCTTAAATAAAATAACTTTTGAACATCAGTCAAAGTACTGTTATTATCAATGACAGCAGTAAATAACTCATAAAAAGGTTTGAACTTTGTAAATTCTTTGCCATCAAACATAGGAATTTCTACAGTCGGTAATTTAGAAGATGAAGTACATGTGGATCGAGAAGATTCAGATTGTGTAAGCATACGTATTGTTTCATTAATTTTAGCAAGAGTTTTAAAGAATCGTTCTTCAAATATGCCTACATCCTCAGAGTCCTGTCCATCCAAGCTCAATATATCTAACTGAAGAGATTCAAACTGTTTTAAGGAACTAATAAGTTTATCTTTCCTTGCCTCTAACCCCTCGTTTACACCAAAAAACAAGTATAATACATGTCAAATACACAACTTGTATAAAACATGTCCAATACATGTCTTGACACAACTTGTCTGAGACTTGTAGAATACATGTATTATACATGTTTTGTTTTATCTTTTGTTCACACCGGATTAGACTACAAGTTTCATACATGTATAAAACACTTTTTCGTTCACACCAGAGTCTGTGACAAGATTATACTTGTCTCATACAATGATAGCGTTCACACCAGCAAAATACATGTCTTAAATACATGTTTTATACTTGTCTTGTGTAAGGTATTGAGTTTTTTGTAAAATAATTGTTGCATACAAGTTTTTGACTGCATCCGTGCTAGTTGGATAACATTTATGTATTTTATGCAATGGAGTGGTCGTTAACACAAAATTTGGTATTAATTGAGCTTTTACATGAACATAAATGTTTATGGAATGCAAAAAATGAGGATTATAAAGACCGCAAGAAAATAAAGGATGCGTTGGAAGCTATAGCTGTCCAATTTTCTAAAGAATCCTCGATATATATGTAAGCGCATAACTTCCGAACGGCTGGACCGAATTGGATAATTATTTTTTTTTTGGTGTCGTTATTGTCAGGACAAGGTTTATACTTAAGAAAATTTTAGGTAGATTGGGCAGGTAGGTAGGGTAGGTAGGTAGGTAGGGTAGGTAGGTAGGTAGGTAGGGTAGGTAGGTAGGGTAGGTAGGTAGGTAGGTAGGGTAGGTAGGTAGGGTAGGTAGGTAGGTAGGGTAGGTAGGTAGGTAGGTAGGGTAGGTAGGTAGGGTAGGTAGGTAGGTAGGGTAGGTAGGTAGGTAGGTAGGTAGGTAGGTAGGTAGGGTAGGTAGGTAGGGTAGGTAGGTAGGGTAGGTAGGTAGGGTAGGTAGGTAGGGTAGGTAGGTAGGGTAGGTAGGTAGGGTAGGTAGGTAGGGTAGGTAGGTAGGGTAGGTAGGTAGGTAGGTAGGGTAGGTCATACAATGATAGCGTTCACACCAGCAAAATACTTGTTTTAAATACATGTTTTATACTTGTCCAATACATGTATTTGCACAACAAGTATAATACAAGTTTTTAGAAGACCAACGACAAATACATGTTTTATACTTGTCCCATACATGTATTTGCACAACAAGTATTAAATACAAGTTTTGTCTAAAACATGTTTTATACTTGTATTTGAGTGTGAACGATATTACAGACATTGCATAAAACTTGTAGAATACATGTATTATACCTTGGTGTAAACGCGGGGTAAAACGTCTACTGTAGCGGAAGCGATGTTCAATGGATCTTCTACAAAGTTTTGTATTCGCGTCAAAGTTGCTTTGCACGAAGCTCGCGACAATTTCAGCTTCTTTAGATCAGACATTTTATCGAAATGTACGTAATTCACTGGTAATAATACTTAATAAACCGCACAAACACTTTATACCACTTGTTTACACAACTTTATTCGTGTTTATGTTTACTTCGATGAACTGTCAAAGTCGATACGAAACGTCACGAGTGTCAAAGTCGAGGCGAGACGTCACGAGTGTCAAACTCAAATGACGTATACGGTTCTCAGGCAGGAACAGGAAATGCCGACCATTTATCGACGTCACGATCACGACGAAATAAGATGATGAAAATTGGTAAAAAACTTCATGTACATACCAAGTTAGCAGGAATTAGACTGAGCAGTCCACCCAAATCCACAGAATTTCGATTGACGATCCGAAATCGCACCAAACTTTGCGATAGTTCACGCGTTTCACTGGCGCAAAACCGCCGTTGAATTTTTGAACTTGTAGCTTGAAACGAACACCCAGAATATAGTCGGGGCGTAGTTATAAACTCGTACCAATTTGGAAATTTTAACAAAATCTGACTTGAAACTGGCGTAGATCTTTGTATTTCTATGTAGGTAATCACCCAGAATATTGTGTTAGGACTAGACTAACAATTAACATTAGGTTATGTAGGGTAGTGTACGGAATAAAAGAAATGAATAATCATACAAGCATTTATTGTAAACTAAGACCTTTTAAATTCAACGGCGCATTAGTTAACATCAGCAATGACATCACACCTCAGCCTTAATTAAGTTTCATGAGATAAGTTTAATGTTTAAGTAAGTTAAGTTAATTAGTTCATTAAGTTAAGTTAAGTTAATTAAGTTAAGTTAAGTTTTAATGTTTAAAAGCATACACGGCATTACACGGTACACAAAAATAGTACAGGGATAGCACAAGTATACACGCATAAAATAGTATTCACATATTTAAATACATTAACTCAAATTTAACTGACCTGGTCTTGCTTTAACGGATAGCAATATTTCACGTAGTAACATAACCACTTTAAGGTCTTTACACTTCGGCGTCGCAGGAGCAAAGTGACTTGCGGACGGCCGTTCCGCCGTTTATATAGCCATGCACAAACAAGCGTCGCCAGCCAACCGTTACTTGATTCTAACAAGAAAGCGGTTGGCTGATAAAATAAATGACAAGTGGGTACTGAATTTACTAGAAATCCTAACAGCTCGGCCATCCTGCTAGAGCAAGTCCCTTCGCTCAATGAATTAATACTCAAAATTATAATGATATAATTAATTTATCGAATTTAGTTATCTATATATAACTAGAATGTCAACAGTTTGCGTGATTCTCCATTATTGATAAATTAGTATTACAATGAATATTACAATATTTATACAGAAATAATTTAGTTCCATAAACAGTTATAAGTAAAAAGAAATACTAATAATAAAAATATAATAATAAAAGAAAAGCAACTAACACTATTTACAAGCAAAATTTGGTTTTAGTTTCAGCACGGGAAATACAATATTTGAATTTCAACTTAATATAAATCAATTCTAATAATTGTTAATTATATAATAATAAATTGCAGCAGATAATTAAGCAGTATATCCTATGTTGTATCGTTCGATTGCTCGGATTCCGATGCAACGTTGGCGCATTCGGAATCCGAACTAACAAAGTTTTGATTAAAACTAAGCCACGGTTTCATTTTGTCTACGGCAATAATGTTTTCGTAATTACGACAACCCTTTTTTCGCGTGAGGGGGGTATCTGTTACTAAATAACGATCATTGAGCAAAACTTTAACGATCCTAGTAGGGTCCTCGAAATTTCATTATTAGTTCTTTGGACTTATCAGTATTCGGGATTTCCCTTCTCACACTTACTAAATCTCCGACTACATATGATTTGTTGTTAATACGCTTTGAATCAAGCCTTACCTTATCTTTTATCTGTTGGTTATTGATTCTTTCTCTCGCTTTGCTTCTTTCTTTTTCCAGATCTTCTGACGAAATACTTTCTATGACTTCGTCAAATCAAACTCAAACTCAAACAAACAAACTCAAACTTAAACTATTTTAAAATTTTCATAAACTATGTTCATATTTGTATGTCATTTGGCAAAACATAGCGCACTATGTACCTACTATTTATAAGATCTATTTAATGTAATTACCTATGTTATACAAATAAATTATTCTGATTCTGATTCTGATTCGTCGATGACTTCACTGAGCCTGTTCTCAGTCTGACTTTTTAATCAGACGCCAAATAATAGCTCTGAGGGGCTCTTACCGGTGGTTTTGTGCACTGTAGTGTTAAGACCAATTTGTACATCAGGGATGAATTCGTCCCATGTCCATTCATCCTTGCCATGCGTTTTGGTAGAAAGGGCATCGACGATTGTCCTGTTAAATCGTCCCACCTGACCATTGGCTCTCGGCGTGGCAACTGCGTTGAGGATATGTTTTATACCCAACGATTTGGTAAACGATCGAAAGCTATTACTTGTAAAGGAAGTACCTTGATCGGTGATTAACCTAACAGGTGTTCCAAAATAAGTTATGTGTTCTCGTAGCACTCTTATTGTAGTCGATGTTTTTGTATTCTTGACTGGTGAAATGTTAATGAACTTTGTAAAACCATCTATTATAACTAAAATATAAACATTACCTCTTTTGCTCCGAACGAACGGTCCCAGGTGATCAGCATGGATAGTATGGAAAGGTATTTCTACCTTTGGAATTGGGTGTAACTCACCTTGCTGTTTCCCCGTCGTGCCCTTGTGGTGTGCACACTCTAAACATGATCGGAAACCAAAATGACCAATGTCATCATGGTTCATTTTAACAACCTGCCAACGCACTCCTTTCGGTACTACCCATCGAACACGATCAGCTCAGTTATAATTTAATAGACGATACACTTTACCGTTTTTTAGTTTGTAATTCTTGACTATTCCCAAAACATTTTCGGATTCCGGATCAGCCAAAATTAGTTTAATCCGGGAGATCTCTTCGTCGGTGGATTGGACCGTTGCGATCCAATCTTCCGTTTCGGTTGATAGAACGTCAAGTATATGATCTTCTATAACCGCCTTGCCCACGGGATTCCTACTTAAAGCGTCTGCGTGCATCATACCTGAACCTGGCCTATACTCTATTTCGCAATCAAACTCTTGAAGTTGAACCCACCAACGAGCGATTCGTGAAACTAGATCACGCTTTATCAGTGTCGTTCGAAGCGCGTTACAGTTCGTTAATATTTTAAATGGAATGCCAAGAAGATAGCAAGTGTTTCTAGTTCAAAGGAATGCATCCGTTGTTCATCCGGAGTAGTTTTCCGACTGAAGTAAGAGACCGGTTTGAGAAGACCTTCATCGCATTTTTGCATAAGGATCCCCGCAATGCCGTATTTGCACGCGTCAGTGTGTAACTGAGTCTCCTTTTCGGATCATAAAGAGCCAATATCGGACGAGATATAAGAGCTTGCTTCGAAGAATCGAATGAATCATTTTGTTCTTTAGTCCACTTCCACTGACAGTCTTTTTTCAAAAGATCCGTCAATGGTTTACAAATGACAGCAAAACCTTTTACAAATCTACGAAAAAAAGCTGGCCAAACCGATAAACTGCCTCGTTTCGTGTTGGTTCTTCGGAACCGGGAATTTAGCCACTGCTTCGATTTTGCGAGTGCCTGGTTTAATACCTACAGGGCTGACTTCGAAACCTAAGAAATCTATTTTATCAAAGAAGAAATGACATTTGGAGAGCTTTAACGTTAGTTTTCCTTTGCGTAAAAGAATTAGAAGAAAAACAATCTTTAAATCTATTAAGTAGGCATTGCAATTGAACCTTTTGTTCTTTCGTAATTGTGGGACCAACGGACAACTGTTCTTCTAAAACCGATTTATCAGAAGACAATACGGAAACCTCTCGAACTAGAAAAGGCACGCGTCAATATATTTTTGTTAAAGTTTATTTGTGATTCGCTCATATTGAACACTATTACTTTACCTATACCCGATTTAAGATTGTATTCTCCCGGAAATAAATAATATTCGCTACCGAGGCTACCTCTCACAGAACCATTGACATATATCTTCCCATTGTATTGATTGCACGAATTTACTGGAATGGTAACTATTCCGCATGGTGCCAAAGAAATTATTTCTGAAACCCTCAAAAATAGTTTATGATCTGCACCAATCTTTTCAAAAATTATTTCACTAGGTGTTTTGGTAATAATTATGTCAGTTAATTCCGTAAAAGTGTGTCCTAATAACACAGGATATTGTAACGCATGATTTTCGACGATTATAATTTCAATATTTGCTTCTATACCTTGAACGTTCACATCAACTTTAGACCTACCCAATGGACTAACATTATTTCCACCTATTGCTCTCATCAAGGGCAAATCTTTGGTGTCAACGGATAGATTTAAACTATTAGCTTCGCTTTCTCTAATGAGGCTACATTGGCTACCTAAATCAACGTGACATACTAATTCCGTATTGTTAATTAAAATGTTGAAAATATATTTAGAGTTAGACTCACCTGACGTTAGTTCCGACACCAATTTTTCTTCAACAGTTTCCTTTTGGCTGCTGTCTTGTGGTTTTTGTTTCCTGAACCTACAATAGGTGCTTAAATGGCCCAACTTACTACAATTAGTACACGTTGTTGGTGTCTTCTGGCATTGGATACTCTTGTGACCTTCTTCATTACAGTGTGGCATACTAACCATTTAGATTCAGAACCGTTTCGTTTGGTGGGGACGGTCGTACTGGTAGCTCTCCTGTCATGTTTACGGCTTTTTTCCCCAGTATCTCTAATAGAACCTATTTTAACCGTTTTTATGTACTTCAGTACCTCTTCAGGCTCCCGAAATTGAGCAGCTTGGGTGCCGACTCTGGTAGCGCGGTCTTCGACCCCGATTAGAATACAATCTACCGCTTAACGACCTTTTATGCCGCATCTATTTAGTAGATTAGTTTTTTCGTAAAAGTAGTGCTCCAATGATTCGCCATAACGGGCTTTTTATGCTAGCATTGCTATTAAAAGTTCCGCGTAATCGTCCCGACAAGGAAAATTTTTTTACCAACTTTCTCTTCCATTCTGTCCAGGAGTAGAGGACTGTGCTGAGACCCTGGTACCAAACCTTTGCAACACCGATTAATTTTGGTAGGGCAAAATGGATAGTTTCTCTTTCGTCCCAACCATAGATCTCTACACACTCCTCCACCTTAGTAAGCCACATCAAGATAGTCTGGTCTTTTGTCATTGGATCAAATCCCGGAATGACATTATTCAGGGAAAGTTTGGAGCCAGATCGACCTTTTACGTCTTTAAGAATTTCTAAAAACTTATCTAAGATACTGTTAGTATTATCTTTATCATCTAAATTAGTGTTTGCACGTTTGTGCGACTGAACGTTCGGGGAATAATGACGTCGTTTTCTTTGCTTATCATTAGTTGAATGGTCAGATTAGCTACTAGTTCGTAGTCTTTTACTCCCCGCACGTCTGGCGCATACCATATTATCATTAGTTTTACGCGTTCGTTGATTAAGTTGTTTAAGCGATGATGATCGACCACCTGAACTGCTACTAGAATAATCTACGCGCCTTGAATTTTGTGATCTACGGCGTCGACGTACTTGATCTTTGAGGTTGACCGTTACGAGGGCAGATAATTAAAGACTCGTCGCTTGACGTATGCGGTGAATTCACCTGTTGCTGATCCGCGCTTGCAGCCGCTTCTCCGGTAGACATGACTTCGTACCCACTTGACAGTGGTACCGTGCCAAGTTTCTTATACTTGGTAACAGCACTTGTGCCCAAGCCTTGAACTTGATAGCAGCACTGATGGTTAACGTGCCCAAGCCTTACACCTGACTTGATAACAGCACCGACGGTTAACGTGCCCAAGCCTTACATTTGACTTGATAACAGCACTGATGGTTAATGTGCCCAAGCCTTACATTTGACTTGATAGCAGCACTGATGGTTAACGTGCCCAAGCCTTACATTTGACTTGATAGCAGCACTGATGGTTAACGTGCCCAAGCCTTACATTTGACTTGATAGCAGCACTGATGGTTAACGTGCCCAAGCCTTACATTTGACTTGATAGCAGCACTGATGGTTAACGTGCCCAAGCCTTACACTTGACTTGATAACAGCACCGGCGAATAATGTGCCGAAGCCTTATACTTGATAGCAGCACTGATGGTTAACGTGCCCAAGCCTTACACTTGACTTGATAACAGCACCGGCGAATAATGTGCGAAGCCTTATACTTGATAGCAGCACTGATGGTTAACGTGCCCAAGCACTACGATGAATAACTGGAACTATTAGTAAAAATGATAGCATTTAGATATCATTCTAATATTTCGGAGAACCCTTAGCTGGAAGTGGTCAATATTGGTGAGTATTGAACTGATATAAAAGTAATTTTAAATGATAAAGTGTTGCAATAGTGAAAGCATTTTCAGAGGGTAGTCTTGGTAAAGCAGAGTAATAATGTAACGCTTCCAGAGGGTAGCCCTGGCAAAGCTGTGTTATGATGGATTGCTTCCAGAGGGTAGCCCTGGCAAAGCTGTGTTACGATGGATTGCCTCCAGAGGGTAGCCCTGGCAAAGCTGTGTTATGATGGATTGCTTCCAGAGGGTAGCCCTGGCAAAGCTGTGTTATGATGGATTGCTTCCAGAGGGTAGCCCTGGCAAAGCTGTGTTATGATGAATTGCTTCCAGAGGGTAGCCCTGGCAAAGCTGTGTTATGATGGATTGCTTCCAGAGGGTAGCCCTGGCAAAGCTGTGTTATGATGGATTGCTTCCAGAGGGTAGCCCTGGCAAAGCTGTGTTATGATGAATTGCTTCCAGAGGGTAGCCCTGGCAAAGCTGTGTTATGATGAATTGCTTCCAGAGGGTAGCCCTGGCAAAGCTGTGTTATGATGAATTGCTTCCAGAGGGTAGCCCTGGCAAAGCTGTGTTATGATGGATTGCTTCCAGAGGGTAGCCCTGGCAAAGCTGTGTTATGATGGATTGCTTCCAGAGGGTAGCCCTGGCAAAGCAGTGTTATGATGAATTGCTTCCAGAGGGTAGCCCTGGCAAAGCTGTGTTATGATGGGTTGCTTCCAGAGGGTAGCCCTGGCAAAGCTGTGTTAAGTTGTAGTGTTTACAAGAAGTAACTGGCAAAGCCGTGTTACGATAAAAATACTTCCATACCGCAATTAAATGCCATTAAAATACTTTAATGAGTGATATTAAATGTTGAATAGAAAACCCACTGACCAACATTATTGACACAATATTTAATAAAAAGAAAAAAATACACTGCATTATTGCACTAAGTAAGGCATAATGTCATTGCTCGTTTTATTAAAACGTATTCATTATTCACGATTTTGTAATAGAATAAAGATCATTCGATTCCTATTCCCATGATAGTTATATTTTAATAGCATAGACAAAAAAAATAAAAGCAGAATTTTCAACAGATGACCGATCCGTGGGCAGGATAAACGAGTAGATAGTTTTTGTATCGACTTTTACTCGTTTATCCCACTTCTGAATTGTTAGGACTAGACTAACAATTAACATTAGGTTATGTAGGGTAGTGTACGGAATAAAAGAAATGAATAATCATACAAGCATTTATTGTAAACTAAGACCTTTTAAATTCAACGGCGCATTAGTTAACATCAGCAATGACATCACACCTCAGCCTTAATTAAGTTTCATGAGATAAGTTTAATGTTTAAGTAAGTTAAGTTAATTAGTTCATTAAGTTAAGTTAAGTTAATTAAGTTAGGTTAAGTTTTAATGTTTAAAAGCATACACGGCATTACACGGTACACAAAAATAGTACAGGGATAGCACAAGTATACACGCATAAAATAGTATTCACATATTTAAATACATTAACTCAAATTTAACTGACCTGGTCTTGCTTTAACGGATAGCAATATTTCACGTAGTAACATAACCACTTTAAGGTCTTTACACTTCGGCGTCGCAGGAGCAAAGTGACTTGCGGACGGCCGTTCCGCCGTTTATATAGCCATGCACAAACAAGCGTCGCCAGCCAACCGTTACTTGATTCTAACAAGAAAGCGGTTGGCTGATAAAATAAATGACAAGTGGGTACTGAATTTACTAGAAATCCTAACAATTGTCTGGATGAGGTTCCGCCGCCGGCGCCGGGCAATGAGACTTCGTCCCACCGACTTGCTCCCGACAACCGCGTGCTCACGAACACGGCAAAAACCCGGAAAATCACTGATTCTATAGTTACTCAGTTTACAGTTACTCGAAGGACCACTAATGTTGTGGAAATCAAACAAAATAGAAGTAAAATATGGATTTTACCATTTATTAACCACAACATTAAAAATATAGCGAGTCACAATAGAAACTCGAAGGAAAAAGTAATGGAGACATTTTTCATAGATTTAACATAGAAAAAACCATAGACAACTAGAGTTGTCATACCAAAATGCAGAATGCAACGCTGATATTCTCACATGATGTGTTGCATGATAATTTTAAGTTATTTTAATTCCTGAAGTTTGGAATATGTTTGTTTCGTCTGACGTTTCGACGTGATTTCCAACTTGATTAATTGGGCTTCTTATATTAGTTAAGTTGTTATTGGAGTTTTGTATAAGCAGGTTTGATTATTACATTTTGCTTTTAGAACTGCCAGCCTCGAGTCATTGTTTTGTATGGACCATTTTTAAATATCGAAGGACCTGATTTTGTTTTTTAATTTATTCGATAGTTTGATGCTTTGATCTTTCAAACTGGTTTTTTTTTATGAAATGCCTGTACTCTAACCACCTATTTTCCCAAATAAATAAACGAGATAGGTTATGATAAAATAGCTAGTTCTAATGATAAAATAACTCTATTTGCAAAGTACATTTGTGTTCCATTTGTAATAATTCGATACGCGGCCATATGTGTTCCAAAAACAAAGGAAGATATGAAATAACAAGCTAGTGTTGTGAAACGTCCCGGTATTTGCATGGAAACTGGGATTGTTTTCAATTAGTCTATGTTAGGCGTATTATTATAGCAGAATGTTTGATAGTTGCTGTGATTTTCGATTTGGTTGAAATAATTCTAATGTGAGAAACAGTTACCTAAAATAAGTTTGTGACTTAGTAAATACATTGTGTTAGGTTTCAGTTTGACCCATTAACTCATTAAACGACTATACGTACTTTTTCTTAATTTCTTGTTTAAATTCTCTTGAGAAATTCCTGTTAATCTCATATCACCTTTCTTATTGCCATGTTTTGATAGCTCACCTCCACCAGACTGTTATAAAACGATTTTTTATTCCATAATACACCTTCGCTAACATATCCCTTAAATCCTAACCATAACAAAGCTTTGCTTTTTACAATATATCCAATATTTTTCAAGATCCCGTTCCGAACTTATGATAAGGTAGCAACACTAACCGTCGCCGGTGCAGCTTCCCACGGGCCACAAACATGGGCTCCCTTATTGAAAGCAAACACCATTAAACAGGAGCTTCGGGCGTTATTCTTTAACTTGCTTTTTTTGCAGGAGGGCACGAAGTTCGCGGTTTTGTAAATCTTATACTCCATACATTATGTCATTAGACAAAATTATAGCGTTCAAACTCTCTCGTTATTTATTGTAAATACAAAGAAAATGTTATAATAAACCGTCCGTGTGGTGTCGGACGTAAAGAATAGCACCATCCCATATCATCCCGTGGGTGCCGTAAGAGGCGACTAAGGGACTTACCAGAGAATGGGCAGCAGCGTTCTCTGTACCTTTGTAACAACCATACTGCGATCGCCAATCTGCCTGCCAAGCGTGGCGATTATGGCAAAACCCCCCCTTGGGGAGGCCTATGTCCAGCAGTGGACGTCTTTCGACTGGAATGATGAATATAAATATTGTAATTTTTTTTTTTAAAGTGTTAGAATGGAGTTTCTGGCCCGTTTTTTTCCATGCGAAACTACCTTTTTAACCCCCGACGTAAAAACGACGGGGTGTTATAAATTTGACGTGTATGTGTGTGTGTGTGTGTGTGTGTGTGTGTGTGTGTGTGTGTGTGTGTGTGTCTGTGTGTCTGTCTGTCTGTCTGTGGCATCGTAGCTCCCGAACGGATGAACCGATTTTGTTTTTGTTTTTTTTATTTGAAAGGTGAATTAGTCGGGAGTGTTCTTAGCTATGTTTGATGAAAATCGGTCCAAGATGGCCGCCGCTACAAAATAGCTAATCACATATTTTTTCACAACTCCATCAATATGGGTATCAAATGAAAGGGCTTCACTAGTAGAATACTTTACACTATGATAAATTTCAAAGCCAAGATGACCGGCACCACAAAATGGCGAATTACATTTTTTTTTTTTCACGACTCCCTCAATATGGGTATCAAATGAAAGGGCTTGACTAGTAGAATAATGCATACTGTATTGAAAGGGAATGAGGAATATTAATTAACTAACGAAATGAAAACTAAAAACTTGAAAATTAATTTTATAAACTCTAAGGGCCAAAGCACCGGTTCCCTGCTGTTTAAACAGCCGGCTGTTTAAACATAGGGTAGACTGGGTACGATTGTGCCAG
Source organism: Charanyca ferruginea (assembly GCA_947361185.1). Classification (NCBI taxonomy): domain Eukaryota; kingdom Metazoa; phylum Arthropoda; class Insecta; order Lepidoptera; family Noctuidae; genus Charanyca; species Charanyca ferruginea. The sequence continues at coordinate 18,038,010 of OX376056.1, read as the reverse complement.
AGTACGGTTGTGCCAGTTGGACGTAGTTACGCAAAAATAATCCAATCCACACTTTTTCCAAAATTAAATTATATATATACCAAACGCATTCTCAGGGTGATTGATATCTTTAATATCAAAAAAGATCCATGTGACGAAATACAACTTTAGACGTATCTACAACTTCTCAAAACCAGACTAAATTACATTTAAAAACTTTCAAATAAAAATTAAATTTAAAATTTAAAAAACCCCCAACGCAAAACATAAAAGCAATTATTTAAAAAGTAAAAAATAATATCTTTTGTTGAGCCATCAAATGTTTCTTCGTTGAAATGGCGCTATAATGTCGCGGCGGGGTACCGCTAAGTCAGCAATAGCTAAATAGGTAAAATAGCGAACTCATGGATTTACAATGAGATTTGTCTTACGCGGTACCCCGCCGCGACATTATAGCGCCATTTCAACGAACAAACATTTGATGGCTCAACAAAAGATATTATTTTTTACTTTTTAAATAATTGCTTTTATGTTTTGCGTTGGGGGTTTTTTAAATTTTAAATTTAATTTTTGGAAAGGGCAACTAGCCTTCCTATACTCGCGCGTTGGTCTGTGAGACCGACGAAACACATTTTCGTAATTATTTTAATGCACGAAAATCCTAAGAAGTCGAATTCCTTGCTAGCTGCCGGATTTGTTGCTAACTTCATTTAAGTGCACGCTGCGCGTGCTTGCGAAGTGCCAGTGTTGTAGTATTTGGCGAAAATCGGTCCGTGAGACCGACGTGAGTACAGGTGCAACTTTTTATGTAAGTATTAATGTAATATGTTTAGTGCATTTATATATTTTTTACAAACTTTGAATATTTTATGACGTTTGTATAGTAAAATGTATGTATGTTTGTTGCTCTATATTATATTTTGAACAATTTTGTTATTCTTTTTAGATTATACTTCATATCAAAATGGATGATGATCGAATCAGATTGCTGCTGGCTGAAAAAAGTTTTGGTTCTAGCTATGAAGATGAAAATTACAGTGAGGTGGAAGATTATGTGGAGGTACAAGAAAAGACACACTACACCGAGCAAGAAGACAATAATGACGAGTTATATGAGGTAGAAAGTAGTGAAGGAAAAAAAAATACTTTTGTTTAGAACATGCTGTGACCATATGCCCTGATTGTTATGGTGAGGGTCAAAACTAAGCCAAACATAGATAAATATGTCCTTTGATATGTTGTTTATTACTATCTAGAAGTTTATTTTGTTTTTAAAAAGAATTACAGATTTTATTTTTGTTTTCCTAGTACTTAAGAAAAAAATCTCAATTTCGAAGACTTATTTGTGATAGATTGAAAGTCAATAAAATAATGATTAAATTAAGTGTTATTTATACTATTTTATTTCATTATATCCTATACTTTGAAATATTCATGATATTTTTTGGGCTTCATAATACGAAAATATGTTGTAGGGGTACGAACTATGGGTCTGTGACACCGTGCGCGAGTATAGGTGTTACAAAAATTGGCGCGAGTATAGGAAGGCTAGATTCAAATTTTCTCAGTGCCTTTTAATGGTCTAATTGAAATAAATGATTTGACTTTGACTTTCAACTTAACCTAATAACTATCGTTATTTGGCTGCTTTTTCTCTAATCCATCTATACTAACACTATAAAGAGGTAATATTTGTTTGTATGTAGGGGGTAATCTCAGAAACCGCCCATCAGATTTCAATAATTCTTTCACAAATAGGAAGACACGTTATCTCTGAGTGCTATTGCATTTTCAAAAAATTAGGGATCCCTAAGAAAGTTCACGTGGACGAAGTCGCGGGCAAAGTGCTAGTGCTATAATAAATAGAGTGCCTATAGTTAAAAGGTTTGAGGTGTATGCAGTATTTGAGGTGGAGAAATATAGTGATGATACTGTCTATATTTTGCGATGTATGTTCTTCTTAATTAGAAAGGATCAAAATACTCGTCTTCTATCTACAGTTTCTGTTTTTATAGTTTTTTATGTATTAGGATATTTATGTTATTTATTTTTAGGTACTAACTATTATTTGCTGTGTACTTATTATTATTTGTTAAAAATGGGGACAGTCAGAGCATAACTCGAAAAAAGTTTTAGCTATAATGGGGCTAACGATAGCATCTTCCTAAACTTTACATTTTATAATAATTGTATTTCATTTGTAACCTGTTTTCTCTTTTTACCCGACTACGGCAAAGCCAAAGGAGGGTTATGATTTTGACAGGCTATGTATGTATGTATGTATGTATGTATGTATGTATGTATGTATGTATGTATGTTCATCTGTTCGCTCACAGCTCCCAAACCACTTATCAGAACTGAACAAATGAGGTATCGTTAGAAGCGTCTTGATTGTCCGCTGGTTATAGGCTATATAACGTGTCAACGAATCCAATGTGGCGCCCTCAGGCGGACAAAAAAAACAAGATTTAAAAAGAAAATGAAGGCAAGCATACCGTGTTTGGTATCATTGGAAAGGGGTTCACTAGTACTATTCAAATATATAATATTTAGTTGTGACTTGTCACAAATTATTTAAAAAAAGGAAAGATTACCAAATAAATTAAGATACGCATACCGTGTTTAGTATCATTAGGAAGGGGTTCACTAGTACCTTTTAAATATATATTACTTAGCTGTGACTCCAAAATGGTTTAAATAAAAAAAATAAGTTTAAAAACTAAAACCCGACTACAACAAAAAGTGATCTAAAAAGTACGAAACAAGAAAATATTTCACACAGAAATCAAGACATAGGTACAAAATGGTCAAGGTAAGCCGTGGTTGCATGCCATTATAATTCATGTTCATCGCACTCTTATGGGATACAGGCATGCAACCACGGCTTACCTTGACCATTTTGTACCTATATCTTGATTTCTGTGTGAAATATTTTCTTGTTTCGTACTTTTTAGATCACTTTTTGTTGTAGTCGGGTTTTAGTTTTTAAACTTATTTTTTTTAGTGAAGATCTTATTTTTTATTGTGATTTTCCAACATTTTTCATAGCCCCAACAAGAAAACAGAATGTTGATTTTGTAAGACGTGTGTACGTGATTTTAAGAAAACCATGGTTTCCGGGTATGTTGCTTTTAACCTTAGTAAGTTTTTTCAACTTATTTACATGTGTGTCCTCGACCAGGAGGTGCTTAAGCCAAAGCCTTTTCATTTAGTTCTATGTTATTTGTTATTTGGTTTACATTAAGATTTTGTAATACAAGCAAAAATGCATAAATGTAGTGTACTAGTTATTTAATCATTCTGTTCTTATGCTTTCATAGGCCTAATATTCATAGAATTAGTATTGTTCTGTATTTTATAAGTAAAGACTTGTTATTGTCTCTCAATCTATTTTACTGTTTTTGATATGTTTGTTTTAGCCTCAGATCAAGTAAAAAAAGGTAGATAACGCATTTAGAATAGACAACTGTCGCCACTTTTTTATCTATGTGTGAGTTCCTGAAGTGTTGCCACTTTAAAAAAAAAAGTCCCTGATAAGTACGATAATACGTAATTATAAAAATAGGTAGTATGCGAATGCGAAATTAAACCTGTTTGTTTGTTTGGTTATTTTAATTACTGGATACAATATTCTTCAGCGTCAACAATTCGAAGAGATGATGAACTTAGGAGCCTTGTAGGATTACATTATTGATTTCGATTTCGATTCAATTTAAAAAAAAAGAAACAGAAAAAAAGTAAGTCCAGTAGTAGTAGTCCAGTTGGTGCGTGAGCAGAGAGAAAAAATACAACAAAGGTTATGTGGAGCACGTTTATTTTCATGGAATTAAAAACATCTTCATAATTACATGCGATAATAATATTACTGACAGCCGCATTCGAAGGTGGAAGTAATATAACCACTATGTTTGATAAATAATTAAAAAAAAAGTAATTTCGCAATATACACAAAACTAAATAACTTTTAACATTTACGTAGATATAGTAGCAACAGATAGGTATACTGTATACCGAGAAAATCGCAAACATAGGTAAATAACAGAATATTAATTTAAAAGAGATCTCCTTTTATTTTAAGTCGGTTAAAAATATCTTTTTTGGATATCCTGTTCTATGGATTCGGCGAAGTTCACGTTTTGTATCGTAAATGTCAGTCTTATCAAAATGCTCTGAACAAACCACACTAGATGAGGATGGCTGCCATTGTGGTTCATTTCGGCTCAGTCTTATAGCAGTTACCCATTCGTTTCTTATTAAAATATTTGTTGGAAACCTAAAAACATAATATTTGATAGTAAAATAGAAGAATATGAAGTCAAGAATTTGAACAACAAAAACATAAGCGAATTCAAAAATAATTATTTACCAATTTAAGGTTTGAATGTATACTTAACATAAAATCACAAAGGTCCAATAGACTTAATTATTTTTGTACGACTACAATCTATTTACCCACAATTTAGGCTAAAAAAAAACTACTGACAACACTTTCCCGGTACGTCACTTCGTGACATTACAAATTTCGAAAAACCAAAAAAATATGTTGTTTTGTGTTTACGTGTGAAACGAAATTCCTTCAGACTTTTTGTTCACTTTGGAGTTGATTATGCACCATTTCCGACCCCCGACGCCCCGTGAGATACTAATGAAAATTGTCATAGTTTGATGCATGTGTGTGCGTGAGCGCGTGTGTTTACTTGAAGTAGCAGTTTTGTGGCTTCACTAATAACAAAGGCCGTGCGTTATCTACCTTTTTTTACTTGATCTGAGGTTTTAGCTGTAATGTGCATGTTGTTTAAATAAATTAACATGTTCAGAGATTTCTATAAGATTCAAGTTTTCGAGATACTCAAAAGACGCTAGACATCTATATATATACAGGGTGCGGATGGCAATAGCACAAAAAATGATCATGGTAGGATTTGGTAATTTGGTGTAATTGTTTTTATTGAGCATTAATAATATTAAATTATGACGCCACAAGTTGCCGCTCTTCTCACAAGTTAGAAAACCAATATTTCATAAGGTGTTTTATTTTGGTTACATTTATATGCTCTTTAGTACATCTGAACTTTATTTTGAATTTCGTTTTTAGGATTTATTTGATAGTGTCAAAATATTGTTATGAACTAATATTACCAGTATTTTAATTTTTTGTCGTATCGTCGTCTCCACCCTGTCTATATATGTATATGACACTAGACATCTAAAGCTTAACTTGAATGCGCTATACATAGAGCATCGCGGAATACCGGCCGCACGCCTCCAGGCGCGTGCGGCCGACGATGTTCCGCGTTGCTCTATGGCGCTATACTCGTAGTATCAAAATCCTGCTACTATTATAAACGCGAAATTTTTGAGGATGAATAGATGTTTGTTAGTCTTTCATGCTTCGACAGCTGAACAGAATAGATATTGATATAGCACACACACATAAAACGTTATCCTTTTTTGTTCGTTTAGTCCACTCTCGAACCCTCGACCCCTAAAAAAGGATTTGTTTATTGGTTTCCTCTCAACCCCCAAACACAGTTCACACTCGACCCCCAGGGGGTGAGACTGAATTTTCCACTTTCAACCCCTAGTTCGGTAAGTACGTAAAATTAATATTATGGTACACTCAGGTACAGACTAAAGGCAACATTCAGGAATTATATTTAAAAAAAAATAAACATCTGTCACTTGTAGTCCGTGTATCAGACATGAATGTTTGATTGAATAGTAATAGAACTTGCAACAATTCCCGTGGGATAATATAAGACTGTTTTTATTCCAAAGTATCTAGGTACCTATACGTAGACGAAGTTGGGTGTAAAACCTAGTGCGACGTGTCCCGAATTGTCTTATTTTTAACCCCCGACGAAAAAACGACGGGGTGTTATAAGTTTGACGTGTCTGTGTGTGTGTGTGTGTGTGTGTGTGTGTGTGTGTGTCTGTCTGTGGCATCGTAGCTCCCGAACGGATGAACCGATTTTAATTTTGTTTTTTTTATTTGAAAGGTGAATTAGTCGGGAGTGTTCTTAGCTATGTTTGATGAAAATCGGTCCAAGATGGCCGCCGCCACAAAATGGTGAATTACATATTTTTTCACAACTCCCCCAATATGGGTATCAAATGAAAGGGCTTGACTAGTGGAATACTATAACTATGACAAATTTCAAATCCAAGATGGTCGCCACCACAAAATGGCGACTTACATTTTTTTCACAACTCCCTCAATATAATGGGTATCAAATGAAAGGGCTTGACTAGTAAAATAATGTATACTATATTGAAAGGGAATGAGGAATATTAACTATCGAATTAAAAAAAAAACTTGAAAATTATTTTTAAAAGATCTTATACAAAACCAAACTACGTTTAAAAAAATTAAAATAAAAATTAAATTAAAAATTAAAAAAAACCCCCAACGCAAAGCATAGCGATTATTTAAAAAGTAAAAAATAATACCTTTTGTTGAGCCATCAAATGTTTGTTCGTTGAAATGGCGCTATAATGTCGCGGCGGGGTACCGCTAAGTTTAAAGCAATAATTACTAATAGCTAAAATAGCGAACTCATGCTAACTAGATTTGCAACAAAAATTGTATCGTATCGAAGCAAGTTGGTCTTAAATGCTAGTAAATTAATAGATAGTCAATGAAATGAAGGGTCTGACTTACTTAAGCGGTACCCCGCTGCGACATTATAGCGCCATTTCAACGAACAAACATTTGATGGCTCAACAAAAGGTATTATTTTTTACTTTTTAAATAATCGCTATGCTTTGCGTTGGGGGTTTTTTTTTAATTTTTAATTTAATTTTTTATATAGAGAATTGGCCGTGATATGTCTTGTCACGGAAGCGTGCCAGACCGTGAAGATAGGAAGGGCCAAAATCATATTACAGAGGGTCCTTTCGATCCATTACGCAATTAATAGCCCTGAATTTCTTTTCCCCAAAAAATAACCACCTCCAACTTAAATACCGGTCAAGTGCGAGTCGTATTCACACATACCATACCCTGTTCACAATAAGATTAGACATAAACACAAACCTTTTTTACAGTCCCTTCAACCGATTTTGACTTCTATTCCGTAGGCTTAAGGATGACATTAGAGGCAAAAAAGTGGTTATAATAACAACTGTTTACTGCAGTCAAGTAGCAAAATTATCCTATAATCATTGACTAATAGGACAAAAAATTTAAAAAAACCCCCAACGCAAAACATAAAAGCGATTATGTAAAAAGTAAAAAATAATACTTTTGTTGAGCCATCAAATGTTTGTTCGTTGAAATGGCGCTATAATGTCGCGGCGGGGTACCGCTTAAGTAAGTCAGTCCCTCAATTTCATTCACTGTCTATTAATTTACCAGCATTTCCGACCAATTTGCTTCGATATTATCAAATTTTTGTTGCTAATCTAGTTGTTAATCTTGTTGCAAATCTAGTTACCATCAGTTCGCTATTTTAGATATTTAGTTATTGCTTTAAACTTAGCGGTACCCCGCCGCGACATTATAGCGCCATTTCAACGAACAAACATTTGATGGCTCAACAAAAGTATTATTTTTTACTTTTTACATAATCGCTTTTATGTTTTGCGTTAGGGGTTTTTTTTAATTTTTAATTTAATTTTTATTTTAAATTTTTTAAATATAATTTAGTTTGGTTTTGTGTGGTCAGTGTGGTCACCTATAATAATATGTTTGAAAGCAAAGTAAACATCCGGTATGCGTCTAAGATCCCTACCGCAGCAAACAAAAGAGCTGATAACTTTTAAACTGCTGAACCGATTTTGATGAAACATGTCTAAGAACCATCGCTAGAGAATCTACTTTCAAATAAAAAAAACCGCATTCAAATCGGTTCACCCGTTAAAGAGCTACAGTGCCACAGACAGACACACAGACACACAGACACACAGACACGTCAAACTTATAACACCCCTCTTTTTCGTCGGGGGTTAAAAACGTCCTATAGGAATCCAGTAAACGTTTTGCCAAAGATCACTGATCCTAATACAGCAGCTTATGAGGCGATTTGCGCTAGAAGCATTTTTGATCCTATAACGTAGTTTTTTAAACGTTTGCAGGATCACTTTATTAACTTTATTTAGTCCTATAAAAGCGTTTGATATAAAACGATTTAGTATAATGTAATTTTTTATCTTATAAACACATTTAATAAGATTGATTATTCATTTTAACGTCTTGTTTCATATCTCTATAAGACATAAGTACTCCTATTAACGTCTTAGGTATAGCTGCTATAAGTAATATATTACAGGATTGATTGGTCTTAGTCATAACTTCTAATGGATTTTATGCTGCAAACTAGCACGCCCACCGATTTTTATAGGTAAAATTGTACTAATATGCGCCCTATATTTGTTTTTACTAGAATGCTTGAATCAAACAGAGACTGACAAACTTTGGGATGGTTCCGTACAACGAGAAATCGAAATAGCCCTCGAAAATTGCGAAGAAAACTCATCTGAATGTTTTGATAATCACGAAGGAGTCTTAACTGAATTTTTAGTGATTATAAATAAAAGAAAATAATAAACATATTTTAGAGATGCGGTTCTATCTGTAATATTTTTGTAAAGGAACCCTAAAAATTAAATATGGTGAATGTGGTATGTCCTGTAATAGTCTTACTTAGGCTAAACCGTCTTATAAAGCTCCTGAAGTACTCGATATTGTGGCGTGATGATGGCGGCTAAGTATTTTGTTTATTTTTATTGAAAATACAAATAATATATAAGTTTAATTATAAAGGGGCATAAAAATATGTTGACTATCATCGATAACTTTATCAATAAAATTAAATTCGCATGATGAGTAAGCATTCATTAAACTACAGTCAAGAAACAAAAACTTGTATGCTAATAAATTATTATGTGGATTTCTTGCAATTTTTTTGTTTGAAGTATTCCCACTAAATACGTACTAACCAGTAAAAAAAACTTTTCACTCATCACTGTTTTGTCAATTACACCGGTAGCAGCAAGTACCAGATTATGAGAGGACTTATTACACCAGTAGTTGCACGCGCTAGATCTTTGCAGGAGTAATCAAGCGTGCCCAGTGCGTTTACCGGATCTTTATAAAACCGAATTGCATTTTACCCGATAGTAACAAAACTACTATAGGGCGAAATACTCCTATTAACTGCGCCAAAATGCGGCACTATTAACGTTTAAAGGATTTTTATAGGACTAAAAAATGTATGCTCCTAAGATATTTACAAGACTAAATTTTGAATTGCCAACGCAATATAAGTCAAAATCGGTTGGACGGACTGTAAAAAAGGTTCGTGTAAATGTCTAATCTTATTGTGAACAGGGTATAGGTAACTTTATTATACACCGTGGCATTTTAATCGTCTTACAACGGCAGCCCACGTCATGTACCCAGTAACTACCAATTATATTCAATACTAGTTTATGCCCGCGACTTCGTCCGCGTGAATGTCGGTTATCGCGGATGCAGACCAAGTCGCGGATTAGAAAGTAGCCTATGTCCTTCCCCAGGGTTGAAGTTATATTGATACCAAATTTCATCAAAATCGGTTCAGCCGTTTCGTCGTGAAAGCGTAACAGACAGAGTTACAGTTGCCGGCACGTAACTTGGCCAGAGATTTTGTAATGGGGGAAGTTCGCGCACGCACAATTTCATACATTTTCACATGCGCGAACTTCCCCCACTACGAAAATCTTTGGCCAACTTACGTGCCGGTAACTGTACTTTCACATTGATAATATTAGTATGGATTACTGAATAAAAATGACGCGTAACGTAATTTGAAACATTCTGTTACGTGCGTAGTCCGAGCTTTGCGATCCAAGGGCGGCGAGGATTGGAGCGGCGAAATTTTTCTTTCATTCACCTTAGCGCAAAAATGTGTTTCTTACTAGTACAATACGGTCAACGTAACTTGTCGCGTCTGAAGTTAGCTGTTTGGCTGCGCAATGGAACTTTTAGGAACGAAATTGTCTACTGCGCAGCTAATCGGCTAACTTCAGACGCGCCAAGATACGTTGACCGTACTGTAAGCAAGTAGGTATGTTGTACTATTAACAGGATGTTTCCAAATTATTAAGCATTATTTATTTTTCTTTGCACCTATTATCTTAATTATTGTTAACAATGTTTTAATAGCGTCTAGTAGGAGTGAGGCAATATTCATCCTCAATTCACTGTTACTAAAAGTAACAGGCGGCATAACAGTGACACATACTACTGCAGAACGCAGAAACTGTGTCTGTGACTGTGTGTTACTGTTACTAGTAACAGGCATAACAGTAAAGTTGTAACAGACACACACTACTACACGACACAGTCACAGTTCAGTCAATGGAAGTCTTTTGTTCTCACCCTTACTAACGGGTTTATTCCTTGTTAAAAAGAGATGCCATCTAGTATTTATTACTCTAAAAAATGAAGTTGACAAATTACAAGATATAGTTCAGCCTTACATTTTAGATGCCAATTTCTTAATTATTGTAATAATGTAGCAGCGGTAACTAACTAAACTTTGGAATCTGTGATTTTTAAATTTGATTCCATAGATAATAAAGGTCTAGTCAGATTTTAAAATTCTATTCTTGTTTTTGGAATCAGAACGCGATTCGTTCGAAATGAGATTCAAAAAATCTAATTTTATTTTACGGAAAAGTTTACTTACATTGTAATTTGTAATCTAGTGTTATCATAGTTGTATAACATAATTTTGTTTAATAGTTTTACTTCTAGTTTCGGTGCATTGTATAATACTTTTGAATTCTTTTCTACATTTTGAGATTCGAATTCGTCGAATACATACTGGTTGTCGGTGGTAATATGAAAATAACAGGCTGTTATTAAGTAACAGATATTTAGGGCTGTTATTTTTATGTAACAGTAACAGTAGTAACAGATATTAAAATTGGCCTGTTATAACCCACCTGTAGCGTCTAGTGGTATTTTAGATCGAATACATTAAGTGGATCAACTTTGTAAACCGACATAAATGCCATGGAGTATTTTAGTAATACTTACATACTGAAAATTCGAGGTGTTTTGTCTACTTATTCAAAAGTAACATCTCTGTAATAGACGACAAACACTGTTATAGAATCCCCTTTGGCACCCTTTGGACACGGTTCCCTAAAAAGCAAATAAAATGAATGTTCTTATACATTTCTAGGCTTTAACACAGACTCTAAGTATTTTTAAATTTTCCAAGCCTTAACTAAGAGTGTGACCTTCCACTAAAGAGATGCTATCACAAACAATGAACGTGACTTTTTAAAATTTGACTATCTTTTGTGTTCATCTATGCTCTAAAATACTTCTGAACATTAGAGAGTTTTGTTGAACAAAATTAAAACTTATTCTTAAAAGCTGAATTTAAATTATACTTAGATCGTTTAGTTTAGATCATTTTAGTTAGAAGGATTAACTAAGAAGAATGTTCAATTGCTGCTGAATATTATTCTTAGTTACCTTAGGTATTTCTTGGTAGCAGTAGTAAACTATGTATTTGTATTTTATATTATGATTAATACTATTCTATCGCCTGGTGAGTACACCCTTAAGAATTAATTTAGATAAAGTTGAAGAAACTTTTTATACCCTTTATATAAACATTAGATGTAATTTATTTCTTTGGATTTGTAAATATTTTCTATCGGTTGTAATTATTACCTGTAGAACCATCTCCAAGGACATGACGATGCTAGGCCTAACGCCAGCAATGACTCAAGATCGCAACAAGTGGCGATCAAGTATCAGGAGGGCCGACCCCAAATAGGGAATGCGCCAGGAGAATGATGAATGATGATGATGTAATTATTACCTGTGGTTTAGAGTAATTTTTTTTGAGTAGAAACGTTTTCCTGTTCTTTTTAAATATTCATTGCTTATTCTATGTACAGACGCCAGCACGTCAAGCTATCCCAAACTGTCAAATTTTCCCAATTGAACATGAACCTTATTCTTTTGTAATAAAGTTGAAAAACTATCAACGAAATTTGACAGACTGGGGTAGCCTCTATACATTCACGTCTGATGATGATGATGTTATTAACGCAATCGGCTTTTCTATTAATTCTGATTAATTATCACAAAACACAAACCCGCAACCCAAATAGTTGGTAATACGCACCTATTACGTGAATCACGTCATTAATATAGCGCAGGCGTCGCCCATTGTCCCAAGTCCCAGAAGGGCCGTTGTAAAAACGCGCACATTATCAAATATGTAGCGGTCTTACTAATGAGCGTCCGGGGCGACATTTACTATGTTGTAGTGATGTCACTCACGGAAGTTTCTTTTATTCGTATCGTCAGCATATATGGGTTACTAGCTTTTGCCCGCGACTTCGTTCGCATGAATGTCAGTTATGGCGGATGCAGACGAAGTCGCGGTTTACAAAGTAGCCTATGTCCTGCCCCAGGATTCAAGCTATCTTCATACAAAATTTCATCAAAATCGTTTCAGCCGTTTCATTGTGAAATCATTTATATGATTAGTATGGATCGAGGGTAGGTAGATATGCAGTCTATGAAAATTTTATCACGGGACGGCCAATCTTAACTTGGAGGAGTGGAGGCCAGAGGCCTTTGTCCAACAGTGGACGTCTTCCAGCTGATGATGATTATGATGACCGCTGAACTTCAGGGGGGCCATGGTCGGCTTGTTTGTTATCCAATGACATAAAAAAGTAGTAGATAATAGATAACTGATAAGACTGGGGGGTGATGAAGTGAATAGGGGGGTCGTGTACGGTGCAACCGTACATTGCGAAATTGCGCGTCAGCATATCCGCCAACATTAATTATTCATTTTCACTTACAATTTAGTTCAAAAGCGGTCATCGAACGCGCCGTGTGTTCTCACGTATCAATATCATATCAGTATCATCTATCATATATTCTTAAAACTATCTCTATTTGAGTTTTGGTGTTCATTTAGTGTAATAAACTGTTAAACCTTCATGGACTCGTATCATTTAATATCATAGCATCCTATCAGTAAAAGCTGTACGGTACAATACCGTACAGGTCTTTTATAAGTTTTTTCAGACTTCAGTTACCTACTTTGGTGTAACCATTGTTATGTCATACTCCTTATATCTTATTCATAACATGTATTATGACGTCACAAAGGGGTTTATGAGTTTCATGACTCTGTTATAGGGGAGTTAAATTAATTTATGAGATATTATTGCAATGTTACATTGACATAGTTCAGTTAGAACTATTGAATTAGGTATCTCGGTATAATAATATTTACATTTTTTCAACGAAAGATACAGTCATGACAATAATAAATTAATGAATCTGAAAAATATGATACAAAACAATAGTTTTTGTAGTTCATAATTAAGCTTAATTCTTTCAAAAGGGGTCATAACACAATCTCTCAGTTATGAAATTAATTACCCACGTGTAACTAATTCAATATGCTAAATATGTTACAATACTATTCAGGTATAAAAGTTCAATTTAAATACTAAAGTTACATAAATATTATGCTTAGAATTTATTTAAAATTAATCAGCAATAAATATCTATAATCACTAGAATTACTTCGAAAAATTTGAGAAATATTGATGACTTGGTTCGTTTTGGTAGAACTAACACCCTATTTATTGCCAATTTACCAAAATTATTTATAAACATTTTTTTTACTAAACATTATCTACAAATTGGTCCTTCGACCCGAATGACTTTTAAAAACAACCCAACTGTATGCAGACCGGTAAAAATTAGTAAAACTAAATGGATTCGATACAATGAGTCAATACGACGACAACACGTTTGATGTAGTGGTTGAGCGATTGAAAGCTGCGCTGCGTGTCGCGGGTTCGATACCCGCACGGAACAAATATATGTATAGCCTACAGATAGTTTTTCCGGGTCTAGCTGTTTGTGTATGTGACTTTATATGTTTGTAAACGCACCCACGTCGCAGGAGAAATTACTAGTGTAGGACAACAAAAAAAATAAAGTAGTTTTACCACATTTGAGTTATGCATTAAATATTGCATTTAGTTATTGCAAACAATCCCCTATATTATCACACCAATATTTTCCTAAACCGTCGCCTACCCGAATATTTAAACACACACTTTATTTCACTTAGCGCCTCAGAGTTATAGCGATAATAATTCGAACATAAACTGGGGTGATGTGGAAATCTACAATTTTCGCCCTTACGTTGTACGGACGGCGTTGTGCAACGCTACACAATTGTGAATAATGAAGGCTGTCGCGTTGAACATACGTCACGACACGACGCGCGACGGCTATTCTGTCGTTTTCGCCGACGAATTTGTGTAATTGGTGCGAATTAAATTTTGGGAGTATTGTGGCTTTAAATGGTGTGCTGATTCTGAGGATATAGGTCAAAATGTTTAACGTCGGTGTTATTCTTATTAAAATACTAGCTGATGCCCGTGACTTCGTTCGCGTGATAGTCAGTTATCAGCGGGGTTTTAATTTTTTTTCGCGGAACCCATTTTTTTTTTAAAAAAAGGTTACCTAAATTACTTCTTATAAAATCAGCTATCTGCCAGGGGAAAACCTGTCAAAAGCGGTCCAGCCGTTTCAGAGATTCGCCGGAACAAATAGACAGACAGACAGACAAAAATTTAAAAAAAATGTTATATTGTTAGTACCGTATGTAATTTCATATGCATTTAGTAAAAAGCTATTATTTTGACATTATATAAACAGGCACTTCAATTTTATTTTGTACGTATAAGAAGATCATGACAAAATGCAAAAGTGAAAAAGACAAGTACTGGTCTATTATCATCCCAATGCTTGGTAACCCCATTTTTACCCGTGGGCACAGAATACTTAATAGTACTCCGTGGGTGTCGTAAAAGACGACAGAGGGATATTGACCAGAGGATGGGCAGCAGCGTCCTTCTGAGTACCATAACACCTACTGCGATCGCCAACATGCATCGGTCAAGCATGGCAATTACGGCTGAACCCCCCTTTAAGGGAGACCTATGCCCAGCAGTGGGCGTCAAAAGGTTGAAATGATGACGATGATGATGATGCTTGCTAAAGATCGCTTCAGAAGGCATACAAATTGATCACTAAACTTGCTCAAGGAGTAGCGAGTACAGACTAACATTTTTATTACTATAAGGCCCCGGCTTCCTCACGATATCTTCCTTCACTGATGTGCAAGATAAACTAACAGAGTACAAAGATAAAGTATTATTAGTAATAATCATCATCATATCAGCCTATTGCCGGTATAATGGTTACCTATCATAAGGTCGAAAAATATTTGACCGAATTTCATTTCACCTAAAACTTTTCAACTATTATCGTTTCGTTTTTTTTTACTTCATCGAAGTCACGTCTGCCACTGTATCAGTTGACCTATTATCAATTCGACTTTTTTCGTTATTCCGACGTTTCATTTGGTCGATAAACTTTTTACCGAAGTTAGACTTAGCCGAATAACATTTGTTCGAAGTATTATGATTCCAAACATTCATTATGCCACCGTTTTAATTACCATATTTTCATTTCATCAAACGCCTAGAAAGTTTGTGCACACTATTTCATATCTGCTTCATTCTGCTATCTGCTTGCTTGCATGCAGCATGCAAGCAAGCATGCAACGTGCAAACAAGCATGAAACATGCAAGCAGGCATGCAACATGCACAAGCATTGTTTCTGTCACGGCTCCGGCGCTGCGGGGTCTGAGCGGCTCCACGCGAGCTTATCGTCGCAGATGGTTTTAATGCTCACCACCTGCTCCTCAGCTCGCGGGCCGCCCCACCCCTCCGCGCCTACGCGGGCTTAAATTACACTCTAGGGGTAGGGCAGACAAGACTGCGTGAAGTCGGTTCTGCAGCGATTCGTTTCTGTCACTAAAATTTTGTAGTCTATTGATTTTTTATGACACTATTTTATTTTATATTGATAATGCTACCAGGTAATCTTATACATAAAAATCTTCTGTGCGTGTATATGAAAGTGAACTCCTCCTAAACGGCTGGACCGATTTTGATGAAATGTTTTGTGTGTGTTCCAGTGGATTTGTGAATGGTTTAGATTCACAATTGGACCCGATAGGTGGCGTTGTAGTTCTAGGACTTGTTTTTATTTTCAGGCAGGACAACGTCTGCCGGGCCCGCTAGTATTCTGTAAAATGTTGTTTCGGTGTGGTGAAAATATGGCAAATAAATCATTTGGCAAATGAAAAAAGTTCAAAAGAGGCTTCGGCCAATAGCAAAAAGTTAATTTGTAAATCGACGAAACATAGTTCGGTAAAATAATACTTATGACACATGATACTTCGATGATATAAAAATATGTCAAATAATGCATATAGCAAAAAAGACATCGGTCAATAGTTTTCGGTAAAATGAAATTCGGAAAAAATCATTTCGGAAAAGTGATCGGTTCCCGGTATAATAATTAACGTACTTATATTGTATTTTATTTTTATTTCATCAACATAATAATACCATACCGTCGTATCAATGATTAACTACTAGAACTGAAAAATATGATAAAAGAACAGTTTTTGTAGTTCGTAATAAAGCTTAATTCTTTCAAAAAGAGCCAATCTACAATCTCTTTTCATCAATCAATCAACCAATATTTCATCAATCTTTTTTTTTGTTTATTTTATTAGAATGTTGAAACAAAGGACCAGTTTTACCCCTCTAGAATTTGAACAAGGTAATGCAGTACTCCACAATTTAGGATAATGTGAGCTGCTGTCTCGTTTACCATATTGTATACCTAATTCCTGGGACGCAATTCTATTTCGGTTTTAGCACGTTGACTGGCTAATTTATACAATTGCTAAAATGTATTTATATTAGGCAAAATGGATAGACTGGAAGGGACTGGAATGGATTTTACTTTTAAAGTATCTAAAGAAATATATGCCTGAAGTAAAATACTTTACTTTGTTTTAAATCGGTCGTCTAAGTTATTTTTTTGGGTTTTTGTTGATTTTTTCTAAAAGTGCTGTATCAATTTCGATAAAATTTATATTGAACCACCAGCTTTCAAATAAAAACTTATAAAAAAAAGACGATCGCCTTCAAAAACTAAAAAGTGATAAATAAATTTAGCACAGAACCACATTAGTTTAGTTTCGGAAGTCAGTGACGGTTGTCTTTTTTTTGAAAAATGTTTTTATTTTCCACTTTTTAGTATCGCCTTAACATTCAAATCCATAAAGATACGGCGACACAGTTAAAACAGAGATTGAAAGTCCTCTAAACATTGAAGAATAAACTAAAACGTCATCTTTGTAATTTCTTTGGGTTTTTTTTTGTGGTTTTCAAAAAGCGCTAAATCAATTTCGATAAAATTTATATGGGACCATTTCGTAATAAACCCCTTTCGAACAAAAAAGAATTTTGCAAATCCAGAGATCCAATGTATGGCAGAGATATGCCCGGACATACATAAAAAAAAAGAATTCAAACATCCGAATTGATAACCTCCTCCTTTTTGAAGTCGGAAAGAATCATCAAAATCGGTTCACTTAGTCGAAAGTTCTGAGGTAACAAACATAAAACAATACAGTCGAATTGAGAACCTCCTCCTTTTTCGAAGTCGGTTGAAAATAGCTTGAACCCTCGGGAAGGACATAGGCTACTTTTTAATCCGCAACTTCGTCTGCATCCGCGATAATTTTTTTATAATTCTTCGAATTATAAAAAAAATCAGAAAATAGTTGCACAATGCAGCTCTGCAGTGGATTTTAAAGCTTTTAGAATCACACCTCGAATTTATAAACTGCGAACCAAAGCGCGCTCTGTTAATTATCACTTCAAACGCCATATTTGCTACTAATTTCATAAAGGCAGGTACACAAGCCCCAAAGTATGACAAATACCCGGAATACCTCATACCACGTAGTGCGGAATAACATATACCTACCCGAAGTCCCGAACCGCTCGCCCGCTGTTGCTCGTAAAACCGAATTGACAATTTAAATTTAATCTACTTTATGGAGCTGGTGGAGTTACGCCACACCTCGGACACTTCATACAAAACTTGCAAAATAATTACCTATGACTACTACAAAACCAAATGACGTCTGTACACGTGCAAATGTGTGCGTGAATTTTAGTAGGGTTGAATCAGTTGGATGTCGTGGCGTACAAAATGGCGCGAAAAGTGCAGCGCTTTGCGTCGGGCGAACCGAACGACGACGGAACTACCCGAACATTTCGAGCATTATTATGAAGTGATCTTGTCCGAGCGGTCAATTATTTATTTCTTAAAGAAATAAAATAAATGATATTTGATTTTGAATACTCGGATTTGTAATGACATAAAAGTAATATTATAGTAATTATTATGTAAAGAGGTTTATTTATTCATCAATAATGGTAAATTAAGGTACCTAATTACAAAATATGGAATTCACGATCGCCGCGTACCATACGCGGCAACGCAATGGGGCGACGCGACAAAGTTAGTGCGTAGGGTACCTACTACTTTTCAATTCCAAGAATGAATAGAACGTGAAAGAAAGGGACGTAAGTACATAACAAAGACAATAAAGTGAGAGAGCAATATTAATAGCTGGTAATGTTGGTATGCTATTATTACGGAAGTTTTAATTGTATTATTATAAAACGACGAAAACTTGGAAAATAAATAAATCATCGAGATTAAAAATAATAAATAAAACTTAAAACAAAATAAATCGCAAAATTGTGTGTTTTGTGTCAGCAGTACCTACAGCGCTGCAGTCGTAAGACGATTTTGAGCGCCCTGGCTAAAGAGTCGGCGGTTAGCATCTGTAAGTGCGGGGTGAGGGTGCGGTATCTGATATAGCGCGGGGATAGGAGTGTCCCTTCTGTACGTAGTACTATTAAGTATTCTGTGGTTACGCCTTACATGCACTATTACACTGTTATGCCATTATATTATACTTTTATTTTGATTATGTGGATATGTGAGTGAGGTATGAAGTGGTTTGGGGGAGTTTTATCTGTGTGTACTTAGCTTAAACGTTCTTCTTTTGGGAGTTTAATTTTGCAAATGTAAAGTGTTTTCTTAGGTAGTAAATATGTTGAAAATCTAACCACATTATTTTTGGATCCCATGTCATCAAACTATCATGAAACAGAATCAATTTTAACCTATATTACATAATAAACATCCTCTTTGTGTAAACCACCTATTTTTCGCACACGCGCTAAACACTCCCACACAAATAACACACTACAACATACATTCACTACACTTAACACTATCACAAAACTTCTCAAAAAATTTCCCACACACAATCATCAAACATTTGCTCTTAAAGAATTCACTCTTCACTTTCTCGCTCTCCATTCTCCAATACCACAAGATCTAAAATGCACCCACTTAACACAGTCCACTGGCACGTCTGCCACAATATAATTATATAAGCATACCCTATGGCCGGACACTGCCCCCTAAAATACAGGCCTAGCCTAGTTTAGGGGACAGGGTTGAACCTATTGTACTTTTCTAATGCTAAATTAAGAACACTAATCTGTTTAAAGTGCAATGTGCTTGAACTTTGTGCTAATAAACAATTTATTATTATTATTATTAACTAGAATAGACCGACTGATACTGACCGGCTGATTCACACCACACATTACTTAATACATCGACGGAGATTTTTACAAAAGAGCACCAATCATCAAATTATTGTCATCCGTTCTGGAAACATTTAAAACAATAGGTGTATAGGATATCTCAGAAATAACCACAGTGAACTTTCGAAACTTATTTATTACTTTCACAACTTATTATTCTCAAAACTTATTTTATTAAAACCAATCAGTACATCAGTATAATATAACAATAGCCCAACTGTTCGCTGCCAACTCCCATCGGAAAGTGCATGATCAAAACCAAATCACCACCACTGTCGCCACCAGTGTGGCCACTACAATAATTTAAGTCTCCCGATATTTTTGAAATATGCATTTCCGCCGTTAGAGTTGCCAGTGCAAATATTTTAAACATATGGATAAATTTAATTGGTCGATTTTAAATCACGTAGTTACAGATATATTAATAAAACCTTACACTCGACCATCCTGACGACGTGTATGTCCTCATACACGTATCAGGTGAAACCTTACACTCGGCAAAAATCGTGCACATTTCGAAAGGATAATAATAATTAGTAGCTAAAATAAAATTAACAAAAATCAAAACATTAAATAACCTTGATTGAAATATCCGATTATGAATACAAATCTATAATAAAAATATCTTTCTAATAACCATTAATCTTATAATTAATTAACTTTTTAATATAAATTATTATTGTAAACAATTCTTCTTGTAATAAATTATTCTTGTAACCAATTATCCTTGTAAGCAATTATCTTTGTATCCAATTATCCTTATATCCAATTATCCTTATATCCAATTATCCTTATATCCAATTATCCTTATATCCAATTATCCTTTTATCCTTGTATCCAATTATCCTTGTAACCAAGTATCTATCCATTTATCTATCCATTTATCTATCCAATATTAACCATAAATCTGTAAACCAATCCGTTTCTTAGGATGTTACCGGCTTAACAGATCAACCATGAATTTTGCTTTTTTCTTTCCTTTCTCAGGCCAAGACGCAAAATCTTTCCGCGATTTATTGTGCCTGACCTGAAAAAGACAAAAAAAAACACTTAAATAAACAATATATAATAGTCAACAATTTTATCTATCTATTAGGCACAATGAACAGTTTATATACATATTTTATAACACAAAACAAATACATAATCAAATTATCATTCAGACATATTATCCTCGTCAATTACATCATTCCCGACATCATTGTCAGTGTCATTATCTACTTCCAAAGAATCAACATGAATCCACGGTCGGATCCGGTCAGCGGCAACGGTAGTCTTTCGCTTTTTCTTTAATCCCTCGAACCCCGCAATTGGTGCCACTTTATACCGATCGTTACCTAGTATCTTTACGATTCTAAAAGGACCTTCATACGAGGGCATGAGTTTCGTACTCTTGCCATCATTTTGAAATGCAACTTTAGTAACTTTAACTAAGTCACCGTTTTTGTAAATACGCGCAGGTCGTCTCCCTTGATCGTAATAACGTTTTTGTGCTACCTGTGCTTTGTCAATTCTATTTTTAACGTCATCGCGAATAGATTGCAAGGAAGTGACCTCACGCGTTGTATCGGTTATTTCGTTCAATGCTGCGTTGAACTCGCTATTCATTGCTGTTCCAAACATAACTTCAGCGGGAGTCCTACCTGTCGTCTTTTGTACCGTATTATTTAATCCCCATTGAACTCTCCCTAATTTGCTATCCCAGTCTTTCTCATCTGCGCTAAGGTTCTGTGCCGTTAACGAATCGAGGACGGTCCTGTTGTAACGTTCAACTTGACCGTTGGCCCTTGGACATGCAACTGCATTTAGTACATGCTTAATTCCGCGGTCAAGACAAAACCTTCTAAATGCGTGGGAAGTAAAACAGGAACCTCGATCGCTAATAACTCTGTCAGGGACTCTGAATGTGTCAAAAATGTCCTGCAAGACTTTTATCACATTCTGCGTGTTGGTATTCCTGACCGGTTTAATGAATAAAAACTTAGTGAACGAGTCTACGATAGTCAATATGTGAGTATGGCTTCTTTTGGACTTAACAAAGGGTCCAAGGTGGTCAATGTGCAAAGTGTGAAAAGGTCTTTCAATCTTTTCAATTGGATGCAATAACCCTTCACGTGTATTAGTAGCTTTTTTTGCGTATGCACAGTCGATACAGGACCCTACATACTTTTTTACGAAACGTTTCATTTTCGCAAACCAATAGTGTCTTTTTAGTCGATCTAAGGTTTTCTCGAAACCAACATGACCTATATCGTCGTGGTTTCTCTTGCACAGCTGCCACCTTGCACCCTTTGGGACCACCCACCTCACACATCCCTTGTCACCCCCGACACACCTAAAAAGCTTGTTATCTCTCAGAACGTAGTTATCCTTAATGTACTCTACACCTTGAGGGTCTAAATCACTAGCAACAATGTCACGAATCCTACATAATTCCGGATCTCCTAATTGCAACGTAAGTAGCCAGTCCTCGTCACTTATAGCCATAACTGAGGGATATTGTTCGGGATTCTGATATTCTGCATCAACAATTGGATTCCTGGATAACGCATCGACATGACCCATCTTTGTACCTGCCCTATATTCCACAGAGCAATCAAACTCCTGTAGGGCCAGCCACCATCGAGCAATTCTCGGAATTAGATCGCGCTTCACAAAAGTGGAACGTAGCGCACTACAATCTGTCACAATTTTAAACGACTTTCCTAAAAGATATACCCTAAGCTTTTTAAGAGCGCAGATTACAGCTAATGTTTCCAACTCATAGGAGTGAAAGTTCTTCTCCTCGGGCGTCGTCTGACGACTGTAATACGCCACTGGATGAAAAGAACCCTCACTCCCCCGAGCACGCTGTAAGAGAATACCACCAACGCCTATTTTACTAGCGTCTGTGTGAAGTTCGGTCTCAGCTACGGGGTCGTAAAAAGCAAGAACAGGTCTATCAACCAGTTTGGCCTTTAGAACTTGGAACGCTTCTTGTTGATCGTTAGACCATTCCCACACTGCATTCTTTTTAAGCAATTTAGTGATAGGGTGAGCTAGTTGCGCAAAACCTTGTATAAACTTTCTAAAATAGCTAACAAGCCCTAGAAATTGTCGCACCCCATGCACATTGTCTGGACGAGGAAAATTGACTACACTCTGGATTTTTGCATTACCTGGTCGCATACCTACTGAACTGATTTCAAAACCTAAGTAATTTATCGTGTTTTGTAGAAAACTACACTTAGATAAATTTAACTTAAGATTTGCCTTACGTAATAAAACAAGCACTTCCTCTAACCGATCTAAGCATTCCGTCGGATTCCTACCAAAAATTAGGACATCATCTATATATACGGTTGCCTTGTCAAACCGAGCTGAACCAAGGACATGGTTCATCATACGCTGAAATACAGCTGGGGCGTTTGCCAAGCCAAACGGCATACGATTGTACTCGTATTGGCCGTCCGGTGTGACAAACGCAGTCAAATGTTTGCTGTCTTCAGATATGGGTACCTGATAATAACCAGACATCAGATCAAGTGTGACGAACCACGCCTGTCCAGATAACCTTGCTATCTCATCTTCTATCACAGGTATGGGATATCTCTCTTTTACCGTGATTGAATTAAGTAATCGGTAATCGACGCATAAACGAACACCGCCCTCCTTTTTGCGCACGAGAATGATTGGGCTGGCATAGTTGGACACCGATTCCCGAATGATTCCTGCTTGTAACATGTCATCTACCATTCCTCGAACCCTTTCACGTTCATAGTGAGACAGACGGTAGGGCCTATAAACTACCGGACGTTGGCTATTCAACTCGATTCTCATTTCGGAAACATTAGTGCAGCCTAAATCTACCAAATCGTAAGCGAAACAGTCCTTGTGACGATGAAGAATTTGTATGAGTTTGGCCCTATCACTATCTGATACAGCGACACCCACGCGGATTTGATTCTCATCAAACTGTTTGACTGAAGACACTTCAACCTGTTGATCCGAAAGAGAAGATTCAGTGTCCACAAGACTATTTATTACTTGCACCTTTTCGGCTCGAGCAAACACAAAGTTGTCCTGAAGTAAACACGGTACCGAATACGGCGTCACTGTGACAAAGAGTGAACCATGCTTCACCTCATAAATACCCCCACAAACTAAGAATTGTTGGTTTGGCTTCCCTACAATTCTAGTATCCAACACTACGCTACCAGTAAACGAAGTCTCTATTTTAGCCCTTATACTCGCAGTACCAAAAATACGACTATAACCTATTGCCCGTACCTTTTCTAAATATTCCCCACGCTCATCTAGATCTGGCAACTCGATCCCGATATGCAGAAACTGTAATTTGTTCGCATCTTTATAAACAACAATGTGTGGTTGTTCCGAGTAACTTTGACCAACCAGCATCGGCTTCTCCAGCAAGTAATCATCTACGATCCTGCAAGACACAGTAGCGGCCACGCCGTCGATGCTAACTTCTAGCTTTGCAGAACCCATAGATTGCACGAGGCTGTTGCCGAATCCCTTCATTGTCGACGGGGTGTGGTCATGACTAAGTCCAAGATTTAAAAAATCTGTTTTTTTTATAAGCGTGACCTCGCTACCAAGATCAACGAATGCTTCCAGAAGAAAACCATTAACATTTACAGCTTTCATAAATTTTCCACTTGGGCAAGAACTGGAGATGCGCATGGTCTTCGCCACTGGGTCAGCCTTCGCTGGCCCCGTACCCTGTTTGTGTCTACAGATTTCAGACTTATGGCCCACCTTGTTGCAATGACTACACTTAATCAAGGGTTTTGGGCACCTAGAATACGGATGCCCTTTCTCTTTACAATTGTAGCAATACAAGGAAGGATTTATCTTTGAACTCGTCTTATTATTTTGTTTATCGTCAGTTAAATTAACGTTCCTATCTCGAAACGGTGGCTGACGCGTGTAAAGTTCTTTATTGTTGCTTAACAAGAATTTTAAAAGTTGATCCGGTTGCTCACAACGTAGTGCCAAGGCACTTGACCTAATAGTCCTATCACCGATACCGTGAATGATGCAATCAACAGCCCGCTTATCCGTTATTTCGCATTGATTTAAAAGTGCCAGCTTTTCATAATAATATATTTCGATCGATTCGTTAGGCATAGTTTTTCGCTTCAACATGTCTTCTAAAACTTGGCCGTAATTTTGTTCAGAGGGGAAAGCATCTATTAATTTGACCTGCCACTCTGCCCAAGTAAACAATATCGTATGGAGACTTTCATACCAAGTCTTACCTAAACCAGTCAGCTTTTGCATAGCAAAGTGAACTACAGTCTTTTCGTCCCAGCCATAAACCTTTGCACATTCATTAACTTTTTTGAGCCATATATCTACGCGTTGATTTTTCTCTGAAGGATTAAACTCAGGAATCATATTTTTATAATCCAGGCTTCTATTATTATATAAAATGCTCTGGTTTTGAGGATGCGACGGCAAGACATCTTTAATAGATTTTATAATTTGTATTAAATCTTTAGAAGAAAAGGTGGGACTACATGACCTTTTGGTGCGATGATCCGCGCTCGTAGTAACTCGATCTTTTCTGTTGCGACTACCCGGCTGCCCTCTGCGACTGCGCTCACAGCTCGTCCCAGCTTCAGGCGAGCCCCGTCGTTCACTCAGTCGCCGTTGCTCGATGTCGCGTTCCTTTTGCAGATCGATCTCCATCCGGCGAATTCGCTCCTGCTCCCGCAGCAAAACCTGTTCTTGTTCCAGCAGGCGCCGGCTACGGCTGCGGCTACGGCTGCGGCTTCGGCTTCTCTGGCGGGCGCTCGACTGGCTATGTCTGGGGCGCGAATGATCACGCCGAGGAGTATCCAAGCTCCGTTGAGTTTCATTTCCTCTGTCCATTTTCTGAAACTCACCACAAAATAAGAAAATATTAATACCTACGGTATGAAAGAAATAAAAAGAAATATCGAATTATCTCGAAAACGGTACGTCCTAGAACAAAACTAATGAAATTTTTGACCCCCTTTTAGAAACCCCACACTAATAATTATCATGCTGGATAAACCCACTAAACCATGAAACACCATTGGGTTCTATAGCCCTGGACCCTATTGTCCATCATTGTGTCACAACTAGAAATTAAGAAACACGAGTTCACACTACTATTTATCATGCTGGATAAACCAATTAAACCATGAAATTCCATTGGGTTCTATAGTCCTGGACCCTTATTGTCCATCATTGTCTCACAACTAGAAATTTAAAAACACGAGTTCGATTACCTGTCGTTTTGCAACTTCGTTGTCCAAACCGTCAGAATTAAAATCTAGTAAAAAAAATGTCAACGTTCCTTTAGATTTAAAAGTGTATGATGGATGATAATATTCCCAACGCGGTAAAAAGGAAAACTTAAAATAGAAAATTAAACTAGGCAATGAAATTTAAAACAAAAGAATTTTGATTTGATAACGGTTCTGCTGCATTGCCGTGGCAATTTTAACATTCTAATTAAAATGGAAGACGAATAGATGTTAGCGTAGAGAATAAAACTCAGCGTTGAATAATTAGTACATAATCATTTTAAGCAAATCATATGAACCAATTGTTTAAAATATGAAGAGCACGAATAACGAACTATTTTTACCAGAATTATAAAAATAGGAGGTAGGCGTGTACTTACGGATCTTGATCCCACTTCTGAGATATAGGATATCTCAGAAATAACCACAGTGAACTTTCGAAACTTATTTATTACTTTCACAACTTATTATTCTCAAAACTTATTTTATTAAAACCAATCAGTACATCAGTATAATATAACAATAGCCCAACTGTTCGCTGCCAACTCCCATCGGAAAGTGCATGATCAAAACCAAATCACCACCACTGTCGCCACCAGTGTGGCCACTACAATAATTTAAGTCTCCCGATATTTTTGAAATATGCATTTCCGCCGTTAGAGTTGCCAGTGCAAATATTTTAAACATATGGATAACTTTAATTGGTCGATTTTAAATCACGTAGTTACAGATATATTAATAAAACCTTACAGGTGACATTTCAGTCCTTTAGCTTAAGATAATTATTAAGTGTGACATAACATTTCAATAATTTTCTTAACAATAATAAACGCCATTCTTGTAAGTAAATAGAAACATTCGAAATCTCTAATCTAACGAAGTTTAAACAATTATTAAAATGATTTGTTTTCTATGACTTCTTAAGTCGTTGAAGAGTTTCAAGTAGACAATTTCTATCAGAGTAATCAAATGAAGTTTACACAAAAGGAGAAGTGTTTATTTGCTGAACGTAAATGTTCAACATGTTTATGTTTTGTTTCAAATTAATTTACAAATGTGTTTATTTGTTTCAGGTAATTAATGCACGGGTTTCAGTTATATTCATTTAGCTGTACAATGTTTCAGTGGATTGGTAAGTATTTTTAAGTAATTAATTTATATGACTTGATACGTTATCCTATCTACATCTACCTGAATAATACACTTAAACGTTATCTTAAAATTAAATCTTTTTGCGTAACAAGCCTTATTGTATTCTATACCTAAATAATTTGGCATTTAGATATACCTACAATAGCAGACTTTTAGAACTAATAAAGACCAAATATTTTTTTAATGCAGTACCTACACAAACTTAGTGCTGTTTAGTGCTTGGGTTTTAAAAAAAAAAAACGTGTGTAATTTCTGTAGATTATAGGTATTATTGTGGCACATTTCTTCTGCAAAAAATGACACTACGCCATTTATCAACTTACGCATAGGAAGGATACAAAAACGAATGGAATAGTATATACTGAAAATTAAAATAACTGACCCATTTTCCACTTACTTTATTTTTATCTACTAAATCATCACATCTCGAACAATGTAGTTACCAAAATTGTTTACTATGTCGCTTCCAGATTTTGTCTAGGTTTCGTTCTAAGTCTGTGTTTGACAAATGTGGCGCCGGCGTTCCATTTGACTCACCATACTTGTCTGTACCTATTTGCTAACGTTTTGATACTAAATCACAAAGGATATTGCAATAACAAATGTCTGTGCTTTATTTTGATATTTATAAAGATATAATAGAGCTTTCTGCAATGTTTCTCGGAGTAACCTTTCTAGGGTCAAATATTGATTGACAATTTATTTTGGATTATAAGTTGATATATGTATATATGTTACAGTCAAAACTCTAAACCAGTCAAAACTACTTTTGACTGACTTCAGTCAAAACTCTTATTAAGATAAAATACGGGGTTTCTAAGTATTAGGGATAAAATGAAACCGTTCAAAAGTAGTTCTGACTGGTTTTTGTAGTCAAAAGTAGTTTTGACTGGTTAAGAGTTTTAACTGGTTAAGAGTTTTGACTGTGATATATACATATAAATACCCAATTGCTTAATCGGGTATGTAGATTTTGCCGTTTTTATTACTAATATACTTAATTAACAACTATCTCCAAAATATCATATGACCAACCCTAGAGCTTAGTGTTGTTCAAATTATATGGTGCTGAGTCGCGTAAATCTTGAATTTTTTGGAGTCTACTGTCTTCGCCCGCTACTTTGTCCTCGTGGAAGTTCTATACCTTTTTTAACGTGGGGAGGTCCTCATGGACTATTACTCGTCTGGGGAAGACGGGGGAATGCCGGACTCTTACCAGCTAAAACGACCACGGTGTGCTCGACCTACCTATGGGTGGTTTACGGGATTTGATCGCGCCTTCAGCTTGCCCCCAGGTGGTAGTCGTTTTGATTTTTGGGAATACTTTTAACGTTTTTTGGTAAGCAAAAGTTTCCGAGCGGATAGATACCCTATGGATCTCGATAATCATGGAGTTTTGTATCAGTGAAATGATTTTTGTAATCGCACGAGTACTTCTAGAGATTACCACTTACAAACAAACGTTATCTTATTATAATATTAGTTTAGAAGACTAGCATTGACCCGCGACCTCGTCCGCGAGATTTTTTTACGGATGTAAATTTTTTTAGTAATTAGAATACAGGATGAGTTTGAATTCATTAGCAAATTTTTAAGGAGTGACTCAGACCACGATTCTGAATAACTTTCATTACGGAGCCAACTCAAACAGCGAAAAAAAAAACAGCTGACTGAAACTTTGGTATCGTGTTCGCCCTTACATAAGTGTTGATATGCGTGTAATGTTATGTGAGTCACTTGTTTTATCCAAACTTAACTACGCTGACACTGTGTATGGGATGTGCATTCTCGGTAGAAGTGAGAAACTGATCCAACGAATGCGATGCGATGCGTGTGCCAGGTTCGGCTATAATGTCCCTCCCCAATCTCACATCACTCCCTTTTTAAACCAGGGTAATTTGATGCACGGAGCACGGAGAAAACTCCATCTGGCTACCCTGCTCTTTGGCATAATTCTCACTAAAACACCGGTTTACGGTTGTACGTTGTTTCATAGCTAATAGTTTAATAGAATTTCGTTTTAAATAAAATGTTTCTAATAATATCGTTTCATAGAATAATCAATACGCAGAATACTTACTTTCAAGATTTTCAAATCATTGATTTTTGTTTCACATAAAGTTTATTGTTAGAATTATCATATTATAGAATAACAAATCAAATGTTCTTTATCCTTATATTTTTTATTTCATATAAAATGTATTCCCAAGAATGGGACTCTCAGTAAACTTACTGCGCGTGCGTGCAAGCAACTATGCAGCATGCAAGCAAGCGTGCAAGCAAGCGTGTAGCGTGCAAGCAAGCATGCAGCGTGCAAGCAAGCATGCAGCGTGCAAGCAAGCATGCAGCGTGCAAGCAAGCATGCAGCGTGCAAGCAGGCATGCTGCATGTAAGCAAGCATGCATCATGCAAGCGAGCAGGCAACATGCAGCAGGCATAGTTTCTGTTACGGCTCCGGCGTTGCGGGGCTCCGGCGGTCCCACGCGAGCTTATCGTCGCAGATGGTATTCACGCTCACCACCGCAACTTCGGCTTACCGCAGCCTCAGCCGCGGCGGCGGGCGTTAAAACCACCTGCTCCTCAGCTCGCGGGCCGCCTCGCCCCTCCACGCCTACGCAGATTTAAATTACACTCTAGGTGTAGGGCAGACAAGACTACGTGGAGTCGGTTTCGCAGCGATTCGTTTCTGTCATCCACTAAGGTAGCACAACATATTGACTTTTTAAGACAACATTTTTGTTTTTGTCTATTTATATCTATACATTTTCGTTGAAATAAATTCCATGGAAAAGTACAACAAACAATATTAGTTAAAAAAGAATTCTACTTTTTGATAAGTTTGTTAAACAAAAAAATGTGAATAAAAATTCATTGAATTGTGTTTCGGTGAAATATTTTTCATTGAAGTAAATAGTCTTTGAAACAATAATAGTCGAAATAAAAATACGAGAACCAAAAATTATGTTAAACATTTTCTGGGAAACGAAATTCTATGAAATTTCTGTCTGCGAAACAAGGGGACACCCTTTTTTCTTTTATTCCTTTTAATTATATAAATCACATTATTTATGTTTTATATTATTCCGTGTTGTCCGCCTCAGATCAAGTAAAAAAGGCATTAACATAAGGTATAACTCTTTTTTGCTTTGAAAACTAAGACGACCCTGACCAAATTCCCTGTCTTCCACACCACACATAAAAGATTAGGGTACATGATGATTATCCATGAACTTAAACTACTACTTTACTTATTACACTTTTTATAGTTTTAGTTGTTGTCAATTTGAGGCGGGGCGTCGGCGTCCCTTTGTTTGTCACTGTCACAACGCCAGCGGCATAGACAAGACAAACATTGTGGTAACGCTGGCGTTGGCCGATAGTTGCAACATGTGCACAGCACATGATAATGCAAAATGTTATCATTATCAGTTTAATTTATTTATTGTGTACTTTTATTTATTTATTGTATTAAATAATATAACTTTATACATATAATTGATAGATAAGTCGGGTTTACATATTCTTTACAGAATGTTATCTTGCTTATTTTTGTTAGATATTTATTATTATATTTCTTTTTTATTTTTTTTCCTTTTAGTCGTGACTGTGGCCGCATCTCTGCAAGGCCCTGTCAGAATACCAGCGCTGCGACATTTCATGTCGTAGCATTGTGCTGAGACAGGAGCCTTTTTGGTCTCGTACAGGTTTTATAAGTCTTTTTTTTATGCTGTATTTTTTAACCCTTATGTTTCGGTTTACCTGTACAAGGTTTCAAATAAACAATTTGTCTTTCTTTCTTTCTTTCTTCTTTCTTTCTTTCAAATTTCATCCTGCAAAAACGAAAGAATTTACAGGATCGGACCAGGAGCAAACGAACACAAACTCGACTTTAATTATAATATATAGTCGTGATTATTGGTCAGGCGTAAATGGTAGAATGCTGAATGAAATTTTTGTATTCTTTCGCAGAAAATAAATTGTTCACATAAGATCATTCTACAACTTATGTTGCATAACCTAACTATGACAACATTCAGCAATAAACTAAAAAATATTACCTCAAACGAATTCCACTTGAATAGACAACAGTAATATAAAGGCGACATCCCACAAAACATTTCAGCACTAAAGGACCAGTGAATAGGTTATCTGCAAGTAACGGGCTGTGCACTGCGTTTTATGGCCTATATTTTACTGCAGAATGCTGAGTCGTGAACTTAAACCTTATCTTAGCTTGATTAACTAATGTTAGTTGTTTGTGAATTGTGTTTGTTTTGTGTAAATTAAAGGTTTTTTAGAGACGGATTTAACAGAGTAAAAATGTCAGAAGTTAGTACTGTCTTAATGATATTTATATTTGTATTATTTTTTAGTTTATTTAGTAACTTAAGTATATCATTTTGGAATATGAATTTTGTCTACAGAACACCACAATTTTTAAACTCTTTGTAGTTATTGAACGCGTAGTAGACGTATAAATTATACGTACATACTGGTTAGAGAAATAGTAGATGTCAATAATATATCAGAAAGTTTCTTACATGTTGTTGTAATAGATGACATCTGTGCCGTTATCCGAATATAGGGACCTATATTTTATATCAACAAAAATCATCGCCGTTCCCATTACACAAGCCGATACATAAAACGACAGCAAAAGGAATGTATCTTTGAAAGAAGAAATATTTAGTCAAAAGAATCTTTCGAAATGTCCAAAGGTTTATGATTTTTGTCGACTTATTCTTCTTCTTTCAGTGTTGCCAACATTTTTTCCAGTTGACATTTGAGCACTTTTGTCCCGTTTGCAGGCGGTATTATGTATTCTTACACTGCAGAGCAGCTACTAGACATTTCTTTCATTACCAAGGTACAGACGTCAGCACATCAAGCCATATCAAACTGTCAAATCCCAATTAAATATGAACCTTATTCTTTTGTAATAAAGTTGAAAATCTAGCAAAGAAATTTGACAGGTTGGTGCAGCTTGATGTGCTGGCCTCTGTACACTACCGAAAAATTTACCTAATTCCAATAAATCACCGCATTAGGTTAAACTAGATCATCTTTCGCCGTTTACATCTCAAGGGAATATAAGTAGGTACTGAAATACTTTTCTTGTCCTTTATTTTTCAGATATTTGCTGAAAAATCCCTCCCTCGAAGGGATTCCATTAATAAATCCCATTAGGCTGGCATAAAAGTGGCCTGTGTACATCATTAGCAATCAAAGTACTATACATTGTGTGTAGATTTAAAGGAATTCGAACTGGAAGAGAGTTTAACTTTTGAACTTGAGACTACTTGTCACAACTTTTCTATATTTAATTATTTATGATACGGATTAGTAGGCATGCATTATATTTTAAAGCACAGTTTTAATACATAACCCCTGTAAGTGCATTGCAAATTAAGTAGTTAATTGGATAAAAAAGTAAAAAAGTCGTTTAATGTTGCAGGTAACTTTTTTATTATTTTTTTTATACTGGGGTGGAAAATCTTCATAAATATCCTCCGCCCTGGAGCGGACGGAGGGGTCTGTCAGACTCTTACTGACTAAAAACTACCTCGGTGTTCCATCTCACACCTACGTCGCCGCGTCGGGGGTCGCGGGAACTGGAGATACTTCCGCAACCCTCCAACAGTTCAACGCTTTATTATCATGGTTTTTATGAATTATAGTAAATCAACAACCTTTAGAGTTACTACGACAAGTTGAGCTTCACTTCATAAAACATTAAAGATTTAGAATTTAGAAGAATATTATTTTTAAAATGTTTTATTTAGGTACTCGGTCCCAAGCTCCTACGCGTTTTCCTCATCTTTTAATTCCGTGTAGCGCGATCCTGTTTTATAGTATCGGACTTCATTATGCTAATAGGGGTTCGATTTCATCCTCCCTTCGCCTGCCACTGATCACTAGTGATTTTTGAGTTTACCCAGAATTTTGGGGAACGATTTATAGGTATATTGATGATTCTTAAGAATTATTGCTCCTGTTATAATATGTCAGTTTCGAAAAGGATATTTCTTTTTAAGGTACACTTATAATACACAGGAAATTCGTAGCGTTGCCTTACGCTACGAATTTTTTGTGTATAGTAAGTGCGTTTACAGACATATAAACTCAGATTTACAAACAACGACAGACTGTTAAGATTCTCGTTTAGCCCATTTCTATGTCTTTAAATCAAATTAAAAGCACCTATTTCAATTAAACCATTTACAGGCACTTTTTGACTGTCAAGGAGTCAGTTAGTCAGAAAGTTGAAGATTGCTAAAGAAAAATTTACAACTCCTTGGACAGTACAAATAGTATTAATATGTAATATAGCTTCTGACCTCGCCTTCGTCTGTGTATGTTCCAAAATATCCCTCGAGATCATAAAAACGGGATACGAATTGATATCCTATTGTGTTGACCTGGATCAATATCTCTGTGTGCCAAATGTCGAGCCGTTTAAGCGTGAAACATTAATAAACATCCAAACATCCATACATCCTCAAAAACTTATATGTAGTAGGAAAGTTATGACCTAGAACCTCAATAAATGTATTTTCAGTGATACCTAATTAATTTTGCTACAATATCCATTCCTTACAAAAAATATAAAATAAAATTCATTGATTTCAGATAATAAAATCCATACAGGCAAAATTAAAATACAAATAACACTATTTACATGAAAACACTATATTAACAATGCAGACGATCACTAGACAAGAAAACAATTTTAATACTTCTAACAAATAAAATTTTGTACGAAATGGAAAATTCTTCAAAGATAATGTTGTTTGAAGAATCTTAATTTTATGTGCATTCTTATGGTTCATGCCATGGATTCCAAAACTCATTTCTGAACAAATACATGAGTAAATTACACATAGCATCTAGACGTGCATGTTTTGCGGGTTCATCGTATGTTATTGAGTTTGATATCAAAATTGTATGAATTTATAGGTATAATTACTTTATTTACTTCTTAACCGAATTAAATATAATTATGATGGAAATAAAGTAATTTAATTAAAATGAAACAAAAATTCGGTACGCCCTAATAATAAGAATCACTACAAAACAAAAGTTTTAAAAAGGCCAAAAAAAAAGACCTACCAACTTACTAGGTTTCTAAGTATTAAGGATAAATTTAAACCGGTCAAAAGTACTATTGACTGTTTCTTAGGAGTTTTGACTGTGACATATACAAAGCTTAAAAATAAAAATCTATCATAAAGATCTCGTGTCATAGTGTTTGTTACCGTACTCCTAAGAAACGGCTTGACCGATTTTTATGTTTTTTTTTGTGTATATTTGTGGGTGGGTCTATTATTTATAATAATATGGCAAAACAACGTTTGCTGGGTCAGGTAGTAATAATGTAATAATATTGTGCAGAATAGGGCCATAGGGTCCGAGTGCTCACCTTGTTATTAGGGACAGTGCCAAGCGGCTGGTTGACTCTTCACGCCTGTTCAGAAATGTAAATTATTTATTTTTTTAAATAAAGGGGATTGCCTAGTCTCCATAGTGTCCCAGGCACAAGATTGGACATCAAATATTACTATAAAAATGGAGTGTTCCAAAAACTTAATAGTAGGTATTAGACATGTAAAAAATATATTCAAATTGACACCACTATTTTAGAAACGTAATGTAATTTTTATTTTAGATTATCTGCTGACACCTAAAACAATAAGTATTCTTTTAGGTAAATAATTGTATGATGTAGGCAATAATAGAATCATTTTATGGTTTGAATACTTACATGCTGTGCCCACTGCTGTATCACGCTTATTTCTTCGGGTTCCAAGGTATGATTTTGAATCTCGGTCAGATTAAAACCACAACTAACACAATGTTCTTCAGTCATTGTATAATATAACGTTATTGATCAGTATCTATAATCGAAAGCAGTCGTGATCCTTGATTCTAGAGTCAAAGTTATCGTCGACGTGATTAAAAAATTATTAAAACAAAGCCAATGTCGTGCGTAAAAGAAAAACTAAATAAAACACATCCACATTATTCCACATTGAGTAACTATAAACAACATAGACAACAAACGAAGAGTCAGATTCAATTCGGTGTTGTCACAATAACGAAAAAATAATAACGTTAAATCGATATGTCGGTTACCTTTTTTTAATAACCGATAATTATTTATTTATTTTTGTTATTCTTTTTTATTTTTTTTATTTTCATCGTTTGTATTATTTATACATATTCAATTCAATTCTTTTAATGTTTTATTTTAGTGGGATTTTGATTATAATACCAGTAAAGTCTCGTGGGTATGCCGTTGAGGTTATTGTGTTTGTTTATAAATCGATTGATTAATGATATACTCGTAATATGGTTTTGACGCTCGCAATATTTTGCCTGCGTCAGTATCAAAAAACTTGTTGTTTTTCCAATAGAATTACTTTTTTTTAACGAATTGTTGTAAATTGTAGTGGCGCTTATTTGGAAGAAAGTAAATACATATTTTTTATGGCAAAATTAATGCATGAAGTATTTTTTCTCTAGTCTAATGTTCACTGGAGGGCTTGAAATGGGCATTCTCTTTTGACAACTGCAATAGAAATTGAATCAACTGAATCTAACAGTGAAAACTAACCTTCACAAACTTACAGACACATTACTTTCAGTAAGTAGCATTGTTGTCAAATAAATAAATAGTCTCATATTTTACTTGGCTGCTTTTTAGCGTTACGTACCCAAGTTCGACTCGCACACCGCTGGTTTTTTTCTGGTACAAAAACGTTTTTAAGCTAGGGTAATATTGAATTTAGTAATGAGAAAAAGTTTTTTGTTATATCTATTATTTTTTTGGGTTATAATATTACAACCCTCCGGCAATTTTTTCTTTGAATTTATAGTGTTTTCACATGCACTACTGTGATTTGGTACGGTTTGTCATTTTTGGGTTGAACCGCGGCGGGTACAAGTTGTCCAATAATGTCTAATTTGGGTGTTGAATTTACTACGATTATAACTTACACGCTTTTGTAATTTTTGGGACACGCATGGGATTGTGGAATGTAAGGAATTCAGAACACACGAAAAGGGTGGTAGGTACAACTGTAGCAGTAGTAGAGTATAGGCTAAGCATAGTTTTTCTTTACATGGGTCTCGGAATACGTCTAGCGACATCGAGGTAGGCCCAGGCGAAGATGGCGAGATGAGCTTGATGCTTACAAGAGGAATTGGTCCAAATTAGCTCTAGACAGAGAGGATTGGAAAGGAGAAAGGGAGGCCTTTGGCAGGGGGACAATACAGGCTGAAAATAATAAATAATAATATAAACATTGCCTCTCACTGTTAATTTCTCATATATTGTGGGTGCGTTTACAAACATACAGGGTGTCCAGTAAATAGCACGACATACTGCAGGGGGTGATAGCTTGGGTCAATACCTGTCAAAACAACACAATATATGCAATTAAGCAAAATGTTACGGATTTACAGTTTTACAAAATTTTCCGAAATATTGAAAAATCTCTACCTTGAAACAGATTTTTAAGCATCTCGTAATGAAAAAATCCTTTTCTAGTATTTTTTTACATCAAATTATGCGTGAATAGTTACTTTACTCATTGATAAGTATTTTTTATATCAAAAACAATAATGTTTTCAAGAAATGGGTCAAAACACACCGGAATGGTAGCGCAGCGGCCGGCAGTTTTGATGGCAAACCATTTTCAACTTTATCTCTAAACGTCAAGACATAGTATCGCTTAAATATTTGCATGCGTCGAGCGGCAGCTCGAGGCGCCGCGCGGCTCTGCGAGCCGTGTTGAGTTGACCGCCGCATAAAAGAACGGCTCGCATCGCTGCCGGCCGCTGCCATTCCGGTGTGACTCGGCCCATAGACTCTCAAATACAAACAACAAAACCCATTACCTGTAAGCTTTACAAAATAATATTTGTTCCGTGCGAGATTAGAACCCACGACATGCAGCGCTGCAACCAGTCGCTCAGTCACAGCGCCAACTGAGCCGTCTTTATAAAATATGTACTTACACCATTACACCATGTATGTATAATTAGCTTTAACCCGCGACTTCACCTGTGTGAATGTCGGTTATTGCGGATAAAGGAAAGTCGCGAATCAAAGTAGCCTTCTACATTATCCTATCCCAGGGTTCAAGGTACCTACATTTAGGTATACTTATTATCTTATCTTGATACTTTTTTATGTTTTGTATTGCTCTTTGCTTACATTGTTGTCACATAGAAGCAATATTTTTTTTTTTTTTTTTGTACTGTATTAGTAAGAACTAAATTCTTAATAATTAATTACGATCTAGCCTAAAAGACTAATAAGCAATTTATCTCTGACTTAATATGTTACGTGACAAACTAAAACTAAAAATAGTGTCCATATGGAATTTTTTACAAGTCCGTAGCACTTTCTTAGAGTCTGATATAATATATAGAAACACTATGTTCATGTGTTATATGTATAGCACAACATTGTTACTATTATTCATTCACTTTGTACACTACACTAATTCAAAAGGTTTAGTTCTTTTTAGCCTACGCACTAAGTCTGTGTTGTCTAGCAGCTGAATTGCCTCAACATTCACGTGTCGGTGAAGTCTGTGTTCATGGGCTTCAGCAAATTTTTGGATAATGTTGGTGACGGATTCCATTTTAAGGTCACGGTGAATGTCGTCATTTCTAATGTACCAGGGTGCATTAACAGCATCCCTGAGTACTTTATTCTGAAATTGTTGGATTATTTTGACATTGCTTTGTTTAGTACAGCCCCAAAGTTGGATACCATACGTCCAAATTGGCATTAGAATATGCTTGTATATAGTTATTTTATTTTGTATTGATAGACAGGATTTCCTTCCGAGTAACCAATACATACTTTTATAACGTATGTCGAGTTCCTGTCTTTTCTTTTTGACATGAGCTTTCCAACGCAATTTGGCGTCGAGAGTTATGCCAAGGTATTTGGCTGTATTAGCATAAGGCACTTGCATGCCATTTATGTAGATTGGGTGATAGTCCAAGAGTTTGTTCGTGAAGTCAATGTGAATTGATTTTGACTCATTCAGTTTGATCTTCCATTTTTGTGTCCAGTCATAAACTTTGTTCACAGCTAGTTGAACTTTTTCTACTGCTTCTCTGTGGCTTGATCCGGTGGCCATAATTGCAGTATCATCTGCAAAAGTCGCAATGGTGTTGTTCTCCAGTTCTGGGATGTCACAGGTGTATAACAAGTACAAAATTGGGCCTAGCACACTTCCTTGAGGTACACCCGCTTTTATAGTTTTTAGCTCGGAATATGCGTCGTCCTGCCGTATCCTAAACATTCTATTAGTTATATACGACTCTAGGATGTCTGCAAATTCTGGTAGCATGCGTCTGAGCTTGAATATTAGACCCTTATGCCATACTTTGTCAAAAGCTTGCGCGACATCTAAAAACACGGTGGCACAAACTTCCTTATTTTCAAGCGTTTTTTCAATGATATTAGTTATTCTATGTACCTGGTCTATTGTTGAGTGTTTTTCCCTAAAGCCAAATTGATGATTCGGAATGAGGCCTTTATCTTCTATAATTGGTTTTAACCGTTTCAATAACAGTTTTTCGAATAGTTTTGATAACACGGGCAACAGAGAAATAGGTCTATATGATGATGCTTCATGGGGTGGTTTCCCAGGCTTTGCAATCATAATGACTTCAGCAACCTTCCATGACTCAGGCACATATTTTAGCATAAATGCAGCATTAATAAGCTTGGTAAGCTTTACTATGGCTTTGCGCGAGAGGTGTTTTAGAATTTCACCTGTAATGAGGTCGTAACCTGGAGACTTTTTCGAGCTAATATTATTTTGAATTTCTCTCATTACTTCTTTAGGAGTCACAAGCTTAATTCTTTGGTTTTGCGACAAATTTGTACTCTCAAGTATTTCAATCGAACTTTCATTAGGTTGAAAAGTTTCTTCTAAGTGTTGAGCAAACCTTACCGCCTTTTGGTCATTGCTTATGGCCCATTTTCCGAGAAGCAATATGAATAAAAAAGTAACCAGTATTTTGTAAAAACTTTATTTAAAAGAGTTTCCGTGGAGTTCTTCCTCGTTCTTCTCCATAGAGACGTTTGTGGACCTACGTTTTGGAACAAGCAACTATTATCAACTGTCTGACTGTAACATACTCCTTGACAATTCAAAAGTGCTTGTGGTTTAATTGAAACAAATGCTTTGACTGGATTACAATATAATCGATTTAGCCGTTTTGTCGTGAATACGTAACAGACAGACAAACAGAATTACCTTTACATTTATAATATTACTATGGAGGTTTGTCGTGTATGTTTATAATGGTGTAGTAACAGTGCCTACATAAAATACACGGTACAGCTCTTTGTCAACATTGGTTAATTTACTCGCTGGCGTTGTTGCTCTAAAACACTGAAATGTTACATTAAAGGGTGAGGCGCTAAGCCTTTTACATTATACATGGTGTATGAGATGATATTTGGAGCAAAACATCGTAATTATAATCAAAATCTTAGATTTGCTGTGGAAGAAATAACCTCAAAATATAACATGTTTTTTTTTTTTATATGGAGGCCGTCTGGATTTAACTTCATGTTAAGCAGTTATTTACGAGATTTATGAGACATTGAAATTTCATGAAGAACAGGAAAATATTGTTATAAAAAAATAACAAAGAGTTTCAACCCGTGTCAATATTTCATATTAACACAGATAAAACCTACAGAGTCAATACAGTAGCAGCCCTAGTGAGTCTGGCAAGTTTAGGTAATTAATTTTGAAGATGGCGGGAGCGGTCCTTCAGTAACCTTTATATTTTGTGACAATAGTAGCTACCACGGATCATTTAATCATTTCAATGTATTATATTTACTGAACTTTTATACCTACCTGAATACATAACCCCCCAACTGTCCTATAATCTTATTAGATGCTGCCATTATGTCAGCTAAATATCTATACATTTTCTCTTGTACTTTTGGAAATCAAATTTAGTTGTCGGTAAGTAATCAATTAAACATTACAACATAAAATTATTTTGGCATCCCAAGTCATAATTCATTTATTAATGTATTAACTACGTAAGTATGTACCTATAGAGGCCAGCACATCAAGCTACAATAATCTGTCAAATTACTTTGATAGATTTTCTACTTTATTACAAAAGTTTAAGGTTCATGTTCAATTGGGAAAATTTGACAATTAGGTATGGCTTGATGTGCTGGCGTCGGCACAATGAATACACTCGCGAGCAATAAACTAGAATCACTTCATCGCGCGTTGCTCAAAACATTTTTTTACAATGTCTATGCAATGAACTATGATTATGGTCATCATCATTTATCATCATTTCAGCCGAAAGACGTCCACTGCTGCACATAGGCGTCCCCCAAGAAATGGGGGGCTTTGCCATAATCGCCACGCTTGTCAGGCGGGTTGGCGATCGCAGTATGGTTGTTATAAAGGCACAAAGAACACTCTGATGAGTCCCTTAGTCGTCTCTTACGATACCCACGGGAAGATATGGGATGCCTCTT
The DNA here is from genome assembly GCA_947361185.1 of Charanyca ferruginea. Classification (NCBI taxonomy): domain Eukaryota; kingdom Metazoa; phylum Arthropoda; class Insecta; order Lepidoptera; family Noctuidae; genus Charanyca; species Charanyca ferruginea. Next base: position 17,997,437 of record OX376056.1, on the reverse strand, counting down.
CTTTACGTCCGACACCATACGGACAAATGATTGTGGTACTTATATCATTTGAAAGGTAATTTTGTTAACTTTCAACCTCTTAAATCGCGCGATGAAGTGATTTGCCTTTATTGCTCGCGAGTGTAGTTATTATAAAGAATAGGTAAATAGTGCGCTATGTTTTGCCAGAAGACCATCAAAAATATACAGTTAAAATCAACGTATAGTAAAACCATTTTCACCACCAACACAAGAAGACATGACCACAAAAAATAAATTGCAGCGACAATTCTCCTTCAAAAGTCTCACCCCCCAGAATCGTGCGACACAACCAGACATTGCTTTTTTCATCAAACAGGATTAAAATATCTTTTATCTCTGTCACTCAATCCAGTCCGAAATCCTTCCACTTGGTGTGCTGTCGCCTTCGCCTATTAATAAAGATTTCCTTAGTAGAGGCTACTGTAATGCCTTGAGCTTGCGAATAGAGCTACGTTCACAGTGGCATAAATATTGGTGGGATTGTGGGTAGTTTAGGTTTTAGGAGCTTTTGGTAGGTAGTAGTATTAGGTACCTTTGTTCTGTGACTTTATCTTTGCTGGGTTTTAATAGCAGTTGTTTGCACCCATATAAGCAGATGTTTGTGTGCAAATTTTGATAAAAACATAGTTAACTCATCGTAACACGCGTTTACGCTGAGTATACAGTCACCATCGACATACGTCATACTGCAACTATGCAATTATCAGAAATCAGACACATTTATTATTTTTGTATTATATTCAGTCGGGCATCAGCCACCAGCTAATTATCCTGTATTTTTATAATTAAATTAATATTGTAATAAATAAATATTTTTTTAAGTAAATTCCCGATCGCCGAAACATAACTGGCGCAGTCGGTAGGATCGCGACGTTCTAAGATCGAATCCAACTCTTCATCTTACGGGCGACGGTTCTCAAATCGTTCTTTCGCGATCTACAAAGAATCTATCGCGCGGTCGGACACCTCTACGGTCATCGGGATAAATCTCCGGAGAATTGGAGGAAGCTGTGCTGGACGAGACTCGACTCGACAGGAGATGCAGTGGCTGCTCTGGTGAGTGCTCTTATCTTACCAAGTGTCCTTGCTCTATTTCCTGCCTTATTTTAATTTGTGTATTTTATGTTAATTGATGTGTCTGTCTATAAGCTAAAATCGCAGTAGGCAACCATAAAATTATAATAAGTAGCGTTAAGTGTACCACGAGTAAATTCCAAGTGTGATATTCGACACTTGTATTGTTTTGCGTCAAGCGCCACTACACAGGCAAGTTACAGTAAAACAATGTCGCTCAGAGACTATGATGCTAACTATAAACCATACAAACTATTAGCAGATTTAATGCCTAGATATGATGGTAATCCCAAATTACTTAACTATTATATTCGGGAAGTAGAAAGCTTATTACAGTTAACCTCCGAGACAGATCGTTCGCACCCAGCATTCATTTGCTTAATTAAAAGTAGGCTCAGTGGTCCAGCCATAGACGCAATAGCGTACGAAGGTCACTTAGACTCATGGTTATCAATTAAGAATGCGTTAATTAGGCGCCTAGGTGAACCACGAAACGAAATACAAGTAATGCAGGAGCTAACGCGAGTGCGTAAATCTAAGGCAGAAGACGCTGAAAGCTTCGGCAAACGCCTCCGTGAGCTATTAGATACTCTGTATTCCGTAGGTGAGCATGGTAATAAATCGTATTACGAAAAGATGGTTATTGAACAATATATTAACCAGTTAGATTTCCACGTCTCGTTGGGCGTTCGAATCGCCAAACCTGACACCTTCGAAGAAGCAATCATAGCGGCTAGACAAGAAGAGGCTAGGCTTTCATATAATAGAGCTAATTACAATAATAATAATCCATCAACGTCACAAGCAAAGCCAAAGGAGTTATCTAAACAACCAGGTAATAATAATCCCATACGTAATACAGCAAACCCATTTGTACCTGGCTTTATTACATCCCCACAAAACTTTGTACCTTTCCAAAATAGCATGACCCCTGAACAGCGTCAACAATGGGTACAGTCCGTATTGCCCTGGAAGCCCAAACCAGCATCAGGTAACTATAGACCAAATGGTTCAAGTAACTTTAGGAATCAGCCTAACATCCCAAAACCACCGGTTCCCACGCCAGTATCATCGGACGTTACAATGCGTACGGCAGGTAAGCCAGAAAAACCACAGTTCGCTCAGCAGTTATTCTACATACCTATTCAGATGGCCACTCAAGATCAACCAGAATCCAGTGACATGGGGCTCTACAACAGTGTCGCTGATGGTAACGGCATAGTGCTCGAGCCGAATGTTATCATGGAAGAGCAAGAGGTAGGTTGTGACCAGGATTTTACCTTGGACACCAACCGAGACAGCCAGACCTAGTTTCAATAAATTTCCAGACTAAGAAATACTTACCGTACATAATACTACCAGAGTTTGACGGTAAGTTTCTATTAGATACAGGGGCCAGTCATTCAACTATAGCAACTGACGTAGTTGCAGGCACCATATTTGAGTACTGTGTCGAAACAGAACCCTTTCAAATTAATACGGCACACAGTTCATCAGTTCACGATAAGGTAGTGTACCTTCCCTTACCCCCCGCGTTTAATAGTGATATAACACATAAGTTCCTAATATTCGACTTCGACCCTAAATATAAAGGTCTTATCGGAATTGACCTTCTGCAAAAACTTAAGAGTAATATTGATTTAAATAATAATGTGTTACGTACATCTACAGCGGAAATACCGATACACTTTAGTTCCCCACCTCAAAAAATAAGCATAGAACCTAGATGCGAAAAGATAGTTAAAGTAAAAACCAACTATTTGGACGGTCAATACTTACACGACGAATTAATCTGGTCAGATGGTTTAATGTCCCCAGCAGCTATAATTAACGTTACAAACGGTTCTTTTAGGACATCGGTAATTAATCACAGTGATCAAAAGAAGTGTATCCCGTTTAACCCCTCCATTGAATTAGAGAAATTCTCCAATACCAATGAAAAAAATAGTCACGATATTAATACCATACAGGTTCAAACTAACATCGAACAAATATTAAACGAAAACCTTCAGAAAATTCGTACAGATCATATGAACGAAGAAGAAAAGCGCGAAATAACTCGTCTATGTTATCAGTATAGGGACTTGTTTTATGCAGAAGATATTCCACTCACTTTTACACACGCTGTTAAACACGAGCTCAGATTAAGTGATAAAACACCAGTTTTTGTACGTAGTTACAGACAAGCTCCTAAACAACGCGAAGAAATTCGTAAACAAGTCGATAAGCTCCTTCAGCAAGGTATCGTGCGAGAGAGCATATCCCCTTGGTCATGTCCCGTGCATATCGTGCCCAAAAAACCCGATTCCTTAGGCAATGTTAAATGGCGACTTGTAATTGATTACAGAAGACTCAATGATCGTATCATAGAAGATAAATACCCCTTACCAAATATACACGACATATTGGATAGATTAGGACGAGCGCAGTATTTCACAACCCTAGATCTTGCTAGCGGTTACCACCAAGTGGAAATGCACCCTAATGATATTGAAAAAACCGCATTTACCACTGAACGAGGGCATTATGAGTTTCTTAGAATGCCTTTTGGACTCAAAAATGCACCAAGTACGTTTCAAAGACTAATGGATCATATATTAAGGGGCATAGATAATGTTTATACCTACTTAGATGACGTAATAATAATATCTACGTCATTGCAGCAACACATAGAAAAATTAAAACAAGTATTCGATCGATTTAAAACACATAATCTAAAGATCCAGTTAGATAAATCGCAGTTCTTACAAAAACAGGTCAACTTCTTAGGACACGAACTAACAGATGAAGGCTTAAAACCAAACAAAGACAAGATAAAAGCCGTACTTAACTTCCCACTACCCAAGTCGCAGAAGGAAATAAAAGCCTTCCTAGGTTTAGTCGGATACTACCGAAAATTCATAAAAGATTTCGCTAAGCTTACTAAACCAATGACCCTTTGCCTTAAGAAAAATAGTAAAGTAATACACTCCCCGGATTTCTTAGAAGCTTTCAATAAGTGCAAACAAATTCTAACTAACGCCCCAATACTGCAGTACCCGAATTTTGACGAGCCTTTCATACTCACCACTGATGCATCAGATGTAGCACTAGGTGCGGTGTTATCCCAAGGGATAGTAGGATCCGATAAGCCAGTAGCATTTGCATCACGAACACTATCAGATACCGAGTCGCGTTACTCTACAATAGAAAAGGAGCTACTCGCTATAGTATGGGCCATTAAATATTTCAGACCCTATCTATACGGTAGAAAGTTTATTATCTATACAGACCACAGGCCTCTCACCTGGCTAATGTCATTGAAAGATCCTAACTCTAAATTAACAAGGTGGCGTTTAAAACTCTCGGAATATGATTATAAGGTTGTATACAAGAAGGGTCGACAAAACACTAACGCAGACGCGCTATCACGTGTTAAAATATTCTATGGTAGTGCCGACTCTCTAGCTGTTAATTTAGATGATAACGAAGATGACGAGATCATTAATAGAATATTCGAAAATGCACGTAGGGAAGCTGAAAACCAAACAAACATAGTAGCACCCAACGAAAACACACAATCACAAAACCCAAGCGTTCCCGAGTCTCATATAGGTACAGATAGCATGAGTATAGTGTCAGCCGAACCTGAATTAGTGTCTACTAGACATACACAGCCTGACAACGAAAATAGAGGCATACCCATCATTATAGACGCTATAGATAGGCAGCTTAAACAGTTCCACATTAGGTCTACTCCCGGATCCACGTATAGAGTAGATAACAGATCCACTAACTCGAAAGTAGTTATAAAAGATGTCTTTATCCCAGTTAATAACACAGAGTCCGAAATAATCAGATTTCTTAAAGAACACACCATCGCTGACCGTATATTCCATTGTTACTTTCATAACGAAGAATTATACTACGCCTTTTCTAGAGTTTACACAACGATATTTAACGACAGAGGTCCTAAACTACTTAAATGCACAAAACGCGTAACCCTAGTAGAAAACAAACCCGAACAACAAGAGTTGATTAAAAAATATCACGAAGGTAAGACGGTTCACCGTGGTATTCAGGAAACATACAAGCAGTTACACAGAAATTATCATTGGCCGAACATGCTTCTTACTATCCAAAGATTCGTAAATCAATGTGACACCTGTTTGAAATCTAAATACGAACGCAACCCACTTAAACCACCGTTAGCTATAACCGATACGCCTCGTAAACCGATGGAACACATATTTATGGACTTATACTCAACCGGAGGCGCAACGTTCCTTACAGTCATTGATAACTTCTCTAAATACGCCCAGGCAGTCCAACTAACAGCATGTAGCAGTGTCCATATAGCCGAAGCATTGCTAAACGTTTTCTCAGTGTTAGGTTTACCAAATAAAATAACTACTGATTCGGACACTAAATGATGTTATCAAAGAAATATGCGCACTTCATAATATTCAAATACATTTCACGACACCGTATAACCCTAATTCTAACTCCCCTATTGAACGTTTGCACTCTACCCTAGCTGAAATAATTAGGATACAAAGAATGACCAACAAAGATGACCCAATACAGTTAATTATGAAATATTCCATAATAGCATACAATAACGCTATTCATTCGGCAACAGATTATACACCGCATGAGTTATTGTTCGGACACACAGCATCCAGAAACCCATTAGAGCTATACTACCCGAAAGAATTTTACCAGGACTATGTTATCAAGCATCGTGCCAATGCAGAAGCGGTTCAAGAGTGCATCGCGGCACACATGTCCAAAAACAAGGAGCAGGTGATTGCTAAACGCAACCAAGAAGCAGAAGAAATTAAATTCAAGGTAGGTGAAACCGTTTATAAACAGGTAGCAAAGTCAGCACGCAGTGACAAGACGAAGCCAGTCTTCAAAGGACCGTACAAAATTATACATCTTCATCCAAACAACGTGGCTGAAATAATAGGTAACCATCCAAATTCTAAGTCCATTAGGGTTCACTTCAAGCTACTACGAAGGCCTCATCTTGTTGCAGGATCCTCATCGCAGGAGCCGTCGTGCTCAACACAACAGCAACCGTAACCGTTACCCATGTAAGTAATGATAACGGTATCCTCCTCCTTAAACAAGGTCAACTCCTTAAACAAGACAACTACTTTAGCCTTGCTTGCGTTTACAACATTTCCAATTTACACTTTACATCTATCCAATTGATGTCCTTATATGCAAGTACGAAAACCGTTGAGAGCACAGCATCTGGAGATTTGCATAAAACGTATAGGAATCAAATAGAATATAGCTTTAGTATTATAGGTAAGAAGATAAAGTTTTTAACGCCGCAAGTTAGGAAGCGACGCGGTCTTATAGATGGATTAGGTACTGTCGTTAAGTCTATTACAGGTAACCTCGACCACGAAGACGCAGCTAAGTACGAAGAAGAAATTTTAAACATTAAAAGTAGAGTTAGAAATATGCAGGATTCACAAAGGAAATCCTTAGTATTAGCACATAATACAATAGATGAGTTCAGTAGACAGTTAACAAAATTAAACAATAATCAGAAACATTTAGCTAGTTTATTACAAAATATTACTAATAATTCCAACGACCTATCTAACCATTTACATTTCTTAGACATTTACGTACAGATTGATTTTAGTTTACAGATAACTTTAGATAGGTTAATGTTATTAGAAGATGCTATGACTTTTGCGCAGATGGGCACCATGCATCCTAGTATTATAAGTCCTCAGAATCTAATAGAAGAGTTAAGAAACTTAGAAAATAGGTTTTCTCTTAAAACAGTAGCTAGTATTAGTATTAGTAACATATACAGGATAGAAAAGTCAATAAAGGTTAAAGCTTACAGCACAGAACACTCGGTTAATTTTATTCTCGAAATTCCCTCAATTACCCCAAAAACCTATGACCTTATCCACCTCTATTCTATCCCAAATAAAAATAACCTTACCATTATCCCTAAATCCAAATACCTAGCACTTGGTAACGACGAGTACGCCTACTTAGAAGAAGATTGTCAGCCACTGACCGACAACACCCAGCTCTGCAAGCTCCTCGACACCAGAAGAATTGAAGACACAGATGACTGCATACTATCACTCATTCAGCATCGCCCAGCAAATTGCACGCACGCCAAGATGAACTTAAGAAGAGGAAAAGTTCAGAAGATCGGGGACAATAACTGGCTACTTGTTCTCAGAGAAGATGAAGTCATCAAAACACAATGCAACACCAAGACAGACTACACGAAGCTATCTGGAATTCATCTCGTTACACTGACTGAAGACTGTCAGGTGCACGTCATGAACAAGACACTGCGGTCTCACACTGACACGGTGGTCATTAACGAAGTCATACCGTTACCGGAGCAGCATCAAGTCTCAGAACAATCAATACAATACGAACTCCAATTAGAAGACATCTCACTCGACAGCATCCATGAATTGATCAATAAGGCAGGCGACATCTCTATGCCAGAAGAAGATAATTGGCCAATCATAGCAGCCACACCTAGCTGGAACACAATCATCCTATATATCCTACTGATCGCTGCAGCATCCTGGAAGCTGTACCAATGGAAATCTAAAAGCATTCCGGAGGACACCAAGAGCACCGCGGACGCCGCAAGAAGCAAGAGTTGCTTCTATCTTATGGAGGGAGGAGTTAACTCATCGTAACACGCGTTTACGCTGAGTATACAGTCACCATCGACATACGTCATACTGCAACTATGCAATTATCAGAAATCAGACACATTTATTATTTTTGTATTATATTCAGTCGGGCATCAGCCACCAGCTAATTATCCTGTATTTTTATAATTAAATTAATATTGTAATAAATAAATATTTTTTTAAGTAAATTCCCGATCGCCGAAACATAACTACATTGATGATTTATTTTTCTTCGTGTCCCTGGGGTCTACGTTCATCAGTCGACGGCAATAGGCTGATATGATGTTGATGATTATTAGTTTTGGAAGATATTCGTTTACTTATAAATTGAAATTGAACAGTAGGTAAGTAGTTCACGTGTTGTATTTTATTTTTGTCATAGGTTCTAGTAAACCATCACCACCCTTCCCGTGGGCGTCGTAAAAGGTGACAGAGGGATATTGACCAGAGGATGGGCAGCAGCGTCCTTCTGAGTACCATAACATCTACTGCGATCGCCACAACAAGCATTGGCCAAGCACGGTGATTACGGCTGAACCAGGAGGGGTTCAGCCGTAATGGGCATAGGTAAAAGGGAGACCTATACCCACAGTGGGCGTCTAAACGCTGACATGATGATGGTGATGATGAAACCAACACAGAGTAATTTATTTAGAGGTAATTTATCAAACTGAAAACCCAAAATCATTCATAAAGAAGAATGTTCATTTTTGACCTGAGTATGTATAGAAATGTAATAAATCTTAAAATTTAGCTAATTTTATTCTATATTAATTACGCTTATCACAATGTCAAAAGAAACGCAGGAAAAAAAGATTTTTAAGTTTATTTATGCTTATTCTACGTCAAAGGTAAACGTATTACCATGTTTCGAACGCACCTCAACTACTCTTTTTACGACGTTCCATTTTACACATTGCAACTTTAACTTTATTCAACTCTGTTTCTGACTTTTATTCATTATTTTACGTTTTATTTAATCAGTAAGTATTTATTATTATGTTTTATTTTATTAGATACACCTTTATTACTTATTCATTACAAATAACATAATAATTAAATAAATGAATCACGCAGTATGCTTTATTGAATTCGCACGACTGAAACGGATTTTTTTGACATTTGACATGTTTATGTTATGAAAACTCATCTTTTAGATTATATTGTCAAGAAAATGATGTGATTATGTTGGATAGGGGTTTCCAAGATTCTATAAGAATGCTAGAACGTTATTGTTGTTGTTGAAACAGAAGTTAATGCTCGACACTCTATTTATAGTGGCATTATTGAGAGCCTAAGCAGTGACTTAGAGGCAGCTGATTTCGAGGAATACGCAAAGTAAAAAAGTTGTTTTAGACTATAGATCGGTAGGTAAGTATTCCAATTTTAAACCAAAAAAAACTTCCAAGCGTTAATAATTAGTTTTAGCACATTTATTTCTTTACTACTTTTTTGGTAACGGCAAAACCTAACCTAAAAAGTAATATTTGTATTTTTTTGGACTTCGTGGCGTTTAAATCGTAAAAATGACTATCTGGCATTATTTTCTAAACTTACAGGTAGTCTTTCTACTATACTGTATTACTATACATACACTTTTGTTATCAGGTTTTTAAATGTATGGGAAGTGGGCATTGTTCTTTATGTTTAAGTATCTTGACAAAATGTATGGACAGATGATTTTGTTTCATGATTTTAGGATTGGTTCAATAGTTAAAGTTGTTCATTATGATGAGGTCAAAGGCCTATTTTCAGTTAATTCAATAACACCAAGTACTCACGATGAGCTCCAGCAATTTTTTGAAATATTTTTATTTGCTTATTTTAAGCACAGTGTCAAGGTTAAAAACCGATCAACTTGGACATTTTAAAAATCATCATCTGCCTAGCCTTTTCCCAACTATATTGGGGTCGGCTTCCATTCTAACCGGATGCAGCTGGGTACCAGTGTTTCACATGGGGCGACTGCCTGTCTGACCTCCACAAACCACCTGCTGGGTAACACGATACCCCTTGGTAAGACTGGCTGTCAGATTTTCTACCTATAACGATGGTCACCCATCCGCGGACCGACCGTGGCAAACGTAGCTTAACGATCATAACCGGTCGATTCATATGGCTTTTCCCTCGCCACGAGCTCTTCTTTGTCATTTTAAAAATATCATCCAAAAATTACAAAACCTTTCCACCAGCCATCAGTTTAAAGCTATGAGCACACGGTCACTATATCCTGATGTCAATTACGTCTCACTCCGAATACATCGGCACATAAAGCATGTTCCACATCATTGGCAATACAATTGGCGATACAAATGCCCCGATGTGTCCGAGCCGTAAGCCGGCCCCACTTATCCGATTGTGACAGCGTTATGGTTATTTACTTTATGGCATGGGGGGAGGCATCGTGGACACTGGCCGCTATGTACATGGGAAAGAAAGTTATGTGTGTAACATGTAGCTCTTGTGTTTAGTTATATTTAGAACAAGCATTTGCTCGCGTCCTCGTCTGTGTAGACTTTAGAATAAAGTCATCATTTGCCTAGCGTTTTCCCAACTATGGTGGGTATTCGGCTTTCATTGTAACCGGATTCAGCTAAATACCAGTCTTTTACATGGAACGATTGCCTATCTGACCTCCACAATCCAGCACTGGGTAACGGGATACCCCTTGGTAGTACTAGTTTTCAGAATTTCTGGCTTTTGAGTACCCGTAACGACTGTCAAAGATCTACGAATGACAGACAGGTCAACAGCTTTACGTGCTTTCCGAGACGCGGAAGAATCGCAGTATGTAATGAATGGTCACCCATCCACAGAAGACCGCCTCAAGCGTAGCTAAACCTTCGATCCGTAAGGTTTTTACTTAGCCACGAGTTTCTCTGACTTGAGAATTAAGTCAAACTTTTGCCTGCAACTTCATTCGCGATTCTTCATTGAATATCGGATGCAGATAAACTCGCAAATTAAAAAGTAGTCTATTTTTTATCTATATCCCAAATTACCTTCAGTTTCATACAGGGCAAAGTACTTTAACCATCCAGGTAACCTGCGGGTGATCACCAGTAGATCAAGGCGCTGCTGGCCTTTCTTGGGGAGCTCGGGTGGATCGAAGCATTTACTTTCCACCTGTACGCAAAAGACGCGCTGAGTCGTGGAGTTGCGGACACCAGCCCGTTATACCATACCATACCATCCCAAGTTACCTATTGGTTTCTTATTACAATCGGTTTAGTGGCTTTGCCGTGATGAAGTGACAAACATACAGACAACGTTATTTTCGTATTTGTAATATTAGTGTGGATGGTAAACAGTAGGACATTCTGCTGTTTAACTGGTAACGTTTTTTTTGTGTTTGTGTATTAGAAGAACTTCCAAGAAAGCAATTTTATTCGAAGCAGATGTTGTGTTTGGTTGTATATTCACTGATAGAGTCGCAATGTTGCCGACTTCCATAGCATATATTGTATGATGTCCTTTACTTATATGCGGACGAAGCCGCGTACTAAAGCTAGTACAATCACACGACCTAAATAAATGCCCCTCACACATCGGAACATGCACTCAGTCGTTCCCAATTTTCCAGCTCATCGCTCGCCACTCCACTAGAACTTTTCATTAACATTTCGCATTTACTCCATCACACCATTAAGGTGTCCATAAAGAGAGACACTCTACTGTGAGTACTAGAGAAGGTAATACCTATCTTCTTAAATCTCGACCGAAGTGAGCGCAGGGATGGACTTGGGGGTGTAATTTAGGACGCGATTAAAAAAAAAAGAATGTCATAATAATAACAGTTTGTAGATCTTTTTATTGATGTGTTTGGAAATCGAACAACGTATAGAGACTACTTCAAAAACAATTAAAATAGTAGATGTACAGAAGCTAGCGTATTAAGCTATAACAATCTGTCAACTTTATTACAAAATCATAAGATTCATATTCAATTGGAAAAATTTGACAACATGTTAAGGCTGATGTGCTAGCGTCTGTACATGGATAAACCTTATTACATTAATTTCTTAGTCTGCAAGTATCTAAAGACATTTTCCATAATACTGATCCTTTGATTTGAACGGTATTTGTGTAATTACTGGTTCATGAGACATTTCAGCGTTGTCTTTGCAATGGCAAGGCATGTGCTGGGTCTTCTTTGGTATTGCAATCGTCTATAAGGGTCAGAGACTAGTTAACATCAGATGAGCCACCCAATGTCATAAGAAAGATACAATTCTACCAAATGATAGACTCATACTCTTGCAGCCTCTTAGCCTCCTCCAGTCCCTCCCTGTGCAGCGTTCCCTCAAGACGCTTTACTGTTATTGCCGCTCAGTGAAAGCTTAAATATATGGTCAGAGGTAGATTTCTTCTGCACACGTGATGCTAGCGAATCTCACAGGAAGATATTCGCTTTAATTAAATTGTCTTGTTCAATGCTCTTGTAACTTAGAAGAAAATATCTGAGGATTTAAAAAGGATTACAAATTAGATCTTGGCAACATTACTTTTCATAATTTTGAGGTTAGTTTGTTTTAGCGTTAATTTAAAATATAAATACTAAATTCGTCTAAAGACAGACGAATGAGACTAAACTTAATTTAAGGAATTTTCTTTTAAAACCTAATCTCTACTAAAATCTGTGAAATTATTTAGTAATCTTTTGAGCCTTTCTGAGGCTAATTTAAATTAGCCTAACTTAGGCTCTAAAGACAAGAAACCTTTTCTTATATTTTACTAAAAAGTTGAGGTATTTGTTGATTCGTGAAAAGACGTAAATATTTTCTTATTTCTTTTTAAGCCCAATCAAGAACCGGCCCCTTTTAATAAAGGTCTACCTACTTCAATCATTGCTAATACCATAAAGCTCTCAAAATAAGGAATCACTGTACTGTGAGACAGAAATTCTCAAATCGCCGTTACGTATTGACAGGGCGATCGAAAATCTATATTAATAGCGGATTCGGAATCCGGTACCGTCCATTTTAACGTGATCTCTTGCAGGTCCAATTTTGGTGCATTCTGGGGCTCAATGTAGTCAGTCGTTGGTCATTGTTCATATAGCTGACGATGCATTCAGAAGATTATTGTCCTGGACGAAATTTACCGGGGGAAATCTGGAGGAGGTTCGTTTGAGGAGGTTAATTTTGGTATAAACGGTATTTTGGCAATGGAACGGAATTATTGGCGATATCATCTGAGTATTTAGTGGGGGACTGCTTATTGGTTAGTGATTTTGAATGAAGAGATTTTGTGTGCGAATTTATGGTTGTGGAAAATATTGCCACATGTAGATTCAATATGAATGGTGTAAAATATAATGTTGTAAGATTTTACCGTTGAGAACCTTCTCCCACTTAATTTTAAGTTCGTACTGTATATCAATATAGTCTTTCTATTAGACTGCAGCAGTACAATTCTGTCAGAAATCACTCTCGAATTCAAATCCATCTCATTTCCGATTTTACTTAGGTACCGGATGTCAAAATTATTTGGTATTCGCTAAAATAGTTCGCTTCGTTATGTTCTCGCTTTGTGGCCCCAGCGTAGTTTTTATCGAATAACAGAATGCCTTAATACAGTTTTCACCGCGGTATCAGAAGTGAGCACTGAAGCACAAAGTACGTAAGGCTGCGGCTCGCCAGAGCAGAGAGACCACTCAGCACAAACCGCCATTTTTCGCACGCATACATTGACATTACGTTTATAGGCATTCTCAAGCAGTTTCAAGCAGACATCAGTTTCGACTGTCACGTGTTGTCAAAATGAATAAATGATGTACCTAATTGACATTTCATGGCGAACAGGAAAAATTTCTTATAAAATAAATCCGAAGACTTTCAACCAGTGTCAATAAAATTTCATATTGTCACAAATAAAACCTACAGAGTCAATACAGTAGCAGCCCTAGTGAGTCTGGCAAGTTTAGGTAATTATTTTTGAAGATGACGGAAGCGGTCCTTCTGTACCCTTTATATTTTGTGACTGAAGTGAGTTCTGTTACTATTTTTATACCAAATTAACTAATTATACTGCGGTTAAGCTGTAGGCCTGCATATCGCAAGACTGGAGCCCTGACACAGTCAGGCGGGGTCGCGGTAGACCGAGATGAGGGCCGGATACCTTAGATGGATTCCTCACAAATTGGCGGGATGAGGCACAACATCGGTAGAAATGGAGGTAATGGGGGAGGCCTTTACTCAGAGATTCTAGCTTCTGTTTATGGATTCCTCACAAATTGGCGGGATGAGGCACAACATCGGTAGAAATGGAGGAAATGGGGGAGGCCTTTACTCAGAGATTCTAGCTTCTGTTTTGCAACTTCATCGGCATGAAAGTCGAATAGGTATGCCATGTAACATAGCGGGATCCCTTCTTTTCGCAAAATGTTCTTTTTCCTAATATACTTTGGCATAACTGTTTTAAAAATATGTTTTAAAAATATGTTTTAATTTCATAATGTAAATTTTGTCCTTTAGAATGTTTAATTATTATTACAAATATTAGAGAAATTATGCTTAAAAAAATTATGCGTAAGCTGTTATGCGTAAGTAATGTTATGCGAAAATATAATTAGGAGAAACAAAAGTATGCTAAGTTATATTGGGTCTTAAAATTTTATGCAAATAGATAGGGAAACTAACATAGCCTATGACAATCGTGTAGCTTTCTGTCCGTGAATGATTTTTACCGACTTCTAAAAAGGAGAAGGTTCTAATTGACCGTATTTTTATATTTTTTATGTTTGTTACCTCAGAACTTTCGACTGGATGAACTGATTTTCATGATTCTTTTTTATTTGAATATTGGTGCTTCCTGTGTGGTCCCATATATCGATAATTTAACAGAAATTGATCCAGCGCTCTTTGAAAAATCAACAAAACCCAATAAAAATATATAGACGACGTTATACTTTCCTCAATCTTTAAAGAACTTTCAATCTCTGTTTTAACTGTGTTGCCGTTTTTTAATGAATTTGGATGAAAAGAGGGCACTAAAAAGCGAAATATAAAAAGCTTTTTAAAAAAAAACCGCTTTTAAAAACTAAAAAGTGAAAAATAACTTTACGTTTTTTTTTACTTTAGTTTCGGAAGTCGGTGACAATACAAAACAACAAATGGAACAAAGCCATCCCATATGAATTGCATGAAAATATTTAAAAATAAACTTTAATTTCGCAAGGCTTTGTTTCTATTTGTTATTTTGTATTGCCACCGCCTTCCGATATTAAAGTTATTTTTGGAAGTAACTTTGGTATTTTTTTTTGTTTTTTTTTTCCAGTCTAGTTCTGCATCAAGTGTAGGTAATGGCTTTAATTATATGACTGTTTTGAAAGTCATTTTAATGAATAACCACAAAAAAGAATGTCAATATTATTAACGACAGTAATATAATAATGTTACCTTTACGTAATATTAGTTCAATGTGTAGGTCTATCTAAATGACAATGCCAGATCCTGCCCCACCCATGTACAGAAAAGTAAATTAATGAAAATAATTGTAATGAATATAGAACCTTTCTATACTAAATTGTTTTTCTTTAGAACTTGCGGATTACGAAATACCTACCCACAAAATACAAACTCATTTTACCTAAAATACAATTTAACCTATAATCAATGTCATTATTGTTTTTAGATTTAAACGGAAACCGCAAGTTCTACAGTCACTAAGACTAATGTTTAGTTATCAGCAATAAATAAACAGTAAGATGCTACATATTGCACATGACTTTTATTGAGTGGGGCAAAGTTCTATAGAGTTTCTGGCATTGTCCTTTACATTTTCATTTTCTAATTAATTCAACTTTTTACTTTAAGTTTGAACACTTTATACTAATACTATTTGTTAGAGAAAATAGATCTACTTACTTAATTATAAAATCTTGGACGAGTAACAATCTTAAGGTACTGATAAATTACTATTAACTAATCCTACCATAGCTTATAAACCCTTATTTAGCTGACTTCTATTGTGATTTACTTACTTACCTATCCATTTACCTTACAATTTCCAAACAAAATTCACTCATAGTTCTTACTAATAGAAGTCAATATTGCATAATGTATGACCACATTGGATCTTAAGTATTTTGTAATATTAAGATCCCCAAGATTTCCTAAGGAATCAAGCAGGCCATTTTACGATGACCTTCCCTGTCCCTCAAAATGACCTATTTTGAAGATGTTCTCAGGGTGTTTACACAGCATTTGAAGGGTCAAGTTTCGTAGGTGATAATGTACATCGGTAGTGAATCCCTATAGGACATTTAACACGGTATTTCGGCGTTAGCACTTAACCCTAGTAATTGTTGGGTCAGTGTGTTGATGCGTGCTTCGATGTTAAGAAATACGTTGGCTTAGGACGGGTTGGGAATTATTTAGATAGCGACCGTTAAGAGTTACGGACACAAAGCTTTTGTAGCAACAATTTAGGCAAAAGTGTAGCTAGAATTCTCGTAAAACGTATTTTAATGGGACACCATTTAAAGAGATTTCAGCCAAAGACTGACAAGTCTTTGACATTATTTATATAGGTAATGTGAGCTGGTTCAGCCGTAATCGCCAAGCGTGGCCGATGTACGTTGGCAATCACAGTAGGTGTTAAAGTACTCAGAAGGACGCTGCTGCCTATCCTCTGGTCAATATCCCTCTGTCGCCTTCTACGACACGGTTGTGCTTTTCGCGGCTGGCACCATACGGAGAATTCCTTAGTGTAATAAACTAAACATTCAACCAGAGTCTTGATACCTATTCATCAACGTAATTACAGGTTACTAGCTATTACTCACGACTACGTCTGTGTGGAAATCAAAAACGTCCTTAATTCAGCCCTGTTTCAAAATCCGTTCTTAGCTGACAAATATCAGCTTTATAGGTCAAGTAGTGTTCGATATTTCGCGTTCACTCAGTGAGTGAGTGAGTGACCTTTTGCTTTGATATGTATACCGGCTTATCTGTGAAATGGCAGTTTTTGGAACTAATACTCTCTGTAGATATAAATAAGGTCGTCTTTTGTTTGAACTTTTAAGTTTTTTGACGAACAGCACCATCACAGAAAATAAATAAATAAATAATCACAGATAACGTAAAGAGGTCAGCACACCAACCAGGCAAATTTCTTTGATAGATTTTCAACTTTTTTACTGAAGTATATGGTTCATATTCAATTAGAAAAATTTGGAAAATTTGAAAATTTGACCTGAACTTGGAATTTACTTATAGATTACTAGCTTTTGTGCGAGAAATCGTCTGCGTTTTTTTAGGTATCCTTAATAAAAAAATATAATCTAGTAGCACTCAGGGATAGCGTAGCGTCCTATTTACAGTATATTAATTACCGAAAGCCGTTCTCTTTAACTGGTAATAATACATCGTCTATAGATACTAAATAATAAAGGAAAAAAGTTTTAATTTTAGATAAAATCGAATACGTAGATAAACGACAAAAAGGCCCAAAAATGTACAGAGTGGTACATTATAGATTGAGAAAAACGGATTAACTCACTATGTTGCTGGGTTCGTCCGACTAGTTTCGATGGCATACGGCCACCTTTCTCAAGGAGTTCCACAGGATGACACACCGCCCGTCGCGTTCCTGCGGACACAATACTCATTATGTGTAACAATACTCACGTTTCGTTTAATGAGTGGTACATTTCTGGGTTTTTTTATGCTGATATATTTTTTTAAATCTATTGATGATGTAGAATAACGACTTTAAGAGAACGCTTTCTGTTATTTAACATACTGTATATAGCGAAAGAATTTAGAGAATTAGACCACTAGTTCCTGAGATTAGCCCGAACTAACACAATCTCAACTTTCATTTTTACTTAAATACTTAATCTTATCTTATCATAACTTATCTTATCTTAAAAATATAAAAATCTTCTGTGCTGTACTTTCATACACACATGAAAGTGAACTCCTCCTAAACGGCGGGACCGATTTTGATGAATTTTTTTGTGTGTTCCTGTGGATTCGAAAATGGTTTAGATTTACAATTGGACCCGATAGGTGGCGCTGCAGTCGACTTGTAGATTTTTTTTAGTTTGAGGGCAGGACAACGTCTGCCAGGTCCGCTAGTAATATTATAAAGAGGTAAAATTTATTTGTTAGTTTGTATGTAGGGTAACCTCCGAAACTCCTCATCCAATTTCAAAAATTCTTTCACCAATACGAAGGTACGTTATTGCTGAGTTATAAGCTATATTGCGTTATAAAAAATTAGGGATCCTTGAGAAAATTCACGCGGACGAAGTCGCGGGCATAAGCTAGTTTATTATATGTTGTGACAATATTCTCTGACAACTGCTTGACAAAGCAATGAAAACGTGTTTAGCGGTAAATATCCACTGGATTAGAAAAGCTTTTCATCTCCTAAACACAAGAGACCTAAAGACGTCGAATTAGACACAAACTTAAGAAATTGTAAGCTCTTTTGTAAGATCTGCTTTCACTTATTCGTAAGGAAGAATTAGGATCGGCTTGTGGCACACCGAGAGAGGATATTTTTACACGTTAATATACTTTAACGTAACGTGATTTTCTGTGCTATTCTAAGAATTTAGGCTAAGGATCGACAGCTCACCTCATTCTCACTTCACCTAAATTCACCGATATAACTTTTTACAGAATAGACCAGCGGTTATTGTTGTGCTGTGTTATACAATATTAGTTTTTAAGCAAATTGTTAATAACAAGAATATAGACCTGTATGTCTATTCTGTTACAATCTCCCTCGGTGAACACCTATGTCATCCGTCCGTCTGCTTAGTCAGTCCCTAGCATCGGGACGGATGACAGCTCACTTACCTAGGTGTTCACCGACGGAGATTCAAACAGAATAGCACTGCAGTTATGAATTAAATGTTTATTAACGGATTTGGAAGTTTTAACTCTAAATAATAGTCAAGTTATTCATTGATAACCTGTGCCTAAATAATTCCAAAGGACACTGATTGCATGAACTACATCTAACCGACTTAATATTGTAATCGCGAATGTTTGTGAGGATAGAAGGACGTTTGTCACTCTTTCACGTTTAAACGGCTGAAGGGAATTAGCTGAAATTTAGCACGCAAATAACACACACATACACATAGGATAATTTTCATTCCGTTTTTGTGTTTCCGTGTAATTATTTGGGACTACAGACGAAGCCGCGGGGAAAAGCAAGTCTATCCGATATTTACCTCATATTATCTAAATACTACATTGGATTTATGCGGGCTACTCTATTCCAATATAGGTAGTTAAGGTACAGTTTGCACTAAATACAAACAGGTTCTATTCTTTTAATTTCATTATCTACTCCTCACTGTACCTCAGACAGCACTAAGCGGATTGCGGCTTACTGAATGTTTATTGTTTTCACAACAATCGTCCGGAGATTACTGACAAGTTCTATTTTTGGTTAATACCCTCTGAGTGTCTTTTGTTTCCCAATCTAATTATCGGATGGTACATATTCTGTTTGAATTTGTTGTGGCAATAGGTTCTGGCGTTTTAGGGCTTGAATAAAAATTGCAGTTGGTACCTAAAGTACCTGCACGTATATCTGTTTTTCTTTCAGATAAAAATACTTTAATCCTTTTATTACATGATAAAGCTAACATATATATGTAAGTGAGAACAATAAAAAAGTCTATCTGATTGATGCGGGAATAAACGGGGGGGGGGGGGGGGGAGTCAGCCATGGTTGACTGGTAGAGAATGCCTAAGGCATTAAATCCTCCTTTGTACTTTTGTGCATGAAGTATAATTATTGCCAATCGTTTTACACAAGCAGCCTGTGGGTGAGTGTAACTCACCCGGCTGCTAGTGCGCTGCGCATCCAATATAATAATATATTTAGGTTGCTGTTGCGGCTGCCTCGTTTTTGTAGCGCGTCTGGCATGTTTGCTGAGGCGCGTACAGACGGCTTCCATGCAGTCATGCGTAAGAGAGCTGCGTCTCTGCGACAGCGTCTGCTAGTCAGTAGCAACAGCATCCTGCAAATGATTGCCGCTAAACCGGACTGCCCAATCCAAAACAAATGGATGCGTATTTTAATTGGTGTAATGTAGATGTCTGATTATTTATTAAGTTAATTTAATTTAATTTAATGATGACTATTTTAATTATTTTGATAAATTATTGAATTGGAATTTACTAATATAGCTTTAGGTAAACATTGTTACTAACCCTTATATGAGTGCAAACTTGAAATAAATGATTTAATAATAATAAATAAAATAAATAAATAAAAGGGCAGGGAAGTCTGATACGAAATCAGAATGTACAGTATCCCTACACCTGCATTTTAGAGGGCATTAAAACTGCCATTGATGCCGCGATAAACTTAGCTACCTACTGGGTCCAAATTATCTAACAAAATAATAAATAAGGATTCACTTATACCATCGACTCCAAAAGAAGAAGAAAACATTCTCCATTTCTAAATTCAATTTGAAATAAAATCACCATAGGAAACAAAAATAAACAAGAAAATCATCTTATCAGCCAGTCCAAGTCATCTTATTAACATCGTAAAACCACTAAAAATTTTGTTCTATGCGAATATTATTATGTCCGACTTACAGATAAAGCGAATGTCTGCCAAAAGTACATCTATATCAACCCTCATTCGCTGTTAATCATTTGCAAGCGTCGCTTACTTAGAAGTTATATGAATTTTATACGAAACATTGTCGCTTCCTTGTTTCAAAGGATCTTTTACTTTTTCTATTGCTTGTATGTTGTTTGGTAATAACAGTTTGTAACATTTTGTAAATTACAGTGTTTTGTTTTTGTGAAATTGTTTACGGCGCTGTGTTGTATATGCAGGTTAATAGTATTTTGTTTGAATCTTGTGTATTCTTATTCCCATGGTCTAAGCGTAAGTTATGATTTATTTCACAATTAGGTTCATACTTAGTATCAAATTGGTCAAGCGAGCGAACTACTAAGACATCGCATTGCATAATATAAAGCTGAAGGGTTTGTTTGTGTTTTTGTTTGTACAGACAGCGTCATCAACTGCTTAGCTACTTCTTATACCCTATCCGATGAAACTTTAATGCGTGGGGGATAAGCAGTTGATGACGCGGTGCAAATTTCCGAAACCTCTCGAAAATTCAAATTTAAAATCATTTATTTGCTAATAAGGGTAATTACATAAAATAGTTAAACAAAAAAAAGAGCATAGTTCAACCACGCCTTGAGGCATGCAAATGTCAAGCTTTTACAGCAACATTGTTGTACAGGTAGATGCAACAGTAATTTAATAAGCAATAACACAATTTTGGTATTGTAATAATAATGAAACATTAGCAAATATTAATGTCACAAGAATAATTATTAAAATCTCAAAATCAGATTCGGAAAATTCTCCCATTAAAAATAATGCGGACGAAGTGGCGGGTGACAGCTAGTCTATACATATAATAAAACAGTAACAGAACTGTGTCTGTACATTGAATATATAAAAAAAAAAAAAAATTGAGGGGGGTTTAGGAACAGTAATAGAGCACGAATCCAAAAAAAAAATTCTGTCTGTTTGTCTGTTTGTTTGTACACGCTAATCTTCGGAACTACTGGGCGGATTTGAATGATTTTTCTTTTGTTGTATAGGTATTAAGTCTGGGCAACATATATGCTATAATTTATCTTGGAAACTTGAACACCTGATGCAAAACCGCAACAGACCAGGTAAACTATAAGAGATACAAAAATGGTACCATAGCTAAAATTGTTCCACGTGATGAGCATTATCTGCTGAGAGAATAAATTTGAAGATCTGGAACACCTGATGTGGAACTCCAAGAGCCCAGCTACACCATGACACATATAGGAATGACGTCTTAGCAAAAGTTGTTTGGTCTGATGGGCATTTCCTGTTGACTTATAAAAATCGAAGATCAGAAACATCTGATGTGAAAATCAAAGCTATCACTAATTTCAATGTATCTTATAAAATAACATAAGCTGGGAGTACCTCCACGCGGTGAAGGCGGTAACAGTTTAGGACTGATTTTTGATGACGATGGTATATCATTGAAAATTTGACTCTACTGGCCAAAATTCTCATTTATTTTTTTATTTTATCGAATAAATATGCCTTCGGGCTTATGTTATTTGGGTGTTTAATTTCCTTTTCCATTTATCTTCGTGACACGGTAGCCTACCCGGTAACGGATTGGAGCAGTCACTTAGATTTTAATTGATCAGGTATCTTTACAATAAAACTATAACCATGCCTAGAAAGAGGTCAAATCTTTCCCAATGTTCCAAAGGAGCTAAAAGATTGAGGATCATAAGGTCTCAAGAATCTACCGAAGAGCGTCAGGAGAGACTTGATGCTGTTCAACAAGATCAGGCTGCAACTCGCTCCGTGGAAACCTCTTCAGATCGCGAAGCACGCCTGCGTTCTCAGCGTATTTGCGCATCTACATCCAGGTCTCTAGAGACCAGTGAAGAATATGATACGCGTCTGACCGCTGATCGTTAATGTCATACATTGTCTCGCGAGTCGGAGACGTTCACGGATAGAGAATTGCGCTTGAGGTCAGTAGTATATTATTGGGCATCTCACCCCACCTTCCGTTCCATCGACTCACTCCGTTCGTCTCAGTCACTCACGGTGTGGTGAGATGCCCAATAATATCCTACGGAGTGGGCGCCGTTCAACAATTCCGTTTTATTACATACCGTTCCTACGTCTCACTTCGACTGAATTTGCGTTTGCGTTAATACTGGTTTGGCGCCTATTCCACACGAGAAAAAAGTCAGTCAGTTTGACACATATTTCGTTTACTAATGGAACTTTACGAATATAGTAAACTAAAATTTTGGGACAGATTGTCTCATGTCTCTTCACAGAGTAAAAAATAGCATGCACCTACAGGTACACACACATTCTTTTTCTATGACCCAGATTGGGCACCAAGGACATCCAAATTTTAATTTAATTAACTCATACAGTTGACACTAGCTTACATGTTAACAAATAAACTAAAATTTGGGACAGATTGTCTCATGTCTCTTCACAGAGTAAAAAATAGCATGCACCTACAGGTACACACACATTCTTTTTCTATGACCCAGATTGGGCACCAAGGACATCCAAATTTTAATTTAATTAACTCATACAGTTTTACATGTTAACAAATAAGTGTGCTCGCTGTTAGAACCATTAGCCTAAAATTCAGGACAGATTGTCTCATGTCTCTTCACAGAGCAAGAAATATTATGCATCTTCAGACACACGTACATTCTATTTCTATGACCCCAGATTGGGCACCAAGGACATCTGAATTTTAATTTAATTAATTCATACAGCTAACACTACCTCACACGTTAACAAACAACTACTGGTAGCTCTGAAATGTTCTGTTGTTACTCTGCGACTCTGCGTTGCGCTTGATTAAGATCATCGCACACTTATACAATTGCCATCGAAACGGTTCGTGTGCCGTCCCGTGATCATCTATTGTACCATACTCCTTTTAAACCGCCGGACGACGGCGTCGGATCGGCGACCGTGTTAAGCTTCACAGTATAAGTGTACGTGATTCTTTACAATCGCAAAGACTGCAAAATTGCATTATGTAAATTTGTAGTGTTCGAACTTTGTTGTACCAGGTATATGTTTGAGTCATTCCCATGTATTCAACAATTTAGCTGTAAGATGATCGCTGTGCATGTTGCAGTCTCTGATTAAAATTGGTATTTTATAGAACTTCATAATCAATGCAATTCATTCAAATAGAGGATGTTCCTTTGATAACTTTGCTAATTATTTTATATTGTTTATTTGCTATATTTATTTATAAATAACCAACCTATACTTACAGTTTACACCAGACATACAAGTTTTTGGTTAATACATACTGAACAAGCATAAAAACATATAAGAAAACATAAAATGTTTCAAAATACATTGATAGTTCTTTAACAATCTAGGATTTGTTTGAAAGATGAATCTTAATACTAGTACCTACCTACTGAACTTATGCATGAATCGATAATAAAAAGTTCGTTTTAGTCGTTAGATGATATTACTTATTTACGATAATGTCAAGTTTTACTGTAGCATATAAGTGGTTAACTTTTTGCCGCAAGTTTGTTTACATGGATTATTCTACACAAAAAATGTTTTCAGGATGATTTTCTTTCAGCTCTCTTCCGTCAAAAAAGTGATTTTTATTTTTTAGTTCACATGTGTGATATCAGGCGAAGTTTTACATCACATTTTATACAACAAACATACATACTTTATTATATATTAATGTATTAATCATAAGCGTCATGTGTCATCTTTGTCGGCGAGCGAAAAAAGCTGGTTTTATATTTCATTTCTCACGATAAAATTGCAATTAGACGGAAGTGATTTTCAATCACTACGGTTTAATTAGACGTAAGTAACATAAATTAGTCATACAACTGTCAATATATGTAGTTAAGGTTTAATTTTGTAATGGGATAAATATTGCTGAAATGGTATTTTTTATGTATAAAATCAATCAATTTTGATCATAATATTACATTCGCTCCAGTATCTTCCAGTGATAACCACCGGTTACCTTCAACTATATAAAATGTAAGTAAGTAAGTACTACTAATTTAACTGAATTTACTAATGTACTAATCGCTACCCAGCTACGGACCTGGTTCCTGCCTGCCGGCTGGTGTATTGGTTAGCCTTAATTTCATCGCATAGATGTTAGAATTTTGAGCGTAAACCATATAATTTTATGTAATTTCATGAACTAAAGACATGTCTATAAATTATTCCACTGAGCCATGTATTTTTCTCACAATTTAAAGAAAACTTCGAAATTAATGTTATTTTGTGGTTATCCGATTCAACTAACATCAAACGTATCGCTATTATGAACCTTATTTGTTGCCGCGATGCGTTATTGTCAATTACCGAAACTTAAGTCATAGTTATTAGTTACAAAATTAATCTTTATGTGTTCCATTTCAGGTCTGACTCCGATTCAGAATACCGGTCACAGTCCGCAACTGTAGCCGAGCCGAAGCCGCAACCAAAGAAGAAGGTGTCGAAGCGCAAAGCTTCCGAGAGCACCACACCGTCCGTACCAAAGTCAAGGTAATTTTGTGTTACTGCTTTTACCTTTAGGTGCTTGTTGTGTATGTTATGTCAATTAAAATGTTATACACCGATAAACGTTGGTTAGTGGATTTAGAACTGCAACGAAGAGAGCTCTGAAA
Organism: Charanyca ferruginea; assembly: GCA_947361185.1. Lineage (NCBI taxonomy): Eukaryota > Metazoa > Arthropoda > Insecta > Lepidoptera > Noctuidae > Charanyca > Charanyca ferruginea. The sequence goes on along the minus strand of OX376056.1, from coordinate 17,972,443 downwards.
TCAATTTCCAATTATATTCCTTGTAGGAATGTTTACAGTTAGTTCATGAGATATTTAAATTATTATAACAGAACATCATGCTTTCTATCCCCGTAGGGTTCAACAGAGGAGTAATACACCATCAATTTGTCAATATTAAAAAATAAATGTAATAAATAATGTGTTAAATTGTTTACAGTAAAAGGCGCAGCTTGAGCTCGGACCTCTTTGGTTTGGAGGACTACGTCCCCACCAAAACCTCAGTTGCGGACTTCGGTTCGTCACTCATCAGCCGTGTTGCTAACGGTAAAGTGCGGCGAACGGCAGACGTATCCGGGGCGTGGAGGTTAAAGTCTATAACAAGGCTGAAGTTGCCTCCACCCCAAAAGAGGAGCGGTGGAAGAAAGCCTCGGTGGCACTAAAAGTGCAGCTTAACCGGAACACGCCGCAGTGGGACGGGTTACAAGTTTTTATGAGACGGACTCATGAGTTTTTTGATAACTCTGAGCCTGTCTTTTATAGCGATAATATTAGTTTAAAATAAATATTTAAGTTGTTGGGGCACCAGATGTTTTTGTATTTCTGCGAGCGTAAATCATAATCGTAAAAATAATACATTGCAACATCTAATAGTAAGTTTAAAACTATTACATTTTAAAATGCCGTTCTGTACTGTTTGTAACACATCTGTTGAGCGCAGTTACTGGACAGGTCACCTACGTAGTACTAATCATAAAAACAAAACTATTTCGCATTTTTGCGAAGGTGTTGAAATAATACATTCTGCATTTCGTAATCGTATAGCTTCTTATAGAATTGTCGCTCCGTCTGAGAATAGTTCTCTACAACCATTTCTTATTAATATTTGGGACAAAATTAAAACGTTAATTAATATTTCTCTTAAAGAACATACTTGTCTAAAAGTTAATTTCGAATTTTTTGCTTTATTTTTAATGTTTAAAAATGATTCTCAGGAGATGAAATCATTTGCCACAAAAAACTTTACTCTGCATCAGAATTATGAAATTGATTCATTATTAACTCAAGTAAAAAACATTTTATCAAAAAAGATAGAAGAATTTCAGGACCGAGACAGTGGATGGACGTTCTTGAGCAGTTCTCATTTGGAAGTCAATGTTAACAAATATCAACCGTTGCATGGTTCAGGCTTTATCGAATTGCCTTCTGCAATAAAATCGAAAAGAGCATGTGTTAATATCCACAATAATGACGAGTATTGTTTTTTGTGGTCTGTTGTTGCTGCTTTATATCCAGCTAAAAGTCATCCTGAAAGAGTATCTTCTTACCCTGATTTTCGTAACGTGTTAAATGTAAAGGATATGTCATTTCCAGTGAATTTCTCAGATATTGCGCGGTTCGAAGTGAATAACCCCGAAATTTGCATTTACATTTATGGTTTAAAAAATAATACCGTCGTAGGACCGTTTTACAAACCAAAAGCCTTGAACGGAAAGGTGATTCATTTACTTTATTTAGAAAGAGATAATTTGTCACATTACTGTCTCATTAAAGACTTGCCGCGACTTGTTAAAAATCAAATAACAAAACACCACAGTAAACTGTACTTTTGTGATGCTTGTTTAATGTTTTTTAATTCATGCGATGATCTTAGTTCACATAGTTGTGGAGGTGTTGTCACTGAACTACCTCCAAAGGGTTCTTTCATACAGTTTAAAAATTATAATAGAAAGCAAATTGTTCCATTTGTTATATACGCAGATTTTGAAACAATGCTAGAACGGTATGAATCTTGTGACCCTGACCCCACTAAGGCGAGTACTGTAACGCGACAGCGACATGTGCCTATAGCTTTCGCTTATCATATTACGTGTACGCTAGACGAAAACCACAATCGTTACGTTTCTTATCGCGGTTCGGATTGTGTATCAAATTTTGTGAAGTCTATCTATAAAGATACACAAAAAATTTACGATATTGTAAAAAATAATGTTCCTATGATTTATTCAAATGAAAATGCTCGCGACTTTGAAAACGCGTTCACCTGTCATATTTGTGAACACTTCTTGTTCGGCGATAGGGTTCGCGATCATTGTCACTTAACTGGTAAGTATCGCGGCGCAGCTCATAGTTATTGTAACATACAATACAAACTACCATCATTTTTGCCAGTATTTTTTCATAATTTGTCTGGATACGATTGCCATCTTTTCATAAAAGAATTAGGTGAAGCTCCTGGATCTATAAAAGTGATACCTAAAACAAAAGAAAACTATATTTCTTTCACTAAGTTTATTCCGATTGCTACCGGGGAAAGCATCCAAGTTCGGTTTGTAGATTCTTTCAAGTTTTTAGGAACTAGCTTAGAAAAGTTGGTTAGTACAATGAAAAAACAAGACTTTAAACAATTAAAATCTTATTTCCCTAATAAAAAACAATTTATCCTACTCACTCGTAAAGGAGTGTATCCATATGACTATATGTCTCAATGGGAACGTTATGAAGAAACGTGTTTACCCTCAAAAAAATATTTTTTTAACTATTTAACAAATGAGGCAATTACCGACGAAGACTATGAACACGCTCGGTCTGTTTGGTCAGTATTTAATATTCAAAACATGGGTATGTACACAGATTTGTATCTCAAAACAGATGTTTTGTTGTTAACAGATGTATTTGAAAATTTTCGAAAAACTTGTAAACTACATTACAATCTCGATCCCGCGTTTTATCTTACAGCACCAAGTCTATCTTTTGATGCAATGCTTTTAAAAACAGGAGTTCAATTAGAATTGATTAGTGATGTTGAAATTTTTAGAATGATACAAAAAGGTATTCGAGGAGGTGTTTGTATGTGTTCCAAAAGACATGTCAAAGCCAATCATAAATATTTAGATACTTATGATCCAGCCCGTCCTAATTCATTTATCATTTATTTAGATTGTAACAATTTATACGGTTATAGCATGTGTCAATCCTTACCCTATTCGGATTTTAGATTTATGAATAGACAAGAAATAGATTTTTTACAATTGAACTTAGCAGAAATTAGTGATACTGCAGAAAACGGTTACATCCTTGAAGTTGATTTAATATATCCGGAGAATTTGCACATGGAACACAATGACTTTCCCTTTTGTCCAGAAAAATGCTTACCACCGGGTGGTAAGAATAAAAAGCTAATACCAAATTTGTATGATAAATATTAGTATGTTATTCATTACGTACATTTAAAAAAATGTTTACAGCACGGTTTAGTATTGAGAAGAATCCATCGCGCTATTATATTTAAACAAAGTAGTTTTTTAAAGCAATATATTGATATTAACACCCAGTTACGTCAAAAAGCAGAGTCAACGTTTGAACAAGACTTTTTCAAATTATTGAATAATAGTATTTTTGGAAAGACTCTAGAAAATAATGAACACCGAATAGACGTTAAGTTAGTAAACAAGTGGTGTGACTCGAACAATAAAACAAAAAAGACTACTTGTGCTGAAAAATTGATAGCCAGCCCATATTTTCATAGCGTCTCTGTATTTTCTGATGATCTAGTAGCCATCCAAATGAAACCTGTGCGTATTATACTTGATAAACCAATTTACATAGGGTTTGCAGTATTAGAATTATCTAAGGCTCACATGTACAACTTTCACTACTCCATCATTAAACCTTTTTATGGTAACCGAATAGAATTATGCTATACTGACACAGATAGTCTAGTATATGATGTACAGAGTAATGATGTTTATAAAGACTTTAAGCTCCATTTTCTAAAATATTTTGATACCAGCAATTATGACTGTAACAATGACTATAACTTACCAATTATTAATAAGAAGGTTCCAGGACTGTTTAAGGATGAAATGGGTGGTGACATTATCAAAGAATTCGTAGGACTGCGCTCAAAGCTTTATTGTATTAAAACGTTAAACAAAACAATTAAAAAGGCAAAAGGTACAAAAAAATGTATTACCAAAAATTTTAATATGTTAGATTATAAAAATGTTTTATATGATTGCAATGTTATTCGTAAAAAAAATGTATTGTTTAAATCAATAAAACACGAAATATTTACTCAGGTCTTAAATAAAGTAGCACTTTCAAGCAATGATGATAAACGATTGCTATCGTTTGATAAAGTTTCTACTTTAGCCTGGGGTAACGCAAGTATATTTAAGTAATACATATTTTAACATGTTTTTTATTGATTGTGAATGGTAAAACTTATGACGTCCTAAATGGAAAGTTAGATAATTTTTCAACCTACCTACTGTCTTACTTACTATTATAAAAAGTCTGTAAGGGTGGGTGGATGGATGTTTGTTACTCTTTTAAAATGTGAAATAAGTAGTATTGCTGTGTAATTTAATTCAAATAGTATCGATAGAAGTTTCTTTTGAACCTGGTTTTATTATGTATACAATTCTAAATTGTGTGTGTTCTTGGTATCCCTTTTACTAGTTAGAGCTAAACAGTGTAGGTATATATCTATTATGTGCCTACAAAGTATAAAGTTGAATAAATTAAATTGTGTATATTCATTACATACATCTGTTTCATTTCTGTTCCTGATGACAAAGCACACAGCGCTCGCCGCGTGTCGATACAGGTTCCAACTTGATAAAATATACATATTTTATCAAGTTGGAACCTAATGTCCAGTTTTGATGACAAAGCACTCATGAGTCGAGGTTCACACGCGCGGTGTAGAATTTAACACCGATCAGGTGCTCATCAGATTGAACTTGTTGAAACATGAAATTGATTCACATCGCAAGGTTTTATGGAGTTTGCATTTCATAATAATATGATTAGTACATACATCACAAGGCAGTCAGCCGGACTGGTCACATCACGTCACTTAAAAACGAAACAAATTGTAAGTATTGTACAAGCGTATATGTACTTATAAAATTATGTCTTAATTATGTGTTTGATATAATTATTAATAATTATAATTTTCTTTGTTTCAGATCATCAATAATGTGCGATTCTCCAGATATTATTGACTTCTCACAATACGGTCAAGGTTTTCCGACTCCGAGTTTAAGCTGGCATGTCCCAGAGCAACAAAGACCTGAACCAACCAACAAAAAGCCTAGAACAAGACGGGAGGGTTTAAAACGGAAGGCACCTGCTGAACATTCGATAAGTCAATCGTCGTTCGTTATAAACAACGAAAAGAAAAAAGGTTTACGACTGATCCAGATACAAGTGTTAGACATCAGTGAGCGTCAAGAAGCAAGTGCTGCAAGTTCAAGTGACAATGAGAACGTGTTATTAAGTGCACAATATGTAGTTAGTGAACCGGTGGACAATGTTATGGAAGAGACACAATCATTGATACATAAAATTTCAAAGAAACTTTGTGGTGATGATTATTATTAGTAAGTAACAAATGTATCTACCTAGTTGTATATTCAGTAGAAATAAATAATTAGTTTAATATTGGTATTATAAATTCATTTGTTAATTTGTTAGTGTAATAAAATGATTCCACATAGATCATCACAATCTGTAAATAAAAATAAAATAATAAGAAAACTTTAAGCCCTTAGTTAGGTTCTTAGTTAAGGTTTTTAGTTAATATGTAAGTTTAATGTAATAAAAAAAAATATATATATATAAACAAAAAATATCGAAGGTGTAAGTTTTATTGTAATTAGAGAGAATAAGTTAGAAGAAATAAAATAATTTATTTGATAATGTAGTAGTGTATTAAAATTCTCAAATACCTCATAGTTCATAGTAAATAAGTTTCATGTACATACATAAAATATTAAATAACAAGGCCAAGTGTATTTAGTTTGTAATTGAAGTGAATGTAAATGTTTTGTGATTGTTTTTAACGAGAAAACTAAATAAATAATATATTTATAATTTAAATTATCTTTTATTAACATTATAAACATACTCCCACTTTAAATTAGCTCTAAAGAAATGTTCTCATTATGTTATGTTTTAATTATGCTTTCAATATTTTAAAATTAATAGAATACTTACTCAATTAAATTCATTTTATTAGAGCTAATTTTAAGTTTGTTATGTAGTTTACCCGGATTATATTAAATAAAACAACCTCATATACATAATCATTTTTTTATTAACTGAACATTACAAAATAATTTTAAATAGATTAATGAACATTAATTTTAAATAGATTAAATATAGACATATTATTATCAAAATACCATTTCTTAATACATATAGCATTATTCAAAGCACAGTTTAGTCTATGATTTACACAGTTAAATTCAGTATCATTTTTACAATATTTCTTTTTTAATGTTGCAAAATTAGGGCACCCTTTTTCACCTATATCTATCACTTCACAGTTAACACATAAGTCTTTGATCGACTGATTTTTTTCTAAACCCTTCGTAATAATTTTTTTATTTTCTAAATATGGTAAAATGATGCGATGAAATTCTTTATAGTCTACGTAGCCCTCACTCCAGTAAATTCCTCTATTTCTTTCTAACCACCTCACTTGCTTCTTTTCTTCTTTAGTAAGGGAATGGAATGAATGCGGCGGTTTTACCAGGAACGTCTGTGTATGTTCTTGATTTACAACCGCCACTTCTTTCACGATAAAATTATTTTTGTAATCTTTAAATCCTTGGATTTCTACGATGATGGTATCCAGCTTCATGATATCTTCTTCACGATGTTACTTAAAGGTTTGTATTCAACAATGCAATCGTTGAGAATGAGACAGTATGCTGTGGTTTGATCTGGTATTTCCGAATCAGTCTCGATTTCTACTCTCACATCTACAACTGGACCGGTCTTCAAGTTATCAGCTTGTCTAGAGCAATCAATGATGAACAGCGGAGCCAAATCTTTAAATTGTTTCTCGCTTAATAATGGCTCTGGTCGACGTCCGTAATACGACTGTTGAAATCTGGTATATTGCTCGTATAATAAAGCGATTCTGTTATTAGCAAAACTCGCATTTAGGTTTTCATACGGGAAGTAAACTGAATTGAGGTACACTTTAATGTCACGAACATAGCAGTGATCGAACTGAGACATGTCAGAACTTGCATTGCTCTTTCTATTTGTCTGAAGACCAATAATAATATATCTTGGTTTTTCTATTTGGGATGAAGTTTTGATAGACCAGGTATGCTTTGTAGTTTTAGGCAAAGCTGGATATTCGTAGAGGTCCCAGTTCCTGTATATGATTTGAAGTGGTCGATCTTTTTCTAATAGTTTTAACAAACTAATTTTTTCTTTGTCTGATACTTTAACATGTGGTACACGCCATATGATTTTGTTGATCTGAACGTCATCCACTATTTCTCCTGTGTTAAGTTTTACAGCATTCAAATTAGTGTTACTTCGCAACAATACCAATTCGTGTCTACTATTTATTACGACTTTTTTAAAATCTTCAGCGAAACCTAAAATATTATGGAGTGGTATAGAGGCAGAAAATCTTCCCCCATTAATATTTTTTATACCATCAATATTCCAACCCCAGGCATTAGACATCTTTGATTCACTATCATTCATTGATATGAGCGATTTCATAGTTGTAGTTATTCCAGCATTTTTAATTTTATCAATCTCCACTCCGTTTAGCTCATACCTAATATCTTGGAACAAGTACATTAGGGCATTGTTAGTAAAATTGACACTAGTAACCTTGTCCTTCGTGTCTTTTTTGCTAACGATAATAGTTCCTTCCAAATATAGAGTGCTCGCTGATGGTAGTATGTACAAGTCTTGTTGGTTGATAGGTATGCGTATTTCATCGTTCCTGTTGAAACTCGTTACATAAGGTTTGTACGAATGAAATTCGATTCCTTCTATACTGTTGTCGTAAGTCGGAGTGGATAAAACGTCTAAGATATTCATTTTAACAATCCGATCGCTCTGAGAAATATCTTATTGTCTTTAGTTAATTTTATTTTGCTCTTAGAACGACGTCTTATTTGGTAGGCAGCTTGAGTAGAACTGGTATTTTTAATTTGATGAGACACATATTTATTGTAGTCAATCATTTTTTATTCTAAGATGTAAATACAGCTGCACTTCTTCACCACGCAAATTAATTAAACGATTGTTTATATCTAGTAGTCGGATATGTATGCAGCTTATGCTGTTTCGATTGATTGGAAAATATATTGCGTTCTTCGGGATTTCTACGATTCTGTATCCAGGTGGTACGTTGAGTGCGAATTCGTGAATTATGTGACTTGGTTCACCGTTTATGTAAGAGCCGCTCACAATGTCACATTCGATCCTTACCACTGTCGTAGGTAAAATGTTGACAGGATGCTGTGACACATGCCATTTATTTGCTTTCAGAACCTGCTTATCAAATCCTAACAGTCTACTGAAAGAGTTTTCTTTCTTAAAATTAATGTCTTTTGAACAGTATATGACAGTTTTTAAAGTATTGTTATTACATTGTAATTTGATTGAGGCATCTTTTATTTCGGATTTTAAATAATCGTAAATATCTTGCAATTCGTAGGTGCCTTCCGGTATTTCAATAACATCGTTTGAGCCATAATAATACTTGTTATTACTTTTATCAATATTTGGTATAGAATTAAATGTTGAAAAATGCAATAAAGCACACTCATATTCTCCATTGAGTTGCAACGTATTAGGATAGTATGTAGATAAAATTGATGAGTTTCCAGTTATTGACAAAGTGAGTGACATCTTGCAAATGAATGAAATAAAATAAAAGCATTCATTTTATATATTTTTATTCCAAAAAGTTCTTAGATATTTTAAACATAAATGACCACAGTTTACAGTATTAAATTTTTGATATCTTGTGTAGTTATATGAAACTTTACAATTCTTAAAATATCGTACCAGTTCTAATGGAGGTTTTAAATTTCCATAGCTATCAAAATATTCACAATAGTCATATACTTTTACATAAGCTACCCAATGCGTTCCTTCATTTTTAGAATCGTCTAAGTTAACAATACCACATTCCATACGTTTCGGCTTCCTTGGTAATTGATCTTTCATATATACTCCTCGGAAATATGGGATGTCTCTTGCATAGTATTGGATGTCTACATTAGTTAGCGCGCGATTTGGTAGCTTCTTGTTCAGTTTTTTGTTGATTTTATAAACAATCCTTTACCGTTTTTATAAGGCTTTATGTATAAACCCTTGCCCACTGCTAAACCCTCCATAGTTCTATTGTGTCGTTCTGTCTCTCGCAAATTTTGTTGAGCTGATTTGTAATCATTTACCGTTTTTGCAATGCCAGCCGCACCACCAGCTAAAGCTCCTAAAGCTGATAAGCCAGCAAAAATGGGAATTAAAGGTAGAACTCCACCAGTCTTCGGTATGGGGATCACTCTCGGCACTTTGATTTGATGTAATTTGGGGCATAACTTTTTTGCAGCTAAGTAAGCGAAATTTATTAAAGACTTACTATCCTTGGGTTTTAGCTTTTTTATTTTAGATTTTATTTTTGAATCTAAACTCTTAAATGTTTTGGCACCAGAACCAGATTTCAATTTGGCTTTCATGACTTTGCTTACTAACCATGAGCTTAATTTTTCACCTTTTTCCGCATCTTTTGATTTGAGTCTATGTTTAGCCATGTTCAATAGTTGTAAGTCGGCTTTATGACGATTAGGTAAATCTGTATGATTTTCATATGCTATATCGTGGTGCATACAAGCTTCGTCTAGTTTATTCACACCTCGATCACCTCGCAACAAACGTTTATGAAGTTTAGTTCCTGGTCCGCAATAATTGTATCCAGGCAAATGAGCTTCGAACGGTAGGTTATTAATTATACTGTTAACTAGTCCACCACCTTGCATTACTTAAATTATAATGATACAAATAAAACAAAGTACTTCTTTTATATCTCAATTTATTAATGCAGATTTATCAATCCAACTGTTTTCATCATTACTGAGACCTAACCATTTAACGAATAGTTTCTTTCCTTTCTTTTTAAGTATTTTTTCTACTAAATAAACACCAGGATAGTTCGATTTTTGAAGTTCTTGTTCGTAAAAAGTTCCTAATATATCTTGCTTTCTTTGATCTTCTATGTGATATGTTACTGGTATAGTTTTATTAATCCTTTTTATTGTGAAGAGTTCAGTTGACCAGTTAGGAGTATAACCTTTCTCGAAATTGTGTTTGTATTTACTGATACGAACACAATCACCTTTTTTAAATTTAGGTTTCCACTGGAGGGATACATGATTACATATATTTTTTATATTTTCTTTTACGATTGCTTCATTAGATTTATTCACATCAATAGGTTTAACTTTAATTGTACGATGTTTTGTGTTGTTATACGTATTAAATAAATCTTCTAAGGGTGATCCTAACCACTTATAATTTCCAATGAGACTAAAATATTTATACAAATTATTTTTAACAGTTTTAATTAGTCGTTCTACAATTGAAGCTTTTTTAGTAGAGAACGATGAGTAATGGTTAATGTTGTACTTCTTCATTAGCGTTTGAAATGTGTGGTTATAAAACTCTGTGCCCATATCTGTTTGTAAATTAACAGGATTTTTATTGCTGCTTAGTAGTATTCGTTCAAACGCTCGAGTTACTTCAGATTTATTTTTAGACTTTAACGGTTCTGCCCAGGCATACTTTGAGAAGCAGTCAATCACCACTAAAATGAAATTGTAACCTTTATTATACTTTCTTAGGTTTTGCATGTCCATTAGATCTGCTTGCCATAAATCATCGATCCCTTTGAGAATAACAGAACGTCGAAGAAAGTTTCTTCGTGCCGCTTTGTGTATTTCATTTACTATTTGTTGTTTTGCCATTATTGAGATTTTTAAGTAATTTATCTATATCTGCTTTGGTGTAAAACTTCTCTTCCAAATGAATCAAAACCTCAGGCTCCTTTGCTTTTAAAGTAGACTGAACAGTCTTTTGTGCATCTAATATGATTTGAGCACGCAATGAAGCAATCAGTTTATTAAATTGTTTTATCGTATCAGCACTCATTCGATCTACATAATCCTTGTTCACAGCATCGTCTGCTTCTAATGGAGGTTTAATTCCTCTCAATCTAGATGACTTTAAATCAAAATCTCCATTTTCTGATTTTAACAACGCGTTATCATTGAAATTAATCAGTTCTGACAATCGCATTCTTTTATGAATGAAATGTCCAAATTTATCAATATTCATGTTTCAGGTGTACTATATGTAAAGGCTGATGATCAACTGAACAATAGTAAATTTTACACCTATTTATTTAAAGTTTACTTTCACGTAATTCTTCAATAATGGATATTATTTCATTATCTAATCCTGTGTTACCAGCATCTCGAGATGCTATTAATAACTTTAACCTTTCCACCAATTCATTAGGATTATCCCAATATACTAAATCTATGTTTTTTTTCCAGATTTTTGTTAATGGTAGTCCTTTTCCTTTTGAATGATTACCCTGAACAGTACTTTGCAGTTTAAAAAGAGGTTTAATAACTTGTAAATATTTTTGTCCCTTATTACTTTTTATTGGTTTACTTGGGTCATTATCACGACGATGTGCGTTTGTATCAAGTAACATTTTCTTATAATATTGCAAGTCATCTTCAGTAATCAGACTTAAATCAATATCTTTCTTAAGCAGTAGTTGTTTTAAACCAGGCGTATGTCTGTATTTATGACCAGCCACGATGATATAATGATCGTCGATTGTTATGTGAACAGAACCTAACATCAATTTTCCGCGTTCTACTCTAACACCAAATGGAATGTCTGTTAATGCTTCTGAAGACACTGACCAGGATGATGTATCGCGACCTTCACTTTTTTCAACTGATTTATACGAAGATTCACTGCTGGTATCAGACTCGTCTACATCACTACCAGTTGCAACTTTTTGCAAAGTTTCGTCTATAAACAGATCTTTAGATTCTTCATCTTCATTACTATGCAGCAAAGGAGTTTGCATACTAGCTGTAGCAATTTGGTTGAGAGGCTCTGTTACAGGTTTAAAAACTGTTTCCAAGGCTTGCTTACGCTCATTCTCAATATCTCGCATTTTTCGCACCTTCTTCTTTACAGCTGCTGCAGCATCAACAATTTGCCTCTTTAAAGATTTTTCCATAATCGATGAATAGATTGTAACCGGTTAAGCTCTGTTTGGAGAGTAATAATGTCGCACAGGTAAAGCTCTTATATATGTGTTCGTGTTCTTAGTCAAAAACTACAAACGTATCAAATTTACTTCTATAACATCCTTTGTTTTTGGAACAATCTTTATTAATTACAACATAATTGAAAGGTACACTCCATATTTTTGAACACATTTCACGGAATTCAATCCAAGTCATATCAGTGTTGACATGTTCATCGTAAACATGTCTCATATTTCTTTCATCTTGCTTAAAAAGTACGATTAGGTTCGCGTTGTCTCTTACTAACTGCTTAGGAATTTTACTATATGTCTGATTTAGATAAAAACAATCGATGAACTTGTGTCTTCCCATTGCAAAATAATCCCGCATGCTACTTTGATTTTCACAAGCAACATCGTCAAATACAATCACAGAATTCGGTTTTGCGTCCTGAACACTTAGTACTTGCTCATTTTCATGATATTTCTGAAATGACGTGTCTGGTACCCGTTGCAAAACTTTTTCTAAAAATACGTACTTGGGTTGTTGCAAGGTTTTTGAATAAACATAAACATTTTGAAACCTTAAACCATTCTCGTGTATAAGGAGACCAATTAATAAATTAGTTTTTCCACAATTTGATGGTCCGCAAATGATGCATCGTACCGTTTTAGGTAATAATTTTCCATGGCGAAAACCAGTCTCCTGAGAGTGAACACAAAGTTCGTTTACATGTAACGATTGTGGTTGTTTTACAAATTTCATGACGACTGTTAAAGCAGTTTTATTAATAATGAATAAATTAACGTATTACATTGACATTTATAACTCATTGTCGCTAACTCGAGCAAATGTACGACTCTCACCATAGCTGTCCTTCAATATAGGATAGCGATTGTTTGATTTTAACCAATCAAGCATCTGCTGGTAGAACAAATCTTCGGTTTGGGCTGTATACGAGTCCTGGTATTTTGATGAACCGTTATCTGTATTTTTCTGTCCAGTTTGCAAATCTTGAATAAATATAATCTCGCCGCTAGAATTCCTCATAATAAGTTTACAAATATCTTTAATATCAGATTTCTCTGAGCTATGCATTGTAGTTGACTTGGTTGAAATGTATTTAAATCTATGATATGAAATACAACCTTCTTACTACAATAGTAAGAATCGAATGTGGTGTTAAATTACGGCGAACAATTATTTATAAAAGTTGTTTTCTATCACTGCGTCTACTCTAGGATATTATTGGGCATTGTCATACTCCACCTTCCGTTTCATCGCGTGGAATAGACGTCGAACCTGCGTATTTCATTTATATTATTGGGCATTCTACTCTTCGAGAATCTGCAGTACATGATCGAGGTAAGCCATCGGTAAGTAGTAATAATGTGCTCAGCCCCTTTAACCGTAAATGTTCGTGTGGAATAGGCGCCAAACCAGTATTAACGCAAACGCAAATTCAGTCGAAGTGAGACGTAGGAACGGTATGTAATAAAACGTAATTGTTGAACGGCGCCCACTCCGTAGGATATTATTGGGCATCTCACCACACCGTGAGTGACTGAGACGAACGGAGTGAGTCGATGGAACGGAAGGTGGGGTGAGTTGCCCAATAATATACTACTGAGGTCTCAGCGTATTCGCACATCTATTAACAGGATGCACGACTAACTGATGATCGAGATTATCATACACTAGCGACCCGATCCAGCTTCGCATTGGAGTATAGCCTTCCTCGGTAAATGGACTATCCAACACAAAAAGATTTTTTTAATTCGAACCAGTAGATCCTCAGATTAGCGCGTTCAACCAAACAAACAAACAAACTTCAGCTTTATAATATTATAGTATAGATTGTCCCGAACACGCACACAACAAAATATTCATAATCAGTTAGAAAGTGAGAGAAAAAGAATTGCTGGAGTACGGCATGAAGAGACAGAAGAAGAGCGCAACGAACGTTTGAATTTTGATCGACTACGACATTCTCTGAACAGAATGTCGATATCATCTGAAGAATCGGATGTGTCTCAAGATATAGCCGTAAGTCATGGCGACCTTCCTTGGGTTGGTAAGGAACGGAGTTCATTTACGTATACTCCTATGATTGACTACGCTACATATTCCGCCATCGGAGGTATGATTCAAAATTGTACTTTTTGAACGTCTCGAATCATCTCGCGCATCCCGTTGTTTTCCCGTCCCCGGGCTCTTAGAATTCGACATCAGACGTTTCAGATCTTCGATTTTGCCGACCCCGTTGCCGCTGGCATAAGCAACAGGATCCGCGTACGAAGTCGCGGGCAGAAGCTAGTCATGAATATAACCTAATCTACTAGTAAACTACCATAATGTTCAAATAATATTAAAGAATCTAGGTATGACAAAAGTCAACTGACACTTGATGGTAATAATGAACAGAAATCTCAGCGTAAACACTAATAGGTACTACAGTTCGAAATCCCGATTTAAACACGGCTCTAAGAAACTTAGTGCCCACTTTGACGACACTAGAACACCCCTATCGTAAGTGCCCCTCCGAAATCCTTAGCACGTAGTTAAATTAAAATACCTTGTGACCCCTTTTTCATTAATAAGAGATCTTCGCCCCCACACTGAATATTTATGTTGTGAGTATGGTGCAAACATGTGTGGTTTGGAATAAGTGTGGAAAATATGTACATGGTTTTTTTTAAAGATTTTTTCATCATCTGCCTAGCCTTTTCCCAACTGTATTGGGGTCGGCTTCCAGTCTCATCTACCGGACCTGCACAACCCAGTTACTGGTTATCCGGATACCCCTCGGTAAGACTGGTTGTCAGACTTTCTGACTTCTGCCCTTAAAGACTTCCAAAAATCTATAAATGACATCTGGGACCAACGGCTTTACGTGTTTTCGATGCACGGAGGGAACTCGGTATGAAATGGATGTTTTACTATACTAATCTACTAATCCATAGTTTGACCGCAGCAAGCGTCGCTTAAACTTTGACCGATCGATCTGTAAGTCTATTACTTAGCCACGAGCTGCGACTTTTTTAAGATTTCTTGCTTAAAAATAAATCTTTTAACTGTGTAAGATAAGATCGGTAGACTATGAATTTTAATAAGTATTTTATTCAGTATCGAGAAGGCAATTTATTGCTCTATTTTATATTCTATTTCAAATGTTTACGCCTGTAGCGTTATCCTGACGTTATCTGATGGATAAAATTGGAATAAGAACTGAACATTTTTGATTTTATTAAAGAATACTAACCACTGAAGGTTGCACCATATTGCAATGTAGTTTTGAAGACTTAGAGGCAATTCTCCTATTTTTGCTTTTAACTTTTTTGAAAGTCGTTTTAACTTAGTCTCAATTTTAAAAAAATGCCTTTAACACCCACATTTCTTGACATTGATTGTCGTTGAAATGAAATTGTTTTAAATTACTAGAAATGGCCTTCTGATTTACGATAGTATAATATATATTATATAGTACCTATAGATAGTAGTAGTGACATAGTGATAATGCTAGTGACTTGCATCGTGTAAATGGGGCTTTAACGTTAAAATAACCTATAAGTGTTGCTTGAAATCAGGACTTACAAGTCTGCTTATCACAGTTTTGCCGTTGGATATAACTATTACCTCAATATATGCTTTTGGTTCATATTACCCGCTAAGCCAGCCTCTCATGCATTACACCACACACCTATACGAGAGACGTAGAAGCGGTTACTTGATTTTTCTGATACATTTTCATGAGGTTACACTCTGCCCGGGTAAGGTTGGTCCTTCCCTGACCTGATTGTGCCCCTAAACGGATTAACTCTGTCTTAGCTAGTGTCAATATTGCCCGCTCCTTATCTCGTCTCAAAGGAATATACGTCAAATGTTACTTGTTGATTTGGTAAGTAAACTTTTGCAGTAAGTAAACCCTTCTATCTTTGATGAGTTTTTTTCATTGCTGGGTGAGGGTTTTCGGAAATTAGGTATTAACCCACGTCTAGCTAGCTGTATAAAAACCAATTTTGATAACCACTCTTGCTATACGACCTAACTTATTAATAATTTTGAACAACATGATGAAAGGACAATGCCAGAAATACTATAGAAGTTTGCCCCACTCAATATAAGTCATGAACAAGAATATAATATGCAACATCTTATTGCTGATAACTAAACATTAGTTCTAATGAATACAGAACTTGCAGTTTCCTTTTAAATCTGAAGACAATAATGACGTTGATTATAGGTTAGGTGGTTAGGTCAATGTGTACCTTCATTAGAATGATTTTCATTAATTTTTAATTTTCTGTAAATGGCTGGAGCGGGATCTGGCATTGTCATTGAGAAAAAAAATGTTTAAACTTTCAACAAAACTTTTGTTTCAGAAACATTGGCTACGTACTAAACATACAAAGGAGTGAGAAAGAGAGAAAGCTATATATTTTACTCTTTCACTATTGAGTCCTTCAAAATATTTCTACACTCAGAAACTTAATTGTAAGTATGTACATTAGCACAATATTTAGTTTTTTTTAATAAGGACCTACAAAATAATGAATGGTCACAGAGATTATAGGAGTTATTTCCGTTCTCTTGGTACATACTTACTCGCCCAAGTAACACAATCGCGTCTAAAAACGGACTATTAGATATCTAATAGAATTTAATTTTATTGTCTACCATAAGAGTAAAATATCTCCCAAGTAATATTCAAGAACGCTTATAGACACAGTTTAGTAAAAGTGGGCACAACCTTAACCCTTCTCATAAGATTGAGTTAAGAAAACATAAATAGATAGAGATAAGAGTTGTACATTATCAAATTGTCTGTAGAGATTTTTCTAGTGTCTCACTAAACTGTTTATAGACCACAAATTTTTCTAGTAGTTAGTTTATAGATAAAGTAGAGACCTTTATAGAAGTCTTTACTCGTCAAGTTTTTAAACCAAAATTAACTCAAGACTAACAACTTTAAGTTACATTTGATTTGCAATAGACAACGACACATAATGGCGCAGAACTTACAAGAGTTATTTAAACTTATTATTGTATTGCATCATGGCGTAACAAATTTCTTATTTCATATATTAGGTACTTGTGTTTTAGCTAGTTAATGATGGGTAAACAAGCAATTCTATATGCGATTGAAATTCTATCGTCGAGTATTATGTAAAACTCTTTTAAAATAAGAGCGCCCGCTGTAAATGTATGATTTAATATTTTTTTTTCCAAATATGAATTTTATTTAATATAAGAAAAAAATTTAAATTGCATTTTAATGTTTAAAATAGTCATTTTATTTAAAATATAGTAATTTAAATCATATTAACTGTTTAATTAGACATAATTTAATGATAAAAACATAAAAATAAGCATTAAAATATGTAACGAGAATTATTTGAAGCAAAAATAGGCAATAAAAATGGCGTCAAGATAAAATTTACTAGAAAAACGAATTCAATAGAACAAACATTCTAGAGAATTTTCTATAGTATGGCTCTAGCTCTATGACAAGAATTATTTCTCTTGATACATACTAAACTATCTAGTGAAAGAATAAACAGATTTATGAGTGGTTTAAGATTACCTAGTAACTATCATCTCTGTATTCTTTTTTATCTTCTCGCAGTATTTCTAGACGTTCATCAGTGAACAGGTAATTTGATGTGTTGTGAACGGAAGACCATTTTATGCAGTAACAGAGCAATTTAATTAAATAATTCAAGAGGATAAGTAAAAGATATTTCTGTTTTATTTATAGACAATGTGAAAAATAGTAGGTATAATAGTAGGTAGGTATGTATAGTTAGATATACGCCGGCGTCGGTGCCAAAGACGCAGTGTTAACATAAGGCACATAAGGCACGCAAAGTGGACGAATTCGTAGGAAATAGTGTCATATTGATACCTAAATAGTTATCAAAGCTGCTGCATCACCTCAGGTACCTAATAATCAAAATGTTATAAAACGAATCTTGCATGCATGCAAGAATTGCATGAGCTCAGGTACCCACCCATACAGGATGAAATTTAATTCATTAGCAAATTTTTCAGCAGTGACCCAGACCACGACCCTGAACAACTTTCATTAAGGGGTTAACTCAAACAGCGCGAAAAAAAAACAGCTGTTCCATACATTTTGGCCGAGTACCTATTCCACTTCTGTATGAAACAGCTGATATTCTTTCGCGCTGTTTGAGTTGGCCCCATATTGAAAGTTGTTCAGGTTCGTGGTCTGAGTCACGCCTTAAACATTTGCTAATGAATTCAATTTCATCCTGTATAATCAAAATGTTATAAAACGATCTAAGTAGGTACCTAGGTACCTATATTGAAAGATGTATGGTTACGAATAGGTACCTAATAAATTGAAAACTACTAAACTCTGGTATTTTTATAACTACGAAATTTTAATCATTAGTGAATACCATTAGGTATTAGCTGTTAGTATTTATTGTATCATATTTCGTAAAAACTACCTTCAGAAAGTATCTATTTGAATAGGTATGCATGTACCTACTGTACTTAAGGTGCGCTACCGATTTGTCGACGAAAGTCAACAGACCTTTTAATTTTTTTCACTGTCTGCATTGCATAAAGTCATCCAATTCAAATATTTAATACAAATGCACTTAATTAAGCCATTTTTAGGAAAAAAAACCACTAAAAACACGTGTTCACTATCATTTTTTAAGACAAATTAAAAAATATCTATTAAAATATTTTATGTAGACTTAAATCTCTTTAAAAACAAATATAAGACTACCAATAGCTAAACTAAAATGTTTTATCTTAAAATATATCATCTTATCTATAAAATTACTTCAAGTTAGGTACCTATAGGCTATTTGTAGAGCATTTTATCTTAAAACATTCAATATACCTATAAACGTATTAAAATAAGTGTGCTATAGAACAAATGCCCTAAAAATAATCGAGCTTGAGAAAAAAAACTCTGTAAGAATACATTTTCTTTATTGAAACCATCTTTAGAAAGCCGCTATCTAAAGATTAACCATGAATAGACTGTCAATAGACAGATTTGTTTTAAAGCTCCAAGACTGTGTTACTTGGGCGTGTTTATTAGAGAAAGGTTCCTTTTTATCTACTTTTCTGTGCTTCTAAGTTAACCATCATACAAATACGTGGAAAATTAAAGGAAACTTATCCAAATGAAACAACTTTTACCTAAAACGATCCTTCAACATAAGTAAGAGCTCTCACAGGCCTGTCTAATAAAAACAAAATAACAACCTTTATTAGGTTTTAGTTACCACACAATATAAAAATGTTTACCTTTCTAACTATGCCTGTTATTTGCTGTTAACCTTTCAGTATGAATTAGATAAGCTATAGAGCGCACGCCCATATACTCTACTAGCGCTTTGCCTCCGCCTCGTCCGCGTGCATATTCTCACTAATCCCTAAAATATTTTCTGATGAGGAGTTACGGAATTTAC
The DNA here is from genome assembly GCA_947361185.1 of Charanyca ferruginea. NCBI lineage: Eukaryota > Metazoa > Arthropoda > Insecta > Lepidoptera > Noctuidae > Charanyca > Charanyca ferruginea. The sequence continues at coordinate 17,952,921 of OX376056.1, read as the reverse complement.
ACCCTACATACAAACTCACAAATAAACAAATTTTACCTCTTTTCTAATATTGTATAGATATACGTACTTACTTTTACTAAATTGAGTCAGCAAAGTACTCGAGTATGGCGACGTTAAAACTTAACTCAATCTACGATTATCATTAAATTCAGTATGCAGGGGTTTCGGGGGCGATAAATCGATCTAGCTAGGATTCATTAAAAAAAAACACGAAAGAAATCCAAGCAAAGCTCGGTCGCCCAGTACTTAAAATAAAACGAGGTAGGTATAAGACGAAAAATTCAAATATCAGTATCGTCATCAAAGTCGCTTTTAGACAATTATCATAATCTTTGTGATCAGAAACTACAAAATAGATATGTACAAAAGGCGCATACAAAAACCTATTTACGGTGATCTTTATGTTAGTCAAGCGTGTATAAGTACTATGTGTCATGTTTAATAAACTAGCTACATCATCAATCATCATCATCATCATTTCATTCTATCATCTTTCATGTGTGCGTGCGTGTTCGCTGCTTGTACGTCCACTGTCGATTTTAAAATCACCACACTCAGTAATTTGTGGTCAAAATAATGCCCACAAGTCTTATTGATACTCTAAGACCGAACAGTAATAACAACAGTCTTAGGCAGTCTCGTTCAAATTGCTAGCATTATAGTCCAATTAAAGCTAAGAGTCCTAGAATTTTGGCAGACACTACAGAAACGTTTTTTCTTTTTGTCTCGTCTAGACGAAAACGTCTGTTGTCAAGATGTCGAGAGGGCTTCGTAGTAAATAGTTTTTGTAAGAATGTAAGGTCTAAATGTTACGTCGACGGCACTTTGTACTTACATGTTTATGGAGATGTTGAAACTTTGAAAGCACAATATGTACGAAGTGGTATTAGAGGCCAGAATTATTTTGTTTTGTTTACTGAAATTGTCTATAGAAATAAAATATATAATTATAATGATATACGGAACAAGTTTAGTACATTATAATTATTTGACGTCACGGTTGGCGCAGTGGCTGAGCGATCGACTGCTGCGCAGCGTGTTGCGGGTTCGATTCCCGCCCAGGGTAAATATTTGTGTGATGAGCACTTGTGTTTGCCTTGTGTCTGGGTGTTGTGTTTATCTATATATGTATGTATTTAAAATGTATTTGTGTATATATATCGGCTGTCTGACACCCATAGTACAGGGTCTCCCTAGTTTGGGGTCAGGTGGTCATGTGTAAAATGTCTCTACATATTATTTTTATTATTATGATTATTATATCCTCATTTGTATTACATAAGCTCGTTCAACCATTCAGACAATCTAATAGCCAGATACTCAAACGCTACTCAATTTTAATATGTTCTATCTCCGTCAAGCAGACATAATAGTTACACAATCGCAATGGGGGCCGAGTCACCCGCGTCCGTAGGAAAGTACCCTCATTAATAGCTAGTCCCTACACGTGGTCCCTGGGTGATGCTAATCAGGTGACACTAACTGGTGGTAGGTTTCGGCCGTTGGCTTGCGACCACCCACTGGGCAAAGATGTACCGCCAAGTGGCTTAGCCGCGTTCCGGTACGATGCTCAGTGTAGCCAATTCAGAGGAGTTGGGTCGAAATAGTCGTTCCAATGCAGGCAGACCGACCTGGCACGCGTTGATATGGGCGTATCGGGAGACTAGTCGTGGAGGGTAGCGGGATCCGAGGCACGGTGCGCCGCTGGCCGACCGCAGGTAGTTGGGGACCCAAGTAGTGTTTTTATATGGGACAAGCCCGCCACACTATTCCCTAACCACTGTAACTCCTGTAAGCCAGAATCAACAGTGGCGACCACCAGAAAAGCGCCAGAGCAATGAAGCTCGACGAGTCCCAGAGAAACGATTCAACTGTCTTGGATCCCGCAACGAAATTAATCAGAAAAGAACAGCGGAAGAATAAGAAAATCATATTTTCCACTTCCCTCCAAATCAAGCAGGAGACAGAACAGAACTAGGCCAATAGGCACAAAGGGACGTTTACAACTGGGAGAAACCCAGTTGCTAAGCACCACGGATTATAATTGACATAATTAATGGGTCCTAAAAAAGTGAGCTGTTACATTAAATTTGATTCCAATAATAGGTATGGCAAAAACGCTTGAACGCACGGAAATTAGTTCTAGTTTCCACAAGGTCCGCATAATAAACTGCACCGGATGTAGCCTGTACACTATCCAACATAATATTGCGTTCTTTCTGCCAAAGAATACACTCCCATAAGATATGATGTGCAGATTGTTCGTATTCACAGTCAGATGTAGAACATTGACACAAAGGCGAAGCAACAAGCTTGAAAGAAAATAATTTACTTTTAAAGTTGCCATGTCCTGTTAGAAATTGGGCAACACAGTGGTCCACCTCCAGCCATGTCCTGGCCAGCCGCTCACGAACGGATGGAAAGAACTGATGAAGGTGACGGCCCTTGCTAGAATCATCCCACCTACACTGCCACTCGGATAAAAGTTCCTCCCAGACGTCAGTCTGTGGTTTAAATAATCTAGAGATCTTAGCGCGGTCACGTTGAGTTAAAAAGTTTGCGTCCATGGTCTCTCGCGCGGAATAGTACATTGCAGCACGTCGTTGCACCTCAAGATCGACTGGAAGCACGCCTGCTAGAACCGGAAGGGCTTCCGGCCCAAGGCTAGGTAGGCCCAAGTAGTGTGCTAGCCACACATGAAAGGCTGCCCCGCCAACTGACGAAAAATCCCGGAATGCACCATCGTGCTGGTTGGCGACCAGACGAGAGGGCCCGATGGACATTCCCGGGGGGGCTCGGGCGTCCCCGCAGTCTCCAGACTAGTCCCCCAATGATGCCGTCCTGTCAGAGCGTGCCTGAGGGATAGCAGCATGGAACCTCATTTCACTTCCTTCTCCTCTTCCTTCTTCACTCAAATCCATGACCAAGAGGAACAAAACGAGAAAAGCTGTACAGCGGCAGCACTCCCTCTCACACAAAGTGCACCTCAGTAACATACGAGGTCTGCACTCAAATCTCGCCGTAGTCCATCACCACCTAGAGACTGAGAAACCAGCGCTCTTGTTCCTGTCGGAGACGCAGATCGGGTGTCCGTCTGACGTGTCGTACCTTACCTACCCAGGGTTTACCCTGGAGCACCACTTCAGACCACGCGCGGGCGTATGTATGTACGCCCGGGACGCCCATCTGTTATCGGCGTCTCCGCAACCTTGAGGACTCCAGGTTCTCAACGCTGTGGGTTCTAGTGGACACAGGCCTGGACAAAATTGTCTACGCCTGTGTCTACCGGTCGCATAGCGGTAATCTGGAGACAACTGGGCTCATACAACACCTCAGTGAGGCGGCGGATGCGGCTCAGCAGCGGTACCCTTCTGCCCAATTGGTGTTGCTGGGGGACTTCAACGCCCACCATCAAGAGTGGCTCTTCCCATACCAGCACACAGGCCATGCTGGACGAGAAGCGCGAAACCTAGCGCTAGCCTTAAATCTCACCCAGCTGGTCCAGGGGGCAACAAGGGTGCCAGATGTTGATTCGCACACTGCCAATAGCTTGGACCTTCTGCTGACAACAGATCCAGACTGCTACTCGGTGTCAATTTCTTCTCCACTGGGTAGTTCCGACCACTGTCTGGTGAAGTCTGTATCCGTCTACTCCCCACCCGATCCTTGCCCAAGAGGCACCCGGCGGGTATGGCGATACAGGTCAGCAGATTGGGATGGCATGCGATCTTTCTTCTCATGTTATCCTTGGCAGCCTACTTGCTTTTCTTCGACTAATGCTTCGTCGTACGCGGACGCCGTGACGGATGTGTTGCGGAGGGGGATGGAGTACTACATTCCGTTCTCTGACGTAACAATGTCTGGCGAAGCTCGCCCATGGTTTGGTGCCGAGTGCAATCGCGCTAACGCGTTAAAACATTCAGCGTACCAAGCATGGGTTGACGCCCGCACTCGAAAAGCAAGTGACGTGAGCCAGAAGAAGAGAGCCTTTAACAGGGCTGCTAAGTCCTGCAAGAAGGTGTTGCGGAGAGCTCGGTTTGACCACATTAGCCGAATAGGGAACAAACTTGCTTCATACCCAGCAGGTAGTAAGGCTTTTTGGTCCCTGGCTAAGTCGGTCGAATCGAACTTCTGCCGCCCCTCACTACCACTACTGCTGAGACCCGACGGGTCGCTGGCCCACTCCGCTGAGGAGAAAGCAAACTTGTTCGCCTCTATGTTTGCGGAATCGTCACATCTGGATCCTGGTGGCGCGAGACCCCCTGCTTCTCCTGCTGGATGCGAGTCGAGCATGTCGAACATAAGCATCCATCAGAAGGACGTTCTTAGGGTACTGCGTAACCTAGACGTGAACAAGGCTAGTGGCCCCGACGGGATTCCAGCAATTGTACTGAAGACTTGTGCGCCTGAGTTGTCTCCGATCTTGACACGCCTATATCGTCTGTCGTTTGAGACTGGGAAAGTGCCGAAGGCTTGGAAGCAAGCTAACGTGCAGCCCGTGCCCAAAAAGGGTAGTCGGGCTGACCCGTCGAATTATAGACCCATTTCGGTAACGTCCATACTTTGTAAAAGTATGGAACGGGTGCTGAATCGTAAGCTCCTGGCTTACCTAGAAGCGAATGATATCCTCAGTGACCGACAGTACGGCTTCCGCCGAAATCGATCAACTGGGGATCTACTAGCGTATGCCATTCACATCTGGAGTGAGGCCATCGAGAAACACGGGGAGGCACTAGCGGTCTCCCTTGACATCTCGAAGGCCTTCGACAGGGTCTGGCACGATAGCCTTATTAATAAGCTTCCTTCCTTCGGTCTGCCCGCCGGATTGTGTGATTGGATTGCAGATTTCCTGAGGGATCGGTCTATTCGAGTGGTCATAGATGGCTGCTCGTCCAGACTGCTGGATATTAATGCCGGGGTTCCTCAGGGGTCGGTGCTCTCAGCAACATTGTTCCTGTTGCATATTAATGATCTGCTTAAACCCGGTACCTTTGGGTATGCAGACGACAGCACTGTTGCTGAGAGATACGTGTCCGATGCACGAGCTGGTGGGTCGCAGATCCGGTCTCTCCGGGAGGCAATGGTTGAGCGCTTGAACTTGTCCTTACAGGCTGTCTCTGAATGGGGCGATGCCAATCTGGTCAAGTTCAATGCAGCTAAGACCCAAGCGTGTCTCTTTTCCGCTAAAAAGAGCCAATTCCACCCAGCTCCATCTTTCCGAGGTGTAACCGTGCCGATAACCGACCGACTTGAACTTCTTGGTGTTACGTTAACATCTACCCTCAATTTTGGCCCTTTCATAGAGGCAAAGGCTCAAGTGGCTGCCAAAAAGTTGGGGATCCTAGCAAGGGTGAGACGGTACTTCACGCCGGAACAGCTGCTTAAACTTTATCAAGCGCAAGTTCGATCGTGTATGGAGTACTGCTCTCACCTTTGGGACGGATCTGCCAGATACCAGCTTGATACCCTTGAGTCAATTGAGAAACGAGCCAAGAGGATCATTGGCAATGATAGGCTCGTCGAGTCAAAGCTTCAAAGTCTTGAGCATCGACGCCGAGTTGCTGGCCTGTCGGTATTCTATCGGTTGCATTTTGGGGAGTGTGCGACAGAATTGCATAATTTAATTCCGCCGAGCCCGTTCCATCATCGGACCACAAGACGTACGGCGATGCGCCACCGGTACATGGTGGACATCCCACCCACACGCACAAAACGTTTTGGGAACACATTCATTGTGCGTACTGCTAAGGAGTGGAATTCCCTGCCTGAGTCTGTGTTTCCTGATAGCTACAACCCGGGAGTCTTTAAGTCAAGAGTGAATAGGTTACTTCTAGGCAAGCGTGCTCCATCTTAGACCGCATCATCGCTTCCCATCAGGTGAGATAGAGGTCAAACGTATGCCTATCAAATGATAAAAAAAAATGAATTATACATAATTCATTGGACAGGGAAAGGGTTAAGATGCCGTTAAGTCTCGTGCTGTCTCTATCACTTTATGTCACAGTGACTGTAACAGTACAAGACTTAATTTGAGTAGCGATTGAGTGTAGGGCCATGTGTCTTTTTTAGGTTCAAATTCTCGCTATGATGCTCGTCGTGACGATGTCGTCATCAACATCAGCCCGAAGACGTCCACTGTTGGACGAAGGCCTCCCCAGGGGGGGAGGGGTTGCCATAATCGCCACGCTTGGCAGGCGTCTTGGGGATCGCAGTGAAGTTGTTAAGTACACGGAAGCCGCTGCAGCCCGACCTCCGGATTTTCCCTTAGTTGCCTTCGACGACACCCTCGGCGTGACGTCATGTAGTTTCTAAGTTTTTGTTGGTCACCTTTCTCTTAAACAATTTTGTTAACTTTGACTATAATTCATTACATGAACATAAATAAAACCATGAATTATGTATACAAATTAATACTTAAAACACAAATACAATATGTATCGAAAGTACGAAAAACACGTAAATGAAAAGGCACACTACACTGGACATTATATTTAGGGCCATTTGCACCAAAAACTTAACTCAGTGTTCTTAAGACTAGGTTAGATACATTACAAATATTTCGTACATAATGGGTCCTTTATTATAACGCGGAGTTATAAGATAAACCTGGCTGGCGCAAGCGAACCATGGCAGTTCAAATAGTTCGCAAGTTTGCACAGGTAACATTGTTACTTTATGTGCTCCATGTATGCTTCTGTCGTGTTTCCAATTTGCCAGTTGCTGGGTGATTTCATAACTAGTTTGTATTGTTACCTAAAACCCAGGAGTAGAATATAATATTTTTTTCCATCAGCCTGTTCCGTATATATTAGGTCCTTACATATGAAATTGCCGATACTTAATACTCGCAACTTTGAAATCAAATATTTTGTGGTTGATTAGAAATTCCAAATTCAAAATTATTTCAAAATAAAGACTAAAGAATATTGTTTTAAAATTCGTGTTTCATTTGTTTTCACGTCATTTGTTTGGACTTGAAAATTGCTATAGCAACAACAATGGAGAAATTAAAAATTCGCAATATTTACGGATATGAGTTCCACCGTGGCGCCAGTGCAGCAGAAACGGCTCGAAGGATTAACGACGTGTACGGGCCCGGCACCGTTAACGAACGAACGGTGCGTTTTTGGATTCAACGTTTCCGTTCTGGAAATTTTGATTTACAAAATGAGCCTCGTGGACTACCGGATACTCAAGTGAATAATGAAGAATTAAAGGCGATAGTGGAAGCGGATCCATCTCAAACCACTTCTGAATTAGCAGCAGCCTTTGGAGTAAGTGACAAAACAATCATTATCCATTTGCGTCAAATTGGATAAGTAAAAAAGCTCAAAAAGTGGGTACCGTACGAATTGACTGAAGCACACCAACAAACACGCGTCGGTCGCTGCGCTTCTTTGCTCAATCGTCACAATAATGAGGGAATTTTAAATCGTATTGTCACTTGTGATGAGAAGTGGATCGTGTAAGATAATCGCAAGCGATCATCACAATGGCTTAACCCTGGAGAACCGGCAAAACCTTGCCCCAAGCGAAAACTGACCAAAAAGAAGATTCTAGTTAGTGTTTGGTGGACCTGTGCTGGTGTCATCCACTACAGCTTCTTGAGATCAGGCCAGACGATTACTGCAGACATGTATTGTCAACAGTTGCAAACAATGATGGAAAAGGTCACCATTAAACAACCGAGACTGGTAAATTGGTCAAGCCCATTGCTCCTTCAGGATAACGCTCGACCACATACTGCACATCAGACGGTCGCCAAGTTAGAGGAGCTGCGACTGGAAACTTTGCGTCACCCACCATACTCTCCAGATCTTGCTCCAACCGATTACCACTTATTCCGAAATTTGGACAACTTTTTACAAGGAAAAAAATTCAATTCTGATGAGACAGTTAAAACAGCTTTCAAGCAGTTCATCGATTCTCGCTCCAAGGATTTTTTTACCAAAGGGATCAATGAGCTCCCGATAAAATGGCGGAAGTGTATCGATAACAATGGTGCATACTTCGATTGACTAAATATATAATTTCTTAAAAAAAAGATTTTTAATTTTTTGATACCGAGCGGCAATTTCATATGTAAAGACCTAATATTTCCACATCTCTATTTGTTTTATTGTTTTTATTTCGAGCAAAATTGAAAATAAATGAAAATCGGATAAACAGTTTTGGAGTTCTAAATCCAAGTGCCAAGTCTATAATTACCTTTCCTTTAGAAAAAGTACCCATATTGAAATACATAGCCTAGCCTAGATACGTAATCTCCACAGGACGCAAGAAGGGCAAACTCTCAAAGTGGTGCTGAAAGAGCCATAAATATTCACATTCTGTGGCTCACAAGATTCACAATAATAACTTCTATTCAAGGCACATTTTTCACACTTTCTCATGAATGACAGTAGGTTTCGTAATGTTTTCTTTTACATAAATCATTCGTCTTGATAAATGTAAGAAAATACGCTATAATTTTTTATTCAAACGTTGTTACATAACAATTGCATGGCAAACAAATATTGAAGAAAATGTTAGCAAAAAAAAATTGTATTGAAGAAATTGGACCACAGTTCCGTGTAAAATACTAACTTGAAGCTGCATCTTGTACTATTGGAAAACAATGTCATTGAGATAAGTTTTTATTGAAACTATGCAATGTCAAAGGTAAAAAGTGTTTATACCTTTAAATACAAGGTACTATTTTTAATCCTTTTAGACAATAGTGTTTAAGTGCAAACCAGCTACTAATAATGGATGTCGAGTTTGCCCGAAATAAAATGATTTTATATATTTATTTATCGATACCCCACTTCAAGTCAAAGTCCTCTCCATAATTCATTGCCTGATTCAATCAGTTGATATAGAATGATCAAGATTATAGAAAAATATCGTTATATTCATCTAAACATTCAAGTGAATATAAAACGTAAGCTGAGATACATCACATGGATTTAAAGCCGTATTAGTTTCTTTCAAACTTCTCATATTACTTAAAGTACGTGGACGTAACCTAGATAAAATTCTCAGCTACGCTTGAAACTAAGCCAAGTTTTAACCGTATGTTCTCATACAATATTCGCCTTATTATTTGATTAAGCTATCTGAATATTAAACTAACCATCGATCGGTTAAAGGTTAAGCTACGCTTGCCGCGGTCGGTCTGTGGATGAGTGACCATCCATTTTTTACCGAGTTCTCTCCGTGCCTCGGGAAGCACGTTAAGTCGTTGGTCCCGGCTGTCATTCGTAGATCTTTGGCAGTCGTTACCCCGCGTTTACACCAAGGTATAATACATGTATTCTACAAGTTTTATGCAATGTCTGTAATATCGTTCACACTCAAATACAAGTATAAAACATGTTTTAGACAAAACTTGTATTTAATACTTGTTGTGCAAATACATGTATTGGACAAGTATAAAACATGTATTTGTCGTTGGTCTTCTAAAAACTTGTATTATACTTGTTGTGCAAATACATGTATTGGACAAGTATAAAACATGTATTTAAAACAAGTATTTTGCTGGTGTGAACGCTATCATTGTATGACCTACCCTACCTACCCTACCTACCTACCTACCTACCCTACCCTACCTACCCTACCCTACCTACCTACCTACCCTACCTACCTAACCTACCTACCTACCTACCTACCTACCTACCTACCCTACCTACCTACCTACCCTACCTACCTACCTACCCTACCTACCTACCCTACCTACCTACCTACCTACCCTACCTACCTTAGGTAGGTACCTACCTACCCTACCTACCTACCTACCTACCCTACCTACCTACCTACCCTACCTACCTGCCCAATCTACCTAAAATTTTCTTAAGTATAAACCTTGTCCTGACAATAACGACACCAAAAAAAAAAAAATTATCCAATTCGGTCCAGCCGTTCGGAAGTTATGCGCTTACATATATATCGAGGATTCTTTAGAAAATTGGACAGCTATAGCTTCCAACGCATCCTTTATTTTCTTGCGGTCTTTATAATCCTCATTTTTTGCATTCCATAAACATTTATGTTCATGTAAAAGCTCAATTAATACCAAATTTTGTGTTAACGACCACTCCATTGCATAAAATACATAAATGTTATCCAACTAGCACGGATGCAGTCAAAAACTTGTATGCAACAAGTATTTTACAAAAAACTCAATACCTTACACAAGACAAGTATAAAACATGTATTTAAGACATGTATTTTGCTGGTGTGAACGCTATCATTGTATGAGACAAGTATAATCTTGTCACAGACTCTGGTGTGAACGAAAAAGTGTTTTATACATGTATGAAACTTGTAGTCTAATCCGGTGTGAACAAAAGATAAAACAAAACATGTATAATACATGTATTCTACAAGTCTCAGACAAGTTGTGTCAAGACATGTATTGGACATGTTTTATACAAGTTGTGTATTTGACATGTATTATACTTGTTTTTTGGTGTAAACGAGGGGTTATGGGTATTCAGAAGCCAAAAAGGCTGACAACCAGTCTTACCAAGGGGTATCGTGTTTCCCAGTAGCTGGGTTATGGAGGTCTGATAGACAGTTGCTTCATGTAAAATACTGGTATTCAGCTGCATCTGGTTAGACTGGAAGCCGGCCCCAACAAAGTTTGGTAAAGGCTAGGCAGATGTTGATGATTTGTTTAAACTAGGAATAATGAAAGGAAATTTTTGTAATACATATTTGATAAAAAAAATAAAGTTTAAAAACTAAAACCCGACCACGACAAAAAGTGATCTAAAAAGTACGAAACAAGAAAATATTTCACACAGAAATCAAGACATAGGTACAAAATGGTCAAGGTAAGCCGTGGTTGCATGCCTGTATCCCATATGAGTGCGATGAACATGAATATAATGGCATGCAACCACGGCTTACCTTGACCATTTTGTACCTATGTCTTGATTTCTGTGTGAAATATTTTCTTGTTTCGTACTTTTTAGATCACTTTTTGTCGTGGTCGGGTTTTAGTTTTTAAACTTTATTTTTTTATTTAAACCATTTTGGAGTCACAGCTAAATATAATATATTTAATAGGTACTAGTAAACCCCTTTCCAATGATACTAAACACGGTATGCGTATCTTAATTTATTTGGTAATCTTTCCATTTTTTACAATAATTTGTGACAAATCACCACTAAATATTATATATTTGAAAGGTACTAGTGAACCCCTTTCCAATGATACCAATCACGGTATGCTTATCTTCGTATTTTTTTTTTATCTTGGTTTTTTTGTCCGCCAGAGGGCGCCACATTGGATTCGGTGATACGTCATATAGCCTATAACCAGCGGACGATCAAGACGCTTCTAACGATACCTCATTTGTTCAGTTCTGATAAGTAGTTTAGGAGCTATGAGCGAACAGATGAACATACATACATACATACATACATACATACATAGCCTGTCAAAATCATAACCCTCCTTTGGCTTTGCCGTAGTCGGGTAAAAAAGGATACACGCATCCTAGGTTTTTTATTACTGTTACTACTATAGCCAGTAATGTAAGACATTTGGCAAATTAAATTAGTTTGACATTAATAACTTAACTGTTGAAAAATTGTAGTTTGGTTCGATTTGGCAGATCATTTTATCTACAGACATCTGCAACTCTAAAATAAAAAAAAACCCGGCCAAGTACGACTTGAACTCGTGTGGAGAGGGTTCCGTACAATGCCAAAGTCAAATGTTTTTATTCAATTGTGGTGTTTTACAATAGGTACTTACCTACTCTTACTGAATGTGAACTTTGAATTTACTACTATTTTCCGTAAGTGAACGTATTATATTGAGTTTACCACTTTATTTTTAATTCATAAAATTATTATAGGTTTCCGTGTAATCTACAAGCAATGAACTATATTTTCTATTTTTTTCAAAATCTTAGGCTCAGTAGTTTCGGAGATTCATTGGTCCAATAGATTCGGAGCAAATTGGCTGAGACAGACGGCCGGACAGACAGACGCACGAGTAATCCTATGAGGGTACCGTTTTTTTTTTTGTTCGGAATCCGGAAAAAGATGTTCAATACTGTTGATGAAACTCGTAACTATGTATCGTTGAGTGTATTTGTGTATATGTTACGGGTAAACCCCGAAGTGCGGCTCCACCTTGATTTAACCGGTTAGAACTAGTTGTGACATATAGGCTATGCATATAACATATAGCAGTTGGTTAAACTTAGGTGTAGCCTGCGAGCACGGGACTTGAGGCACCAAACTATTAAACAGAAGAAGACGGTCGACGTCAGGTCGACGGAGCCCCGCTGCGGGGCTACTATTTCTGTCTGCAGGGTTTAAAGAACCTAACCAAACCGAACCCGGGGGTGCCCTTGACGTCGATGTGCGGCTGCACCTATTTCTAGCTAGTTTGATGAAGGCTAAACCTCGTTCTAACCGAAGATAAGTCATCATACATCTAGGTTTAACCGCATATGGCCGGTTGTGCCTAGTTGTAGCCGGCTAAAAGTAGATGTAGTCGCACTTCGGCTATTAGCCGTAACATATAGCTATGTCACAGTCAAAACTCTTAACCAGTCAAAACTACTTTTGACTGCAGAAATCAGTCAATAGTACTTTTGACCGGTTTAAATTTATCGTTATACTTAGAAACCTATTAGTTTGCTTGTTTTTTTTTTTGGTCCTTTTAGAATTTTTGTTTTGTAGTGTTTCTTATAATTAGGGCGTTCCGTATGTTTGTTTTCGTAACGCAAACGCGTTTTATCTTATTAAGAGTTTTGACTGAAGCCAGTCAAAAGTAGTTTTGACTGGTTAAGAGTTTTAATTGTAATATACAAATACACTCATCTAATATCCTGATTGAGGAAGAAACTATCATGAGAAGAATAAGTCCCACAGCTTTTAAGCCATTACACTCATCTTTCCTTGACATTAAAACGTTGAAACGCTCAACAAACAACATTCAGACATTTTTGTCCTCAAAAGATCAATTGTCGGAAACATCCTCCTTAAAAAGGCTCAAGTTACATTTCTCTATTTTATTCGTCCGTCGTTAGAAGGGACGCCATTTCTTAGTTCAATAAGAAACATGACAATGTCTCCTTTTCAGGGATACGAAAGTCTTAGAGGTTGTAAAGTCTGGAAATGCACGTCTGGCTAGTGAAAATCCAGTGTCCAGATTTCAAGGAGTCTTCTTTGTTGAAAAGTCTTATTTTCTTAGCATTTATGGTTATGTAACAAGCTAGCAAAAGTATTTGCGAGTTAGTTTTGTATGTAAGGGTTATGCAGCTGATGTTTAAGCCACAGTGTAACATTTTACTGAGTAAAATGTTGGTATCCTGTTCCTGTATTTTACAATGTACGTATTATTTTATCACTAGCATCGTTAATTGGTACGTTGGTGTAGCGCAGACTAGTTTCAGCCTTGACCGCGATATACATAATTGAAGTACCTACCTACATATTTTAAAGGGTGACAATTCAGAATCTAGTAGAAAACAAATATAGGTAACTACAGAGAATATATTTTGGACTCTATGTATACCTATAGGACGAATTTCACTAAACTTTGATACCTGTTTTTTAGTATTTTATCCGTGGAAACATATTGATGTACAATAGATTATAATAGAGTAGTTTTTTTTATCACTCTTCAAATTACAAAGTTCTCTTGGTCTATGTGTACAAAATCATGGCAATGAATACATCATGTTTTTAAAAGATTACGTTGACAACTATACTAGTATGTTTAAACTGTCGTCACACTTTTTATTAAAAATATAATTCATTGTTTTGAATGGTGAAATGCAACGAACATTAAATTAAACTAAAAAAATACAGGGAAAACAAAACCGACAGTTTTAAATGAATTATCTTTATTTAATTAGCTTTACATTTTGATCATTCTGCGTTTTGTAGGGAACATCTGTTAAATTTTTAAAATACCAGAGTTACTACGTAATAGTATTAAATATAATTAGAGGAAGTTTGTAAGTGACGCCAGTGACAGAAAAGTTGAAATAGGATCGTTTGTCTTTGTATGGACATGCCAAGAGATGGGATGAAACACATGAGACCTAAAAAGTTATGAATACTAATATGGATGGATGGAGAGGGAGAGGAAGACCAAAAAGAAGATGGATGGATTGTGTGAAGAATGATATGAATGAAAAAGGAGTCAGTGAAAGCATGACGATTGACAGGACTGAATGGAAGAAGAAAACACAAGGGCAAGAAAAACAGAAATTAAAAGTTGCTCCCAAAATAATAGTTGTTCATAAATACTACAAGTCCCCGAAAAATGGCCAAGGAATAAAAAAAAAATCTGTATAGAATGTTTTTAATTATCTCACTTACTGAAAACCGTAGTAAGGGCTACCAAAGTCGACATTTCGGTCACACATCGCTTTTCACTACGCCATACCCAATGTTCTAGACTAGGCGTTCAAAACTAGAGTACGGAATATTGAGAAAGCGTTCAAACTGGGCCAGGCAGTAAGCCAGCTAGGTTGACGCTGAATACTACTCCACCATGATTGTTAGTGCCTTTCTTTGCATTTGGGTCGGGGTTTTTAGTAGGTGGTGTGAAGACAACGGCTTTTACTGGGCGTGTGGTAAGGTGGTGTTTTGTGGAACAGTGTTGATTAAGTGGGTGTAATAGCTGACTGGTTTGTCCCACACTTCTTCTTTTATTCGTATCGACAATTTATTTAGAGTTAGAGTACTTTGGCCCAGTACGTACCATAACCGTACCGTAACCATATTTATCGCGGCATCAGTGGCGTTGAGGTGTAAGGCCATTGTTTAGGAATTTCTCTAGTATTGTGGGTGCATTGATAATCACATACACAAATAACCATACCCTGTAAAAGTACCTGTAGGCCATATAAATATTTGTACCGTGCGGGTATCAAACCCACGGCACGTAGCGCAGCAGTCGATCGCTTAGCCGCTGCACCATTCGAACTGTCAAAAAAAATCATCGTTGCACGGAGAATGATCATATTGTCAGTCAACTTAGCGATTCTGGCAGCCCTGTGGTCACGTTGATGAGGGGTTCTTTGACGCCTAGCCTTATTTTTTTAAATTATTTTATTTTTCTTTTTAGTATAATAATAATAATAATATATGTATTTAGAGTGGCGACCGCGAACCGGAAGACGTTGCGTTGGAAGGCCTCCCAATAGGTGGACCGATGACCTGGTAAAGGTTGCGGGGATCCGCTGGATGCGAGTCGCACGGGACCGGTCAATGTGGCGACACTTGGGGGAGGCCTATGTCCAGCAGTGGACGTCTTTCGGCTGAAATGATGATGATGCTGATGTATGTAGAACTATATCTTGTGCTTTCCTTGCCTCGGACAGCACGTAAAGCCGTTGTTCCCGGCTGTTATTCGTAGCTCATTGACAGTCATTATGAATAGTCAGGAGCTAGACAATCTGACAACCAGTCTTACTAAGGGGTGTCGTTTTACTCAGTAACTGCGTTGTTGAGATCAGACATAAGAAAGAAAAGAAAAGAAAGAAAAACCATCTATTCACACGCAAGTGACGCACTTAACGCATAACAAGCTTAAAACTAAACAATTAAATTCTAAAAAAAAATAACTAGAAACATACACACACACACACACACATGGACAGGAGCGACATGTAGTCGCTCCTTGTAAAACCGTCTATAGTTTCACTTGAAGTTGACCCCATCATAGTTGGAAAAAGGCTTGACAGATAATGGTGATGTAGAACTAGGTCCCGAATTTTTAATGATAGATAATAGTCTCGCATTGCCGTTTTTCAGTATCTTATAGATAAATTGAAAACTGAATTTCCCTTCACCCCTAGTTTATATTAAGGGATCATTATCTAAGTTTTTGCATAATATCTCTAGCTTGAAATTTCAGCATCCTTTTGGGACGAGCGAGACTCAAACTTACAAAGTCAAAGTCAAAGTCAAAGTCAAAGCATTTATTTCAATTAAACCATTTACAGGCACTTTTGAATTGTCAAGGAGTCGGTCAGTTAGACAGAAAGTTGAAGCTAGTTGCTCGTTCCAAAACGTAGGTAGGTCTCTATGGAGAAGAACGAGCAAGAAACTCCACGGACACTCTTTTAAACTCAGGTTTTTACAAAATACTGCTTACATTATTCTTGTTGCTTCTATATGTGAAAACAATGAAGGTAATCTAGAAATACAAAATTTAAAAAATAATCAAGATAAAAACCATGGCAGTTAAGAGTTGACCAATCTCTACTGACAGCGCCCGTTCACGAACATGACGCGTGAATCAGCACCATTCAGCTCAACCATTTTAGAGGGAGCCGAATGACCCAACACACGCGCCACCACCAGCGAGACATTTGAGTGAGCATGACAATTCTCTCAACCGCCATGCTCATTTAAGTCAAACACATAATAATTTACTTAAAATATGGCTCCATGGTACTCACATTTACAAAATTGAAATAATGCTGCTAAATTATACAAAACTAAGGTTTCCAATGTTTCTAAAATGTCGAAAAAGTAATTAAAATATATATTTGTGTATAATAATAACGATACTCGTTACTCATGTCAATAAAAAAAAAAGGGGTAGGAAACAACATTCCTCCAATTAGGAAATTCCCTAAACTGCCTGTGGAGCAGGACCAGCATTTAGCCAAGCATTTTTATCATTGATGTAGTCATCTAATTTATAATATGCTTGTCTACACAGTGTGCGTTTAATACATGTTTTAAATTGTCTTTCATTTAGTTGTAGAATATCAAGAGGTATTTTATTATAAAATTTTACACAGTACCCCATAAAAGAAGTATGAACTTTTGACAATCTGAATCTTGGCTGATCTAATTTGTTCCTATTTCTAGTATAAACACTATGTCTGTCACTTATTTTATTAAAAAGATGAAGGTTTTTTCGAACATGCATAATGTTTTCATATATGTATTGACAAGGTACCGTCAAGATGTTAATCTGTTTAAACAATTCTCTTAGAGACTCGCGACTGCTGAGATTATAGATGGCTCTGACAGCCCGCTTTTGCAGAATAAAAATAGAATCAATATCTGCAGCCCGCCCCCAAAGCAAGATACCGTAGGACATGATGCTATGAAAATAACTAAAATATACAAGCCTAGCGGTATCCACGTCTGTCAAATGCCGGATTTTTCTGACAGCGTAAGCGGCCGAACTCAACCGCCCTGCAAGAGATGTTAAGTGAGGACCCCATTGCAGCTTTGAGTCAAGCGTAATCCCTAGGAAAACAGTATTTTCGACGAATTCAAGTACATCCTTATTCAATACAACGTTACATTCACTACTTTTAACATTCGGTAAAGCGAATCTTATGCATTTAGTTTTCTTCTCATTTAATACTAAATTATTTACAGTAAACCAATTATGAACCTTAAGCATAGCGTCATTTACGTCGTCATGGTGCTGTGCCCGTCTATTAACTCTAAATATCAAGGAAGTATCATCAGCAAATAACACCATTTGTGGTTGATTTTTCAGCAAATAAGGTAAATCGTTTATATAAACTAAAAAGAGGAACGGACCCAATATTGAGCCCTGCGGTACCCCCATTTTTACTTTTAAGCCCGATGAATTTACACCGTTTACTTGAACTTGTTGCAGTCTATCAGTCTACAGTACAGGGTATTCTCTTAGCGGAAATAATGAAGTTTGCCTATTATTTTAGGACAATGATCTTTGCGGGAACTAGAATTTACTGTCCTTGGTAATGTAACCTTGTACTGTGATAAGTTATTATCATAATAGGGACATTCTTTTGTTATAATATTTTAAGCAGATTTATTTACTTATTATTATTTTTATTTTTTTTAAATCATTGCAAATTTGCCGATGAACACGTTCATGTTTATCCACAAATATTCGATGTTTTTTTAATGTGATATATAACGTTCCCATTAGATAAAGCTGTAAGCTGTAACGATCATTGGGCCAAACATAGGACCCAATGGATCCCTCTACATGGCAAGCGACATCGCGGCAGGCCCAGACGGAGATGGCGGAATGATCTAGACTTCTTCGACAAAGACTGGTCCCAATTAGCCCTTAATAGAGCGAGTTGGACGGACAGTAGAGAGGTCTCGCATGCAGTGGGAAAATTCAGGTTGATAATAATAAAGCTGAAATGATTCCACCCATATTTAGTGTCCGTGGAGTCTCTGCTCGTTCTTCTCCATAGAGACTTATCTACGTTTTGGACGGATTTATCACTCTGAATAACTGACCTGACTCCTTGACAATTTAAAATTGCCTGTAAATGGTTTAATTGAAATAAATGCTTTTACATTTTTTAATAGTTGCTGTACCTCCTCATAAGTACAATAAATTATTAAAAAGCGCCCAAGTGCGACAGAAGTCGGACTCGCCCATGAAGGGTTCCGTAGCAGCAAGTAACATAACATAAAAGTGTTTAATTTTCTTATTTGAGTTGATTGAATGAAAGGTAAATTGCGGTTTACGATTTATGACGTATAAAAAAAAACTACTTGCTAGATCTCGTTCAAACCAGTTTTCGGTGGAAGTTTACATGGTAATGTAAATCATATTTTTTTTTTAGTTTTATCATTCTCATATTTTAAAAGTTACGGGGGGGGGGGGGACACATTTTACCAATTTGGAAGTGTCTCTCGCGCAAACTATTCAGTTTAGAAAAAAAATAATATTAGAAACCTCAATATCATTTTTGAATACCCCACACGTGCGGGATTGATGAAAAAAAAAAATTGTTTCAGTTCTAAGTATGTTCCCCATACAGAACTGAACCAATATTTTTTTATTGTTTTTTTTTTCTATTTATGTGTGAAAATCTTAATGCGGTTCACAGAATACATCTACTTAGGTACCAAGTTTCAACAGTATAGTTTTTATAGTTTCGAAAAAAGTGGCTGTGACTTACGGACGGACAGACAGACAGACATGACAAATCCATAAGGGTTCCGTTTTTGCCATTTGGCTACGGAACCCTGAAAAGTTACGTAGGTATGTACTATAATTTTCGTTATTCTAAAATAAACATTACTTTTTGAGGACACGGTTGGCGCATTGGCTAAGCGATTGACTGCTGTGCAGCGTGTTGCAGGTTCGAATTCCCCCCAGGGTAATATTTGTGTGATACGCACTTGTATTTGCCTTGTGTCTGGTTGTTGTTTATCTATTATACTTATGTATTTTAATGTATTTGGGTATGAATATCAGCTGTCTGACACCCATAGTACCGGTCTCCCTAGTTTGGGGTCAGATGGCCATGTGTAAATTGCCCCCACATATTAATAATAGTTATTATTTATTACATTTCATAAACATTTCTTTAGACCTTTTTCTCTACGTTCACTGTACTTACATACAAACTCATACATTAATCATAAGACCAACCTCATCAGTTTTACTTTAGCACAGAAACCTCGTAATATAGTCCGCATAAACACTGCTATACATATTCAAGACCTTCATCAGGTTGTAATGAAAAAGCGTCGGTTAATACAAATTCAAGGAAGATAAAAAGGCATGACACAACACTGTGATGAGGAAAGGTAATGAACTAAAAGATTCGAGACAACCGTAAAGTAGTACGTATATATGTCACTGTCAAAACTCTTAACCTGTCAAAACTACTTTTGAACGGTTTAAATTTTATTTAACCTTATAATGCTTAGAAAACCCATTAGGTTGGTAGGTTTCTTTTTTGTGGCCCTTTTAAAACTTTTGTTTTGTAGTGATTCTTATATCTAGTAATTTTACACAAAATAAAAACAGCAAATCTTGAATTCCTATTTAATTACTAGATGGCGCCACATAGACAATATGGCGGCCGCTTCATCCATACCATGAAGATATAGGTATAAATGTAGCCAACACTTAGAAGAAAAGCTTGAAACCAACTGTGGGCTGATGCTCTCTTTCTGAATGCATACATAAGGACGAGACAATAATATGTGTTTTCTTTATCTTATGTATGCATTCAGAAAGAGAGCGTCTGCCCACAGTTGGCTTCACTTAGGTATTTAGAGTGTTGCCTCCACTTTTATCTATAAGCTTCTTGATCCATACCCATACCGCAGCGCGCGTCACTTCCTTCACACCAGTTTCCTGTGGCTCAAAACTTGACGTTCCTAATGTTATAATTATTTCATCCAACCAGTCGACTAAACTGTTTGTTTCGGTTTGACAAGTTTCGTCTTAATTTTGTATAGTTGTATGAGATTTTAAAGGTTAATGAGTTTGATGAGACGTAGATGGGAAATTTCGGGATGTAATTAGTTTTCTGCTATCAGGGATTTGAGGTAAACTTAATCTTAGTCGCGACTCGCGTATCTTTGATAGAGGTGTACTAGTATATGGGGTAAATCGATGTCAGTGAAATGAGTGTTTGACATAATGAGTAAGTAGGTATTGGCATCTCCGATAGGTACCTACCTACTTTTTCGAACGGGTGAGCACAATCTATGTAGTAAGTGACTTCCAATGTTAGCTACATTTGCTGTCTAAAACCTTCTACTAATTAGCGATTATGTACCTACCTAAATTAACAACACAAAAGATCTTTTTCACTGATACAAAACATTTTTATTTAAATGAAATAAAACAAATTTTTCGTAAAAGAAAAGGTAACCAACAAAATATGAGACGTAAATCATAAGAATAAATAATTATCATGAAACGATATTGCTGAGATTTAAAAAAATAACTATTACCGCACTAGTGGTGTAGTATAATGTAGAAAGCACGCGAGTGTGATACGCTACATTACGCCGAAAAGCGGCGAAATATGAGCAACTTTACGAGCAAGTGTGATATAAATAATAAATAATCTCTGGCTCGTATTTCAATATCACCTTTCATAGATACCAAATGCTTATACAAAAATACATGTGATTCGTATTTTAGCGTAGATTTTTTTCGCATAAAAATATATTTCAAACAGACACCTTGTTGAACCGTTAACATCGAGCGATATGTTGAACATGCTAACATAATTTAACGAGCGAACTTACTCGAAGTTTCGCGGAATATTTTTGCTTGCAAAATATTAGGTCTTTACATATGAAATTGCCGCTCGGTATCAAAAAATTAAAAATAACATTTTTAAAAGAAATTATATATTTAGTCAATCGAAGTATGTACCATTGTTATCGATACACTTTCGCCATTTTATCGGAAGCTCATTGATCCCTTTGGTAAAAAAATCCTGGGAGCGAGAATCGATGAACTGCTTGAAGGCGGTTTAAACTGCCTCATCAGAATTGATTTTTTTTCCTTGTAAAAAGTTGTCCAAATTTCGGAATAAATGGTAATCGTTTGGGGCAAGATGTGGAGAGTATGGTGGGTGACGCGAGTTTGGAGAGGCGAGGCGAGGCGAGGTGGGAGACGAGTTTCCAATCGCAGCTCCTCTAACTTGGCGACCGTCTGATGTGCAGTATGTGGTCGAGCGTTATCCTGAAGGAGCAATGGGCTAGAGCAATTGACCAATCTCGGTTGTTTAATGGTGAGCTTTTCCATCATTGTTTGCAACTGTTGACAATACATGTCTGCAGTAATCGTTTGGCCTGATCTCATGAAGCTGTAGTGGATGACACCAGCACAGGACCACCAAACACTAACTAGAATCTTCTTTTTGGTCAGTTTTCGCTTGGGGCAAGGTTTTGCCGGTTTTCCAGGGTTAAGCCATTGTGATGATCGCTTGCGATTATCGTACACGATCCACTTCTCATCACAAGTGACAATACGATTTAAAATTCCCTGATTATTGTGACGATTGAGCAAGGAAGCGCAGCAACCGACGCGTGTTTGTTGGTGTGTTTCAGTCAATTCGTACGGTACCCACTTTTCGAGCTTTTTTACTTTTCCAATTTGACGCAAATGGATAGTGATTGTTTTGTCACTTACTCCAAAGGCTGCTGCTAATTCAGAAGTGGTTTGAGATGGATCCGCTTCAACTATCGCCTTTAATTCTTCATTATTCACTTGAGTATCCGGTCGTCCACGAGGCTCATTTTGTAAATCAAAATTTCCAGAACGGAAACGTTGAAACCAAAAACGCACCGTTCGTTCGTTAGCGGTGCTTGGCCCGTACACGTCGTTAATCCTTCGAGCCGTTTCTGCTGCACTGGTGCCACGGTAGAACTCATATTCGTAAATATCGCGAATTTTTAATTTCTCCATTGTTGTTGCAATAGCAATTTTCAAGCCCAAACAAATGACGATAAAACAAATGAAACACGAATTTTAAAACAATATTCTTTAGTCTTTATTTTGAAATAATTTTGAATTTGGAATTCCTAATCAAACACAAAATATTTGATTTCAAAGTTGCCAGTATTAAGTATCGGCAATTTCATATGTAAGGACCTAATATGTTCGATGCTCCAATATTTTTGTAATAAGACGTGGCTGATTAAAATATAAAGTGGCTGATTTATTGTGAAACTAGCATAATATGTCTGCGTGATTGGCGGTTTTCTGTGTGGTTTCTTTTTTTGCACGCAACTTATTTTACTCCTTTTACTGTCAACTATCTGCCAGTAAAAGACCCCTCAAAAATGGACACGCCGTTTCGGAGACAAGCTGGAACAAACAAACGGACAACTATTTGGATTTTTTTTTTGTTTTTTGGAGTCCCATGTAAACATTCATATGCATTTAGCAAAAAGCTGTTATTTATACATTACAAACAGACACTACAATTTTATTTCTTTGTTTGTATTTATGTAGCGCGTATAAATAGATGTACCTACCTATCTACAGACTAAAATAGACTAGTGTTTTTGTTATGAATATATCGCTATGAATATTAATAGTTCATCATTATCATGTCAATCTTTAGACGCCCACTGCTGGGCATAGGTCTCCGCCAACGGGGGGTTCAGCCCTAATTGCCATGCTTGGCCGATGCATGTTGGCATTCGCAGTAGGTATTGATATAGTACATGGAAGGACGCTGCTACCCATCCTCTGGTCAATATCCCTCTGTCGCCTTTTACGACACCCACACGGGTAGAAATGGGGTGGTGGTATTCGCGGCCCACGGCTTGTTCATAGTTAAACATGGGTTAAAATAACCCGTAGTTTCTAAAAGACTATTAATATTTGAGTAGTAGATGTACACGTATTTGAGTAGTAGTTACACGTAGGTACAGGTACCTACATCTTTTTACAAGCCGACAACGTATAAGAAAACAAATTAATTTTCTTCATTAATAAGTTTCCATGTAATACTAACCGCGACGCTGAAATGAAAGAATATCATCGATGCATTCAATTAACGACACCGTCTGTAGGTACCTCAAAGAGAATTGAACTTTTATTTGGATTATATAAGGATGGATATGAAAATGATAAAAGAATAAGTCGGTATGAATTCTGTTGCTCATTCTTCGACTTGCTTTTAGAAAGGGCAACTAGATTCGATTATTATTAACGTCGTGGGCGAGCAGTAAAATAGATAATTTGACTTTTATTTTGAAAAGATTCCAAGATTTGCAGGTTTTAGGTCTCTTTCACGGTATCTGCTCGAACAGGTTTTCTGTCACATTAGGCCACCGGTGTTTATCTGAAAGCTGTGCCATGGCATGGGTCCATATTGGCTCACCTAAAGTTCTTTACCCGAAATTGTTCTTCCTAAGGATTTGTAATCCGAATACAGATCACTCTTCCTAAAATTTTTCATCCTAAAGTTTTTATTCATACTATTTGTAGTGCTACCGGCGATGTTCATAACACTCCTGTTTCCGAAAATTGTTATTAATAATATCATTAATGTAAATATATTTACACTCCTACTGTTTTTTTATCATAACGCTTCTGTCCCTAAACATAATTACTATAATATTTTCACTCATACTCGGAAAGAAACATTTACCAAGTGTAATAAAAAATATATGTGGGTAGAAGATGATATTTATAGTTTTAATTTGAGGGTATGATTATTATTTGGGGGTATGCTTTACATAACGTACTGAGTTGTGTCTATTGCTAAGTTCAAACCTACTGCGCGTGCGTGCAAGCAGGCATGCAGCAGGCAAGCAAGCATGCAACATACAAGCAAGCACGCAGCATACAAGCAAGCATGCAGCGCGCAAGCAACCATGCAGCATGCAAGCAAGCAAGCATGCAGCGTGCAAGCAAGCATGCAGCGTGCAAACAAGCATGCATCATGCAAGCAAGCATGCAACATGCAAGCGAGCATGCAAGATGCAGCAGGCATGATTTCTGTCACGGCTCCGGCGTTGCGGGGCTCCGGTGGTCCCACGCGAGCTCATCGTCGCAGATGGTATTCACGCTCACCGCCGCAGCTTCGGCTTACTGGCCGGCTTCGCCGGCCACCCTCAGCCGCGGCGGCGGGCGTTAAAACCACCTGCTCCTCAGCTCGCGGGCCGCCTCGCCCC
The DNA here is from genome assembly GCA_947361185.1 of Charanyca ferruginea. Taxonomy (NCBI): domain Eukaryota; kingdom Metazoa; phylum Arthropoda; class Insecta; order Lepidoptera; family Noctuidae; genus Charanyca; species Charanyca ferruginea. The sequence continues at coordinate 17,928,534 of OX376056.1, read as the reverse complement.
TCCGCGCCTACGCGAATTTAAATTACACTCTAGGGGTAGGGCAGACAAGACTACGTGGAGTCGGTTTCGCAGCGATTCGTTTCTGTCATTAACTTTTGTAGCACAACATATTCACTTTTTAAGACAATATTTTAGTTATTGTCTATTTATATATGGAAATGGAATGGAAAAACACTTATCAAACAATATTCGTTAAAAAATAATTCTACTGTTTGATAAGTTTGTTAAACAAAAAAATGTGGATAAAAATTCATTGAATTGTGTTTCTGTGAAATATGTTTCATTGAAGTAAATATTCTTTGAAACAATAATAGTCGAAATAAAATTACAAGAACCAAATGATATGAAACATTTTCTGGAAAACGAAATTCTATGAAATTTCTGTCTGCGAAACAAGGGGACACCGTTATACATGTTATGTGAAAATAAAGTTACGCAAAATTAATGTATATAGTACTGATAATTATGAATAAAAAGAAATCTAAACAAAAAAAGATATAACTATGAATAATAGTGTAAAAGATGGTTATGTTGAGAAAATATAGGAAAACAAATACAAGTATAATAGATGTTTATTGCTACTGACATTATGAAGTTGAATGCTTCGGATTATGAACATTAGAGACAGAGTAGTTAGGAATTGTGATTGTTAGGATGAAAAATGTTAGGAAGAACATTTCCGGATTTCCAATTATCGGAGTTAAAAATTTAGGTGAACTTTGGCGCACCCCATGGCATTGCATGTCATTAGACTAATGCCCGGTTTCTGAGGTCTTCGGATAAACTTTCGATAGCTATTCATTCGACAAAGTTATCTATTTGAGTGATTTTCTTCCTTAACTGAGTGCTCGGAAACGCAATATAAAACCAATAGCACTATCGAATTGATATAGTCCAGTTAAATCACCTCAGAAACTGAGCATGAGTAATGCTTAACAGTGGACTGCCAGAGATTGATATTCTATATGAATACTAATGTATACTACCTAATATCTAAGTCAAAATACTAATATTCGTGGAGTTTCTTGTTCGTTCTTCTCCATAGAGACCTACCTACGTTAACGAGCAACTAACTTCAACTTTTCTGACTAACTGACTGACTTCTTGACTATTCAAAAGTGCCTGTAAATGGTTTAATTGAAACAAATGTTTTGACTTTGACTTTGATTCTAAAGTCGATGAATTTATGTGTTTTCTTTTTTGTTTGAACGCGCGAATCTCCGGAGCGAATGATCCGATGCTGAAATTCTGTCGCTAATTGGAGGCTACGTTATTTCGAGGGCTATATTTTTCTGTCAAAAAAATTGAGGCTACGTAGAAAATACATACGGCTGAAGTCGGTAATGACAAAAAAAGCCGAAGAACACAAAACGAGATTCGTTGGCATCACTGAACTGTAGCATACTACTAATGAAAATTGCAAAATATTATTATTGCAATTTTCATTAAGAGCATGCTAACATCAAAATAATAATTAACGTATTTATTTTACCGTTAATAACGTACCGCATGCAGAGAATAATTTAATTAACTCTCTGTAACTAGCGTTTCATTAAACTGTTGTTTGTTTTACTTTAATTATGTTTAACCGTCTCTATTTTGTTTTAACCCTTCGGCAGTTTATTAAACTGAGTTTATGAGAAAATGCAAGCTTTGATGTTCGCTTCATAGTCTTTGAGAAGTTAGACTGGAAAGTTAACCAACTCTTCTGGTTCAGTGAGTAGAACTGAGTTTTGCTTCCGGAGCGAGATAAAACGCTTATATTTAGTAGTAGCAGAGTAATTATAGTTTGGCTATACTGCGGTTGTCTTACTACTGTTATAAACGCTTAAGTTTGTGAGGATTAATGGATGGATGAATGGATGTGTGAATGGATGTATGTTACTCTTCTACGGTTAAACGGCACGAAATTAACTGAATTTTGGCACACAGATAATATAGAAATCGCGTTTTTGTTTTCCGTGGGATCAGTTTGGTCTTTGGCTTCATTCTAAAGTCTAAACAGGCGAAGTCGAGTGCAGAAGCTAGTTGTTGACTATTTAAATATATATAGTAAACATTGAGATGATTGTACTGATTACTACTTTTTTTAATTCCATATTTAATATAAACATAAATAAAATAAAAGCTTAAAAAAATACCTAGTAATTAAGTGTACTCGTACATCTGCTTGTTCAGATGGCGCCACCAATGCAAACATTTTCGCATCCACGGGAAATGTACGGCTATAGTATTTATTTCACTGGACTATCCGTCTCAACATATTCCAAGAGAAAACCAATTATCTGGGGAACTCGGCTCAGTTGGACCACAGTTCTTTCACAAGTTGTGCTATTAACGCTTGACATTTGTTATGAATTGCTTGCAAGGTGCAACAATAGTAGGTTTAATTAAGAATCATTGAGGGTAGATGGGGGAACTTCGGTATTGGGTGGCGTGTTTTCTTATCATATTTTTTGTATTCTTGGTAGCCCTATTTATCTATGGTGCTGCTATTAGTTTGAGTATTGTGGCGTGTTAATAGACTAATATTTTATGATTTGAGGGTGTTGTTTGTTCATAAGCGGTCACTTGTAAATGGTGTGTTTTTTTTTGTTCTAAGGACGGTCTTCGGAAATATTTTTAATTCGTTTTTTTTTTATTGGATTTCTTACAGACGTTGAGTACTTTAAAGACAGTAAAATATAACGTATAAAATGTAATTTTGTCATAAATAAAATACATATTTCATTTCGAACAACGATATTTCTTATCTATGTATAACCAAGTTAGTTAAATAATAAAAATAAATATAATGTGTTAAACAAATAAACCTACCTACGTAGATTGCAGTTTTCGCCACCATTTAGAAAACTTGTTTTGGTAGGTTTATCTGTGTACACGTGTAGTTTTGAAGAACAAAAAAGATACAAAGAAAAAAAAATAGAAAAATAAAAAACCCGACTGCGTAAAAAGTAAACTTTATATAAAAACTGAAAAGAAATAAACAAGTCCTGAAGTCTAGAATATGTTTAGTAATGTTGAATAACTATACCATTGAAATGAAAACCACGCCAAAACCGATTTGATCAGTCGGGACCCATTAAAATCTAGACCGGTTTAAATCTTCCCTATAATGATAAATGATAATAATAATGCGAAATGATAAAAAAAAATTAATTTATTTTTTTATTTGATAATTTTCAGTTATGAATACCTATTTTAAGTTACGTAAGCGGTCTATCCTGTTGCAATTCTGGTGTATGTTTACTATTACGTGTTTTTTAGAATTTCGAAGTCAACATGGAACCCTTTATAGTTTCGCCATGCCCGTCCGTGGGTCTGCTATGTAGCTCAAAGATTATTGGAAATAGAAAGCAGTAATTTAGCATGAATATAAATATTAGTCACGCCGACAAAGTGTTAAAATAAAATGTTGAAAAATATTTGGGTACCTCCTCTACACGTAGGTACTAATAGTGGGGATGGTTATTTTTTTTAGTCTACCTCATAGTATGTGGTGTCGTTAATAAGGTCTTTTTAAAATATGAAGTGTTTGCAAAAACAATGTTTCTATTAAGAGATCCTATATAGTGCTTTTTTTTGTTGGAGTAAAGTGTCCCCTCGGTCCGGACCAGCTAAATGGTTGTTTTTGGATATGTGAAAAAAATCACGGTAGTAGAATATAGGTACATATAACGAAATTCAAAGGAAAACTATCACAGCTAAGTAGGCTTTACAAGTTTACGAGTATTAGACAATCAACTTTATAAGTTTGACAAATCGAGTATCGAGTACTCTCAGGCGCGACTAGGCATACTTGCTACTTTTAAAGGTATCAATACTCCTGAGTATCGAGTTTCGATAAGATTAGTATCGATGAAAAAAGTATTAATATTTTTTTTTTCTCTTATTCGTGCACAGGTAGAGTAATAAAGCGCGAAATTTAAAAAAAAACTTATGAAAATCATTTTTATTATTCATCATCTTCATCATTTCAGCCGAAAGAAGTCTACTGCTGGACATAGGCCTCCCCCAAATGGGGGTTCTTGCCATAATCGCCACGCTTGGCAGGCGGGTTGGCGATCGCAGTATGGTTGTTACAAAGGCACAGAGAATGCTGCTGCCTATTCTCTGGTGAGTCCCTAAGTCGCCTCTTACGACACCCACGGGAAGACATGGGATGGTGCTATTCTTTACGTCCGACACCATACGGATTTTTTTAGTATACGATTATACGATTCTTTTTATTATTATTAATATATAAAACTAGCAACCCGCTCTGGCTTCGCACGGTTGCTGTGCTTGATTTCTCCTAACATGTTGATCAATTATCGTTACATTTCAACAAATTAACACAAAACAATATCAAACTATATAAACCTTCTTCTTGAATCGATCTATCTGTTAATAAAACCGCATTAAATTCAAATGATCAAAGCGACATGACTGAGGGACTGAAGGCGGGAAACGACTTTGTTATAAACTATGTAGAAATTATAGAATGAGATTAACTCACTGTGTTGCAACAATACTCACGTTTCGTTTAATGACAAAGTATGTAGAAATTGTCAAATTTATTTGGTGAATTGAAAAACCCTATCGTTATAGTTATAAATATAATTATATTTATAAGTAGGTTATTTACTACCGACTAAACCTTGATTAAATTAAAATAGAGTAATATTAAGTTACATTATGAAATAATTAGGTATTGATAAATGTTATAGATAGGTACCTACTGTTATTATTAACATTTATTTTTCAATGACGTCAAAAGTGACAATTGCATTACGAGTAGTGGTGTCTGTTATGGCGCGACAGTTTAAAAATATGAAATATGGGGACCGAACATGAACTGCATGGGTGTGTAACTGCATGCGGTAGTAGGGTATGGCAAGGATCTATGGCAATGCCGAAACCCTACATTGCGCGTAGCCCACCACGCACTTGGCCGGTTTTTTTTTGTATTATTATTAAATTACTAAGGCATTGTAATATCTTTTTGGAATCCTTAAAATTACCTCTTTATTTTTAATACCAACATTGCAGATATCGAAGAAAAAATAGTTTTATTACGTGATTTTTATTTTTATTTTTAATTTTGACCGTTATGATATACATTTTCAGAATTCTTAAATTTGCCCTTGAATTTGATACCCATATTATAAGCTATAGACAAAAATCTATTTTTAAACTTCAAACAAGGCATTTTCGAGCTGCCACGTTTTTTTTTATTTTTTTCGTCACGTATCTAAGAACACTTGGGCTAATGAGACGAATCTAACGATACCCTAACGAAATATATCCGTTCAGTAGTTGGGAAGTTGTATCAGGTAATAAAGAATATTTTATTTTATTTTACCGGCGCGGAATACATAACCCTTTCCTTGCAGTCGGGGTAAAAAAAGCAAGAATCACCAAATCCTAACTAGGTATATACCCATACAAAGGATATTGTTACAGGCCGAAAACAAAATAGTATTCTATTTTAAGTTTCTAGTAGTATGTATTCAACCTCTTTACAAAGCGTTCCTTTGTTCACTAACTTTTTCTGTAAGAAACGTTTTAACAATATACATTTTTCTGTTTCAGGTAAAAACTGTTGCTAAGCAAAATAGTAAGTAGGTACGGGTGTTAAGTAAGTTTTCTTTTTTTCTTTAAAGGTAACTCTATTTGGGAGCGCCATTCTATTGTAAAACAAAGCTCTTTGTGTCGAAGTTTTTAAAAGAATTTCCTAGACGCGTGGCTGGTTTCAAAGTGAAAAATATGTAGGTTGACTACATAAATTTAAATAAAATAAAAACATGTCTCATTAAAACGTGTATTACACTAAAATATGTTGATACTTATATTAAACCAGCACTTTGCCCGCGACTTCGTCCGCGTGAATTTTGTCGAGGAACCCTGAAGTTTTTCAATTGACAAATATAGCCTATGTTACCTGAGTAACATAGGCTATATTTGTCAATTGATAAACTGAGGATAATGTAGCATTCTAATGGTGAAAGAATTTGTGAAATCGGACCAGTAGTTTTTGAGATAAATTGTAACAAACAAATCTTTCCTCTTCATAATAAGTACTAGATTAGATAAATTGACTGTGATTTAGATTTAAAATAATATATTTATGACTTCCGTAAGACATACAAACTATGATTTAGGATGGAGCAATTTTGGCAAAACGACAAGGAGGTAAGAAAAAATTATTTAACTCTCATTATTTTTATTTTCACATGTCTATTTGGAAGGCCTCCCACTAGGTGGACCGATGACCTGGTAAAGGTTGCGGGGATCCGCTAAATGCGAGTCGCACGGGAGCGGTCAATGTGGTGACACGCGGGGGAGGCCTATGTCCAACAGTGGACGTCTTTCGGCTGAAATGATGATGATGATGATGTCTATTTATGAATGTACAAGTGAGACAAATAGGCAAAGCTATTTACTAGCTAGACTCATCATCTGCCTAATCTTTTCCCAAGTATGTTGGGGTCGGCTTCCAGTCTAACCAGATGCAGCTGAATACCGGTATTTTACATGGAGCAACTGCCTATCGGACCTCCAAAACTCAGTTATTGGGTATCACGATACTCCTAGGTAGGACGGGTTGTCAGATTTTCTGGCTTCTGACTACCCATAACGACTGTCAAAGATCTACGAATGACAGCCAAGACCAACTGGCTTTACGTGCTTTCCGAGGAACGGAGGAATCTCGGTATAAAGTCAAGTCAAATCATTTATTTCAATTAGACCATTATAAGGCACTTTTGAACGTCAAATGAGAAAAAAAAATATTTTAGGTGCCCATTCCAAAAGGTAGTTTTGTATGGAGAAGAATGGGCAAGAAACTCCATACTTACTCTTTTAAAAACGATGTTAACAATATTTGCATTTACAGGAATGATATAATTAGGTATACGTGAACACCTTGTGATGTACCTTGCATAAAATGGATGGTTACCCATCTACAGACCGACCGCGGCAAGCATAGCTTAACCTTTGACCGACCGATCTGTACGGTTTTTACTTAGCCTCAAGCCCTCAAACTATTTACTAGATTACAAAAGAAAATAAGATCAAAATTATAATGTCAAAGTTCACAGTGCCATCTAACCAGACACTGCTCCCTATTCAAATGCTTCTGATAAAAAAGGGCTAAGTTTTCTTCTGATAAATAACAGCCATGTTCAAGGGCGTCGCCAAGGGAGGGCAGGGAGAGGGTAGTTACCCCCCCCCCCCCCCTAGAGGTTCGAAAAGCTGCATGTACCTTTGACTGTATTTAAAATTCATACTTTTCTTATCCTCCATATACCAACTTGCCTCCCCCCCAGGCCATCAGCTGGCAACGCTCCATGTTCACCAGCTTTATAAGAATTTTAATAAATAAAATATGCAAAATACAACCAGTTTACGTCTTGTCATGTTCATCATTTTACATACATACATACCATATACAAATCCCGACAATCCTGCCACAGTACAGGCGCTTTAAAAACGTCTTCCTTGAAGGCACACAGTTCCTCGCCCCGTCCGTCGCCATAGCAACACAGTCTTGCCTTTAATTTCGGTCAACAAAGGCTCGCCGTGCCTGTTATTATACATCATGCTCCAATTATTGTCGTCTCGCAAGAATAGAGCAGCCTGTAGCGTAGTGTGCTCTGTATAGTTCTGTTTGCTGTGATTTTTGCACTCGTTTTTGAAGAAAATTGAAGGGAAAGAGGTGGTTTGGTTATTTTGGTTACCTACTTGATTAGCTTTGTAGAGGAAACTTCTTTTATGTTATATACTTTGGTTATTTTAGGTGAAATGAGCTTGACGTGAGCTGTCATTCCACCAATGGGAAGGATTGACAGCTTACCACTCTACAGAATAGACCGGCCACGCTGGTCACAAATGACCGGCGCTAGTGGAGGTTTCACCTTCAACATTTTTGGCTCGGCAGTCAATGAGTTAAGGATATGTTGGGGCTGACATGACCGGTTCTAAGTCTTTAAAGAGAAACAAAAATAGATGAACCTATTTTCGCACAAAAATCTCAAAGAAAATTACATCTCATCCAGTAATAATATCTATCTCATTTTACATAGTTTGTGAAGATCATAAATAAGACGATAATGTGTGAGACATATTGCAACAATTCATATTTTATTAAAAGTAATTTGGCAGCTATCCGCTATAATTTGTCTTATGATAAATTATGTCTTATGAACATAAAGATAAAGAAGAGAATAGTCTCTTCTTTATAAGAAATCTTCTACATAAGAAATGGTTCAACTTTTTTTTTGTTCATCAACATTATTTTGTTTTTGACGAGCATTGACCCGTGACTTCGTCTGCCTGGAAATTAGGTCTATACTTCTATAAAACTTGTTTGTATGTAGAAACTAAAACAATACACTAAACTATTCATCAGATTTCAAAAATTCCGTTACCGAACAGGAAGCTACATTATTCTTGAGCTCTGTAGACTATATTGCATTATCAAAAAAAATTGAATCCTTAACTAAATTGACGCGGACAATGTCACGGGCAAAGTGCTAGTATGTATTAAACATCTTAAATGTGAAGCACCCTACAAGAGTGAATTTTTCTATCAGTGTATGTTTGTAATAGGGCCAGTACTCACATTCAGACGCTACTTCTTACAAACCAAAAACAAACTTTAATTTATTTTAGCTTCTTCGAAGAAGAATTTTTAATAGCCAAGTCGCAAAATGGGAAGTTAAAAGTCAACGTTTTATTTGTGTACTTAGAGTTTATAAGTATGATGCTCACTTTGGACCATTATTGACGTGTGTAATCATTTGCAACACAGCTTTTTTGTTTAATAGGTAACGAAAAAAGAGACCTCCAAAAGATCACATTTTTGAATGAACTGAATCTAAGGTATTTATAAGTTTCAGTAACTATGTCCGGTCCACCATGTATAGCACATGGTTTACTTCACAACGAGCCTTACGTAGTAGCCATTCATAGTACCCACTAGTACGTTTCACGTGACTCGTGGGCTGGCCTATGCAGGCCAATACACATACACTCACACATGCTTACATATAATACTCACACACACTCACGCATATACACAATATATTTTTTAAATAAGTACATAATGGCAAATAGTTTCCACTCAAATGTTTTTATATTTATTGCTTTAGTTTTTAATTTAAATTTTAGTTTTAATTCTTTTTTTACATAATAAGTTGTGCTTCAAAATTATATAATAATTTGCTAAGGGCATAATAAGTGTAATGACCAATAATAATTATGGGGGAAAAACGTATGTTTGTGTAAAATAAAGAAATTATTAATATTATAAAATAAATTATTATTATTATTTTTTGGCCAAAGGAAACAACATTGCCATACAACGTGGCAATGCTGCCAGCCTGTGGGGCACGTGTCCCGTTGATAGCGATGTGGACGAGAATTTTTAATTGTACTTTTTACTTAATAATATTATTGTTTTTAAGTGTTGTTTATGTTTAGTTTAAAAGTTTTTAGACCACCTACTATTTAAAAAATCATTAGTGTAACAGCCATTTTTCTTCTCCCATTAAAAATGTCCCAAGTTACACGCTGGCCCATAAAAATTAAGAAATTACGACGTAAACATTGTTGACCATTAAATTAGTTACCAGATGTGGCGTGCTGCATGCAAACTTTGTGCAAGGGAATGTTGGGAAACGTCTAAAATAAAATGGTAGACGATTTATTTAGACGTCGTGCAAAATGTCGTTTTGAAAGAACAACAGAAGTTATGAAACGTTTTGCTTCGGTTTTAAATATTTTATTTATTACTTTGTGGTTGTTATGTCAATACTTGGAAGTAATTGTTGTTTCGCGTACAATTTTATGTATCCAGTCACTGTCTATACTTCTATAGTAAGAAAATAAAGTTGAAGAGTATGTTTTATTGTTTCATTGCTCTTAGCTCCGTAACTACAGAATCGGATCAAAACTACAAAACTACCCCTGAGAACTACTAGATATTTTTTTAATATAAAAAAAAAATTGGAATCCGTTAGATAATTCACGACAGACGAAGTCGCGGGCAAAAGCTAGTAGGTAAGACAGATAAATAGGTATGTACGATATAAAGTCAGAAAGTAAACTACTAATCAAATAATTTTATCAATTCAAAATCTATGACGTTAGTTTCCTGAAAGTGAATTCAATTTGAGAAATAATATTTGTTTTTTTTTTTTATTTGTTTTTACCAATAATGAGCATACCTACTGGTTATAATTTTGATCAGGCGTCCAGAAATCAATGTAAAGTTTCCGCTGGATGACCGTAGCATAGCCTGTGCTACGCTTCTGTGCTACGCCGTAGACTCGCCCTGTGATAAAAAATACCACCACACATATTTCAACCTGTAGCAACCACCTTCCCAACGTCCATTATCAGCTCAATATTTGTAAAACGGAGCACTAAAACACTGTATTAATATACAATACAGTTTGGAAGCCACAAACACGTCTGCAGTATAAAATTACAGAGAAATGGCGAAGAATATGGGATCGTTTACAAGTCGTTCCCTCAAGGTAGGCGATGCGCTAGTCGTATGAGTGTTAGTATTGTTTTTAGTATTTGAAAAAGTGGGAATTATAATTTATATAAATTACTATTTTTTTCCCGCGACTTCGCCCGCGGTAATGTCGGTTATTATTAATGATTTGATGCAGATGCAGACGAAGTCGCGGATAAATCATCATCATTTCAGCCGAAAGACGCTCACTGCTGGACATAGGTCTCCTACGGGGGTTTTGCCATAATCGCCGTGCTTGGCAGGCGGGTTGTCGATCGCAACATGGTTGTTACAAAGGCACAGAGAACGCTGCTGCCTATTCTCTGGTAAGTCCCTTAGTCGCCTCCTACGACACCCACAGGAAGATATGGGATGGACGCGGATAAATAAGTCGCCTCAAATCATCAAAATCGGTTCATTGAAAGCGTTACAATCAAACAAAAAAATTCACTGTCACGTGTAGGTATATTAGTATTGATAAAATTATAGTTGATCTGTTAATTTAATACCCAAGGGAGACTGTGTCGGCAGACCACTACACACAAGAGTAGTCTAACCATTGTTTGGTGATAAAGTAATTTAAACTTAATTAAATGTTGTACATAGAATGAGGGGGGGACTAATATCTAGGCTTCTCAGTTTCTCGTCAAATAACAGAATTGTAACGGTTATTATATCTCGTACGAGATGTTGAATTACAATCAGAACAATCAGCAATTACCTATAAAAATGCTCTACAACATGATCAAAATATTATACAGTTTTCAGGGTTGGTCCCATACGAAAAGTCTTTAAGATAGTTTATATTTAAGAGCACTTTTTAGTCCATGTAAGATGCGCAGTACATTAAATGCAGCATGTTATTTCTCATTCTTCCACCTGCCCTTACATAATATGCACCTAAAGAAAACATGTAATAATTTAATGTTGTTTATAGCTAAAAAATAGTATTTTATTTCTGTTTATCCGACACCATGTAACTAAAGGAAGTTACCAAAGGAAGAAGCAAGACAACCCCAACAAAAGTATTGTTAAACTTACTGGGGCTGTCTCGATTTTTGAAGGAACCGTATATTTGGGACACAGTTAACAATTTTATACTTTTTGTACGTAGGTATATAACACGACATCTCAGTTCGAAGACTACATTACATTGTAATAGCCCAAATATGAAACTATCAGAATTCTATGTTTTATTCGTGAACTCGCTTCTGTATATGAACTGTGCCCGTTCGAAGCAATAAAAATAATAAAAGTTATACTACATATTGTATTCACATTGTATTAGTTTTTCGTTTTGGTGGTTTCATGTTGTTTTGGAAGCTTTTAGTGTTGTATGTGTGTCTAAGTACAAATACTAACTTTATTTGTTCGTTTACAAGTACTGTAGAGATCATCTGGTTGGGCCAAATGCGACCTTATTTGTATCAATTAAAATGAACTTTACAGTTCGCCTATCGGGTGTCTGGGCGAAAAATATGAGAATTTAATAATTGAACTATCCAATATCTGTTATAGTAAAAAACAAAGTCTGTTCCTGTTCCGCTGTACGCTTAGATGTTTTAAAGTACCTACGCAACGGATTTTAATTAGGTTTTCATCAATAGATAGAGTGATTCAAGAAGAAGGTTTATACTTACAGTTTGATCTACGTTGCATCCATGCGAAACCGGGGCGGGTCGCTAGTAAGAAATATAAAGAAAATTATGTATAAATAGTGAACACAACCTGTCCCGAGGTGATTTTACCAAAGATGTTAGCTCTGGCGCGAGAAACTCTAACCTCCTGAACACTTCATTGAGTCATCAGAGACACTTCCACGTTGGCATGCGCTACAGTGGCCGACCTGGAAAACTTTAAATAAACTCTGAACCCAAGCTGGCCCTCCGATGATTGTGATGTTTAGTGCCTATGCGGAATTGCCCCTTAGAAATACGTCTTTTCGCCATTAGATAGGCAGTCGCTCCATGTAAAACACTGGTAATCAGCTGCATTCAGGATAGACTGGAAACCGACCCAAAACGTAGTTGAGAAAAGGCTAGGCAGATGATCTTGTCGGGGAGCGGTGAATGCTTATGCCAATCCCACACCCCATAGGCAGAGGTGGAACAACGCGGTGCTTTTAAGGCGCTAACCCGACTGAAAGTGCGTTTTTCTTCGTTATTCAGGGGCTATTAACTCATTAATTATGAGAAACAAACTACATCTAAAAGCATATTATTAATGTTCAATATCCTATCATCACATTCCACGTTTTTTTTTTTATGTATCCTATATACACCTTAATCTCCCTGTAAAAAAATTACTGAAATAATTGAAAACATGTATCTTTTGCTAAAGTTGGTGTGTTATTCATTTGAGAATTACACTAATAGATAAGTAGGTAACTTAAAAAAATATATAATTCACGTTTTATTTTATTTCAAAATATCGTTTCTCTTTTTTTATAACGAAAAACAAACAAAAATTGTGCAAATTTCGATTCTGCGGCTAAGAGGAAATGTATGATCAAGGTTATTTGGTCAGGGAAGCGCCTTAATCTATTTTCTCAGTCTATAATGTGTAACATACTTAGTTTATTTACCTTTCATTAATAAGTACTATTTAAAAGATGTAGTTTTCTCATATGGAAATAGGTCAAGAAGTTTGTATTAGTAATTTAAGCCTTATTAACAAGATGTCAGTTTCGTGCCTGTAGCATACAATGAAGCAATTAATTACTAGCATCGTCTAAACACTGTTCAGACAGTGAAACTTTCATTGTTGCTTCAACTTATTGCATTCAACTGGTAACTAAATTGCAAAATTGAATGATTGATTGATTTAATTGTCTTCTTTATGAATTCTGTAACTTTTTTATTTTTTATCTTACAAGTTTGTGATTTTATTATGACGTGTTTGGATTTTATGGATTTTTATCAGAAATAAATGATTGATGAATTGATTGAAATGGGGCTTTATTTTATCATGCGACTTGTAAGTCTAATTATTATTTGATTAGGAGGCATTATACTGCTCCTTCCTGATACGCTTTGATCTCTTACAACAGATTTGAGGCTTTAGAATTCTGAAACTGAGGCTTTAGAATGAGTCAATATAGCGACGACACGTTTGGCACAGTGGTTGAGCGATTGGCTGCTTTGCTGCGGGTCGCGGGTTCAAATCACGCACGGAGCAAATATTTGTATGGCCTACAGGTAGTTGTTGCGTGTCTGGTTGTTTGTGTATTGAGAGTTTAAATGTTTGTAAATGCACCCACGACACAGAATAATTATTTAAAGTGGGGCAACGATATTAAAAAAGAACTAAATGATGTATATTTTTCCCGTCCTTGACAATCCGACAATCATAGTAACTTTCTCAATCCCATTTCTTTAAATCCCAATTCCCCAAAACAAATGAAATTATTCCATCAAAATTGCATTTCGAACCGAGTCCCAATCGTGATGAGTTCCGGAATAACATTCGCAGGTCATAACATGTTTACGTGTTAGAATATGTGGCTACTGCATTAAAGTTGGTCTTGTACGTTGATTTGCTTGTTGGACATTAATGTAAAACTGTTATTGTTTTTCGTTATTAGTTTTTTGATTAAAAATGTATTTTTATGGGGGTTTCTGCCTGTATTAACTGAACAGGGTACGACAGAGTGTGGAAATGCAAGCATACATTATTTAGGAAGCTTAAATCATAACCTGTCTTATTTTTGGTGTGGGGTGGAAATCCTCATGGATTTCCTCTATCGTGGGGATGACGGCGGGGCATGCCGGATTCTTACCGGTTAATACGCCAGGCACCAGCAAGGACCATAAGTTAGCAACGTGACCGCTCTCAGTTGATGATCGTAGTCTGCAGTGATTGTGTGGCGGTCTATCCGGTGGTAACAAACTAGCGGGCGTCTGTGACCGCCGTGATCACGCGCACTCGACCTTGCGAGGTGTATTACCAGTTGGCAGGAATAGTGTTTGAACCCCGCCTTGAAAACCATTTTAAATTAAATCAAATCAATTTATTTATTGCTGAACATAAGTAATGATAAATACATTTGACGATGTTGAAGAAATGTGCAGTCCATTATGTTCTACCAATTAAGGCATGCAAAATATTATTTTCTGGTAGTTAATTTAAATAAGAAGATATAAAAAATTAATTAAATACATTCAATAGATCAGAAATGTCAAAAGAGAAAACAATAATAATAATAATAATTAAAATAACATTTCATTAAATACAGATTGGCCAAATATAATCATGTCATAAAAAAAAGTATTGAGGTCTAAATTACACAATGTGAGCGAAATGATTCAGATGTCAAATAAATTAGATATCAGAGTATTGGTATTAGTTTCGTCAAACACAGTATGTATAACATATTTAATAAACAGACAAAATATAAATCTTCTGTCTTCTACTTGTTAACTCACTATGAATGCAACCGGGTTCGTCAAACTAGTCGGACGAACCCGGCTACATTTATAGTGAGTTAATCCATTTTCTCGGTCTATAATGGGTAAATAAAGTATTCTGTATTTATCCCTAGCAATAAAACAAAAACGTACCTATTTTATTTTACACTAGGCCAACATCTAATGTTTAGGTAATTATGCATACGCTTACCCCATACTTGATTATAATCTGCAGGAGATACATTACCATTCATTTCGCAACATCAATTTAAAATCTAGATTCCAGACACACTATTCAACACAAATTAAACAAAAAACGAACACAGAATAAAATAATAAAATAAAAGCGCCACATTTAAACCTTTTAATACCTTCGTTACGGCAGCCTCTGTGAGGCAGACTGCAACCATTACACAAAATGGCGCATAATGAACAACTTAACCTGTCAAAGGGCGAAGAGGATATCCAATTACAAAGTGGCAAATGTAAAGTGCCGCTATAAGGTGTTTCAAGTTATGTCTACAAGTTTATTTTAGGAGAATAGTTGGGGAATATGAGATGTTATTACTATTATGTTATAAGACGATTAGTGGAGAATGAGTCTTAGTAATATAATAAAGAGTTGAAGTTTGTTTGTGAGATATAAACTCTTATAAGTACTGGTCCTAATACAAAAGTTCTTTCTCTGCTAGAAAACTGAGATGGTTGGGGCAATGTTTGAGCGATTTGCAGCTGGAAAAAATGTTTGTATGCCAACAGCTAGCAGGTTCGCCGGTCTTTAGGGTTCCGTGCCCAAAGGGTAAAAACGGGACCATATTACTAAGACTCCACTGTCCGTCTGTCTGTCTGGCTGTCTGTTACCAGGCTGTATCTCATGAACCGTAATAGCTAGACAGTTGAAATTTTCACAGATGATGTATTTCTGTCGCCGCTATAACAACGAATATTAAAAACAGAATAAAATAAATATTTGAGGGAGCGAGCTCCCATACAATAAACGTGATTATTTGCCGTTTTTTTGCTCGATGTCTAATGTTGTAGGTATAGATAATGGTACGGAACCCTTCATGCGCGAGTCTGACTCGCACTTGGCCAGTTTTTGTGTATGTGATGTTTTTAATGATATGTGTTTAAATGCATTCACGATAAAGGAGAAATTCTTGGTTCAGGGCAACGATTTTTTATAAAAAATAAGGAAACGAAAGAAAGGAAAGCTACTACATCGTCAAGTAGGTACCATAGGTTTGATATACTTGACTATCGCACGAATGCAGTCGCAGGCAGAAGCTAGTTAACATTTGTTTTTAAAAGATTCCAAAACAAAATATTTCGGTAATTCACGAAGAATGTATATACGTAAGCATTTCAGTTTGACAATTCTGTGTTTCTTGAACAATTCGCGTTGTAGTTAATTTGCAATAAATTATTATCAACATTTTGAGTATCACAAAATGTTGTAGTTTGAAAAAAAACTTAAGCATTAAATACATAGTTAATTACCTAAGTACCTCACTACCATTAGTATCATGCTTTTACTGAAACTGTTTAACCTGAATTAAACAGTTTTCATGTAGGAAATAAGACAAAGTTTTCACATTGCATTAAAATGCTCATTAAGTGGACTTGTTTCGGAGTAGGTATGTTTTTCATCTGCAGTTAGGTAGCTTTTCAGTTCATTATAACTGAAACTATTTTTAACAAACACGGAAAGTATTTACCTACAAGAATGTATCAAAGGTAATTAAACTAGTTTTCCTCATTCATTAGTACTGTTAATGTTAAGACTGCGCCGAGCAAAATAATTAAAACAGTCGTCACTGTTAAAGTGATATAATCAATACTTTTACCATAATTACCATGAAAAATATGTAATGAATACCACAATGAATGTGTTAACCGATTATGGTTGGCAAAAAAAAGGAATACTGTTTAATTTAATAAACAAAAATACGTAAAGTTGTACAAAAATCTTTAAAAAAATCTCGTATTTAGTTGAGTTTTGATAGTAAACTGTATTTTTTTTTCACAAACTTGAATTCATATTAATCTTTAATATTCATACTACAATTTGTAGTTTTTACATTTTCGAAATGTAAAAACAACAAAAACAAAACAGTTTTCTTATTTTTTGCCAACCATAATCGGTTAACACATTCATTGTGGTATTCATTACATATTTTTATGGTAATTATGGTAAAGGTATTGATTATATTACTTTAACAGTGACGACTGTTTTGAATTATTTAGCTCGGCGCAGTCTTAATGATAATTACTGAAACTTAACATAGGACCTACGTATTATCCTTTGACGTTATAATAAATTTGTTCAAGCGCGCAAACAAAATAAATCCCAATGGATTTTATTATTCTTTTGATGACTCAGTATTTAAAAAAGTTTTTTCATTTTTTGTTTTGCCACCGACTTCCGAAAGTAAAGTAAGTGTGTTCTGTGCTGAAGTTATTTATCACTTTTTACCCCGACTGCAAGGAAAGGGTTATGTTTTTAGATTTTGAAGGCGGTTTTCTTTTTTTTAATACTTTTTATTTTTCGCTTTTTAGTATTGCCTTAACATCCAAATCCATTAAGAAACGGCGACACACTTAAATGAAATTGTAAGTCCTCCAGAGATTGAAGAAACTAAAACGTCATCTAAGTATTTTCTGGGATTTTGTTGATTTTCTCAAAAAGGGCTGGAACAATTTTTGTAAAATTAATATGGGACCATTTCGGAATAAACCCCTTTCGAATAAAAACGTGTGATATATAAAGAATTTTGCAAATCCGTCTGATATGACAGAGTTATGCCCGAAGCATAACTCTGTCATATCAGACGGATTTGCACATATAAAAAAAAATATATAAATATCCGAATTGACAAACCTCCTCCTTTTTGAAGTCGGTTAAAAATAGGTTTAAATGTGTTGTTGTCTATGATTGTGTCGTGATGGCCGGGTTTAGCCGTCCATCTCGCATGCACAAGTTTGTGAGTTCAATAGCAGGCACTAGTACATCAAGTCATACTAAACTGTCAAATTTTCCCAATTGAATATGAACCTTTTTTTTAACCGACTTCAAAAAGGAGGAGGTTATCAATTCGAATGTTTATATTTTATTTTTATGTATGTTCGGGCATAACTCTGTCATATGTAGACGGATTTGCAAAATTCTTTTATTCGGCAGGGGGTTATTCTGAAAAGGTCCCATATAAATTGTATCAAAATTGGTACAGCCCTTTTTGAGAAAATCAACAAATTCCCAAAAAAACTTACTTAGACGACGTTTTAGTTTCTTCAATCACTGGAGGACAGTAGGATATTATTGGGCATTCTACCCCACCTTCGTTCCTTCGGCTCCGCCTCCGTCACCCTCGGTGGAGTAGAATGCCCAATAATATAAATGAAATACGCAGGTTCGACGTCTATTCCACGCGATGAAACGGAAGGTGGAGTATGACAATGCCCAATAATATCCTAGAGTAGACGCAGTGATAGAAAACAACTTTTATAAATAATTGTTCGCCGTAATTTAACACCACATTCGATTCTTACTATTGTAGTAAGAAGGTTGTATTTCATATCATAGATTTAAATACATTTCAACCAAGTTAACTACAATGCATAGCTCAGAGAAATCTGATATTAAAGATATTTGTAAACTTATTATGAGGAATTCTAGCGGCGAGATTATATTTATTCAAGATTTGCAAACTGGACAGAAAAATACAGATAACGGTTCATCAAAATACCAGGACTCGTATACAGCCCAAACCGAAGATTTGTTCTACCAGCAGATGCTTGATTGGTTAAAATCAAACAATCGCTATCTTATATTGAAGGACAGCTATGGTGAGAGTCGTACATTTGCTCGAGTTAGCGACAATGAGTTATAAATGTCAATGTAATACGTTAATTTATTCATTATTAATAAAACTGCTTTAACAGTCGTCATGAAATTTGTAAAACAACCACAATCGTTACATGTAAACGAACTTTGTGTTCACTCTCAGGAGACTGGTTTTCGCCATGGAAAATTATTACCTAAAACGGTACGATGCATCATTTGCGGACCATCAAATTGTGGAAAAACTAATTTATTAATTGGTCTCCTTATACACGAGAATGGTTTAAGGTTTCAAAATGTTTATGTTTATTCAAAAACCTTGCAACAACCCAAGTACGTATTTTTAGAAAAAGTTTTGCAACGGGTACCAGACACGTCATTTCAGAAATATCATGAAAATGAGCAAGTACTAAGTGTTCAGGACGCAAAACCGAATTCTGTGATTGTATTTGACGATGTTGCTTGTGAAAATCAAAGTAGCATGCGGGATTATTTTGCAATGGGAAGACACAAGTTCATCGATTGTTTTTATCTAAATCAGACATATAGTAAAATTCCTAAGCAGTTAGTAAGAGACAACGCGAACCTAATCGTACTTTTTAAGCAAGATGAAAGAAATATGAGACATGTTTACGATGAACATGTCAACACTGATATGACTTGGATTGAATTCCGTGAAATGTGTTCAAAAATATGGAGTGTACCTTTCAATTATGTTGTAATTAATAAAGATTGTTCCAAAAACAAAGGATGTTATAGAAGTAAATTTGATACGTTTGTAGTTTTTGACTAAGAACACGAACACATATATAAGAGCTTTACCTGTGCGACATTATTACTCTCCAAACAGAGCTTAACCGGTTACAATCTATTCATCGATTATGGAAAAATCTTTAAAGAGGCAAATTGTTGATGCTGCAGCAGCTGTAAAGAAGAAGGTGCGAAAAATGCGAGATATTGAGAATGAGCGTAAGCAAGCCTTGGAAACAGTTTTTAAACCTGTAACAGAGCCTCTCAACCAAATTGCTACAGCTAGTATGCAAACTCCTTTGCTGCATAGTAATGAAGATGAAGAATCTAAAGATCTGTTTATAGACGAAACTTTGCAAAAAGTTGCAACTGGTAGTGATGTAGACGAGTCTGATACCAGCAGTGAATCTTCGTATAAATCAGTTGAAAAAAGTGAAGGTCGCGATACATCATCCTGGTCAGTGTCTTCAGAAGCATTAACAGACATTCCATTTGGTGTTAGAGTAGAACGCGGAAAATTGATGTTAGGTTCTGTTCACATAACAATCGACGATCATTATATCATCGTGGCTGGTCATAAATACAGACATACGCCTGGTTTAAAACAACTACTGCTTAAGAAAGATATTGATTTAAGTCTGATTACTGAAGATGACTTGCAATATTATAAGAAAATGTTACTTGATACAAACGCACATCGTCGTGATAATGACCCAAGTAAACCAATAAAAAGTAATAAGGGACAAAAATATTTACAAGTTATTAAACCTCTTTTTAAACTGCAAAGTACTGTTCAGGGTAATCATTCAAAAGGAAAAGGACTACCATTAACAAAAATCTGGAAAAAAAACATAGATTTAGTATATTGGGATAATCCTAATGAATTGGTGGAAAGGTTAAAGTTATTAATAGCATCTCGAGATGCTGGTAACACAGGATTAGATAATGAAATAATATCCATTATTGAAGAATTACGTGAAAGTAAACTTTAAATAAATAGGTGTAAAATTTACTATTGTTCAGTTGATCATCAGCCTTTACATATAGTACACCTGAAACATGAATATTGATAAATTTGGACATTTCATTCATAAAAGAATGCGATTGTCAGAACTGATTAATTTCAATGATAACGCGTTGTTAAAATCAGAAAATGGAGATTTTGATTTAAAGTCATCTAGATTGAGAGGAATTAAACCTCCATTAGAAGCAGACGATGCTGTGAACAAGGATTATGTAGATCGAATGAGTGCTGATACGATAAAACAATTTAATAAACTGATTGCTTCATTGCGTGCTCAAATCATATTAGATGCACAAAAGACTGTTCAGTCTACTTTAAAAGCAAAGGAGCCTGAGGTTTTGATTCATTTGGAAGAGAAGTTTTACACCAAAGCAGATATAGATAAATTACTTAAAAATCTCAATAATGGCAAAACAACAAATAGTAAATGAAATACACAAAGCGGCACGAAGAAACTTTCTTCGACGTTCTGTTATTCTCAAAGGGATCGATGATTTATGGCAAGCAGATCTAATGGACATGCAAAACCTAAGAAAGTATAATAAAGGTTACAATTTCATTTTAGTGGTGATTGACTGCTTCTCAAAGTATGCCTGGGCAGAACCGTTAAAGTCTAAAAATAAATCTGAAGTAACTCGAGCGTTTGAACGAATACTACTAAGCAGCAATAAAAATCCTGTTAATTTACAAACAGATATGGGCACAGAGTTTTATAACCACACATTTCAAACGCTAATGAAGAAGTACAACATTAACCATTACTCATCGTTCTCTACTAAAAAAGCTTCAATTGTAGAACGACTAATTAAAACTGTTAAAAATAATTTGTATAAATATTTTAGTCTCATTGGAAATTATAAGTGGTTAGGATCACCCTTAGAAGATTTATTTAATACGTATAACAACACAAAACATCGTACAATTAAAGTTAAACCTATTGATGTGAATAAATCTAATGAAGCAATCGTAAAAGAAAATATAAAAAATATATGTAATCATGTATCCCTCCAGTGGAAACCTAAATTTAAAAAAGGTGATTGTGTTCGTATCAGTAAATACAAACACAATTTCGAGAAAGGTTATACTCCTAACTGGTCAACTGAACTCTTCACAATAAAAAGGATTAATAAAACTATACCAGTAACATATCACATAGAAGATCAAAGAAAGCAAGATATATTAGGAACTTTTTACGAACAAGAACTTCAAAAATCGAACTATCCTGGTGTTTATTTAGTAGAAAAAATACTTAAAAAGAAAGGAAAGAAACTATTCGTTAAATGGTTAGGTCTCAGTAATGATGAAAACAGTTGGATTGATAAATCTGCATTAATAAATTGAGATATAAAAGAAGTACTTTGTTTTATTTGTATCATTATAATTTAAGTAATGCAAGGTGGTGGACTAGTTAACAGTATAATTAATAACCTACCGTTCGAAGCTCATTTGCCTGGATACAATTATTGCGGACCAGGAACTAAACTTCATAAACGTTTGTTGCGAGGTGATCGAGGTGTGAATAAACTAGACGAAGCTTGTATGCACCACGATATAGCATATGAAAATCATACAGATTTACCTAATCGTCATAAAGCCGACTTACAACTATTGAACATGGCTAAACATAGACTCAAATCAAAAGATGCGGAAAAAGGTGAAAAATTAAGCTCATGGTTAGTAAGCAAAGTCATGAAAGCCAAATTGAAATCTGGTTCTGGTGCCAAAACATTTAAGAGTTTAGATTCAAAAATAAAATCTAAAATAAAAAAGCTAAAACCCAAGGATAGTAAGTCTTTAATAAATTTCGCTTACTTAGCTGCAAAAAAGTTATGCCCCAAATTACATCAAATCAAAGTGCCGAGAGTGATCCCCATACCGAAGACTGGTGGAGTTCTACCTTTAATTCCCATTTTTGCTGGCTTATCAGCTTTAGGAGCTTTAGCTGGTGGTGCGGCTGGCATTGCAAAAACGGTAAATGATTACAAATCAGCTCAACAAAATTTGCGAGAGACAGAACGACACAATAGAACTATGGAGGGTTTAGCAGTGGGCAAGGGTTTATACATAAAGCCTTATAAAAACGGTAAAGGATTGTTTATAAAATCAACAAAAAACTGAACAAGAAGCTACCAAATCGCGCGCTAACTAATGTAGACATCCAATACTATGCAAGAGACATCCCATATTTCCGAGGAGTATATATGAAAGATCAATTACCAAGGAAGCCGAAACGTATGGAATGTGGTATTGTTAACTTAGACGATTCTAAAAATGAAGGAACGCATTGGGTAGCTTATGTAAAAGTATATGACTATTGTGAATATTTTGATAGCTATGGAAATTTAAAACCTCCATTAGAACTGGTACGATATTTTAAGAATTGTAAAGTTTCATATAACTACACAAGATATCAAAAATTTAATACTGTAAACTGTGGTCATTTATGTTTAAAATATCTAAGAACTTTTTGGAATAAAAATATATAAAATGAATGCTTTTATTTTATTTCATTCATTTGCAAGATGTCACTCACTTTGTCAATAACTGGAAACTCATCAATTTTATCTACATACTATCCTAATACGTTGCAACTCAATGGAGAATATGAGTGTGCTTTATTGCATTTTTCAACATTTAATTCTATACCAAATATTGATAAAAGTAATAACAAGTATTATTATGGCTCAAACGATGTTATTGAAATACCGGAAGGCACCTACGAATTGCAAGATATTTACGATTATTTAAAATCCGAAATAAAAGATGCCTCAATCAAATTACAATGTAATAACAATACTTTAAAAACTGTCATATACTGTTCAAAAGACATTAATTTTAAGAAAGAAAACTCTTTCAGTAGACTGTTAGGATTTGATAAGCAGGTTCTGAAAGCAAATAAATGGCATGTGTCACAGCATCCTGTCAACATTTTACCTACGACAGTGGTAAGGATCGAATGTGACATTGTGAGCGGCTCTTACATAAACGGTGAACCAAGTCACATAATTCACGAATTCGCACTCAACGTACCACCTGGATACAGAATCGTAGAAATCCCGAAGAACGCAATATATTTTCCAATCAATCGAAACAGCATAAGCTGCATACATATCCGACTACTAGATATAAACAATCGTTTAATTAATTTGCGTGGTGAAGAAGTGCAGCTGTATTTACATCTTAGAATAAAAAATGATTGACTACAATAAATATGTGTCTCATCAAATTAAAAATACCAGTTCTACTCAAGCTGCCTACCAAATAAGACGTCGTTCTAAGAGCAAAATAAAATTAACTAAAGACAATAAGATATTTCTCAGAGCGATCGGATTGTTAAAATGAATATCTTAGACGTTTTATCCACTCCGACTTACGACAACAGTATAGAAGGAATCGAATTTCATTCGTACAAACCTTATGTAACGAGTTTCAACAGGAACGATGAAATACGCATACCTATCAACCAACAAGACTTGTACATACTACCATCAGCGAGCACTCTATATTTGGAAGGAACTATTATCGTTAGCAAAAAAGACACGAAGGACAAGGTTACTAGTGTCAATTTTACTAACAATGCCCTAATGTACTTGTTCCAAGATATTAGGTATGAGCTAAACGGAGTGGAGATTGATAAAATTAAAAATGCTGGAATAACTACAACTATGAAATCGCTCATATCAATGAATGATAGTGAATCAAAGATGTCTAATGCCTGGGGTTGGAATATTGATGGTATAAAAAATATTAATGGGGGAAGATTTTCTGCCTCTATACCACTCCATAATATTTTAGGTTTCGCTGAAGATTTTAAAAAAGTCGTAATAAATAGTAGACACGAATTGGTATTGTTGCGAAGTAACACTAATTTGAATGCTGTAAAACTTAACACAGGAGAAATAGTGGATGACGTTCAGATCAACAAAATCATATGGCGTGTACCACATGTTAAAGTATCAGACAAAGAAAAAATTAGTTTGTTAAAACTATTAGAAAAAGATCGACCACTTCAAATCATATACAGGAACTGGGACCTCTACGAATATCCAGCTTTGCCTAAAACTACAAAGCATACCTGGTCTATCAAAACTTCATCCCAAATAGAAAAACCAAGATATATTATTATTGGTCTTCAGACAAATAGAAAGAGCAATGCAAGTTCTGACATGTCTCAGTTCGATCACTGCTATGTTCGTGACATTAAAGTGTACCTAAATTCAGTTTACTTCCCGTATGAAAACCTAAATGCGAGTTTTGCTAATAACAGAATCGCTTTATTATACGAGCAATATACCAGATTTCAACAGTCGTATTACGGACGTCGACCAGAGCCATTATTAAGCGAGAAACAATTTAAAGATTTGGCTCCGCTGTTCATCATTGATTGCTCTAGACAAGCTGATAACTTGAAGACCGGTCCAGTTGTAGATGTGAGAGTAGAAATCGAGACTGATTCGGAAATACCAGATCAAACCACAGCATACTGTCTCATTCTCAACGATTGCATTGTTGAATACAAACCTTTAAGTAACATCGTGAAGAAGATATCATGAAGCTGGATACCATCATCGTAGAAATCCAAGGATTTAAAGATTACAAAAATAATTTTATCGTGAAAGAAGTGGCGGTTGTAAATCAAGAACATACACAGACGTTCCTGGTAAAACCGCCGCATTCATTCCATTCCCTTACTAAAGAAGAAAAGAAGCAAGTGAGGTGGTTAGAAAGAAATAGAGGAATTTACTGGAGTGAGGGCTACGTAGACTATAAAGAATTTCATCGCATCATTTTACCATATTTAGAAAATAAAAAAATTATTACGAAGGGTTTAGAAAAAAATCAGTCGATCAAAGACTTATGTGTTAACTGTGAAGTGATAGATATAGGTGAAAAAGGGTGCCCTAATTTTGCAACATTAAAAAAGAAATATTGTAAAAATGATACTGAATTTAACTGTGTAAATCATAGACTAAACTGTGCTTTGAATAATGCTATATGTATTAAGAAATGGTATTTTGATAATAATATGTCTATATTTAATCTATTTAAAATTAATGTTCATTAATCTATTTAAAATTATTTTGTAATGTTCAGTTAATAAAAAAATGATTATGTATATGAGGTTGTTTTATTTAATATAATCCGGGTAAACTACATAACAAACTTAAAATTAGCTCTAATAAAATGAATTTAATTGAGTAAGTATTCTATTAATTTTAAAATATTGAAAGCATAATTAAAACATAACATAATGAGAACATTTCTTTAGAGCTAATTTAAAGTGGGAGTATGTTTATAATGTTAATAAAAGATAATTTAAATTATAAATATATTATTTATTTAGTTTTCTCGTTAAAAACAATCACAAAACATTTACATTCACTTCAATTACAAACTAAATACACTTGGCCTTGTTATTTAATATTTTATGTATGTACATGAAACTTATTTACTATGAACTATGAGGTATTTGAGAATTTTAATACACTACTACATTATCAAATAAATTATTTTATTTCTTCTAACTTATTCTCTCTAATTACAATAAAACTTACACCTTCGATATTTTTTGTTTATATATATATATTTTTTTTTATTACATTAAACTTACATATTAACTAAAAACCTTAACTAAGAACCTAACTAAGGGCTTAAAGTTTTCTTATTATTTTATTTTTATTTACAGATTGTGATGATCTATGTGGAATCATTTTATTACACTAACAAATTAACAAATGAATTTATAATACCAATATTAAACTAATTATTTATTTCTACTGAATATACAACTAGGTAGATACATTTGTTACTTACTAATAATAATCATCACCACAAAGTTTCTTTGAAATTTTATGTATCAATGATTGTGTCTCTTCCATAACATTGTCCACCGGTTCACTAACTACATATTGTGCACTTAATAACACGTTCTCATTGTCACTTGAACTTGCAGCACTTGCTTCTTGACGCTCACTGATGTCTAACACTTGTATCTGGATCAGTCGTAAACCTTTTTTCTTTTCGTTGTTTATAACGAACGACGATTGACTTATCGAATGTTCAGCAGGTGCCTTCCGTTTTAAACCCTCCCGTCTTGTTCTAGGCTTTTTGTTGGTTGGTTCAGGTCTTTGTTGCTCTGGGACATGCCAGCTTAAACTCGGAGTCGGAAAACCTTGACCGTATTGTGAGAAGTCAATAATATCTGGAGAATCGCACATTATTGATGATCTGAAACAAAGAAAATTATAATTATTAATAATTATATCAAACACATAATTAAGACATAATTTTATAAGTACATATACGCTTGTACAATACTTACAATTTGTTTCGTTTTTAAGTGACGTGATGTGACCAGTCCGGCTGACTGCCTTGTGATGTATGTACTAATCATATTATTATGAAATGCAAACTCCATAAAACCTTGCGATGTGAATCAATTTCATGTTTCAACAAGTTCAATCTGATGAGCACCTGATCGGTGTTAAATTCTACACCGCGCGTGTGAACCTCGACTCATGAGTGCTTTGTCATCAAAACTGGACATTAGGTTCCAACTTGATAAAATATGTATATTTTATCAAGTTGGAACCTGTATCGACACGCGGCGAGCGCTGTGTGCTTTGTCATCAGGAACAGAAATGAAACAGATGTATGTAATGAATATACACAATTTAATTTATTCAACTTTATACTTTGTAGGCACATAATAGATATATACCTACACTGTTTAGCTCTAACTAGTAAAAGGGATACCAAGAACACACACAATTTAGAATTGTATACATAATAAAACCAGGTTCAAAAGAAACTTCTATCGATACTATTTGAATTAAATTACACAGCAATACTACTTATTTCACATTTTAAAAGAGTAACAAACATCCATCCACCCACCCTTACAGACTTTTTATAATAGTAAGTAAGACAGTAGGTAGGTTGAAAAATTATCTAACTTTCCATTTAGGACGTCATAAGTTTTACCATTCACAATCAATAAAAAACATGTTAAAATATGTATTACTTAAATATACTTGCGTTACCCCAGGCTAAAGTAGAAACTTTATCAAACGATAGCAATCGTTTATCATCATTGCTTGAAAGTGCTACTTTATTTAAGACCTGAGTAAATATTTCGTGTTTTATTGATTTAAACAATACATTTTTTTTACGAATAACATTGCAATCATATAAAACATTTTTATAATCTAACATATTAAAATTTTTGGTAATACATTTTTTTGTACCTTTTGCCTTTTTAATTGTTTTGTTTAACGTTTTAATACAATAAAGCTTTGAGCGCAGTCCTACGAATTCTTTGATAATGTCACCACCCATTTCATCCTTAAACAGTCCTGGAACCTTCTTATTAATAATTGGTAAGTTATAGTCATTGTTACAGTCATAATTGCTGGTATCAAAATATTTTAGAAAATGGAGCTTAAAGTCTTTATAAACATCATTACTCTGTACATCATATACTAGACTATCTGTGTCAGTATAGCATAATTCTATTCGGATACCATAAAAAGGTTTAATGATAGAGTAGTGAAAGTTGTACATGTGAGCCTTAGATAATTCTAATACTGCAAACCCTATGTAAATTGGTTTATCAAGTATAATACGCACAGGTTTCATTTGGATGGCTACTAGATCATCAGAAAATACAGAGACGCTATGAAAATATGGGCTGGCTATCAATTTTTCAGCACAAGTAGTCTTTTTTGTTTTATTGTTCGAGTCACACCACTTGTTTACTAACTTAACGTCTATTCGGTGTTCATTATTTTCTAGAGTCTTTCCAAAAATACTATTATTCAATAATTTGAAAAAGTCTTGTTCAAACGTTGACTCTGCTTTTTGACGTAACTGGGTGTTAATATCAATATATTGCTTTAAAAAACTACTTTGTTTAAATATAATAGCGCGATGGATTCTTCTCAATACTAAACCGTGCTGTAAACATTTTTTTAAATGTACGTAATGAATAACATAGTAATATTTATCATACAAATTTGGTATTAGCTTTTTATTCTTACCACCCGGTGGTAAGCATTTTTCTGGACAAAAGGGAAAGTCATTGTGTTCCATGTGCAAATTCTCCGGATATATTAAATCAACTTCAAGGATGTAACCGTTTTCTGCAGTATCACTAATTTCTGCTAAGTTCAATTGTAAAAAATCTATTTCTTGTCTATTCATAAATCTAAAATCCGAATAGGGTAAGGATTGACACATGCTATAACCGTATAAATTGTTACAATCTAAATAAATGATAAATGAATTAGGACGGGCTGGATCATAAGTATCTAAATATTTATGATTGGCTTTGACATGTCTTTTGGAACACATACAAACACCTCCTCGAATACCTTTTTGTATCATTCTAAAAATTTCAACATCACTAATCAATTCTAATTGAACTCCTGTTTTTAAAAGCATTGCATCAAAAGATAGACTTGGTGCTGTAAGATAAAACGCGGGATCGAGATTGTAATGTAGTTTACAAGTTTTTCGAAAATTTTTAAATACATCTGTTAACAACAAAACATCTGTTTTGAGATACAAATCTGTGTACATACCCATGTTTTGAATATTAAATACTGACCAAACAGACCGAGCGTGTTCATAGTCTTCGTCGGTAATTGCCTCATTTGTTAAATAGTTAAAAAAATATTTTTTTGAGGGTAAACACGTTTCTTCATAACGTTCCCATTGAGACATATAGTCATATGGATACACTCCTTTACGAGTGAGTAGGATAAATTGTTTTTTATTAGGGAAATAAGATTTTAATTGTTTAAAGTCTTGTTTTTTCATTGTACTAACCAACTTTTCTAAGCTAGTTCCTAAAAACTTGAAAGAATCTACAAACCGAACTTGGATGCTTTCCCCGGTAGCAATCGGAATAAACTTAGTGAAAGAAATATAGTTTTCTTTTGTTTTAGGTATCACTTTTATAGATCCAGGAGCTTCACCTAATTCTTTTATGAAAAGATGGCAATCGTATCCAGACAAATTATGAAAAAATACTGGCAAAAATGATGGTAGTTTGTATTGTATGTTACAATAACTATGAGCTGCGCCGCGATACTTACCAGTCAAGTGACAATGATCGCGAACCCTATCGCCGAACAAGAAGTGTTCACAAATATGACAGGTGAACGCGTTTTCAAAGTCGCGAGCATTTTCATTTGAATAAATCATAGGAACATTATTTTTTACAATATCGTAAATTTTTTGTGTATCTTTATAGATAGACTTCACAAAATTTGATACACAATCCGAACCGCGATAAGAAACGTAACGATTGTGGTTTTCGTCTAGCGTACACGTAATATGATAAGCGAAAGCTATAGGCACATGTCGCTGTCGCGTTACAGTACTCGCCTTAGTGGGGTCAGGGTCACAAGATTCATACCGTTCTAGCATTGTTTCAAAATCTGCGTATATAACAAATGGAACAATTTGCTTTCTATTATAATTTTTAAACTGTATGAAAGAACCCTTTGGAGGTAGTTCAGTGACAACACCTCCACAACTATGTGAACTAAGATCATCGCATGAATTAAAAAACATTAAACAAGCATCACAAAAGTACAGTTTACTGTGGTGTTTTGTTATTTGATTTTTAACAAGTCGCGGCAAGTCTTTAATGAGACAGTAATGTGACAAATTATCTCTTTCTAAATAAAGTAAATGAATCACCTTTCCGTTCAAGGCTTTTGGTTTGTAAAACGGTCCTACGACGGTATTATTTTTTAAACCATAAATGTAAATGCAAATTTCGGGGTTATTCACTTCGAACCGCGCAATATCTGAGAAATTCACTGGAAATGACATATCCTTTACATTTAACACGTTACGAAAATCAGGGTAAGAAGATACTCTTTCAGGATGACTTTTAGCTGGATATAAAGCAGCAACAACAGACCACAAAAAACAATACTCGTCATTATTGTGGATATTAACACATGCTCTTTTCGATTTTATTGCAGAAGGCAATTCGATAAAGCCTGAACCATGCAACGGTTGATATTTGTTAACATTGACTTCCAAATGAGAACTGCTCAAGAACGTCCATCCACTGTCTCGGTCCTGAAATTCTTCTATCTTTTTTGATAAAATGTTTTTTACTTGAGTTAATAATGAATCAATTTCATAATTCTGATGCAGAGTAAAGTTTTTTGTGGCAAATGATTTCATCTCCTGAGAATCATTTTTAAACATTAAAAATAAAGCAAAAAATTCGAAATTAACTTTTAGACAAGTATGTTCTTTAAGAGAAATATTAATTAACGTTTTAATTTTGTCCCAAATATTAATAAGAAATGGTTGTAGAGAACTATTCTCAGACGGAGCGACAATTCTATAAGAAGCTATACGATTACGAAATGCAGAATGTATTATTTCAACACCTTCGCAAAAATGCGAAATAGTTTTGTTTTTATGATTAGTACTACGTAGGTGACCTGTCCAGTAACTGCGCTCAACAGATGTGTTACAAACAGTACAGAACGGCATTTTAAAATGTAATAGTTTTAAACTTACTATTAGATGTTGCAATGTATTATTTTTACGATTATGATTTACGCTCGCAGAAATACAAAAACATCTGGTGCCCCAACAACTTAAATATTTATTTTAAACTAATATTATCGCTATAAAAGACAGGCTCAGAGTTATCAAAAAACTCATGAGTCCGTCTCATAAAAACTTGTAACCCGTCCCACTGCGGCGTGTTCCGGTTAAGCTGCACTTTTAGTGCCACCGAGGCTTTCTTCCACCGCTCCTCTTTTGGGGTGGAGGCAACTTCAGCCTTGTTATAGACTTTAACCTCCACGCCCCGGATACGTCTGCCGTTCGCCGCACTTTACCGTTAGCAACACGGCTGATGAGTGACGAACCGAAGTCCGCAACTGAGGTTTTGGTGGGGACGTAGTCCTCCAAACCAAAGAGGTCCGAGCTCAAGCTGCGCCTTTTACTGTAAACAATTTAACACATTATTTATTACATTTATTTTTTAATATTGACAAATTGATGGTGTATTACTCCTCTGTTGAACCCTACGGGGATAGAAAGCATGATGTTCTGTTATAATAATTTAAATATCTCATGAACTAACTGTAAACATTCCTACAAGGAATATAATTGGAAATTGATTTCAGAGCTCTCTTCGTTGCAGTTCTAAATCCACTAACCAACGTTTATCGGTGTATAACATTTTAATTGACATAACATACACAACAAGCACCTAAAGGTAAAAGCAGTAACACAAAATTACCTTGACTTTGGTACGGACGGTGTGGTGCTCTCGGAAGCTTTGCGCTTCGACACCTTCTTCTTTGGTTGCGGCTTTGGCTCGGCTACAGTTGCGGACTGTGACCGGTATTCTGAATCGGAGTCAGACCTGAAATGGAACACATAAAGATTAATTTTGTAACTAATAACTATGACTTAAGTTTCGATAATTGACAATAACGCATCGCGGCAACAAATAAGGTTCATAATAGCGATACGTTTGATGTTAGTTGAATCGGATAACCACAAAATAACATTAATTTCGAAGTTTTCTTTAAATTGTGAGAAAAATACATGGCTCAGTGGAATAATTTATAGACATGTCTTTAGTTCATGAAATTACATAAAATTATATGGTTTACGCTCAAAATTCTAACATCTATGCGATGAAATTAAAGCTAACCAATACACCAGCCGGCAGGCAGGAACCAGGTCCGTAGCTGGGTAGCGATTAGTACATTAGTAAATTCAGTTAAATTAGTAGTACTTACTTACTTACATTTTATATAGTTGAAGGTAACCGGTGGTTATCACTGGAAGATACTGGAGCGAATGTAATATTATGATCAAAATTGATTGATTTTATACATAAAAAATACCATTTCAGCAATATTTATCCCATTACAAAATTAAACCTTAACTACATATATTGACAGTTGTATGACTAATTTATGTTACTTACGTCTAATTAAACCGTAGTGATTGAAAATCACTTCCGTCTAATTGCAATTTTATCGTGAGAAATGAAATATAAAACCAGCTTTTTTCGCTCGCCGACAAAGATGACACATGACGCTTATGATTAATACATTAATATATAATAAAGTATGTATGTTTGTTGTATAAAATGTGATGTAAAACTTCGCCTGATATCACACATGTGAACTAAAAAATAAAAATCACTTTTTTGACGGAAGAGAGCTGAAAGAAAATCATCCTGAAAACATTTTTTGTGTAGAATAATCCATGTAAACAAACTTGCGGCAAAAAGTTAACCACTTATATGCTACAGTAAAACTTGACATTATCGTAAATAAGTAATATCATCTAACGACTAATACGAACTTTTTATTATCGATTCATGCATAAGTTCAGTAGGTAGGTACTAGTATTAAGATTCATCTTTCAAACAAATCCTAGATTGTTAAAGAACTATCAATGTATTTTGAAACATTTTATGTTTTCTTATATGTTTTTATGCTTGTTCAGTATGTATTAACCAAAAACTTGTATGTCTGGTGTAAACTGTAAGTATAGGTTGGTTATTTATAAATAAATATAGCAAATAAACAATATAAAATAATTAGCAAAGTTATCAAAGGAACATCCTCTATTTGAATGAATTGCATTGATTATGAAGTTCTATAAAATACCAATTTTAATAAGAGACTGCAACATGCACAGCGATCATCTTACAGCTAAATTGTTGAATACATGGGAATGACTCAAACATATACCTGGTACAAAAAGTTCGAACACTACAAATTTACATAATGCAATTTTGCAGTCTTTGCGATTGTAAAGAATCACGTACACTTATACTGTGAAGCTTAACACGGTCGCCGATCCGACGCCGTCGTCCGGCGGTTTAAAAGGAGTATGGTACAATAGATGATCACGGGACGGCACACGAACCGTTTCGATGGCAATTGTATAAGTGTGCGATGATCTTAATCAAGCGCAACGCAGAGTCGCAGAGTAACAACAGAACATTTCAGAGCTACCAGTAGTTGTTTGTTAACGTGTGAGGTAGTGTTAGCTGTATGAATTAATTAAATTAAAATTCAGATGTCCTTGGTGCCCAATCTGGGGTCATAGAAATAGAATGTACGTGTGTCTGAAGATGCATAATATTTCTTGCTCTGTGAAGAGACATGCGACAATCTGTCCCAAATTTTAGTTTATTTGTTAACATGTAAGCTAGTGTCAACTGTATGAGTTAATTAAATTAAAATTTGGATGTCCTTGGTGCCCAATCTGGGTCATAGAAAAAGAATGTGTGTGTGTACCTGTAGGTGCATGCTAATTTTTACTCTGTGAAGAGACATGAGACAATCTGTCCCAAAATTTTAGTTTACTATATTCGTAAAGTTCCATTAGTAAACGAAATATGTGTCAAACTGACTGTGAAGTGGTGGTTAAGTGTGAAACTTGTTAACTAAAGTTAGTAGTGATTTTGTGTTCAATTCGAGAATCTGCAGTACATGATCGAGGTAAGCCATCGGTAAGTAATAATAATGTGCTCAGCCCCTTTAACCGTAAATGTTTTTTTTTTTTTTTTTTTTTATTTTTTTTTTTTTTTTTCTCGTGTGGAATAGGCGCCAAACCAGTATTAACGCAAACGCAAATTCAGTCGAAGTGAGACGTAGGAACGATATGTAATAAAACGGAATTGTTGAACGGCGCCCACTCCGTCGGATATTATTGGGCATTCTACCACACCGTGAGTGACGGAGGCGAACGGAGTGAGCCGATGGAACGGAAGGTGGGGTAGAATGCCCAATAATATACTACTGAGGACTTACAATCTTTTTTAAGTGTGTTGCCGTTTTTTAATGGATTTGGATGTTAAGGCAACACTAAAAAGCGAAAAATAAAAAGTTTTTTCAAAAAAAAGAAAACCGCCTTCAAAAACTAAAAAGTGATAAATAACTTTAGCACAGAACACACATTACTTTACTTTCGGAAGTCGGTGGCAATACAAAATAACAAACACAAAGCCACCGCCACCGACTTCCGCTTTTTTTACAATAAAGTTGAAAATCTATCAAATTCTTGTAGTTTGATGTGCTGGTCTGTGTACCAATGTGACTTCATAAATTTCATATGTACTTTCTAAGTTTATCTTGGCCATCAATGATAACGGCTAAGGAAAATATCGTGAGGAAACCTGGATTTATAATTAAGTCCAGTTTTCCTAATTCTGAATCCGCGTTGAGCAAGCGTGGTGAATGTGGTGATCAATGCTCGTGCCCTCTGTATGAGAAAAGGCTTATTGCCCGAGTAGACTTTGCCCTGCAGTGGAACTATTATAGGCTGGTATCATATTTATTGTTTGTAACCACAGCGTCTAAAAACTTCAACAAACTACATAATCATCTGCCTAACCTTTTCCCAACTATATTGGGGTCGGCTTCCAGTCTAACCGGATGCAGCTGGGTACCAGTGTTTTACATGGAGCGACTGCCTATCGGATCCCCACAACCCAGTTACTGGGTAACACGATACCCCTTGGTCAGACTGGTTGTCAGACTTTCTGGCTTGCGACTACCCATAACGACTGCCAAAGTTCTACAAATGACAGCCGAGACCAACGGCTTTACGTGCTTTCCGAGGCACGGAGGAAACTCGGTATGGAAAGGACGGTCACCCATCCACAGACCGACCGTGGCCAGTGTAGCTTAACCTTTGACTGATCGATCTGTACGGCTTTAACTTAGCCACGAGCTCCTCAACAAACTACAATTACAAGTAAATCAGGGAAGCCATCTTTCCTAATTTTTTACATGTGAAACAAATGTCGTCTGTCTGGGATTTTCGCTTGCGTGGCTAAAGCATTGAAACGATTTAAATGAAATTTAGTACGGTAGTTTTTTTTATGTTTCACCACGCATAACTTTTGACAGTGTAGTCTAATTGCGATGATTCTTTTTTTAATGGATAGTATTTACCTCTAAAGTCATCCCATATACCTAAATTATATGAAAATTTTCCATCTCTAAGAGTGGAAAATTAAGGGATGACTCAATTTGTTTGGTGTTGCTGTTTCTTAATTAATTTGGAGGATAAGAAGGCACTAAAAAGCGAAAAAGAAAACTTTTTTGCTAAAAAGACTAAAACTTTAATTTTGCAAGCATTGTTTCTGTTTGTTGTTTTGCAACTCACTTACGAAATTAAAGTTATTTTTTAAACCGACATTCACGCCGTCGATGTCAGGGGCGGAGCAGAGGGTAAATAAATCGTAAATAAACGTAAGCAAATTTAGTTTAGTAATGTATTGTTAAAAACTGCCATTACCAAACAAAAATACAACATCAACTGAAAAGGTAAAATAGGTTTTGAAAACGAAAACAGGTCAAACTTACGTCAAATAAAATAAATACCAAAGAAGTTTCGCGATGTCAAAGCCGTTTACGAGACCGTCGATATTTTAACAATGTCCGCACAAACACGTGCTTGTGATCATTTATCATAGCACAAATATCAATAACTTGTTTGGCGACGAGGTCGACAGTAACTAATGGCGTCCGTAGTGTGAGCGAGACGCGGTGTAGGCGCGGCGTTAGGCAAAATACTTGGCATGTTTTTATTTTCGTTTAGAAAAAAAAAAGAAAGAAAAATAATTTATTCGCCCCCAGGACACACACAAAAATAACATTAAAAAAGAAAAAATCAAGTATACGAAAATTGGTTCTGTATGAGGCCAAAAGGCTCCTATCTCCAACCAGGTGAATTGCGGTCAAAAGCAAGCCTATTTGATAGAAAAAAAAAAAAATCTCAGCGTGGTACTATAATATTAAAAAAACGAAGAAGAAGATCATCATCATTCAAGACATCATCATCATCAAAGATCATTCAAGATATCTATCTTTTATTCCTGAATATAAAATATGTTTTCATAAAAAATATTGTATTGTATACGGTAGATCTTAAACTTAGAGACATTTATGGGAGACTAACTTTTTCTATATTTATACTAAACTAGTGACCCGCCCCGACTTCGCACGGTTGCAATGTAGATATATATACAAACTATATGTATAAACCTTTCTCTTGGATCACTCTATCTATTGACGAAAACTGCATTTAAAATCCGTTGCGTAGTTTAAAAGATTTAAACATACAGACAGCGGGACCAACTGAAACTTAATAACCAAACCAATGTATAAGCATGGAATGCTCCAAAATTAATTAAAACTAAAGGCCTGTTTCACCACCTTTAAATAAATTTAGTTTAAATGACTTCATCATCATTATCATCAGCCGGAAGACGTTCACTGATGGACAAAGGCCTTCCCCATAGAATGCCACAACGAGCGACAACATGCCGCTTGCATCCATCGGTTACGCGCGACCTTGACAGGTCCATTTTGTGGGAGGCCTACCAACGCTGCGTCTTCCGGTAAAGAAGGATGGCCAAAGTGGACCTGATAATGTCACCGTATGCCATATATGTCAAAAAATCTCTTATTTTTAGAGGTTTTAGAAAATATAAGTAAAATCTCGATATTCAACCACATTAAAAAGATTTTTTATTTTTTGTGTTTTGGTAATTTATTTCATATTATTTGGAATAACATATTATTCAGAACGCATCTATTCACGATTCAATTCGCTCATGAAATGATTTTATAAATATGTACTTGTAAAAACCGTAAAATGAATACTTAGACATCTAATCAACTATTTCTTTTAGGTATCTAACGAACTTGTGTAATAAAAATAATTAAGTAAGTACAAATTGAGTATGAGCTTTTTGTTTAATTGCGCGGTCTATGCGTACAACGGAACGTTTATATGTCATCGATCGGCGCCATCGATTGACCACCATGATCTGACAGTGACAGTGATCATTCGCTAACGCTTTCGCTACGTTTGTTGTTGTGAATTGATTGCACTATTTTGGATTTTGGATTACCTTCTGTTCTTTTGACCTTGGCATTGTTTTACGGACTGATAACTACCGCTTGTGACGATTATTTTGTGCATTTGATTTCTGGACACCGATTTTGCTTTTTGGATTTTTGTGAGACATCAATATGCAGACGCCACAAGCAGCCCTGCGATTACTTTGTGTAAATTGCAATATACGGGTTGATACCCTTCCCCGCCATCTCGTTTTTGAGCTAGACACGAGAGTCATTTCTATGATTTGCGAATGGAATTCTTCAATAATAGTACGTATTTAAATATCATTACCTTATCTTATTTTATTACAGATACAATACGAAAACATCCTAAATAATAACACAACTCGTAATTCTTATTTTAGATCACTGAGGAAGATTACATATGTGATGCCTGTAACCAGTTGGCAATGCAGCATGTCAACACTGGATTGTCTAATGAACCTGGTGCGTCATCATCCCGTGGCCACATGCATGTATGCATACTTTGTGGAAGTTCTTTGCGGAGCCGTAAACGTGACCTTATTGTGAGAGAAAATCCATCTCAGTTGCAGCAAGCTATACGTATTGAAATTGAAAATACAATTGCTCCACGGCAGGTAATTATGATGATATTTTGTTACATTAAACAATACCTTAAAGAATTTATTGATATTATGTATATAAAAACTCGGAGACATATTGTATATATTAAGACAAGATTATATGGTTGTTTTAGGTAACTTCATCAGACTGTGTTTGTCATCCCTGCTGGCTAAGAGCCAAGAGAGTTGCCATGCATAATATGCAGCAAAATATTGGGCAGGACGAACCAGAGAACTAGAAACGCAACCAGAGCTAGAACCGCAACCAGAGCTAGAACCACAACCAGAGCAACCAGAGCCGCTAGCTCAAGAACATCGAAGCTCTCCGAACGTTGAACAGCAAGCCGATGAAGCACCCGGACTAATAAGTTTATCTCGGTATAGACGAGCTGCTAATACTGCATCACATTGTGTTTTTTATGGTTGCCAGAATAGAGATTTACACAGGATTTCTGACCCTCTAAGAGCAACAACGCTAAGCCAACACAAGTATTACTTGCCTATAAATGCTCGTATTTGTGAAGAGCATACATTTAGTAGTGATTGGGACACATTATTCAATTCCCAAAATAGTTTTAGAACATTTACGGCTGAACAACTTGAACATGCATTATCTTTTATTAATGCTTTTAACACATTCTTAGATTTCTCGAGCATGGAAAGCGTAGAAAGAATTGATGATCATTTGTTTCATTATTGGCTGGGAATGAGTAAACTGCAATTTGAATTATTATTATATGAAATGCCACGTCTTATTGAAATGCATCGTGGCATTTTGGGTTTAGGTGCTCTTTTAATGAAAATGAGAACTGGTGACTCAGATGACCGTTTATCCCAGTTATTAATAGTACCAAGACGTACATTAGAAAGGTTAATGGATAAGGTTAGGGAAATATTGGTGCAGGACTTTGTGCCTAGATATCTGGGTATTGAACACATATCCCGTGAACAATTGTTGCAACGCAATTTAACAATTCCGAATGCAATTTATAATCAAAATAATGAAAACACAATAATTATATGTGACGGGACTTATATTTACCTGAATAAAAGCTCTAATTATATGTTCCAAAAGGAAACATATTCCTTGCATAAGTACAGAAACTTGTTAAAACCGTTTTTGTTGGTAGCATGTGATGGTTACATTGTAGACTGCTTTGGCCCATACAAAGCTACCACATCTGATGCAGATATAATGAAGTCTCTTTTTAGGGATGAAAACTCTCC
Source organism: Charanyca ferruginea (assembly GCA_947361185.1). NCBI lineage: Eukaryota > Metazoa > Arthropoda > Insecta > Lepidoptera > Noctuidae > Charanyca > Charanyca ferruginea. The sequence goes on along the minus strand of OX376056.1, from coordinate 17,889,267 downwards.
TCTCAGACAATACTTTCAAAGTAATGATATTTTTATTCTAGACAGAGGGTTTAGGGATTCAATTAGTTTGTTAGAAGCTTGCAATTATAAAGCATACATGCCGGAATCCTTGCTGGAGGGTGAACACCAGCTCACCACCGATCAAGCCAACAGAAGTCGTTGTGTGACCTTATGCCGTTGGGTGGTGGAAGTTGTCAACGGGTATTTTAAACGAGACTTTAAAATATTCCGCCAAGAATATTTTAATAAATCTGTACCCAATATGATGCAAACGTTTTCTATAGCTGCAAGCATTTTAAATAAATTCGGTGTTAGATTAAAAAATAGAAATGATGCTGAACAGATAATCAATGTGATTAGGGAACGATTTACACTAAATAATAATTTATCTTATTTTATAAACACCACAAATATGAATAGACGAACATCTGACTTTACTAATATTACAGCTTATTCTAATACTTCTATTACATTCCCCTTTTTAGAACATAGTGAACTAATATTATTTGCCCTAGGAACATACCAGATCCGACAGGCAAGGTCTTATTATAGTGAACATATTAGGTTTCATGGAGGCTATAGAATTGAAATATCTAGAGAAAATATTAATGTATCAGAGTATGGTTTGAGAGGGAGTGGAGATAATTCACTAATTAGAGGCAAAATTAAATCCAGACACATTTCTAGAAAAATATATTATGTTTATATATTAATAGAAAATAATGTGTCTGGAAGAGAAGGAATTGTAGAATATTGCTGTAATTGTTTAGTTGGTAGAAGAACGATTGGGTGTTGTGCACATATAATGACACTTGTGTGGTACCTTGGGTGGGCCAGGCATCAATCAGCAATACCAACACCAGCGGCATTCCTCGATGATGTAGTATTAAGAGAGGATGATGAATAAAAATATTTTTGTTAAGACTTTTTTCTTTCATTTATCCCCATAGGTACCCCAACATTATTACCTTATGATGGGTACCATTATAACTTCGACTCGAATAGTCAGTGAGTGAAAGCATGTATCTAGCGTCTAACGACTTACTCTCAGTAGGTATCTAGTCGGCCCAGCCTGCCAGAAAAGTGCCCCATTAGTGGTTACTAGAGGTTTTTAGTTGTCCTATTTTTTTTCTATGAGGCATCGAATAAAATAGCTATGAGATCGCCAATTACCTTGTTTGCTACTATCTTTTGGGTACAACCGCAATCGGGTATTATTTTGTTGATTCTAACCTCAAAAGTATTATTGACGATATTTTAAAAAATCGTGGCTATTTATATAAGATTTTCAAACGGGGTGGTATTTACGACATAAAAACAAGCCATTCTCACTATAGTTTATTTAGTGACATCCAAAATAAAAGTTAAGTCCAGCTCCTATAGAAATCTGGCCATTGTTCTTTATGTAGGTAAGTTAAATAAATCTGTTGTGTCTATGAAGCCAAATTACAGATCCATAGTTTTAATCGTAGCAAACCAAGAAATCTCAACGATAAATCACTCATTTTTCTGGACCACACCCTTCTTTGATCGAAGCATTTATTTTCACATTTTCTTTGAAACCTTTAAAGAAATTTACTGTCTATATTAATTAACTTAATCATTGTCACACCGTATTAACGCTATCTTCGTAATATGGATGTGAAGTTTTGTTTCGACACTTCCTCAGATGAAACTTTTATTTTTTTTATTTTTTTATTGTCTATTATAAATTTAGGGGCTTTTGGTCACAACCCGACCATGCCAGCCCCATCATAACCTAATTCAATAAAAGCTTTACACTAATCAGATTTCAAAACCTTATATACTATTTTATAAAGTAGGATAGCTGCATTTGAGACAGGCTCTGATAATATGCTTTGAACAAAACCAACATCTATCAAATTAATTTTGAAGGTATTCATCAGCGCCTCTCTAGCAGCTCGGGTCCTGACGCACTCCACCAACAAGCGATGGACGTCCTCCACCGTATGACATTGCGTACAGTTGGGGCTGTCACTTTTCCCCATTAAGTGTCGAAACTTGTTGAGTGGAACGTGTCCAGACCGTAGTCTATGCGCTATTATTATAAACTTTCTATTAAGCTTAGTATCGGCAAACCAGGGAATACGAGGAGGTTCACATTGCAATGTCTTGTACCATATTCCCTTTTCTAATGATATTTTATTAAAATATTCTTTCCAATTTTTAGAGCATTCAATTTTGTATTTCGGCAAAAGTTCGAAGTAGCTCGGAGTAATATTTAGCTCAATACCGTCCAAGATAGAAGTCTTTGCTAATTGGTCAACCTCCTCGTTTCCCCGTAAACCCACATGCGACGGAACCCATTGCAATATCACATTAATATTATTGGATGTGAAATACCATATTTGGCTTAATATAGCATAAGTTATCGAGACACCTCTGTGGCCAGAGGCGCATCGAACTATATGCTGCAGAGCACTTCTGCTGTCTACAAAAATAACAATCTTATTGTTATCGATTTCCGCATTTTGCAAATATGTAAGAGCCTTTGATATTGCAACGAGCTCCGCCGTCATAATACATATATTACTGTTACACATTTTAAATAATCCTTTAATATTGTGCCTCGGATCGTAAAAGGCAGCACCAAGAACATTTCCTATTTTAGAACCATCCGTATATAGTTTTAACCAACCAACATATTTAGTATGTAGTTCTTCCATTATTATGTTTTTCAAAATGTTATTATCATATGATTTCTTACATAGTTTCATATTATCTAAATGATCTCTGATGCTGTCTCCCACATTTATATTTGAAACCCAAGTATCTAAGCTGAACATTTGTAAGGGGTAACTAGATGACACAACTTCTTCTTTGGTATTGCTATATACCGTTACTAATAACGGTGTTTTCTTATTTCGCCAATAACTATTAGAAATGTGACTCCTTAAACTATGTAATAGATCTAATATTAAATTATTATCAAAAGATTGCGATTTTAAACAGTATTTAATTGCTAGATATTTTCTTCTTAGTGCTAGATTAGGGATATACAATTCACATTCCATAACATGGATGGGAGTGGTTCGTATAAAACCACCAATTATCCTCATTGCTTGGTTTTGTACCTTGTCCAATTTACTGACGTGTGTTTTTGCGCTGTTATCAAATAGAAAACTTGCATAATCAGCTCTACTTCGGATAAGTGATATGTACAGCCTACGAAGATGTTTAGGGTGCATACCCCATGATGTTCCTGCCAAAACTTTTAGTATACCCAAAAACCTTTGAGTTTTCACACATGTTTCATTAATGTGCTTCCCCCAGCGTAGGCTTCTATCCATCCATACCCCCAGGTATTTAACATATTCAGACTGAGTTACTAGTGAGCCATTAATGTTTAGGATTGTTTGTTGTCGCCTTCGCCCTCTACTAAACAAGCAGACTTGAGATTTATTACCTGATAATTCTAGACCTAGCTGCCTTAAGAGTTCAATAACTGTACTAATCGCCCTTTGTACTTCTACAACACTATCAGCAAGATTTTTACAGCTAGTATATAAAACGAAGTCGTCGGCATACTGTGATATTATAACGTTAGTAATATTGTGACAAATTTGATGGGTAACTATATTAAAAATCAAAGGGGATAATGGGTCACCTTGGGCAATGCCTTTGCTGGTCCACCTAACCAAAAAGTTAGCTTCATCACCGTCGAATGTGCTTTTGAGGTGCCTTTCTGACAAGAATTCCCACAAATATTTGCATATTTTCTTTCCGACATTAATTCCGTTAAGGGTTTGGATAACACTATCTACCGACACATTGTGCGACCTGCGCACAGAACTCGATGAGTTGCGCAACTCTGTAGCGTTAACTGGGTCACCGGTGCGCGTAAGCAATGATGCGCGCCGAGGTGTTGGCTGCCTAGACACATCAGTCACGAGTTTCGCGTCAGCAGTTTTGTCGCCGGCGCCGATTGCTAAGTCAGCGTGTTGCGCCGCAAGCGTGCCTCGTTGCCCCGCTCCCGTTACCGCGGCTCCTCCCCGCAGCGCTGCCCGACCGACTCGACCATCTGACCCGTTGGTCACTGTGAGCACCCCCGCTGCTCCCCCCGCAAAGCCCGTGACTATGAAGGAAGCGAACCGGGCTGATGATGACGGCTTCGTGACGGTGCGAAGGGGGAAGCGCCGGCAGAGCTGTAAGAACCGCTGCGGCAAGGCTCCTACGGAGCCCAACGAAAAACTACGTGCTGCGAAACCGAATACCCCGGTGTATATTTCCCGTCTCCACTACACCACTGACGCGGAAGACATCGTGAAGTACGTAAGCCAAAGGCTGAAGTACGCGCCGAGAGTGCAGTTGCTGGAGTCGCATCGCAACGTCAACTTTAAGGCGTTTGTGGTGCGCATACCAACATGCTATCTGCATCAGGTGTTGGATGAAAGCTTTTGGCCACAGGATGTGGTATTCCGCCGCTTTCGCGGCCAAGTGCCACCGGAACGTGCAAAGACTTAGTGCAACCAAGTGATACTAACATAGTTTTAAGTTTTATTTACTAACACAATTGTTATATTGTTATATGTATACTTAAGTTAAGGTATTTTTCTATGGGTCTTTGTTACCTGAAAATAAATGGTTTTATTATTATTATTATTATTATTGTTATACGCATTTTCTATATCTAGAAAGCACGCTAACGTAGGATAATTCTTAGAGAAACCCATTTGGATGTAGCAAACTAATCGAGTCAAGCAATCCAAACATGACTGAGAGCGTCTGAATCCAACAGTATTCACTGACAAACATTTATTTTTTTCCACATACCATTCCAATCTCTTACATAATAAACTATGGAATATTTTACATGTACAAGAAATCAGAGAAATTGGTCTTAACTTCAAGGGTATATCTGAACCTGTACAATTTTTGGGAATCGGTACTATTTTAATATTTCGCCATTGGGTGGGAATATTACCAGTTTCTAGAATCAAATTATATACATCTAATAGGTACAATTTTGCTGATTTTGGAAGGTTATAAAGCATAGAGAAAGTTATTTGATCATCTCCCGGTGCAGTATCTTTCTTTTTAAGACATTTATTAAATTCTTGAATCGTAAATTTAATTTCTAGGGATGTGTTATCGGAGTCGATTGCTGGCATCTGAGAAACGACATAATCAGGCGCAAGACTACATAATAGCTCTTCAATTTGTTGTTTTGAAGCATACAATTTTGATCTTTTATGCCCTTTCATCCAACGCATACTATTCCAAGCTTCCGAAACAGAGGTTGATTCATTAATACTGCTACAAAATTCCCTCCACCCTTGTGACTTGGCTCGAATTAAGGATAGTTTTGCGTCTATGGTATATTTTTCCAAAATATCTAAATTGCATGGGGTCGGGTTTCGCCTAAATTTCGATAACGCTAACCTTCTCCTTGCTACTGCTTTCGACAGATCAGCGTTCCAATACGGCTTCGGTTTAAAGAACAATGGCAGCCGCCCATACATTGTTTTAGTTGAGATTAAATTCCTACGTATTTAAATGAAAAAATCTTATTTAACTCAGCGTCACCTTCTGAACTAGTTTGTGCAAGATTTTTTGTTCGAGAAGGCCGAGAATAATAGATGGTCATGAACTTTTGTAGGTTATGTCTATAGTAACTTTTATAATCCAAATTGACGAAGTAAAAGGGCAATATCGCAATAGTATTTTCTTTACCTAGTTAATTCAGAATGAAATATCTTATAAAATATTGTATAAGGTTGGTAATCCTAGTTGTAATGCAACATGAACATCAATATCAACTAATCAACAGTTGTCAATAGTATTATTTTTACTCTGTGTGTCACTGACAGATCTGTCAATTGGTCAATTACCAAGCTATTTGTTTTTGATTTTGGTTACTAGTCTTTTTGCCGGTCATCAATCGAAACTAATTTATTTATTTTACACCACAGTATTTTTACCTACCTGCAAAAACACTTACACTTATAAATAAACTGTATTGTTAATTAAATTACCCCCTTTTAATTGTAATAACAAACTGATTACAATACTTTTATGCTGTACTTGCTGTCACTTGGCAGAATAAATATAAAATGGCAACACGAAACTTTAATGAAAAAGTCAAATAAGTTTTCATTTATATTTTTTTTATCCGGCCCTAACTGGTTAATGTGATACTTTGAAAAATCGTAGAAAAATTATGGGATTTCTTTCGTATATAATCACTTTTAGACGCTCAAATTTAAGTCAACTAAGATTTCGCCATTGTTCTTTAGACAGAGGGTCAGTACATATCTTGACCAAAGGAATGCTTTTGTCAGCGGCAAAATTAATTTCATTTACAAGGACATTATATTTTACCTGAACACTATCTGAAGCAACTATGTTATTATATAAGAATGTTTCTTTTAGGGTTTGTTTGTACAGTAACCAATTAGCCTTTTTAAAATTACGTCTTTTAACAAAATTTTGATTTGAACACCCATTTGATACTTGAAATACAATTTTGATAATTATGTGATCGCTACCCAATGTTTCGTTAGTAACGTCCCATTTAAAATTTATAGCAATATCTGCAGAGACAAAGGTAATGTCAGGTGCAGACTCCTGAAGCACGCCATTTACCAGTCTAATCCTAGTGGGTCTGCCGTTGTTTAAAGAAAAGAAGCCATTATCTAAGGATGAATCAAATAATTGCATACCTCTAGGGTCATTTTTATACGACCAATTGGTGTGATGACCATTGAAGTCTCCTGCTATTATAGATCTTTGAGAGTACGCACTAAAAAGAGAATCCCAATCTGACGAAGTGGTTCTAACAGTAGATGGACAGTATATACTTACAATATTTTGTATGTAGGGAAAGTTTAGCAGTTTCACATGAAGTACCTCTATGCCTGTATTATTCAGTATGAAAGACGATACTTGTGTCTTTATGGAATGATGAGTGATAATTGCTACACCACCGTATGAATCAAACCTGTCTCTTCTAAATATATTATAACCACTAATGTGGCTGTGAGATTCCGGCTCCATCCATGTTTCACTAACAATAGCAACGTGGGCATTTTCTTGAAGTAGAAGGCATTCAAATTCTACTAGTTTTGGTTTCAGGCTTTGTGAGTTCCATTGTAGTATGTTTAAAGTTGACTCACGTTGGGGACTATCCATCAAATAGCTTAATAATGTACTTAAACCATTCTCCGCCTTTCATTGATTCTACTAAAAGGTGTTTTATTGTTTCAAAAACTAATTTCGCTATTTCAGTTATCTTCGCATCTAACTCTTTTCTTGAAAGGATGATGTCTTTAATTCGTTTCATTAACTGCCAAAAAGAATCATTTTCCTGTCTGTTTTTCTTCTGATTAGACTCTTGCTCCTCACAATTCTGACCTCCTAAAGATTCCTCTTCAATACACTGTTCCTCAATAATCATATTTTCACTGTGTTCATACTCATTTATTTCCTTTTTCTTCTTTCTTACTGATGTCGTATTTACTTGAGTACTCTTCTTCTTTTCATAATCTAGTGACTTGGGTTTTTGAGTTTCTCCCACTAAAACATCCCTAAAAGAAGGGGTTTGTTTACATTCATTTACGGTGTTGTTATCATTACTTATATTTGACTGTATTTCGTGTTCATCATTTTCATTCCTATAGTGTAATGTCTTATTCTTCTCAGTTTCTCTCTGTTTAAGGTAAATTTCAAGTGCTGTTTTATATGTGGAGTTCATAGCAGACATAATTCGACGTATTTCTTTTTCTTTCAAGAAAATGGGACAAGTTTTATTAAAGGACATATGTGTACCATTACAATTGACACATCGATATTGCATCGTTTCACAGCTTGCATGAAATTCACCACACTTTGGGCATACAGGCCTTTTACTAGGACACTGACGTAATAAATGACCAAAACGCCAGCAGTTCGAACATTGTGTTACTGGGAATGTGTATGACTCCACCTTAAATTTGCAACCGTAAACCTCAACCGTCGAAGGTACCGTAGGGCCTTTAAAACAAATGCGCACTGTTTCACTATCTACCCATTTTCCTTCTTCCGTAAATCGTTTCAAACGCTTCACGGAAACAATATCATATTCACAGCGAAATATTTCTGTCAGTTCTTTTTCATCCACCTCCAATTCGATATTTTTAACGACTCCATAAGATAGATTAACTTCTTGAGCAAATTGACACCTGTACCCCAAGTCCTTCATTTTTTCACAAGACTAGTAGTTATAGTTTCTAGTCTAGTCTAGTCATAGTTTCTCAGCATGTTGTCTACTTTCAAATTGTATACGTACTCTAAAAGAGTTTTTAAAATTAATTTTGGTAATACCCAGTATATTTTCTGATCTTAAGAGTTTGGCAAGACCAATTTGTTTAGGTAGGCCTTCTTTGGAAGAAATATAAACATCATAATTATTTTCTAATGTAAAATCTTCACTTTGTGTTGTACGGTCAATATCATAGTTCAACGAGGAACTACGATTTAGCCGTTTTGGGTTCCTTCTCACTGTTATAAATTCATCGTCCTCTATATTTTCCTCGCCATCTTCTCTCATTCTCTTCTCAGCTATTGGTATAAAGGAATATTCTTTACTACCTACCGGATTGAATTTGTGACTCACTCTGCATTTTGTCTTCTTTATTACTGCGTACCACCTCCTTTAAAACTTGTTGCTCACACACAATTGATTCTTCATCACTATTTAGACTCGGTAAACTATCTCCATCTGAATTATTACTCATTTTCGTTATATTTTAATTTGAGGGTATAAGTAAAAAAAATAAACATTTCGATACCAGAGTAAAACATCCGCTCGCTACGAAGTGTCGCGCGCGACTAAAGATGAAACTTTGAATGATTTACGACGAGTACAAACTTTGACTAGGCGAAGATCTGTGGAAGATTTTGAATGTAGATTGTTGGAATTGGGTTAGCGGATTAAGCTGTGCATGATATTGCGACTGAAGCCTTATTATTAAAATAAAATGTATTCCTAATAATACTATACAGAGTGGCGATGACAATAGCGCAATAAAGGATCATGACAGGATTTGGTAATTCGGTGTAATTGTTTTCATTGAGCACTAGCTTTTGCTCGCGACCTCGTCCGCGTGAATGTAATCGACATCGCGGATGCAAACGAAGTCGTGAATTAAAAAGTAGCCTATGTCCTTCCCCGGGGTTCAAGCTATCTTCTTACTAAATTTCATCAAAATCAGTTCAGCCATTTCATCTTGAAAACGTAACAGACAGAGTTACTTTCGCATTTAGAATATTAGTATGGATACGAGTATTAGTATGGCTTAATAATATTAAATAATGACCCCAAAAGTTGCCGCTCTTCTCATAGGTTAGTAAACCAATATTTCAAATGGTGTTCTATTTTGTTTACATTTAATGCTCTTTATTATGTTTGTTTTTTTTTTATAAGATTTATTTGAGTTTCAAAATATTCTTATGAACTAGTATTACCAGTATTTTATTTTTTTGGCGTATCGTCAGCCCTACATTTTTATTTTAATCTATGAAATATGAATAAAATTGCGACTGTTTGCAATTTTATTCATGTTTACGGTTTTAGTGAAATAGGTATTTATTTTGGGATTACTATAAAAATACTAGTTCCTCTTCCCCCGACCGCCGCAAGGTGTAGACGTGTACTCAGTGCCATAAACCATTTAAATAAAAAGTTATAAATAATTGAAGTCAATTTAATTCCATATCAAAAATAGGAGTGCATAAAATAAGAAGAACTATTGAAATAAATTAAGTGTATCGAAGTAAACGTAGCTGATCGTAATACCCTGGTACCAGACACAGGCGCATTGGCCAGGGATATTCAGCTCCGCCTGCGTATACGCAACATACCTACCTTCGGCTACTCCCTGGACACGCCCCATTGCACTTCGATTCGAGGACTAGCACAGCGACGCCCCGCCTTGGGCACTGGACATTGGATAATTTGTACCTCCTCACAACTTCTGCTGCCCTGGTACTTCGTTGTTTTTGGCTGACAGGAAAACCTGGTGAGCGTTCTATAACTAAAGCTATACACTACTAACCCACAACGGAGTTAACTTTGAAACTATCATCCTAATTGCTTATACTTCCCTAGTACTAAAATGGACAAGTCACTCTCTGAATCTAATCTAGCTAACCAAGAAGAAAAATACGACTCACCACTGAGTTATGTCTCCCAAAGAGCTAAAAGAAGAAGAGAGGATGACCTAGACGACTTTAGAGAAGATATGATTCACATGATTAAGTCTATGTTATTAACTCAAGAAAACGAGCTTAAAAAAATAACCCCCACGCTCATGGAAATAAAACTAACAAATTCCAACATAGAAAACTCAGTGGCGGCGATAACCCAGCAAAATGAAGAGTTTAAGAGAAAAATTGAACAGATGGAGATACAAGCTAAGAAGGATAAAGAATACATAACTATTCTGGAAGAAAAAGTCGAGGATCTTCAGCGGGGTAGTCGAAAATCTAACATTGAAATTAAGAATGTTCCCAAACAAATGAAAGAAAATAAAGAAGACCTTATTGACATGGTAAAGTGTTTGGCGGAGACTGTAAACAGTGCAATCACGAAGTCGAATATACGTGATATCTACAGAATTAAGGGGGAAAAGCAGGGTATGACTAATACCCCTATAATTGTGGAACGATCCTCAACACAACTTAAGACTGAGGTGCTTAAGATGTGTAAGTCTTTCAACACCAGGCATAAAGTAAAGCTCTGCGCTAAACATCTAGGCTTAAAAAGTAGCGAAGACACTCCTATATACGTATCCGAACAGCTCACTGCAAAAGGCTCAAGACTACACTTCCTTGCACGCGACCTCGCTAAGTCAAAGGGATTTAAGTACTGCTGGACTGCTTATGGTAAAGTGTATGTTAAGAGACAAGACGAATCACCTACATACGTAATTAGAAGTGAGTCCCAGATACAAAGCTTAATGCAGGAAGCGTGACTAATATTATGTTGCCTATACTGTATGTTTTTTCTGATTATTTTATTTTGCTTATTGAACTTTTTTAAAATTGTTTGTAATTCAAATACTCTCAATTTACATATACTCGAATTATACACACATATACACGTCCAATACTTTTTATATAACCGTTACATAATCACACATACAAATACTTTCGCACAAATAAAACGTGTACTTTATAAAGTACACACTCCTTTACAACTATACTATAAATGCTGGCTATACAAAAACAAAACATATATTGATATATTAAATTATTCGATTTATGATTACTTACGTACACTACAAACTCGCAAAAACATACGCGTACTTAACTCATATTACACACTCATATTGTCTTCTCTATGCTATGTTTTTAATATAAATATCGTATATAAAGTTAAAACTCTCATTTACTGTCATAATTATGTGCTTTTCTCTATCATAATACTTTTTGTTGTGGATCAAGTAAAATATGCTTACTTATACAATATGGAATCAAATCTCAGACTGTTAATTTACCTGTATCATGGATAGCACACATTCAATAATGCAAGAAATAGACAACATTGTTATAGCACAATCCAAAGAATTTCAAATTGATGATTTTTCAAAACAGTTTTGTGTACATAAATCGGATTTTACAATAATCTCACAAAATATTAGGAGTATATATAGTAATTTAGATGATTTACTTATCACTTTAACACAATTTAAGTTTAGTGTAGACCTACTGATCTTAAATGAATGTAGACTAGACGTAAATAAACCTACCCCTGAAATCAAAAACTATTGTTCTTTTACCACGGGTAACCATATAAACCAATGTGATGGCGTGGCAGTATATATCAAGTGTGATCACAAGGTTAGTGTTAAGGAAATAATATTAACTCACGCATCATGCTTACAAATAATAATGCCTAATCTTGTTGTCCTTGCTATTTATCGATCCCCCTCAAATAATAATGCTGACAGTTTTATAAACTCGCTAAATAATCATCTAGACTCACTTAAATCATATACAAATATTGTTATAACAGGCGATATAAATATTAACATAATTTATAAACCTACTGAACAAACGAATGAGCGCACAAACAGATTAAACTACCTAAATATGCTTGCAGTGCATGGCTTGTTACCAGGACATTCCTTACCAACTAGAGGCGAAAACTGTTTGGACCACTTTATTTTGAAACTAGACAAGATTAAAAACGCTGCTTCTGTTGCTGTATTGAATACCACTATCACGGATCATTTGATGATTTTTCTTAAATTATCAAATTTAGTAAATTCTTATAAATGTCCGAAAACTAAAAAAAATGTGGACTTTGATAAAACAATAACAGCCTTAAAACTAAGTTATTTTTCTGAACTTATTTTAATCAATGATCCAGTCACGTTATCTGTACAATTAATAGAGAAACTCCAAAATTGCCTTCAGCAAAACACTCTTATTACTTTAGTTCCGAGAAATAATCGCATTATTAAACCATGGATAACTTTAGGAATTTTACGGTGTATTCAAAACAGAAATAATATGCAAAGAAAACTACGAACTGATCCAAAAAACAATATATTACAAATTACTTACAGAAGATATCGCAACTATTGCAATAATTTAGTTAAAAAGCTTCGAAGAAAATTTGATAAAGAACAACTACTAAAGGCAAATAAGAATACGAAACAGATATGGAACACAATTAACAATATAACTCATCGCAAACCAAAGAAAAAGCTAAACTCAGAACTATTAGAGATAAAGACCACCCCTCATGCCTCAGTAAATGAGTACTTTTCTAACATTGGGAAAACCCTAGCTGAGGACATTACCTCCGTAAACCGAACACAAGTTCAACATGATTCTGATCATGTAGTAAATTCACAGGCTTCCTCCTTCGTGCTTCTCGAATCGGATCCTAGAGAAGTTTATAACGTGCTAATGGGTCTTAAATCTGAAAGCGCTCCAGGCTGGGATAATATCACAACATTTTTTTTAAAAACGGCCCATGAATTAATCGTACCCGTAATTTCGCATCTTGCTAACTTGTGCTTTAGCCAAGGCAAATTTCCACCAGTTCTGAAGCAAGCCATAATTACTCCTGTGCACAAGGGTGGAGACAGAGATGACGTTAACAACTACAGACCTATCTCTGTATTGCCTGCAATATCTAAAATCATTGAAAAGCTAATTAACATAAGACTAACAAGCTACACTGATAAATATAACATTATTTCACAAGCTCAATATGGTTTTAGGCAAAAATTATCTACAGAAGACGCAGTGACAGCATTAACCACTCATATTGTTAAACAAGCTGATTCAGGAAAAAGATGTCTAACTGTATTTCTTGATTTGAAAAAAGCTTTCGACACCGTCTCTGTCCCCATTCTTGTGCGTAGTCTAGAATATATAGGCATAAGAGGAAACCCATTAGCTTTACTTACAGATTATCTACGGGATCGCAGGCAAAAGGTTAAGGTAGGAGAGTATATTAGTAAAGAGTCTTACGTGACCTACGGCGTCCCGCAGGGCAGCGTACTGGGCCCGACTCTATTTCTAATATATATAAACCATCTCTGCAAAATGATGCCAGAAAATGGTCGCGTTTTCTCATATGCAGATGACACAGCTATTGCTTTCTCTGGCGATACATGGGAATCGGTATATCAATCTGCTGAGAAGGGTCTTTTCGAAATTGCTAACTGGTTGAACTCACGTCTTCTAACACTTAATATTTCTAAAACAAAATATATTGCATTTACAAACTACAACAACACTCAACCTGGACCTAACGTAACTCTCAAAATCCACACTTGTCATAATAAAGCTAACACAAATTGTACTTGTAGAAATATTGAAAAAGTGACTCATATAAAATACCTAGGTGTAATCGTTGATCAGCGGTTATCTTGGCATAATCATACAGATATGGTTATGGCCCGTACGAGGAAACTTATCTGGATATTTAAGAAGTTAAGACATGTGACAACTAAAAAAATGTTAACTGAAGTCTATGTCTCCCTGGCTCAATCAATTCTTATCTACTGTATACCTGTCTGGGGCGGTGCGACAAAAACGAAATTTCTTGAGCTAGAGCGAGCCCAGAGATCTCTTATCAAGGTCATGTTTACTAAACCGTACAGATTCCCAACCAATGAGTTATACTCCCTTAGCGGTATTCTCACAGTCAGAAAATTATACATACTCCATGCTGTCTTAAAATTACACAAAGCCCTGCCCTATAACCCCCGCTCTCAGGAAAGAAGACGAAAATACCGTGTTGCACCAGTAGAATTTGTTAAAACTGCTTATGCGAAAAGACAATTCAACACAAATTCGGCTATCCTATATAATAAAATTAATAAAATAATTAACATTTATCCCATGACTATTAAAGACTGCAAAAAGACAATAGTTCAATGGCTAAAACATAAAACCTATGATGACATTGAATTATTGCTGCAAGCATCGTCAATATGATTTGTAAAGATACACATACGCGCACACACACACACACACTCACACACACACACTCACACACACACACACACTCACACATACATACACACACATACACTCACTCACACACACTATTTTAGGATATATCTAAGTTTTTCATTGAATTTGTATTTTTTTTTTTTTTTGTCTCGTGTTTTATTTTTGTTTGAGCCTCATCTTGTTAAAATTTTATTTTCTTTCTGTACATCACTTTTACCCTACCTATTAACAACTGTCATAGAAGAGCGGGGCCTCCTAGCACAGGTATATCTTTTACTTAAAAGGAGGTCCCTATGTAAGATTTATTGTAAAAGTTGTACATGTTTTTGCAATAAACCTTTTTATTTTTATTTATTTATTTTACTAGTTTCAAACTCTAATGGAGATTTTTAGTCTGTAGCCCTTAGCGTTGAAGTCGCGAATCACACATCTTTAAAGAAACTTTTTTTATATCACAGTGATTTCTGCGCGAGTCGACTGCCCTTACCAAAATGACTTAAAGGGTAACATTACGATTAGTGTTATACTTTTTAATTTTAATAACATAGCTTTAAGTAAATACTGTAACTAATGCACTATCATGGGTCTATGGTTCGAAATAAAGATTTTATTAAGTGGTCACCAGTACAGTGCAGTAGTACCACTGACAAAGCCTAAATCTCTTACATTGGCATTCGGACAAAATCAAAATTTTCATACTCTACTCACACATTACATACCTATATACATACACTGAGTAATACACTCGCATGCAATAAATTATGTATTCTATTTTTTTTTCTTTTTCATTTATCCATGGTTATTTTTATTCTTTAATATTTGTTCTTATTTGTTGTTTAATATAATAGCTGTAAGAAGTGAACCTAAAATTAGCTATGTAAGTATTATGTACCTACATTTTAATAAATATAAGCTATGGAAGAGGGAAGTGTCTTGCTACAGGTATTTCTTGCTTCAATAACTGGTTATGTAGTACATACTTGTTAGCGTAAATAAAGTATTTTGTATTTTGTGTTTGTAAAATCTACTATAATTATGTACCTACTGATCTTGTTTTTATTTGCCACTGTCAAGTGTACGTGCTTAGTTGCTTGCCTACTACAAACAAACACACTCTTCAAGATGTCTCCCCTCGCTCTAATGCATCCTCAGGAATACCTACTTAATCACAACAGAGATTTACTTCAAGTAGAGGGCCGTATACAGCCTGTTGGGATTTTATTTATTCTTTTGTTTTTTTTTCGTGTTTTTCTTGATTCTGATTTGGTTTTAAAAGGGTATTTTAGTTATAGTTTTGTTTTTTTTTATTGTGTCGGTATAATTCCCTATTGTGTGAACGAGGATTGTGTTCCAACTTAGGCCGCATCGTCACTTAAGATCAGGTGAATTGCGGTCAAACGCAAGTCTATTAATTAATAAAAAAAAATTGTGTAACATATTTTTTTGTATGTGGGGGGTGGGGTTATGTTCATAGATTGCTTGTCGATTTTTTCTCTAGAGAACCACGAAGGGAGTGTTTTATATTCTACTATCCTACTTCCTTCTACGATTGTGAACGCAAAAGTTTGTGGGTATGGATGTAACATACATTCATACCCACAATTTTTGCGCTTGTTGTTTTACGCTTAAACGCCTGAACCGAATTATTTACCTAGCTGAAATTGGGTACACATACCAACAGATATTGATTAGCTTAACACATAGCAATTTTCATCCCGTTGTCGAAACTTCACTCTCTCTCACTGCATTGGTGTAGATACAAGAGCTAGTGTTTGTCTGGGAGAAGGTTCACCTCGGCGTCACTGTTAACTCAAGTTACACAATAACTGAGTAAATACGTCTTCTATTCATCCATGTTAACACGGATGTCATGTGTGTGTATGTATATGCATGTGTGCGTATGTGAATGTGTGTGTTGTGTTTGTTCTTGTCAGATTCCTTGTTTGGCCCAGAATTCAGCCACGGCAACGCCTTTAGCTGACGCAGTTATTCGGTCCGTATATGAGCAGGTGATAAAGCATGCGGCGCAAGATAGGAGGTGCACTATGGTCTGCGGGGAGACACCACACAAGCACTGAAGATTGGCATCATCTAAGAAACCCAACCTTTGAAGATTCTCTTTGCTGCAGCCAACATGGGTGCGGAGTATGTTTAAAGTTTATTTATTTATTTATTTCTTTGGGAAAACCAACAGTTACACAAAAGTTTCTTAATTAACAATTCTTAGTATCTAAAGTTAATAGTGTATGTGTAACTCACAACGTTATCCACATGTTACCTATTCAAAATTGTATATAAGAACTAACTAGGCACGCGAGTGAATTTCCATTACATTACATTATAAAGCTTCGGCTACAGTTACAAAGAAATTTAGTTTATTAATTTTTGAATTACAGTATTTCGAAATTTGTTAGATGATAGTGTAAATAGATCTATGTCCGAAAAATGTGTGTTATAATTATTTGCTATACGACGTAGAGGTGCGCGGACTCCAGCATTGGTGCGGCAAGATGGAATGGCGAATAGTAGTCGTGCACGCACCTCGCGTCTCATAACAGTTCTAGGTACAACATAACTTAATTTATTTACCAAATCAGAGCAGTCATATCTGCCACCACATATATCATACAGAAACATCATCTCTAGGAAAAGGCGTCTAGACTTCAAGTCCATCAACGTAATATCTTTACAGGAGCCAAAGTTTTCCATATCGGCCACGGCAACGCATGCCCAGACGAGAGGGTCTCTGATGGCTCCATAAAATGTTCAGGGGGTTTAAATTTATCCAGTATTTTTTTTAATCTATCCAGCTAGCTTTTAATGCTCCAGTGTCTCACTGTGCTGCGAAGGTTCCCCCTTCTCTTTTCCACTCACTTCTTTAGTTTGCCAATACGGACTTGAAGACCTTTCGGCAGGAGAAGCTCGTTAAACCATATCATACCGAAATCTGATCGATGCGTCATGAAATTACCTACGTGAATTACTCCTCAGATATTAAGTAGTCACTTTTGCCCTTTTGTCGTAGCTTTTCAAAGTAACAACTTATACTCAGTGTAAATCTCGATACGCAGTAAAATGATCTCGAAATGGAAACGACAACCATCTTCTTATTGGTACATATATTATACATGGTATCGTTTAGGGTGCAATAAGACTGTTTCTGTTTATTCCTGGAGTCTGCATAAACGAAATCACGGGCAGATGGTAGTCTGATGGTAGTCTCTCTACCTACTTCATGAAAGTGTATTGTTGCAATATCCCGCATCAAGCAATATGAAGGTACTTCGCACCCACATAGATATGCATGAAGGCAGGTACAACACTGTAATGGGTGAAAATCATTTAAAATGACCATTTTGATAGCAAAATTTGTCCACACGCGATATTTTATGATAAACTTATTTTTACTACTTAAAAAGTACTTGTTAGTACATTGATATATATTGTCAAGCTACATTATAGAGATTTTTAAATTTATTGCCAATGATAAACAAATAATATTCGTTTTTTGTCATTCAAGTCGAATATTCTCCTTATAAAATAATTTGTCCTCTTTGTGAGCTGCGTCACAAAAATCATCAGAATAAATATATTAACTACTGTATTTAATTATTGGTAACTTTTTGCCAAGACGTTATCAATTGCCATTGATTTCGGTAAAATTCGTTTTATATTAATCATTTAAAAGATAAAATATTTGGGTAGAAAGTAATGTCCAAAATTTTGTTCATTTTTGTTGGTTTTTTTTGTAACAGTAAAATTTGGTATTATTTTGTAATTGTAAAGTGGCAACACTCAGGCTATAACGAGCCAATCACATGCTAGAATCGAATATGAGTCGGCCATTTTGTCCTCGAGTGAAAATAGTGTTCATGACGTGTGTTTCTTTGTCGGCGAGCAAAATTCTAATTTTAATTTGTCAGTTTGTTTTGTTTCAAATAACGCAGGTAAGTGAACACTTATTATTATTTAATTGATTAATTAAATAGGTTATTGCTGACTTTTATTGAAATGCAAGGTGGTTAGAACTTATTGAGATTCCTGTTTGGCTTAACACGTTTGTGGTTACTTTCAAAGTATGGCGGTTTTTCATTTTTGTTATGTTTTGTTACACTTTTTAGAAATGTTACAAAAATGAAATAACAAAAATGAACTAAAGTCGCAATCACATTGCTAATAAAATATTATTATATATTAGAGCGTGATTCTATTGTTGTATTTTTGAGTGTATTTTTGTATATAATATGGGTGCGTTTGTCTTTCTGTTTTTTACGTGCACTGTTAATTGTTTGCAAATATTTTATATTATATTTGATTTTATATTATATTAGTACACAAATATTTTTATTTCCGTGTTAGTAGCATCCGTAGCCAAAAGCAACTAAAAGTGGCTTTGATGACCAATGATTTAACGATTGCTGGTGCGGCATATCTCTATGTGGGTATAGGTGGTGGGTTCTTCAAGTTTTTATGTATGTTCCCGCATAACTTATCTGTTTATAAACCGATTTTGATGATTATTATTACATTCTTTTAAGTATATCTCGAGGGTGGTTTTATATTTTGGTCAAGATCTGACATTGAATTCTGGAGATAATAGAAGGAATTCCTTAACGGTCAACAATAAATTGACTACGATTCATATTTTGAAATCGGTTTCTGTTTTTTGACATTTCTTTTTTTTGTTTGTTGTTTTCTTGTCTGCCTATTTAATTGTCTGTTTTCTGTTTTACTATTCTTCCGTCAATAAGTACGTTTGTTTGTCCAGTTGACTTGTTATCCGTCAGTATATGCCCGCCGCCAATCGTCACCTTTATTTGTCTAGCTCCTTGTTAGTTTGTTTATTTATGCATGTTTTTTCTTTATTTGTTTGTCTGTCTCTCTGCATGTTTGTGCTTAAGATATATTTTCTTTTTAGAATGCCAATGACCGCAGCTGAACGTCAACGGCTATATAGGCAACGTCTTAAAGAGTTAAACCCAGAGAAGTTTGAAGAAATTCGTTTGAAAAATTTAAACAGAATCAAGAAGAAATATGTGCCAGTTTCTAAATTAACAGAGAACCAAAAGTCGATAAGAAGAAGGAGCTGGAGAAAGCTTAAGAAAAACCAGGAAGAAAAACATAAGTCACAAATAAAAAACAAAAACAGTTCAAAGGAATACCAACGATACTATAAAAGACTAAAGAAAGAAAATGAAAAACAAAAAAATATAATAAATAAACAAAAAAAAAACAAATACAAGCGCTAAAAAAGAAAATCTATCGACAAAAAATCCTAATTAATTGTCAGATGACTGACTCAGAGCAGGGTAATCTCGCAATACACAAAAAACCGCAAACGCCAAATACAAAGTCAGAAGAATTCCCCAAAACTATGGCCACTCCTTCAGACCAGGATAAAATGAAAATTAAAAAAGTTCTACTAGAAAACTTCATTTTGACTGAAGCAATAAAGCAAGAATGCGTGAATAATAAAAAGGCAAAGAAGGTTTTACGGAATATTTTTACGTCCTCAATTGTAAAAAAGTATAGAATACAGTCGCGATTGAGATGGGTCATCGGTTTAAAAAGTAGAATCCGCAATCATGCAAAATTGTGCTCCAGGAGAAACAGCGAATTGGCGAAAAAAATTCGTCACTTTTACCTGCGCGATGATGTAAGTCGAGCTACGGCGGGAAAAAAGGAAACCAAGACTTTAAAAAAACAAAAGCATCAAAAGCGGTATCTTCTCGACAGCTTGACGAATTTACGTAAAAAATTTAAGGAAGACACTGGTATTAATGCTTCTATTGCCACTTTTCGCAGGCACCGGCCTTTTTATGTAGTCAAACCTCGACTGTCCGACCGTGAAACTTGTGTTTGCAAAATTCATGCAAATATTGAGTTTAAATTTATAGCACTAAAAAAGCTGATGGTCTTTGATGCAGGTATGAAATTAATAAATATATTAGAAGAGATCGTGTGCGATACAAAATCAAAAGAATGCATGCATTCTGAATGTAATATTTGCAAAACGACGACTCCAGCCTACAATTTCACTAAAACTAAAAAACATGACAAAGTTACCTGGTTACAGTGGACCACGAAAGATGTTCAGTATGAAAAAAATGATGAAACTAAGAAAACTAAAAAAGTGGTAACTGAATCAAAAACAGAAAAACTAGAGAGCCTTATAAGTCTTTTTGAACAGGAACTTACAAAATTTAAAGTGCACTATTTCAATATTTGGCACCAATATAACGTGTATAGAAATCTCAAGAGCAGTCTTTTACACGACGAGGTTATGATTCACTGCGACTTTTCTGAAAATTACTGTAGGTATAAGTAAATCAATATGAATGATTGTTCAATAATATTATAATGCATGTGAAGGTAGGCAGGAGAAATATGTTAATAAATCAGTCTTTGCTCGACCACCGTGTTTCAATGCTGTGTCCCCGTCTCCCAACATAACATGGCGCAGTCGGTAGCTGAATATAATATTTAGCCGTATCAAACACTAATACCTACTAGATAGGAGTAAAATAAAAGGAAAACGTAAATGACAAGCGCTAGTGATTCCGAATCATTCGAAGAAGCAGAAGTGATTCTACAGACGAAGCAAACAATGGAGTCCATTTTGCAACCGCCGCAACCGTTCGTTTTTGAAAATGACATCACAAATGTAACATCTGGAAATTTAAGTAAGGAATGGGAAAAATGGAAAAAGGCGTTCAAGATATATTATGAAGCTTGTGAACTACATCGCAAAGAAAAAATAGTGCAAATCAACATCTTGTTACATATTATTGGAGAAAAATGTCGTGAGGTATATGAACAATTTTCACGCGAGTATAAAACTATAGAAGAATTGCTAAACGATTTCGACGCATTCTTCTTGCCACGGAAAAATATTACGATAGAAAGACATACGTTTTTTACCCGTAACCAACGAGATTTAGAGTCAATTGAACAATACGTATTTGAACTGAATAAAATAGCAGCAAAGTGCGAGTTCAAAGATTTATGCAGTGAGTTGGTGCGAGATAAGATGATTTGTGGAATTCAAGATGGTGGACTCAGGGAAAGACTACTGAGAGAACCAGACTTGACCTTATCTAAAGCTATAGATATCTGTAGATTAGCGGAAGTGTCACGAGCACAAGCGAAAAACATAAAAAACGAGAATCAGGAGCAAATTCATAATATACATGGTATTACAAACAAACATGAGGAAGAAAAAAAAGTACACTATACAAGAAGTTCGGCGCCGCGTCATAAAAAATGGCGGACATCTGGTTCCCGTCAGGAGTGTGACCAGATACATGGACAGAGATCAGACGTATACGCACGCGAACAACCAGAGACTCGTCGAAGATCACGTGCAGTATGTGGAAAATGTGGGAAAAGTCATGAGAAATACAAATGCCCTGCGTATGGTCAGCGATGCAATCAGTGTAGGAAAATGAACCATTACTCAAGAATGTGTCGTGTGTACGAGGTACGAGAAGACTCCAGCGATCAGGTAATCCACACTATTAATAGTCATTCTAGTAATGAGTGGACGGTAGCATTGTGTATTGAAAATGAACATGTCAATTTTAAACTGGACACTGGAGCCGACGTTAATGTGTTGCCAAAAAAATATCTTACTAAAATTAAACTATCGGAAGATAAATTAGTCCATACAACAACAAAGTTACAGGGTTATTCAGGTAGTCAGATAAAAGTCATTGGTAAATGTTTTCTCAAAGTACATTATAAAAACAATACATACATATTACAATTTATTGTTGTAAACACTAATTCACCTCCTATCTTGGGTAGAAGTTCATGTGATGAATTAAAATTATTGAAAAGAGTAATGAGTATAAAACAAACAGATAAAAGAACCGCAAATATAATGGATGAGTTTCCAGACTTATTCACAGGAATGGGTTGTTTACCAGGTTCATATAAAATACAATTAAAAGATGGGTATAAACCTGTAGTACATGCACCACGAAAGTTACCAATTGCATTAAAAGAACAAGTAAAAGAAAAACTAAAGGAAATGGAAAAACAGGGTGTCATTGCAAAAGTTGAGGGGCCCACCGACTGGGTAAATAGCATGACGGTAGTAAAAAAGCCTAACGGAGATCTCCGCATTTGTTTAGACCCGCGTGATTTAAACAAAGCAATAAAACGGGAACATTTTAAGTTGCCTACCCTTGAAGAAATAACCGCCAACCTATCCGGTGCCAAATATTTTAGTACATTAGATGCTAAACAGGGTTTTTGGCATGTAAATTTACACCCTGCCAGTACAGACCTCTGTACATTCAACACAATATTTGGAAGGTTTAAATTTTTGAGAATGCCTTATGGTATATCATCAGCGTCAGAAATTTTCCATAAACGTTTATATGAACATTTCGATGATATAGAGGGTGTTATATTGTTTATTGATGATTTGCTAATTTATGCAGAAACAAAGGAAAAACACGATCAGAGATTACGTGCAGTCATGAAACGGTGTAGGGAAATAAACATAAAATTAAATAAAAGTAAATGTAAAATAGGCTTAAGTGAATTAACGTACCTAGGCCATAAAATAACAAAAGACGGCATCAGCCCTGATGAGTCACAAGTATTGGCCATTAAAAATATGTCAAGGCCACAAAATGTTAAAGATGTTGAACGATTCTTAGGTATGATAACTTATGTCAGCAATTTTGTTCCAAATTTTTCAGAAAAGACATCTATTCTTCGCGAGTTGTTAAGAAAAGACGTAGCTTGGCACTGGGATCATACACACGAAAAATGTTTCGAAATGTTAAAAGAACAGTTAATTAAACCACCCGTGTTAAGATATTACACACTCGAAAAACCCATAGTTATCTCAGTAGACGCAAGTAAAAATGGTTTAGGTGCCTGTTTAATGCAAGACAACTATCCCGTATGTTATGCTTCGAAATCATTAACTAAAACCGAACAGAATTATGCTCAGATAGAAAAGGAATTATATGCCTGTGTATTTGCATGCGAGCGATTCTATACATATATATATGGCCGTAACGATGTGACGATAGAAACAGATCACAAACCATTAGTTAGTATTATTAACAAGCCATTGGTGAACGCGCCAGCACGTCTACAGAGAATGTTAATGCGACTTCAACCATATTCATTTACGCTTGTATATAAACCAGGTAAATATCTATATATAGCGGATGCATTATCACGAGCAGCGTTACCACATACCGATAACATCAGTACGCGTGATCACCTCGAAGCGCAAGCACAAGTGTGTGCCATAACAACGATGAATCCTCTAACTGACTCACATTTTTTAGAAATACAAAAATGGACTAGGGAAGATTCCGAAATGCAGGAATTAAAAAAAATTATAAAGAAAGGATGGCCCATTCATAAAAGTGAAATTAAAAACGAGCTAAAACCATATTGGGACAGCAGGGATGAGTTGACAGTGAATTATGGTTTAATATGGAAAGGCAATAGAATCGTTATACCAAACTGTATGCGTAAAACAATGTTACAAAAAATACACATAGGGCACTTAGGTATAGAAAAGTGTAAGCTTAGGGCTAGAGAGATCATGTATTGGCCTAATATGAACTCACAATTACAGGATTATTTATCACACTGTCAGGCCTGTTTAACATATAGAAAAGAAAACACAAAAGAACCGTTAATTTCGCATGAAATTCCCGACAGAGCTTGGTATAAGATAGGCACCGATATCTTCCACTATGGTACTAAATCTTATTTGTTAGTAGTAGATTATTATAGTAAGTTCATAGAAGTTGTTGACTTGTGTTCGACCACATCCTCAGAGGTAATCAAGCAAATAAAAAGTTTATTTAGACGTCACGGAATCCCACAAATAGTTATGTCAGATAACGGCCCGGAATTTTCTTCTAATTTGTTTAAAGAGTTTTCGTTGAATTGGAGTTTCCAACATATAACTTCTTCCCCTAGATACCCACAATCAAATGGTCAGGTTGAAAGAGCGGTCCAAACAATAAAGAATATGATGAAAAAGACCACCTACCAAAACAATGACTTCAGTTTGGGATTGTTAGAATATTTGAATACGCCGATATGTAATGAGTTAAGTTCACCTGCTGAGCTGTTATACAACAGAAAATTACGTAGTATCATTCCGTGCACTCCATATCTTCTTCAACCGAAATTACAGGAAAATGTGTCAAACAAATTAGAGAATCGACAATTAAAACAAAAAAAATACTTTGATAAAGGATCGAAAAGATTAAAACCATTAATCGTAAACCAAAAAGTAAAAATTAAAATGCATAACCACTGGACTAATGGAGTTATTGAACGTTTGTTAGCTAATCGATCGTATTTAATTCGAATGAATACAGGGCAGATTTTAAGGCGAAATAGAAAACAAATAATCATTGATTCAGATAGGCGTAATAACGAACAACCGCACGATCACTATAGAAACACATATGATGATATAAATATAGACAGCCCACATAATCAGGCCATGCGCGTAGATGACTCACGCAGCGGCACCAGTGCTCCAACAACACACATCAACAATAACAGCTGTACCACTAATTATTATAAAACTCGTTCTGGCAGGACAGTGAAACCTCCTGATCGCTGGGGACAATCTACCTGAAGAACTGTAATGCCAACCAGATTTATAAACTTAAATAATGTAAGACTAATTCATAAGAAGCTAGTATAGTGTTTCACACTAATGTTTTTTTCCTATTATCTTTATATAGGTAATATAATTATAATTGTTATCATTGTATGTAAAGTATGTAAAAAATAAATAAATAGAGAAAATAAAAATTATGATATTAAAATAGCGAATGTATAATACCTTTCCAATTCTAGTGTAGATTAATAATAAAAATATGGGGATATGTACGTGTGCATGCAATAGTAGTAATTTCAATCAATGAATCAAACGAATTTCAAATTATAACATTGTGTACTAATTTAATTATCAATCATTATTAACTATTCAAATAAATGGAGATTATATGTGTACCTAGATTAAGATGTCTAAAATTTTGTTATTAATTTATTTTTATTCTCTTTCTTTCTTGTGAAAGAATCTGTAAATAAATGATAAGATATACATATTTAAATAATTAGGTAGGTATGCAAAAATGATTAAATGTATTTGATTCTAATTAATTAATAAGGGGGTTGTAGGTATAAGTAAATCAATATGAATGATTGTTCAATAATATTATAATGCATGTGAAGGTAGGCAGGAGAAATATGTTAATAAATCAGTCTTTGCTCGACCACCGTGTTTCAATGCTGTGTCCCCGTCTCCCAACATAACAATTACAATTGTAAAATGCATCGGCAAATTCAATCTGCCCACTTCGGGTCGCAAAATCAAATTTCTTTGCACACAAGTGTCATATACATTCAAGGTTCGAAACCTCAAGCATATTGCACACTATCTGACTCAACAGATCATTCACCCCCAGCAATATGGGCACATCTAAGACCAATCCTGATGGATATCAAAAGAAAATTTCCGCAAATTACAAGCACCCACCCAGTACAAGCAGAAAAAGAATTTTTATCTGTATAAATTATATCTTGAGGACTTGGATTTTAAAAAAGGGACTTGGAACTTTTCAGAGTCATACCACGGGAAGGCAGGCACACCATCTGCAGCACGCAGATGGTGTAGGAGGGGCTATAAAGCGACTTTTAGATGCTAGAGTATCACATGGAATGAACGTTTTGGACACCTCAGTAGCGTACTCTCTACTGAAAGAAGACACTACGGTTAATCTATTCTGTGTTGATGAGTCTGATATCAGCGAGATTAAAAATAAAAACCAAGCAGCTCTCGAAGTTTTAGTGCCTGTTCCTAATACCATGAAGGTTCACCAAATACAAGTCGAAACAGAATACAACTGTAATGAAATAAACTATCGAGTTTTAAGTTGTTTTTGTAACAGCTCAAGCATTAGAGGCTTCTGCGACTGTTTTGACATTAAAAGACATTGCTTGCTAAAACCTCGCCCCAGAAAACGAACTCGGTTAACATCCGATTCAGATGACTGCCAATCTTCACCATTTAAAAGACAAGCACACAATATCAATACTTCGACTGATATCTTGAATTTCGACAAAAACACAACACCGGTTTCTGCAAAAAATAGCCCGACTAACAGTGATTCAGAATCTTTACACATTTTCGATTTGTCACGTACTGGTAATATTACTGAAACATCTAAAGATAAAGTGAAGAGCAATCGAAAGCAAATTAAAACCCCAGTGGATGCAGACCATACGTATGCCGCTGTGACAAATAAAGAAAATATTGATCGTCGGAATAAAATAAACATTAAAAACATTAATAAAAATAGTGACAGGTGCCACCCTGTCACTATTCTGTCTAATGTTCGAGTAAATTATTCACTTAGTGATTTAAAGAAAATTATCAGCAACACAAATAGACAAAATGTGTCTTCTTGTAACCTTAAAGTAGATTTTCCTGAACTTCAACATCCAACAAAATTAGATCATGCATTAAAGAAAAAATCGTATTTTTCTAGTTCAAGTGAAAGTGAATAATGCTTTATATTGTTCTTTTTTTTATAAAATGCTTTTTTTTTGTTATGTTACTGATTATTTTACATATCGTGTTTTGCATTGTATTCACGACATTAAATATATAATGTCTGGATATTCTAAGTTCCTATTGTAATTAAGTTTTCAGTCTTTAAACTTTTTTAAACTTTAACTTTAACTTTACTTTACTTTTACTTTAACTTTTAATTTTTTTTAAACTTTATTTAAAATTTATTTTGATGTAGGTAGGGTCAGTACTGATTTTATAAAAGTTAATATTGCAGCGTATGATTGTGTTAGAAAGGGTTTGGTATAGAAGTTTGTTGATTTTGCCCTTTTTTCAAGAATATAACGTCAATGAATGTTTTTGACAAATTTTAATTATATTATTATTTTTGTATCGTTGATTTATTTTAGACCTTTAACTTTATAATCTGAGAATAATATTCTCAACATGACTATTCTCAAAACTGAAAAGTTAATGTAAGTCTGATATTACGTTGTTTTCTTTTTATTGTCTGCAAAGAAAAATGAGGAGAGAAATAATGTTCCTATAATTAATTAATTAAACGAATGATAAAAGACACGTAACTTGTTTTATTGCGGAACACTTTATATGGAATCAATTAAATGAATAATAGTCAGATAATAATGCGCATTGTAAACAAGCCCTAATATTTCATTTTTGTTATTTTTTTGTTACGCTTTTCATTTTTGTTACATTTTCATTTTTTTTTTTTTCATTT
Source organism: Charanyca ferruginea (assembly GCA_947361185.1). Lineage (NCBI taxonomy): Eukaryota > Metazoa > Arthropoda > Insecta > Lepidoptera > Noctuidae > Charanyca > Charanyca ferruginea. The sequence continues at coordinate 17,861,476 of OX376056.1, read as the reverse complement.
TTGTTACATTGGTCATTTTAAATGATTTTCACCCTAATACATTATGTAACACAAAGCTGCAAGCAATATTGCATACGCACCGAGTGCAATGCAAACTTCATTGAAAATTCAATAAATGCGCCGATTCACTGTAATTTAGAACTAAATAGGATTTGATGTTAATTGTACGGGAACGTATTTTGTTTGAACTGTTGTAATGTAATTTGATTTTAAATTAATGTTAGTTGTAGCAGGTATTTAAAAGTGCTCCTTATTATTAGATACTAGGTTCTGCCTCTGACTTTGTCCTCATAGAAGTCAAATATAATAATAATAATGCCTTTTTTATTTTCATATCTTTCCTTATTTTTACAATTCAAATGTTGTTAGTAGTATTAGGAATTTCACTTTAACTAATTTTTGTTAGTACAGATAGTTATTTTTCCGTGATATGAATCTCGTTTTGAGTAAAGGCCTCCTCCAGCTGCTTCTATTGTTCTTTGTCTTCGCTTTTACTCATCCAATCTTTTGCTGCATTGTTTACAATATCATCAGCCCATCGTTTATTAGGTCTTCCAACTTTTCTTTGACCGAGTGCTGGTCCTCGCCCGCGAGTAGTCCGTTTAGTCCATCTGTTGTCTGTGTAACGTGACACGTGTCCTGCCCATTTCTATTTCAACCTTAGAGCTTGTGTAAGCGCGTCTTATTATTTTTGTTTTTTGTCTGATATTTGATCTTCTGTGTTTTATGGATCTTTATAATGCTTCTTTCCATGGCTCTCTGTGTAACATGTATTTTCTGTTTTATTTTGTTTGTGTAAGTCCATGTTAGGCAGCCATATAGTAAACTAGGCAGGAGACAGGTATCCATAACAGTTTTCTTTGAATTCATGCTGTATTTTCCTTTTAGAATTTCTTTTAGCGACGAGAAGTCAAATATAGGTACTATAAAACATATATTTTATGGCAGTCGGTAATAGTGTATCGTTCTATCAATGAAATACAGAGTGGGGACGACGATACGACAAAAAATTAAAATACTGGTAATACTAGTTCATAAGAATATTTTTAGAACTATCAAATAAATCCAAAAAACAAAATTAAAAAAAAAAACGGATAATACTAAAGAGCATATATAAATGTAACCAAAATAAAACACCATATGAAATATTGGTTTTCTAACTTGTGAGAAGAGCGGCAACTTGTGGCGTCATAATTTAATAAATTATTATTGCTCAATAAAAACCATTACACCAAATTACCAAATCCTACCATGATGTTTTTTTGTGCTATTGCCATCCCCACCCTGTATTTGTTTATAATCAGATCAGTTGATCAGTACTTTCAGAGATTACCACTTACAAACAAACAAACAATTTTACCTCTTTGTATTATTAGTTTAGATAGCTGCAATTGTTGTATTCAGTTGGTTTTTTTTTCATACTTAGTTATGTAATAATAATTTTAAAAGTTAAAATGTGCAAGCTTACGCAATAGTTGTCACAAATTGTAATGTAGGTAGATTTATATTAATTAGTTTTGTAAGTATGTCGGTAGATTTAAGTTGTACTTGAATTAGTGTAATTATAGCTCTGCGGTGAACGCTCGTCTTTTATTTAACAACCCCCGAACATTACAGTGGCGACGAGGATTCTAATATTCGAACAAGTTCGCGTGTGGTTTGTATTATATTGTGCATATAGTCGACTGTCGCGAGTGTACGAACAGAAATACAATGTCGATAGGGAAAATAAAAGAGTTCGACTTAAAGTCCGGTACGTGGTCAATATATGTGGACCGGTTGGACATGTACTTTAAAGTGAACAAAATCGATGATGACACGAAATTGCCTACGCTAATATCCGTCATGGGCGACGAGGCGTATGAATTGTTGTGTAATCTTGCAAGTCCTAGGAAGCCAGCGGAGTTAAAATATGACAAAGCGGTCGAGCTATTACGTCAGCATCTAGAACCATCGCCGTCGGTACTCGCGGAACGTTATCGGTTCAGGCAACGCAGACAGGCTAGCGAGGAAAACGTGGCTGCATACGTAGCCGAGCTGAAGAAACTGTCACGACATTGCAAATTCAAAGAAGGTTTGAACGAGAATTTGCGGGATCAGTTTATTTGCGGCATAAGGAGTGACATTGTTCGACAACGACTTTTCGCGGAAGCTGACACAATATCCTATACGGACGCGGTAAGGCTGGCGAGTTCGGTAGAAGCGGCGGAACGGGACGCGGCCGCGGTGGAGTCGAAGGCGCTCGGCAGCGGAGGTGACGTAACAGGAAGCGGAGCACTGCCGTGGCAGGCCGTGCACGCGCTCGGCAGCAGCCGAGAGGGCGACGGCGGCGGCGGCGGCGCGGGACAGCGGGCGCCGCGGGGCGCGCGCGGTGTCCGGGGCGCGGCGGGAGCGCGGCACAGCACCGCGGCTAGCTTGCGGCCACAAGCGGGCGGCCGCGCCGGTGCAGGCGGTGGCAGCCGGGGGTGGAGTTGTGCGGGGTGCGGAGCGACGGAACACGCGTATTCTGAGTGTCGATTCCGTAACTACGTGTGCAGCAGCTGCAGGCACCCGGGACATCTGCGACGCGTGTGCCCGGACAGGGCGGCGAACACGGGGAAAGGCACAGGTCTCAGACGTTCGACAGCGTACTACGGGGATGCGTGCGAACCAGAAGAGGAGAACTTTGACTTTGACTTTGACTTGACTATCCCCATGGAGGTCGATACTGGTACCGCGGTATCGTGCATTAGTGAAGCAACGTATAAAAAGTATTTCAGTGCTCATAAATTAGAACCAAGCAATTTAGTGGTAAATTTTTATGACGGCTCAAAAATTAAACCCCTAGGAATGTTTAAACCGATAATAGTTTACGGGGACGGTAGTAAACAACTGGAATTATTTGTTATTGGGGGAGGCACCACTTCATTACTGGGCCGACAGTGGTTAACGGAACTAAAAATAAAAATTCCAGTCTTTAGCAACTGTAACAATGTAAATTGGAAAGAAGTCAACATGTCTAATGAGATTAATGTGCTGTTAAACAGGTATAAGGAGTTATTTAGCGGCGGGTTGGGGCTGTACACTGGGGGCAAGGCAACGCTGCGCGTGCGCGAGGGCGCGGCGCCGGTGTTCCACCGCGCGCGGCCCGTGCCGTACGCGCTGCTCGGCCGGCTCGACGACGAGCTGGACGCCATGCTGCGCGATGGCATCATCGCGCCCGTCGACTGCTCCGACTGGGCCTCGCCGCTCGTACCGGTAAATAAACCTGACGGGTCACTGAGAATCTGTGCCGATTATAAGGCGACCGTAAACCCAGTTTTACTTACTATCCATTACCTAGAATCGAGGATTTAATAGTTAAACTTAGCGGAGCAAATTATTTTTCGAAAATAGATTTAAGTCAAGCCTATAATCAAATAGAACTCGATGATTCAAAGAAATTTACAGTGATAAATACACATAGGGGACTTTATAGGTATAATCGGTTAGTATACGGCCTATCTTCAAGTCCAGGAATTTTTCAGCGGATCATGTGCAATTTGTTGAAGGGGATTCCCAACGTTGAAATATTCCTTGACGATGTAATAATAGGAGGGAAAAATAAAAAAGAACATTTAGAGGCACTAGAACAGGTTTTTAGTAAACTAGCTAGTTCAGGCTTAAAGTTAAAAAGTAGCAAATGTGTGTTCTTAGTAAAAGAAGTACAATATTTGGGATATGTTATTAGTAACGAAGGAATTAAAACAGACCCGGCCAAGGTGGAGGCCATAATTAATATTCCACGACCGACAAACATAACGGAATTAAGGTCGTTTTTAGGAATCATTAACTTCTATGGGAAATTTGTTAGGAACATGAGTAGTAGGCTAGTACCTCTTTATGAACTACTAAAGAAAGGTAAACAATGGCATTGGTCGAAGGAGTGCGAAAAATCCTTTTTGGAAATTAAAACAATTCTGGCGGGCGCGGATGTATTGGCACATTACGATCCAAAAAAACCACTATTATTGACTTGTGACGCAAGCGCGCGTGGGGTAGGGGGGGTCCTCTCGCAGCCGGGCGAGCGCGGCGAGCGACCGATAGCCTACGTGTCGCGCACACTTATAGAAGCGGAAAGAAATTACTCACAAATACATCGGGAGGCGCTAGCAATTATATTTAGTGTAAACAAATTTCACCAGTATTTATACGGCCGTAATTTCACCCTACGTACGGATCATAAGCCGTTAGTGTCAATATTTGGACCAAATACAGGAATACCGACCATGGTGGCGAGTCGAATGCAAAGATGGGCTATTATTTTGTCAACATACACATTTAATATCGAGTACGTGCGCACCGATCAAAACGGAGCGGACGGGTTTTCAAGGTTACCACTAGCTCCGAGTAAACAAACAACTACGACCGTACAGCCGGAACAAACACATTTGCATTTTGTGCAACAGTCATTGTTATTAGACTATAACGAGATAAAACAACAAACATTGCGAGATGCGGAACTGTCAAAAATATTGAGTTACATAAGAGATGGTTGGCCTAATGAATGTGACTTAAGAAACTTAAAACCGTACTTTAATAGGAGAAATGAATTATATGAAGAATTAGGATGTATTATGTGGGGGCACAGGTTAGTGGTACCGGAAGCGTGTAGAAGTAAAGTGCTATTGATGTTGCATGAACCACACATGGGTATTGTGAAATCAAAAGCTTTAGCACGTAGCTATGTATGGTGGCCCGGAGTAGATGAAGCAGTGGAACACATGTGTCGGGCGTGCGAAGTGTGCGCAGCCCAGGCGGACGCGCCGCCTCGGCAGGCGCCGCGCATGTGGCCCTGGCCGAACCGACCGTGGAGCCGCATACATATTGACTACATGGGACCTATAGGCGGTAGAACATACCTAGTTGTGGTGGATGCCACATCTAAATGGTTGGAGGTTTTCAATGTTTCAAGCACTTCTGCTTTTAGTCTTATAGATAGATTAACTGAGTTATTCAGTAGATGGGGGTTGCCCAGGCAAATAGTTAGTGACAATGGCACACAGTTCGCATCAAAAGAATTTCACGAATTCACAAAATTTAACGGCATAGAACACATTTTTACAGCCCCTTACCACCCCGCTTCAAATGGATTAGCAGAAAATGCGGTAAGACTGCTAAAGCGAGTTACTAAAAAGGCTATTTTAGAGAAACATAATATAGATAGGGCACTGTGGACATTTTTAATGCATTACAGGAATGTAGAACATTCGACAACCGGAGAAAGTCCCGCAATGATTTTATTAGGCAGGCGAATACGTACTCGACTGGATACTATAAAACCAGATAGGGAAACTAACGTACATCGAGCACAACAACGACAGGCTGAATATGTTCAGGGGGCGAATAGGTGCATTGGGGGTGAAGGGGATGAGGTATGGTACCGACAATACTTAAAAGGGGAGCGATGGATGCCCGGTCGAGTTGTAGATAGCCGGGTCCGGGTCCTAGCGACTACCGAGTTAAGAGTCAAAGTGGGGAAATAGTTCATAGGCATATCGATCAATTACGTAGGAGAACAGGGAACAGATTATCCTTAGTATCTAGTGGTCCTAGTATGACGGAGCGATCAGACACAGATTCTCAGACGACTGGTAAGGACTGCAGGGATAATGTTGAGCGGGTTCAGTCGGAGGGGTCACCGGATCGTATTGTGTCGCCGCGCGGTGTGACGTCACCGGCTCAGCCGATTAATGAGGCACCTGTAGAGGTTCAGGCTCCAACGGAGAGCCAGGTTGCTTTGCCCCAAGTGCCACAGACTCCACAACGTACCGTTAGACAGTGTAGGTTTAAGGTTCGTAATTATAAGGTTTAGAATAAGCTTTGTTATTGTAGTTAAGTTAGGTATTAAGTTGTTAGTTGATAATTATAGTATTAATTTAGTAGAGAGGAGTGTAATGTAGGTAGATTTATATTAATTAGTTTTGTAAGTATGTCGGTAGATTTAAGTTGTACTTGAATTAGTGTAATTATAGCTCTGCGGTGAACGCTCGTCTTTTATTTAACAACCCCCGAACATTACACAAATAAATAAGAGTACTACTATTAGAGAGTACTACTTCTATAAGAGTTTTATTTCGTGTTTTTTTTTAATTAAATCTAGCTAGATCGATTTATCGCCCCCGAAACCACCTGCATACTCAATTTCATTAAAATTGTTGGAGGCGTTTCCGAGATTCAGATTATATTATTATATAGGTATTTATATACAAGAATTGCTCGTTTAAAGGCATTCGATTTAGTTCAGACTACGCGATTAACAAACGCGCGTTTACATCTTTAGAAGCGCGCGATACTTCTTCAGTTTTTTTAAATAAAATAGAATATTAGTTAGTAGCAGTTGAAATTGAATCGTTTGTCTTGGTATGTAAAGAGAAGGGATTAAACGCATGTGACCAAAAGAGTTATAAATTTAAGTACGGATGAATGGCGAGGAAAAGGGAGGCCAAAGAAAAAATGGATGGATTGTGTGAAGAATGATATGAATGAAAAGGGAGTCAGTGAAAGCATGACAGTTGACAGGACGGAATGGCAGAAGAAAATATGTAGCGCCAACTCCAAGTAACATTTATTAGAGACAGGATAATGACGAGTAGTTGACATGCAAAAATGTCAGACCTAGTTTTTATTCCAGCCACACGAGCAAACCAGTAGCAAAATCTAGTCTCAAATAACCTATCAGGCCTTTCCCCTAAATCACACCTACTCAAAAACTCCCGCTATACATCGAGGAGTTTATTCACAAACAGTGGGCAGTAAATCCCTTGCTTCAGGGGATATCTCATTACCAACTTTTGTTACCCCGGCCAGTTAAGGAGTTGCCTTTACCGCTTGTTATAACTTTACTTATTTACTTTTCTTCTGTTACTTGTAGAACTACATATTTTTGTGGCTTAGTTAGTTTCGATTGGAAGGTTGGGGGTAATTTTGGGTTAGGTTTTGTTATTAAACTGCTGTTTCTCTCTGGCATAATTATGTTGTCAGTAAATGTTAGCAAAAAGCTCCCGGCTAGACTGGAAGCCGACCCCAATATGAAAGGCTAGGCAGATGACAAGTCTCTAACAATTTTTTTTTATAAAATTTTACTCTGCATACACAAGTTCATAGTAATATTTATTATAATATTCACAGCTCACCAACTTGGACGTACGTATGAAACACAAACTCCATAACCCATACAAACTCTCATCACAGAACTAATAGTTCGAAACAATAACAATTGGTTTGAACGCATAGCAGTTAACGAATGGCAACAGGTACAAACCAAAGGTCTATACACACTCAACCGTTTTCATTAAGCACTGGAACTACACGCGAGCCATTGAAAACTGACCGTAGGAAACTAAACTGTTCCTAATAACTAGCCTTAAAATTGGCTTTTAATTTGAACTCTATTTTGTTTGCTTAAAGGTTTGGAATCGAATGTGTGGAACAGGTCTTTTATGATATCGGTATGAAGCTTGAAACGGCGTATTCGAGTAATGTATTGTTGGATATGAGTTCGTCTCATGCTTATATGAACTTTTGTTGCCTTTGCCGTTCTGTGCAGTTTTCGTCTGTTTTCCCTTTGTTACGATTGTACATTGTATAGGTATCTGTTTTTGTATTGTCGATTGGGGAATTGGAACTAATATGGCAGGAATTATAATGAAAACTGTTGCTATGGAAACAACTGATTAAAATATTTTGGGTGAGAAAATTGCACGTTGCCGCGTTGAAAACACGTGTCATAACTTTATTTTATAAAAATAAATACAAAGAGTGTTTAGTACTTAGTAGTTTGCTTGACACATTTTTAAATACATAGGTAATAAATAAACCTATGTTTTCTAGACTAAATACAAAAAAAAAACATTTTAATTTTGTCAATGCGGAAGGAGAGTAGACCTTTGCAATGCAGTTTGAAAATCAGGGCTAAAATAATACAGTTGAATTAATTTTTTTTTTCTTTAGCTATCTACGGTTACAAATTAAAAAGTAACTCTCTCTGTCTGTTACCTCATCACGACAAAACCTCTGAACCGATTATGATGAAATTTCCCAGGAAGGTAGCTTAGGATCTGGATAAGGATATAAGCTATACTTTTAAACCAACTTCAAAAAAGGATGAGTTTCTCAATTCACTGTATTTTTTGTTTGTTTTTTCCGTCCATATCTTCGGCAAATTGTAGATCGATTTCGAATAGGTGTGGTCTCATATAAATTTCATGAAAATATTCCTCCTCCTAGTAGCAGCTCGTGGCTAAGTTAAAGCCGTACAGATCGAATCGTCAAAGGTCAAACTACGCTAACCACGGGCGGTCTGTGGATGGGTGACCATCCCTTTCATACCGAGTTTCCTCCGTGGCTCGGAAAGCACGTAAAGCCGTTGGTCGCGGCTGTCATTTGTAGATCTTTGGCAGTCGTTATGGTATAGTTAGAAGCCAGAAAGTCTGACAACCAGTTTACCAAGGGCTATCGTGTTACCCAGTAACTGGGTAGTGGAGGTCCATGTAAAACACTGGTATTCAGCTGCATCCGGTAAGACTGGAAGCCCACCCCTATATAATTGGGAAAAGGCTAGGCAGATGATGATTCCTCCTCCTTGTGTAGAAAATTAGGGGTTGTCTGTTTTTTTAGTCACAGCGTTTCTTAATTACTTTAAGAAGGCACTAAAGAAAAATATTTTTTATATAAAATGTTTAAAAAATATGTTTTGTAGTTTTTGCAGGCGGATATATATCTCTTTTAAAAGTTTCTAACTAGCGATTTCGTCTGACATGAAGTCGTACGCACAAGCTACTTATTGAATAAACAAAAGACAGTCCACTTTTACCTCTCAAAGTTTTTAATCGTTTTCTTAGCCTTTTAAACTTCAAGTTACTTAGCATAAAAATGTATCTTTACAACACTGTTGTTCTAACTTATAATGTTGTCAAATATGCGGTTTTCTTGCTAAACGTTTGGGACGAGGTTTTATGTTAATCTTTAGAAAATTAAACACTTACTTCTAAAGTTTTATTTAAGAGTTTTTGTGTAGTCGAGTTCAGTCTTTTTTTCGAATTTAGTATGCAGTTTAAAAATACTTAGGGACCTATTTGAGAACTTTACGTGTTTTTAGTTCAGAATAGTTTTTACCAGCTTTTTATTAGCTTCACCTGTATGTTTGTATGTTTGTTTGTAACCGACTTCTTTGGGCGCGATTTTGACCCACTTTAAACGGCCAGATTTCGTTCAAACTTTGTAGATTTATCGAGGACCGATGACAATACACTAATTTGATAAAATTATTAAAAAAAAACAAAAAACAAAAAAAAAAACATAAGTCAAAATTAGTTGCCGAAAAAACAGCTATTATATACTAGGAAGGTACTGCACAAGCGCCCCTGGTAGAATAAATGTACATAATCTATATCTATATATATATATAAAAGAAAGTCGTGTTTGTTACAACACCTATGACTCGAGAACGGCTGAACCGATTTGGATGAAAATTGGTGGAGAGGTTTTTTTTTAGGTTTAGGGTAGGTGTAGGGTAGGTGTAGGGTAGGTGTAGGGTAGGTGTAGGGTAGGTGTAGGGTAGGTGTAGGGTAGGTGTAGGGTAGGTGTAGGGTAGGTGTAGGGTAGGTGTAGGGTAGGTGTAGGGTAGGTGTAGGGTAGGTGTAGGGTAGGTGTAGGGTAGGTGTAGGGTAGGTGTAGGGTAGGTGTAGGGTAGGTGTAGGGTAGGTGTAGGGTAGGTGTAGGGTAGGTGTAGGGTAGGTGTAGGGTAGGTGTAGGGTAGGTGTAGGGTAGGTGTAGGGTAGGTGTAGGGTAGGTGTAGGGTAGGTGTAGGGTAGGTGTAGGGTAGGTGTAGGGTAGGTGTAGGGTAGGTGTAGGGTAGGTGTAGGGTAGGTGTAGGGTAGGTGTAGGGTAGGTGTAGGGTAGGTGTAGGGTAGGTGTAGGGTAGGTGTAGGGTAGGTGTAGGGTAGGTGTAGGGTAGGTGTAGGGTAGGTGTAGGGTAGGTGTAGGGTAGGTGTAGGGTAGGTGTAGGGTAGGTGTAGGGTAGGTGTAGGGTAGGTGTAGGGTAGGTAAATAGGCAGGTAAGTAGGTAGATAGCGACAGGACAACGTCTGTCGGGTCAGCTAGTATTAATTATTGATATAGATATAACCGAACTAAAAAAGAAAAAATAAATAATAGTTTAAAAAAACTAAAAACACGCTTTTTATAGAAAACCAAACTAAAAAATAGAAAATAAATTTTAATAAATTATTTTATTTTAAAAAAAGCGTAGGGTGCATGGTGTCAATAGTTATAAATATTTTATTGACAGATATGAGTAGAGTGATTATCATTTTGATAATATCTTAAAAAGCAGCCCACGCTTTTTTTTAAATAAAATAATTTATTAAAATTTATTTTCTATTTTTTAGTTTGGTTTTCTATAAAAAGCTTGTTTTTAGTTTTTTTAAACTATTATTTTTAGTTTGATATATTCAAAATTCATTCTGTTTCTGAATTCATAATAAGGGTAATGAGGTTTGTTTAGTGACAACATGAATTGAGCTGTTTCACGTTATATATATGCAGTACCAGTATATTGGAATATCTAAAAACGTTAGAACAGAGATCAGACTTGCTCCGACGTCCAGTGCTAAAAGGGATCGCTGGATTATTTTATGCAATCCGTTCTCTCCGTTTTGCCAAAAGCTTTCTGCTAAGTATACAGAGTGAAATACTGGAAACTGTATTTTGGTAGATAATTTACTTCTGCCCGCAACTTGTCCGCGTGAAAAACAAGATTACAATTAAACATATCAAATGACACTCAGCATAGGTGTAGCTTTTTCTGAGTGAAATATTTTTTACAAATTCGATACTTCCAAAGATTACATCCTACAAGCGAACAAACAAATAATTGTACGGTCGAACAAGCTAATTGGTTTACAGGCAAACATATTCCTCTTTCTACTACACTAATATATATATATTTTTTGTAGGTAGCACCAGGGATACCTACGTGCTCGAGATAAGAAAATGGAATAAAATAAAATATTTTGAGTGTAGTAGAAACCTGAATATTTTTACCTGTAAACCAATTAGCTTGTTCGACTGTACCTACCTTTTTATTATATGCTAGCTTTTGGTCACTATGTCTACCGCGTGAATTTAATTACGCATCTCATTTTTTTTAAAGTTAAAGTTAAAAGTTAAATAATAACCTATAGCACTCAAGGTTAATAATATAGCTGCCTATCATCATTTCAGCCGAAAGACGTCCACTGCTGGACATAGGCCTCCCCGAGGGGGGGTTTTGCCATAATCGCCGCGCTTGGCAGGCGGGTTGGCGATCGCAGTATGGTTGTTACAAAGGCACAGGGAACGCTGCAGCCCATTCTCTGGTAAGTCTCTTAGTCGCCTCTTACGTCACCCGCGGGAAGATATGGGATGGTGTTATTCTTTACGTCCGACACCACACGGACTGCTGCTTATTAGCGAAAGAATTTACAGATTTGGACCAGAAGTTCCGGATATTAGCCCGACCGAACACAAACTCAATTTCGATTTATATTATGTGATGAAGTATAAAACATAATAACCCTTCAATTCTACCGTGGTCGGGTAAATACAAAACAACCCTACTTACAAACTAAAACTCATACTTGAAAAAAAGAACCCACATTTTTGAGTTATTCACTTCAATTTAATCCGTTCTAAACTTATTTTCGACTCCTGACGTGAATTTCGAACAAGAATTCCAAAAGTCGGAAAGTTATTCCGAAAATATTATAACAAAAATTCGTCAGATGTTTTGGACGTAGGGAATTCACAGCAATACGAATTCAAGTTTTCTAATTTCGCTTCAAAAGTCCCGGTGAAATGTCTCCAACTTAATTATTAAGGGGTGAAAGAAATTTCTGTTCACTGACAAAGACTGGCAGGAAAGGGTGACCAGTGTTTATAAAAAACAAACATTGGAAAAAAAAGCAAAAAACCCGACTGCGTGAAAAATTGTTAACTTAAAATTTTCAAACTTATTTTATCAAAAAATCTAAAAAGATAGAATGAAGTAGAATAAGTAGAATAAATATATTTTTTTTTACACCTCGTAAATACTTAGAAACCTACGTTATAAAAACTTACCTACTAGTCATTAAAAACTTATTCTAAGTCAGGTTACAGGCTTATGATGATACTACTACATAAACAACAAAATTATTTATTACTAGCCCCAAATATCTGCCAAGACCTACCTTCTACCATAAATTCCACACATTCCAATCCGCTTGAAATCTGAAAATCAGCACGCGTCGCTGCATTGCCATCACTTTTTCTTTCGCTCGAGTAATGCGAAAAATATGTCGAAGTCCAAGCCGGCTGGCATCCATCATAAATCACGGGGGCCCGGTCTGCAGTGCGCCCACTGGTCCTCTCCTAATCCGGCCCTGTGTAAAGCCTCGAGTCATTGTGCTTTGTAGTGACCATGTGCTGTAGATTAGACTTTATGGACGACTGTGAAGGATTTGCAGGTTTAGCATTCTGTGCAGATGTTTTGATTTTTAAGTTTTGTTAGAAATATGTAAAATAACTTTCCAGCAAACGTGATGCTAAGATCACAGTAAAAAGATGGTTATTACAATTGGACTACCTAAAAACGGAATATCTTTTGTCTTCACAAATATATTAATTAAACATACACGCACGTACGCAAGCACGCAATCACATACACACACACACACACACACACACACACACACACACACACACACACACACATACACACTTTATTCAGTACTTACGTTATAATTATTACTTTATTGTTTTTCAGTTTTGTTGTCTTTTTATTTCTCTTTTTTTATGTTATTAATCAATTAAATTAGTAGCACACCATGTCTTTAGGTTATAAATTATAAATTGTCAACTGAATGCTATCTTCTGAGATACAGGCCTCGCCTAGTTCAGAAGATAGAGTTAAAACCCTACGTTAACCTCCCTTTACCACCACAAATGATGTTGAATAAATTTAATATGTTGTAATCCTTGTTGCTAGCTGGTGAGAAATAAACTATTTTTATTTATTTAATTTATTTATTATTTATTTATGTATGTACGGTCAGTCTCGTTATTCTGCATTACCGGTCATTCATTAGTATTCTATAATATGCATGTTATTAAAAAAGCTTCTATATTATCTAATTACGCTTATTCAAAGTATTATGGAATTCTTGGATATAAGTTTTGATTTTGTTTATGAGAGTTGAAATTTTGAAGCTTAGCTAGCTGCAAAGCTAAGCTTTTTAAGCATCATAAACAATGATTTCTCTAATCCCATCAAAACTTCAAAAGCTTTTTATTTTATGCGACTAATGTGCAAAATATGTCGAAATCCAAGCCTCGGGGCCGCACATTAATAAATCACTAGCGGTCACAATGGACAATGCGCACGGTGACATACACTTAATCCGGCCCTGTGTTCGTTTTTTGTTACAACGAAAATTTCGCCTGAAAATATGCAATACATCTTAATTTAGATATTTTTTCATTATATCTAGGTCTACTTTTGAGCTTGACATTACATGACCGAAATTAATTACGAAGCTTCAACTTTCTGACTAACTCTAAAATGCCTGTAAATCGTTTACGCTTGTTCATCAGCTGTGATTGCTTCTAACATGCCTGAACAAAATAAATAGAGCATTCAAAAGAATCTGTTCTATCAAAACAAAAACACAAACTCAAACTCATATTATTTATTTCAAATAAACTATTTACAGGTACTTTTGAATTGTCAGAGAAGTCAGTCAGTCAGAAAGTTGAAGCTAGTTGTTCATTCCATCAGTAAGCTTTCTATGGAGAAAAACGAGCAAGAAACTCCATGAACACTCTTTTAAAATCAATACAAAACACAGCTAAATAAAAAGGACAGTTGAATATTTGCAAGGATTTCAAGTTATTGGATATTCTTACCCTCTTATAACTTTCAGCAAATGAGATTCCACGGATGAAAGGTTGGCTTTCCTTTATCTTAAGCCTAATGGCGCCACCTTAGAGGACATTAGGCTTATTCACACCGGCTTAATGATTTTAAAGGTAGTAAAATAGACCGAAAAATATTTGCCTTAATGTTTTCTTAAAACCTTAGGGAATCGGAATTATAGACTTCTCGTTAACGAGCCTGTAATAAATAGTACCTACGTCATGTAGACTGAAGGGGTACACTTTTAGATCCGCATGAATTCGTCAACCTTCGCCGAAATTGAGGGCATGGTTAGCGTAATGGTTGTGCGATTGGGCTGCTGCTCTGCGTGTCTCGAGTTCGATCCCCATACGGAACAAACATTTGTACGGTCTACAGGTAAGTGTTCCGTGTTTTGGTTGTTTGTAAACGAGTCCACAAGATACGAAAAAACATACCATTTTATTCATCCCCATAGTTTTTCCGCGCAATTCAAAATGAATTGCGCGCACAATCTCCACACAATTCAGGAGCATTCAAAAATTCCACCAACATCTTATGTTAACACCATCATAAAATAAACTCTCGTTTACAGTCCAAAAAATAACATTCTACAAAACACATATCTTGTACAACATTTATTCGGAGAACCACCTTTAGACGTGGCCAAAATGATGAGACCTCCCGCGCCCTTCTTTATCTTCCAATTTTCTATTCACAAGGGGGTTTTTTTCAAGGTATAGAGAGGTCTTCTATCTCTGGTGGTGTTTCCTCAAAAGCAGTACCATAACTAACCACCAAACGCCCTCGCGTACTTAGAATAAATTTTCAATACTCTGGTACATGGATCGTTAGTTCCATTCAAAGGTTTTAGGCAACGCACAGCTTATCTCAAGATGTGCGGGCCACAGAGTAGTCGACGATATTAGAGAGTTCAGCGAAAGTTTTTGTTCCTAATGTCTTTTTAATACTTTATTTAGGCCTAGTCTCGCGAGATTTGCGCATGATTGATTGAAGGGGTGTGGTGCCGAATGTGAATTGTGGGGTTTCGCTGTTTTAAAGAAGTTATTGTAGGGAAATAATATTCATATACCGTCATAATCCGCCCATGCTTTTGAAGAGATGGGGTGGTAACTGATAGGTAATGCTTTCTATTGTAGGTACTGTCTTCTCATCTTTTTAGAAACTGATTAATGACTGAATCTAAAAAAGAATTACTAACTAGCGGCTACCTCTTAGTATAACCATAATGTTTGTTGAAAGAACTATTTTAAATGTAAATAGTATAGGTAGTAGTTTACTTCGCTTTGTATTTATCTTAAAATAAGAGAAGATAGTTTGGTAAAAGTGTGGGCGGGTGTGGTGGTGGTGGGTTAGTTATTTGTTTTGGGTCTGGTTGATTGTGTATGTGAGTTTATGTAAACGCACCCACGACACAGGAGAAATTCCTAGTGTAGGGCAACATTTTTTGATGAAGAAAAAATTCAAGAAAAGAAAGGAAAGAATTACAAGCGCACGCACAAATGGCGTACTTACACGGTTATGTTAAACTATCTATACATTTTGATAACTATTGCCTCTAACCCACACCCTACTCTGTATGTTGACAAGCGAGACATACACTGAAGCGCTTCGCAGAATGATAGCCATATTTCGAAGCAGGTGCGCAGAGCAACTCAGTTCCTATGATGGGGTAATGAGGTGTACTCAAGAGCGCTAATGCATGACTACGGAAGTGGTGGCTTCTGAAGACGACACGCAAGATTGTGTAGGTACTGATGAGCTTAAGGAATTTTACTCAGGCTTAGGTATATGTATTCCTATGTTAATTTTAAAACCCGACTATGACAAAAGCGTCCTTCAAAAAGCTAGAAACAAGATTTGAAATTGGTACTTTTAAGTGTAGCAAGACGGAAATGTCCGTGATTTCGTCTGCTTGAATATTGGTTATCGGCGACACTTTGATTATTGCGCGTGACCTTCCATTTTCGAAAATAAAAGTAGCCTATGTTACCTTTAATAATATCAACTATCTAGCCAGTGTGTCCCGTATAAATTAAACGCGCCGTTTCTAGATAGCTAATGTTATCAGGAGAAACAAAGGCTATTTTTATTTTAGAAAAAGAATTAGGGTTCCAAGCAAAAATTAAAACCTCACAGATAACCAAAATACATGCGGACGAAGTCGCGGGCATCAGCTAGATAAAGACATAACAAGAAAATGGTCTGCGAATAGTTTTACTTTATACAGACTTTGTGAAACTTGGAACTGTAACAGAGAATTTCCTAATGGACAAAGTCAATAGGTAATTCTTTGCCCGGGGGACCCAGGACTTCACGACCAATAGTCAAATCAAGTCTGTGTCAAGTCTCATCTTTCGTGGCACGCACTGTACTTTGAACTGAATCCCGTGATTGTGTCCACTATACGTGGACAACTGATGTGCCTTAGCATAAGTATCCCCAGTTCGAGATACACTGAAGACATCCCATTATTTGCATGCCCATATACATTTTAGTACCTTCTTCAATCAATTTGCAAAGTTATCTCCCAGTCTTCTACCACACTTCAAAGCAAAACGTTTCACAAAACTGTAAGTACACTAGTAGACTTAAACTTCCTCAAGCGAACATCGAACCCGATACACGTCGTCCACAAACTACACTATCAATTGAAAGCTATCCGCCCGTGATTTCTCCCTAGTACCTCCATTGTGTACGCTCTGAAATTACTATCTTAATAACTTACAATTGAAATATTAACCTTAAACTGTAACTGATAAAGTTGGTTCTCTGTTGAAGGTTGTATTAAGATAGGTCTTTATGAGATTGTGTATAGAACGTTGCAATGTTCAATATTGCTTGGTTCGTTAGCGCATTGTTTTGATGTTAATTGTATTGAACGAACGAATGAATGAGTGAACTATATCGTTGAAAATATCTTGTTCAAATTGGAACGATATATTATATAACGAACCATATCGAAGGTATTGAATCATTGAGGGCGTTTTTATTAGTTGAGTGATTTTGATGCGATTTTGACTACATATTACATTGAGATATACCTACTTACCAACCTCATTATGGAAGTACTAGATTCCGTGGAAGTCAAATCAATAGGTAGGTGTACTCGTAAGTAATAAAAATAAATGCGAAAGTAACTCTCTTTGTCTGTCTGTAACATTTCATGACAATGAAACTCTCTCTGCCTGAAACTGACTCTGATGAACCATCATCATCATCATCATCATTTCAGCCGAAAGACGTCCACTGTTGGACATAGGCCTCCCCTAAGTCTCGCCACATTGACCGGTCCCGTGCGACTCGCATCCAGCGGATCCCCGCAACCTTTACCAGGTCATCGGTTCACCTAGTGGGAGGCCTTCCAACGCAACGTCTTCCGGTTCGCGGTCGCCACTCCAGAACTTTTTGGCCCCATCGGCCATCCGTTCTGCGAGCAATGTATCCTGCCTACTGCCACTTAAGTTTGGCAATTCTTCGGGCTACGTCGGTAACCTTGGTTCTCTTTCGGATGTCCTCATTTCTGGTTTTATCACGCAAGGAAACTCCGAGCATAGCCCTCTCCATTGCCCGTTCGGTGACTTTAAGCCTTCTGATGAGGCCCATTGTGAGCGACCACGTTTCGGTCCCGTATGAAATCACTAGCAACACACACTGGTCATAGACTTTCGTCTTGAGACACTGCGGTAAGTTTGACGAGAAGATACCACGCAACTTCCCTAACGCTGCCCTGCCGAGTCGGATTCGATGATTGACCTTTTTCTCGAAATTAGACCTACCTAACTGGACCGTTTGTCCCAGGTAGACATAATCGTCTATAACTTCGAGTGTAGAGTCTTCGATCTTGATAGGAGTGGGTGTTACATGGGCATTCATACCTTGGTTTTGTCCATGTTCATTTTAAGACCCACTCTTTCGGAAGCTCTACTGAGGTCATTGAACATTGTACTGGGGTCCTCCATGGTCTCAGCAATGACCACTATATCGTTGGCAAACAGAAGGTGAGCGATGTACTCGCCATTGACACTGATGCCTAACCTTCTCTAGTCCAGAAACTTGAAGACATCCTCCAATGCAGCGGTAAACAGTTTCGGAGATATGACGTCTCCCTGTCTCATACCTCGCTGCAGGAGGATAGGTTCCGAGGTCTGGTCCTGAAGTCGGACTGACATGGTGGCGTTTTTGTATAAACACTTCGACACCTCGATATACCGATAGTCGATTTGGCTGATTTGGCACCGAATGATGAACCGAATTTGATAAAATATGGTATGAAGATAGTTTGAACCCTAGAGAAGGACATAGGCTACATTTTGATCCACGATTTCGTCTACATTCGCGATAACTGTCAAAAGCTAGTATACTATACATTGTTGAAATCTAAGGAGCAGTTTTTGAGATTACCTTCTACATCCAAACTTACAAACTCAATGCACTCAGTGCACTTTGACGAAGCCACAAACAAAAGCTAGTTCTTTATAAACATAACGTAAATCTATAATTCCTCCAAGTCAATGACCTTATCAATCCATCCAATACTAAACTTACAATCCAATTAAACCATATCCATAAACCCGATACAGTAAACTATGCCAATAAACCATGATTTGGTACTTCAATACACCGCCGTTCTTTCTAAGTCATAGATAACTCAAAAAAAACTCAAAACTCAAAAATCATTTATTTCAATTAAACCATTTACAGGTACTTTTGAATTGTCAGAGTCAGTCAGTCAGAAAGTTGAAGCTAGTTGCTCGTTCCAAACAGTAGGTTTCTATGGAGAAGAACGAGCAAGAAACTCCATGAACACTCTTTTAAAATCAGATAAATTTTACAAATTTAGGTTACATCATTCATGTTGAATCTAAGGGTACAATGTGAGAACAATGTAACACGTCTTGCATGTTAAAAGAGGTCTAGAGACAAATATAGTTATAATAACAATTCAAACCAAAATTTAAAATAACCGAGGCAGCTAAGAGATGACCAGTCCCAACCGACGGCGTCCGTTCACGAACATGACGCACGGATCGGCACCATTTAGCTCAACCATTTTGAAGGGAACCGAATGATCCAACACATGCGCCACCGGCAGCGAGACATTCAAGTGAGCATGACTCTCCCAACCGCCAGGGCATATTCAAGTCAATGAGAGGTCGAGAGTCCTCGTAAATGGTAGCTTTAAAGAACATAGTGCTCACATGTATGTGCTACGAAAAATTATTGAGTTTATACAATGCAAAGATAATTTAGATCTACATCTTCAGCAGCTCCAAAAATTGTTACAAATGCTAATCAATTAATCTATGAACCCTTATGGTTGTGGAGCTAGACCGGCATCCAGCCAAGCATTTTTATCAGTGATGTAATCACTCAATTTATAATATGCTCGGTTGCATAGTGTGCGTTTAATACAAGACTTAAATTTTGTCTCATTTAGTTGAACAATGTGGGGAGGTATTTTATTGTAACACTTTAAACAGTACCCCATGAATGACGAATCTACTTTAGCCAGTCTGAAACCTGGTTGAACTAGTTGCTCCCTATTTCTAGTATTATAATTATGTCTGTCACCTCTTTTATCAAAAAGATGCAGATTTTTTCTAGCGTACATGATGTTTTCATAGATGTATTGACAAGGCACCGTCATTATGTTAATTTCCTTAAACAGTTCCCTTAGAGAATCGCGCATACGCAGATTGTAAATGGCTCTGATGGCTCTTTTCTACAGAATAAAAATAGAATCGATGTCTGCTGCTCGTCCCCACAATAAAATACCGTAAGACATTATACTATGAAAGTAACTAAAATAGACCAGTCTCGCGGTATCCACATCAGTAAATTGCCGGATCTTTCTGACAGCATATGCTGCCGAACTTAGCCGTCCTGCGAGAGATGTTAAATGAGGACCCCATTGTAAGCCTTGAGTCGAGCGTCATTTCCAGAAAAACGGTTTTATCGACGAATTCCAGTTTCTCTTTATTCAATACTATGTCACACTCACTATTTTTAACATTTGGCAAAACAAATCTGATGCACTTAGTTTTTTTTCCATTTAATACTAAATTGTTAGCCGTGAACCACTTTTGTACCTCAAGTAAGGCGTTATTTACGTTGTCAAGATTTTGAGCCCGTCTATTTATTTTAAAAATTAATGACGTGTCATCGGCAAATAACACCATTTGTGGTTGGTTTTTGAATAACCGGGGAAGATCATTAATATAAACTAAAAAGAGGAAAGGACCTAAAATTGAGCCTTGTGGAACTCCCATTTGTACTTTTAAACCATGTGAATTCACCCCGTTTATTTGAACTTGCTGCTGTCTATCATTTAAATAAGATTTCACTAAACTAAGCGCAAGTTTACCTAGTCCGTAATGCCCAAGTTTCCGAATTAATGTGTCGTGATTTACGCAATCAAATGCCTTGGAGAGGTCACAAAAGATTCCTATGGCATCTTGTGCCTCTTCCCACGCAGTAAATATGTGTTTTAATAAAGTGACACCGGCGTCAGTCGTACAACGCCCTTTGGTGAAACCATACTGTTGATCGTGTAATATGCCATTTGTGTTAAAATGAGCAAGCATCTGATTAAGCATAATCTTTTCAAAAACCTTGCTGAAAGCCGGCAACACGGACACGGGTCTATAATTGTTAGTATCTTTACTATCCCCGGATTTGAAAAGAGGTATGACCTTACTAAATTTCATTAAATCTGGGAAAACACCTTGGTCTACGCACATATTAAATATTAAAGCCAAATAAGGTGCTATTGTTTCTATTATAGATGTACAAACTTTAATAGACATACCCCACAGATCTTCAGTAAATTTTATTTTGATTTGCCGAAAAGCTTTTAAAACGGTCATGGGGTCAATATGTTTAAATTGAAATTCTACCGGGCAGCCTGGTACGTTCGCTTTTAATAACGCAATTGAGTCGTCAGGTGAGGAATTCAAAGCTTCCGTGGTTTTTATTGGTATGCTAGTAAAGAAATTTACAAATTCACGAGCTACTTCTACGTTAGAGCTTACGGGACCATGTGATGTCTCCAATGTATATTCCGCGTTACGAACTTTTTTCTTGCTAGTTTCGTTATTTATAACTTTCCAAACTGTCTTTATTTTATCGTCTGCCGATTTGATCTTGTTACTAATGTATAGCGCTTTCGCTACCTTGCAAGTATTTCTAAAAGTTTTAGAATAAGTAGCAACATACTTGTTGAAAGTTTCCGTGTTAATATAAGGCTTAAGGCCATACAGCTCAAACAGTCTTTCTCTACTTTTTCTAATACCCTTAGTTGCCCAGTCACTAAATATAAACTTAGGGCTAATATATTTCGCCTTTTTTTCAAAATTTTTATTGAATTCAGTTTCGACCACAGAAAATAAATCATTATACAATTTATTTGCATCGTTGTTATAGTGGTCCAGAGTACTTAACTTATTATTTAGAGTTTTATTAAATTTATTTAATTTACCAGTTGTTATTGGTCTAAATTGTATTTGCACTTTTGTCGTAGGCATTTTGAACATAAATGTTACCGTTTGACCGCTATGATCCGATGGTAAATAATTAACAATAGCTTTATCTACATAGTCGCAATCGCAAAAAATGTTATCGATGCAGGTAGCAGTAGTTGGAGTTACCCTAGTAGGCTCCATGAAAACATTCGACAAATTAAATGATTTAAAAAGGCTTAATAATCGACTACTATTCAAATTATTTTCTAAAACATTAATATTAAAATCACCACAAATAATTGAGGGTTTGCTACACGTTGCAAGTTTCGCTAATACATCTTCCATTACAGACTCAAACAAAGAATAGTTTTGGTAGCTTGGGGGTCTGTACACGCACACTATAATATGCTCATCCAGCTCGACACAGGTAAGTTCGATGCAATGTTCAACCGATAGGCCAACTATGTCATTTCTTTCTTTATATTTTAAACAATCTTTTAATAAGATCAATGAGCCTCCACGCGACATAGCTTTGCGATTAAAACAACTGCCCACACTATAGTTTTCATAGTTAATTAGCATTTGGTAGGTAATCCTTTAACCAATGTTCAGTAAAACAAACAATGTCAAACATGGTTTTTTCTAAAAACATTTCAATTTCTAATAATTTGGATGAAATACCTTGAATATTTTGATGAAATAATTTCAAGGTATTCTGCTGTTTCTGCAACTTAACTTTATGAGAGCAAGAAGGTACCTTGTTGTTTGTAGGTTTAACTATATGGTTATTGATACCTTCTGTTGTCTTACAAACTAGTTTAAATTATTATCCGGAGTTTGACCACGGACCTCAATGATATCAGGTAGTGAGTTCCTACCACTTGTGCAACTCGCATCAATAGATGGCTGGTCCATAATGACACATGGATCCTCCTTCGTACAGTTTGTATAATTATGTATAGCATAAGTGCTACAATCATTCTGGGTCACCACCTTATTATTAGTATTATTACTAATTGATGTGGAGCTAATAACACAAGACTTCGACATACTACTTATGTCTGAGTTAATACTATAAGCTAATAGCCGCGCTATTTGATGTCTAAACCTAAAGGGCAGATACACAGTATCCCTAGTCGATTTTAATTTTCCAACAAAACTGTTGGTGTCAAAAAACATAAGCTTGTCACTATAGTGACTTACTAGAAGATGCACGTGTTTATTTAACATATGTATATAATTATTTTGTCTGTATGTTAAGTGTTTAAAATATGGGAAAGCACACAAAATTATTTTATTACAATTAATGTTTAGAATGTCTGTAACACAGTTAGTAATATCTTCCTTTGTGACCTTTAAACTATTACCTATAAATACAGAAATATTGGTTGATGGATTATATTGAAACTTTGTTATTGATGCCATTATATGTTTGTAGGATAACCCTGGTGTACAATGGTTCTGAATGTTATATCTTAGGTTATTATTAATTAATTTCCCTATACCTCTGCCTATGCTATCAGAAAACATTACTGAAAGACTTGCTTGACTGCTACCAGAGGAACAAGTACTAGATACTGCCTGTGGCACTTCTTGTACAATATCATGGTTATGGTTGGGGATAGAACCTTGGGCACTCACAGCTTGGGACTCCGTTGCCTCAGGCTGGACGGCCACAAGGTCAGACTCCCTCTGACAAGTACACTGCATGTTGCTGAGAGTCAGCGAGTCCACTCTGTCTGCGTTGTAATTACACAAATCCACTAACTCATTTGCAGCTAGTATATGTTCCTTTATTTGGTTTTCAGATATTATATATTTACCATAAAGGGACTTTAGTGAGTCATCCAGAACCTGTATTTCTGATTGCAAACGCTGAGTGTCTATTTCATAAATGTTCTTACTATCTTCCAATTTTATCTGATAGTTTTTTAATTTATTTATAAGAGCAACATGTTCTTTCCTAAGTTGTATATTTTTGGAATAGCTTTTTTGTTAACTTTTGAATTTATGACATTTCTTAATAATTTTATTCAGTCTAGCATATTTTTTTAATTTATTTTGACTAAGTTTATAACTAGACTTATCTTTTAGTAAAGAATCTTCTGTAAGGTCTATGGTTATTAACGAACATGGGTTACAGTTTGTATTTAATAATTCATTATATAAATGGTTGGTTTCTTTGACCTGAGTATGTTCCTTTTCCTTTTGTAATTTAGAAATTTGTACATTTGCCTGGATTAATTCATCCTCTAAGTCCCTAACTTTGTTCAAAGCCTCCTCATACAAATTACTACAGTTGTTGAAACCATCTGTGACCATCCTTAGTTTATCCCGTTCATCAACAACCTCCAAGTATTGCTGATGTAAGTCTACTAGCTTCCGCTTCAAGCTAGAGTTCCTGTCAACTATCTTCTTGACTTCCTCCTCACTTTCATCTCTCTCTTGCAACAGCTGTTGACATTGAATATTAGATACTTTTAATTCTTGGAGGGCCGTTCTTAATTTAAGCTCCATATCCTGAGCAGTAGCCTTACGGGTCATCACAGGCATGGTTTCAGATATGGTTACTGAAAGTAGAATTAAAGAAACGGTGTGAGAAACAATAGGATAGACAAAAACTTAGATAAATATGGGAAATAAAAAGAGAAATTGGAGAAGTTAGCATAGTTATATGGAAATATGAAGCAGGTAGGCTAACGAATTTACTTTAAAGGCATTTATTAAATTAATCAACAATAAAATCTACTTCTATTGCCTTGAATATTTTTTTCTATTTTATGTGGGTAGGATACCTAGACGAAATTTACGTTTAAGTACTTATTTATTAATATTATAATTATGTAAAATACAAAATCACGGTCATGAACCTTATTGTGGTTGTCTACGAGCATAAAACATGCAAATTGACTTCACTTTATTGAGTTTTATTTACAGTTTACAAAGTTAATGAAGACAAAGTGATTATGCAAGAAAAAGGCAATAGGTCTAGTTAAGTTAAATTTTAACTAGTACGTGTCTTTTATGAGACAATTGTGTGCTAATGATAAATTAAAAGTAAACAATACTCCCCGTAATAATCCGTAGTGAGAAAACAGCTGTTTCTGGTAGGTTACCGGTATTGGTGTCAACTCTATACAGAGTTTTCCTTTATATATTTACGTGAAAACAATAATCCTGGGATTTTGTGCCGTTATATTCCTAATAAACTAATAATTACACATTAATTTCACTTATATCCTAATTAAAACTAATTCTAAAATACGGAGCGAAATTTGACAAGTTAGTCGGGCAGTGTTGCCACTTTTTTTTACATATATTATGTGGGCGCATAACTAGCACTGCAGTGTAATAATGCAGCGCATTAGCTATCGCTTTATAGCACTGTTTATGAGTTTCTGTACAACGTAGGTACTACTTACATTGGTAGGTACCTATGTGGTGGACTATACTGTATATGGGAAGGAAGGTTACTTAAATATGGACTAGGCAGGATGTAATGAGGTTAATTCAGGTTATGGAAGCGAAAATCATGTGAACTTGGCAATATGTATAACCCATGCTAGAATAATATTGTACTGTGAAGACCGGGTGAGGTAACTACTAGCAATAAAAGAGAACTTGACTTTAAAGGTGCTCTGTATTGGAATAATCTAATAATAAGTGTGCCTGTGACAGAGTTAGGCTAAACAATCCATCTGACATATGAAAACAACTCTAACTTCTAAGTAGTAATCTACTTCTATCCTTCTGGTAGCATGCAGAGTGTTTATACGATGCCATAAAGTTAAAGCGGGAAGAGGTGAGGAACAATGTTTCGTAGGGAGGCGGGGCGTGTCGCTACTGTATAGTAGTACTACTATTTATACTGTGACAGTACTATCAAATTGATCTGATGATGGTCCTGTAAGCTAGCACTGGGCGCTGGGCAAGCTATTTTAGGCTTATCTCCAAGGTCTGATGATGGAGCTGGTAGGCAGACACTGAATCTCCCAACGTATCTGAGTTGAGTTTGAGTTTGTTAGAATTGTCACAAGGAAATCTCGGTGTAGCCAACAATAAAAATAGCTAAAGCATTAATGGTAGAACTAAAAAATAAACATAAATAAATTAATATTAAAATATACATGCTTTCGTAGGTACTACACTAAAAAAAAAGAAATTAAAAGCTTGAGCCGCTTTAACTCAAAGCCAACAAAATCGTAGAATTCTTTTGTTTTTTAGCACGGTACCTACGAAAACATGTAGGTATTTTTGTTATTTTTAAATCATTAACTTTATGGTCGCTGAAATTGTTCAGGACCTACCTACCTATTCACATTTTCATTAATTCGTTCCTTAGGTCACATTGTTTCTTATCTAGCAATGATGATTGAACTGCAACCCTTATCGACTATTCTGTGAAGGAGCTAAGTAATGGGATTGTATGCAAATATTGTGCTTAGTGTGTAGGGAACTAGAATACTGTTTGCTGTAGACTGGTTAGCGATTGTGTTTAGTTGCTATAGAGTCAATAAACATATGGAGAAGTCCGGTGTGTCCGTTAAAATCCCGTTAGGTGGTTGCCACGATCTGACGATTTTGAATCCGTTGATGCAGCTGGCCTCTTGAGGGTCTTGCAACAATTTAGATAATAAATTGTGTTTCATCAGTCGACGTTAAATTATTGTGTAAGAAGAAACTCCTCGATACAGTGAAAAAAATCCATGTCAACCTTTAGACGCCCACTGCTGGGCATAGATCTCCCCAAAGGGGGTTCAGCCGTAATCGCCATGCTTTGGCCGATACATGTTGGTGATCGTAGTAGGTGTTATGGTACCCAGAAGGACGCTGCTGCCCATCCTCTGGTCAATATCCCTCCGTCACCTTCTATGACACCCACGGTTAGAAATGGGGTGGTGCTATTCGCGACCGGCACCACATGGTGGAAAATAATAGCTCGAGAGAAATGTAGTAGGTTGCCATCGAAGGTGAAAACCCTACAGTATTTGCATCTCGCAGTTAAAAAAAAAAAAAAAAAAAAATGATAGACGTAAAAGCTTGTAATTCCTGATGTGTGTTGTTCAAGGTCGAGAAATGTTCCAGTAGATATAGCGTCTATTCCAGACACCTCTGTCTGTTCAACGCTCTATGGCGCCTCAAACCTTAGTGACAATCCTACATCAGGCAATCACGCCCGTTTGATAGTAGGTTGAACAGAGTTCCAATTACAGCGCCGAAAGCTCGAATGGAAGTCACAAGGTTTTTTCTGCCTAGCTGAAGATTGCTGAATTCTGCCTTCTAAAACGAAGATAGTAATAGAACATGCAGTTAATTAAATGACTAACTAAAACTTGATTCAAATTAATAATAACTCTATACCCTGTTCACAATAAGATTAGACATAAACACAAACCTTTTTTACAGTCCCTTCAACCGATTTTGACTTCTATTCCGTAGCCTTAAGGATGACATTAGAGGCAAAAAAGTGGTTACAATAACAACTGTTTACTGCAGTTGCCAGTTGCTTTCCTTGCAGTCGGGGTAAAAAGGTTTTTGTAAATGTCTAATCTTATTGTGAACAGGGTATAGGTTCTATCCGTGACGTCGTTCGCGCAGAACTATAGATAGGTACTATGAAACATAAACAATGCAATAATGTAGCTTTCTATTAGTGGTAGACCAAATAAACTATTGTACATCTTTATAATATTAGTCTAGTATCTTAATAATAAATAAATAAATCTATACATATAATAAAACAGTAACAAAACTGTGTCTGTACATTGAATATATTAAAAAAAAAATAATTGAGGGGGGTTTAGGAACAGTAATAGAGCACGAATCCAAAAAAAAAATCTGTCTGTTTGTCTGTTTGTTTGTACACGCTAATCTTCGGAACTACTGGGCGGATTTGAATGATTTTTTTGTTGTTGTATAGGTATTAAGTCTGGGCAACATATAGGCTATAATTTATCTTGGAAACTTGAACACCTCCAAGAGCCCAGCTACACCATGACACATATAGGAATGACGTCTTAGCAAAAGTTGTTCAGTCTGATGGGCATTTCCTGTTGACTTATAAAAATCGAAGATCAGAAACATCTGATGTGAAAATCAAAGCTAATACCTAAAATAAAAGCTATCACTAATTTCACTGTATCTTATAAAATAACATAAGCTGGGAGTAACTCCACGCGGTGAAGGCGGTAACAGTTTTGGACTGATTTTTGATGACGATGGTATATCATTGAAAATTTGACTCTACTGTCCAAAATTCCCATTTTTTTTTATTTTATCGAATAAATATATGCCTTCGGGCTTATGTTATTTGGGTGTTTAATTTCCTTTTCCATTTATCTTCGTGACACGGTAGCCTACCCGGTAACGCAGGGGAGCAGTCACTTAGATTTTAATTGATAAGGTATCTTCTTTACAATAAAACTATAACCATGCCTAGAAAGAGGTCAAATCTTTCCCAATGTTCCAAAGGAGATCTACCGACGAGCGTCAGGAGAGACTTGATGCTGTTCGAGAACATCAGGCTGCAACTCGCTCCATGGAAACCTCTTCTGATCGCGAAGCACGCCTGCGTTCTCAGCGTATTTACGCATCTACATCCAGGTCTCTAGAGACCAGTGAAGAGTATGATGCGCGACTGACCGCTGATCGTGAACGTAATACATTGTCTCGCGAGTCGGAGACGTTCAGGGATAGAGAATTGCGCTTGAGTTCTCAGCGTATCTACGCATCTGCTGCGGAACGTGATGCGCGACTGTCCGCTGATCGTGAGCGACATGCATTGTCTCGCGAATCGGAAACGTTTACCGATACAGAATCACGCTTGATTTCTTAGCGTATTCGCACATCTACTAACAGGTCTTTTGAACCGAATGATGAACGTGATGCACGACTAACTGTTGATCGAGATTATCATACACTAGCGACCCGACCCAGCTTCGCATTGGCCTATAGCCTTCCTCGGTATGGACTATCCAACACAAAAAGATTTTTTTAATTCGAACCAGTAGATCCTGAGATTAGCGCGTTCAACCAAACAAACAAACAAACTTCAGCTTTATAATATTATAGTATAGATTGTCCCGAACACGCACACAACAAAATATTCATAATCAGTTAGAAAGTGAGAGAAAAAGAGTTGCTGGAGTACGGCATGAAGAGACAGAAGAAGAACGCAACGAACGTTTGAATTCTGATCGACTTCGACATTCTCTGAACAGAATGTCGATATCATCTGAAGAATCAGATGTGTCTCAAGATATAGCCGTAGGTCATGGCGACCTTCCTTGGGTTGGTAAGGAACGGAGTTCATTTACGTATACTCCTATGATTGACTACGCCACATATTCCGCCATCGGAGGTATGATTCAAAATTGTACTTTTTGAACATCTCGAATCATCTCGCGCATCCCGTTGTTTTCCCGTCCCCGGGCTCTTAGAATTCGACATCAGACGTTTCAGATCTTCGATTTTGCCGACCCCGTTGTCGCTGGCATAAGCAACAGGATCCGCGTACGAAGTCGCGGGCAGAAGCTAGTAAATAAATATTAGTATAGATAATATTATCACTACTGGCTGATTTCTGGTCAAGGTGCCCAATCAAATAAAAATCAAAGTAAAAAAAAAAAATAAAAAAAAAAATAAAATCGTTTATTGCTCAAATTAGAATTTTACATTTTGTGAATAACTTGACCTCCAAACTAAGTAAAACTTGTACTATGGAGGACAAGGCGCTCTCTTATACAATGAATAAAGATTCTAACAACAAATAACTGACGAATAATACGATTATAAACATGCAAGGGTGTGCAGAGTATCTTGTGTGTGAAATTCGGTGAGTAAGTGTAGAGGTGTGTAGGAGTGTGCGTGTGAGTGTGGGTGATGTGCGGTGTGTGTGAGAAATCATGCGACAGTTGATGAGTTTAAGTGGGAGTCAGTAGAAGCATTTCACAATCTTCACAATTTAGGGTCATTAGCCACTCACTTGTGGCTAGTTTCATTTTATGTCTGGTAAGTTTGAATATATGTATTTTTTTATTAATTTGATTATACAAATGGTTTCCTATAACGTCGTAGGATCTTTGGGCCAGTTTGGTGTTATGCTTTTTGTGACGGAAGATGTTTGTAACTTTACGTCGTGATGGGATGTATTCTATGTGTTTATATATGTGTTTACGTTGTATGATGTGTAAGATAAATAGTTTTCTAACCGTAAGGAGCCCACATTCAGAATAGAGTTTATCCGTAGGATATCGCCTCGGCTTTGATGTCATGACCTTTATTACTCCTCTCTGTGCTCTTTCAAGCTTCAAAATTAGAGTTTTCGCACAGCTACCCCAAGCACAGATACAGTACGTTATTAGGGACTGGCACAAAGAGAAGTACACTAATTTGAGGGTTTTAATATTAGCACACGTTCTTAACTTCTTAAAGATAAACATGAGTTTTCGGATACGGGTAGTCATGGAGGAGACGTGCGCTTTCCAGCAAAGGACGTTATCAATAAGGACCCCAAGATATTTAACACTATTGCTTCTGGTTAAAGTTGTACAAGTACAATTCTGTGCTTCATTTAGGCAATTATGAGCTTTGAGAATGAATAGGTCGGGATTTGGCAAACTACTACTCTTTAGAGCAAATGGTAAAAATAGAGTTTTAGTTGGGTTTAGTGTCAGTTTATGCTCATATAGCCATGCCATGACCAATTTCAGTGCATTCTCAGTGTTCATTTGAGTTTCAATCCAATTTTTTCCGCTCACCACCAATGCTGTGTCGTCGGCATAGGTGATGATGTGGCAGTTTGGAATCTGCAACCCACAGAGCTCATTGATATAAATTAAAAATAACGTAGGACCCAAAATTGAGCCCTGTGGTATGCCATAGGTGACCTGTGTAGATTCACTCACAACCGAACCTATTTTGACACACTGGGTACGGTCAGAAAGATAGATAGATCTTCATAGATAGAAAGATAGATCTTCAAAAATTTTTAGAGGTAGTCCACGAATTCCAATTTTCTCTAGCTTCAACATTAGGATGGGAACAGAGACAGTGTCAAAGGCCTTAGTCAGGTCCAGGAAGACACCAAGACATTTTCGTTTGTTGTCGAGGTGATCTACGATTGTGGTAGTAAGGTCAAGTACCGCATCCTCAGTCGACATGCCCCGCCTAAAACCATATTGATTGTTTGATAGAATGTTGAATTTATCTAAATAAGATACTAGGCGTTTATTAAGGATTTTCTCTAATACTTTAGACAGGCAAGGCAAAACAGAGATGGGCCGGTAGTTATTCACACTATCTCTGTCCCCACACTTGTGAATTGGGTGGATGATTGCTTTTTTGAAGACCCTTGGGAATTGTCCCATAGAAAGTGACAGGTTGCAAAGATGGGTAATTAGTGGAGCCAACTTCATTTTACATGATTTAATTATCCTTGATTGTATCTTGTCCCATCCGGATGAACTGTCCTCCTTTAGGTTCGCTATTTCAGTGATAACTTCATCTTCATCGACATCAAATGTGGCCATGGAGTTGGGATAGTTGCAAGACGTCGGTTGTATTGGTGCCGTGTTTCTTTGCCTGTCTACAAATTTGTCTGCAAGATTTTTTCCGATGCTAGAAAAGTAATTATTTACGGTATTTACTGAAACGTTGGGGTTATCGGAAATTCGTAGAAGATCTGTTGGCGAAGAACAGGTACGCGTTAAGTTGGTTATGCTTTTGATTGCTTTCCAGGTAGCCTTAATATCATCTTTTGATTTAAGTAGTTCCGATTCTTCATAATTATTTTTAAGTTTTTTTAGCAGAGAATTACAAAAATTTCGATACCGGGTATAGGTGACTTTAAGTATTATATTGTTTGGGTTTATATAGACATCCATATGCATTTTATCACGATTTAAAATGCATCGGAGTAAACCGGGTGTTATCCACGGTTTATAGGTGATATGTTTACGCGAAGTTTTAACTAAATACGTGTGCTTAGATATAACGCCAGAGATAGTATCAACTAAGGCTTCTGCAGTTTTATGAGCACTTTGATAATTAAAAAGAGGTGAAAAATCTGCATCGTAAAAGTACAGTAGCAATAACAATGCAATGTAGTTTATGTATGTAACTGGCCTATCTCGTTTCACAGTGTTGTAAAAAATTTCACAGTTACTCAAAACTACTCAGATTAGGTTACCTTTTTCTTGTATACCTGAAACTGTATTCCTTTCTTTCACTCAGGTAATAAAGACATAATACAGTCTTTCAGTATCCCACTCCGAAGAATAAAAACCCTTTCTAACAACAATTTTATTCAATTTCATATCGAAACAATTTAGTTTCAGCATATTTTGAGCGAGGTAACTCGAACCATAGTACGCAACTAGTTTACCGTCCATTTGAATATTATTCTAGTGTTTGTGGGTAGGAAATAATTTAGGCTAAGCTGCGGTTGTTGGGTTGTTTATGAACGTTAATACTACTAACAAAATGTCAAGGACTTGGTAACTGCGACCTTATCTGTTATAATCAGTTTTTCTTTGTGGTTGAATTTGTGGGGTTGTATTTCGAGGTTTCTTATGTCGGCTGTGTTATTTCCTTGGTGAGTTGATTCTTGATAACATGGAGGGAAAGCGTAATAGAACTTTTTTTTAAAGATATTCTAGTTTTTGATCAGGTGAGTTGCGGTCAAACGCAAGCCTATAATAATATAAAAAAAAAAATGATACCGCAGTTACTTTAGAGATAATATGTAAACTTTTATCAGCAGCTAACATAAAAGAATCATGGCGAGATTCATACATTCATTTGTATGAAAAAAAAAAGTAATTTAGAGGGCTTAAAATATTTTCAAATGTGATAAATGCTTTACCAGGAGTAGATTGATATACTTACCATATTTTTAAACCCCCGCATAATTAAAATATTACGAAATGAAAATCTCACTTTTTCGTTTCATCTCGATGCCCATTTTTTGTGTTTATAAAAAAAAGAAAGTTACAAGCGACGTTAACGGATCTATCAAATTGGGAGACAAGTGACGTATGACAAGTGTGTGGAAAAAAATAATAATTGTTTGTGATATTATTTCCCATAAAACGTTGCAATTTCAGTGTAAGAACTGCAAAACGGCGGCTGTCAGTGTCACTGTTACTGTCAGTCGCCGTTTCGTTCTGAAATAATGAGTTTTTCGTTAAACTATAAAAATAATTATGCGGGGTTTTAAAAATATTGTAAATGCCTTAAGATACTCTTTAGGTACCCAAGAATATAAGAATTAGAATTTCAACTTCTCTAAACATCATTATTTTTTGTACAAATCCTGCCATGATGACAGTTTTGTATGGCTTGATGTGCTGGCGTCGGTGCTAATCACAGTAGTTAGTTAGAGTTTAAGAATCTGTGCAAATATTACCAAGAGGTAAAGTTGGTATGTTTTTATTTTTTGTTTGCAACAATAATCTCTGGAAATCAGTTGGGCACAGTTCTCCCTCATGGGGGATCTTCAGCCGTAACCGCCATGCTTAGCCGATGCATGTTGGCGATCGCAGTAGGTGTTATGGTACTCAGAATGACGCTGCTGCCCATCCTCTAGTCAAAATCCCTCTGTCGCCTTCTACGATACCCACAGGTAGAAATGGGGTGGTGCTATTCGCGGCCGGCATCACACAGCTCTCTGGCAATACTGACCTGATTTCAAAATTATTTTCACTGATAAAACGCTATTTTATTTCTGAGTTGACGAAGTCACTAGCAAAAGCTTTCGAAGATAAGTTTTCGTACCTATATCCCAAAGCGAATCAACACCACTTTCCTAGCTCGTGAAGTACAAACACCACAATAGATCACTGCACCGCGAATAGATCGCATCGTGCGATAAAACTGCAATTTGGGTGCGCACCTTTATCGTGGCATCCATTGTACAAGTGCATGCTGAAGGAAATACTGCCGTTTTATGTGTATCTGTAAGTTGTTTATTTGTTGTGTTGGTAGCACTAGTACCTATTGTTAGGAAGATAAATAAAGCTAGATAAATCCTGTATATTATGTCATTGATTACTGATATACAGGACGATTTTTAATACATGGTTCAACTTTTAGGGCTTAAAAGTTCTCGTGAATATGAACGACTTTTACTATAGAATTTACTGAAATATGAATATAACAATTAGCAAACGTGGCCATCTACTTTGACCAAAGTTACTTCCCATAAGACGACGCACTGACCCTTACTTTAAAAAAAGGATAACTGTAACCATAGATTCTAAAAGTGTTAACATCATTCACACGATTCAGAGCTCAGTGATGTCTGACATTCCTACATTTTTGTTCTTCACCGAATCACAAAACTGCTGACCGGGGGTTCCCCATCTCCATTAAATTGTCGTAAAATAAGTATTTTATTCGCTCGCCCATTCCCACCTGATTTCCATTGAAAAGTTTTCGGTTGCGGGTAGTTCCTGAAATCTTTTTGACCACTAAACGCGTGTATTGTTTGTTAATAGCTAGTTTTGGGGATCCGATTGGTTATTGTTTGAATGGGAATGAAAAGGTGAAGAATTTGTGTGCCTGTATGTGGTTCATAAGTTGTCCTGACTCAAACCTTTAATGCATGAGATATGTCACAATTAAGCACTTGGTACGACTATTAAATATTCTACTTAAGTATACTTCAATATTCGACTTCACTATTTTATACAATAATCAAATATTTGCCTACCCTTCAAGACTCTATTCTATATTTTACTATAGTTGAAAAATTGAAAAATAATGATCACAATCCGATTATTAATTTTGGAGAAACGTGTGCACAAACATACAAACATACACATAAAATTTTGTATATTGGTTTCGTATACGGCAGTTCCAATAATATTACATACATACGCGTCGTTAATTGTTCACCTCCTTTTTTTCAAGTCGGTTAAAAAGCATCAAAAATGTAAATCATCGGAAATCGAAAATTCGTTATTCATTCATTCCATTCGGTCCTCTGTTAAAAATAAAAACAAAAGAGCATTCTGCAACAGACCGCGACTCATTAAAACTTTTACACGATGTAACTCCAAAAACGAGCATGACGGACTCAATCGAACAGAATGCAGATTGTACAGTTTTCACATTAAAACAGTTTTGAATAATCCATTGGTGCGTCTCGACGCCCCGACGGTTATTGGACAGTATAGAGGCAGAAGGTAAAATTTGTATTGGTAGGGCATGTGAAGAGAGATGGGATGAAACGCATGTGACCAAAAGAGTTATGAATATTAATGTGGATGGATGGTAACGGAGAGGAACGCCAAAGAAAAGATGGATGGATTGTGTGAAGAATGATATGAATGAAAAGGGAGTCAATGAAAGCATGACATTGGACAGGACGGAATGGAAGAAGAAAACATGTTGCGCCGAACACAAGTAACATGGGATAAGGACAGGAAGATGGTGATGAGAGACAGAAGGTAAAATCTTTTATTTTACTTTTATCCGCGACTTCGTCCACGTCAAGGTCAAGAAGGAATACCATCAAATATTATATCCTATGAAACTCAGGTTAGCCAACGTACTATGGAGAGCAGCATACTTGGTGTCAAATTAACTGACCGCGTTCAAAATACCATACTGTGCTCCAAAACCCAGATCGTTGACGTCGCTCAAAAGGCTGCCCAGCTTAAATAGGACGGGGCTGGACATGTCTGCCGCATGCCGAACGACCTATGGGCCCGTAAATCCCAAAATTAGTGCCCTGAAATGGCGAGACGTGGCCGCGGTAGACCACGAAATACATAGCGAGATGACTTGGATAGCTTCCTTAAAATTGGCAAGACGTAGCTAAAAGTGGAGACCGATGGAAGGAATGGAGGGAGGCCTTTGCCCTGCAGTGGGACAGTACAAATATAATAATAATAATATAATAATAAAACTCTATAATAGTGTTATTTTCTTCAGGGAAAGATTTTTTGTAATTGGACAGCACTCACAGAGATTACCTCGTCCAAACAAACAGACAATTTAATCTCTTTATAATATTTACTAGCTTTTGCCCGCGGCAACTTTGTTCGCGGGATTTTTCTTAGGAATCCCGTTTTGTTTAGCTCCATGTAAAACACTGGTATTCAGCTGTATCCGGTTAGACTGGAAGCCGACCCCAACATAGTTGGGAAAAGGCTAAGCAGATGATGAACCAGTGAGTTGAATCTTTCTTAGTGAAATGAATGAGCGGTCTCGGTGATAGTGAAGTGATCATGAGGTGAGCTTTCAATCCCTGGCATTGGTGGGATGACAGTTAATAATAATAATAATAATGTTTATTTGGACTAGATCCTTTAGCCTAATACAGAGATACTATAAGAACTAAAGTTCACCTCATACTCACTTAATCCAAATTCATTGAGTGGGATTTCTACGGAATAGCACTGCTGATACCTTGAGTACTTCTCAAGACACGTTCTAAAAAAGCTCTTCTTGCTGTGGTAAGCACATGGTTCTCTGTTTTTATATTTCTATGATCCTAACCTTCTATCTACCTACATTTACCCATTCGGTGGTTATTGCGTCTGGGTTGGCCCCACGATGGGCAATAACTCAACAGTAGAAACGCAATTAGCGGGCTAGGTGATATCACTTCCACCATATATCACCTTCTGAATAAAACCTGTACTAGTTCGTAATTAATGAATAATTTATTTTGTGTGGACGTGTGGTTTTGTTGCTTGTGGGTAGACTGAAAAACTGTACCTATTTGTATGGTCTTGTGACTATCTAAAGATTTTTTTTTAACCTTTACTTAATTAGGCGCAACAAAACCGCCGCGTCGCCGTCGCCAGACGCGCGTGGTCTGCAAATACCCCAAAATAACAAAAAGAAATTAACATATTTAAAGTAATTAATTTAATTGCTAATACCTACTTAAATTTAAAAAAAAAGAAGGAAATGTAAGCGATATTCTGACAACAATAAAACATATGATTTTCGTAGCACAAACGTGTCCAATAACACAAATTTTCTTCGTTTGGTCTACCAAGGTTAAAAAGCTAGAAATCTAGCAGAAAGTTCCGCTTGCTAGCGTAAAAACTAAAAAGATAATTTCAATTGAAAATCAGACAGGGTCGCGGAGACCCCGCCCTTATTAGTAAGGGACAGACAAGAGCCAACTAGCGCCATTAATCATTTTATTTCTTTTACTCCCACTTCGATATCCGTGCATCAGATTAAATAAAAAATCTAAAACTTAACGACTAAATTACCTGTTTTTTTGCATTTCATAATTTATGAGAATCGTTGCTTACCGCCAAAAGATACCACTTTTAGCGGTTAAAAACGATTCTCTAATCTCTAGTTAGCTCTTGTCTGCCCCTTAAAGGTTAAATACAAGGTATCCGATTCTTTTTTCTCAATAATTGAGATTTATAAAGCTAGTGATAATCACCGTTTGTTCCATAAAAAAGGGAGTCGATAAAAAATTCCAATGTTAAAATGTTACGCATAAAAAGTAGGTATTATTTACTACAGAAGCCTTGAACATCAAGTTTCGAACAGCAAAAGTAAGTGGGACTACATTATTCGAGAAGGTAACATGACACCTCCATTAGAGGCAACTTGTTATAGATGGCGCTTAAAACGCCACTGACGAGATAATGGCGCCGACTTTACTGGAGTGTTCGCGGGAAAAATTGGTCAGGACAATGGGATCATGGGAAAATGTATTTTTTTGTGACCGAAATGGAATACAGTAATACTGAGAACAAAAATAATAATAAGGAAAAAGGTTATAAATTGAAGAAAGAAGGTTGTAAATTGGGTGTGCATTCCAAAACTTAATCTAGATATATTTATTATTTTATACTAAGATGTAGATTTTGTTAATAATAGTTTATTTTCGTTCACAGGTATTGTGATTGTAATTGCCACTAGATATATATGTTGTGGTAAGACAGAACATTATGCTAAGTATTTTTAATACCCAAGTAACACAATCGCGTCTAAAAACGGACTATTAGGTATCTAATAGAATTTAATTTTATTGTCTACCATAAGAGTAAAATATCTCCCAAGTAATATTCAAGAACGCTTATAGACACAGTTTAGTAAAAGTGGGCACAACCTTATCCCTTCTCATGAGAATGAGTTAAGAAAACATGAATAGATAGAGATAAGAGTTGTACATTATCAAATTGTCTGTAGAGATTTTTCTAGTGTCTCACTAAACTGTTTATAGACCACAAATTTTACTAGTAGATAGTTTATAGATAAAGTAGAGACCTTTAAAGAAGTCTTTACTCGTCAAGTTTTTAAACCAAAATTAACTCAAGACTAACAACTTTAAGTTACATTTGATTTGTAATAGACAACGACACATAATAGCGCAGAACTTACAAGAGTTATTAAAACTTATTATTGTATTGCATCATGGCGTAACAAATTTCTTATTTCACATATTAGGTACTAGTGTTTTAGCTAGTTAATGATGGGTAAACAAGCAATTCTATATGCGATTGAAATTCTATCGTCGAGTATTATGTAAAACTCTCTTAAAATAAGAGCGCCCGCTGTAAATGTATGATTTAATATTTTTTTTCCAAATATGAATTTTATTTAATAAAAAAACCCCCAACGCAAAACATAAAAGCGATTATGTAAAAAGTAAAAAATAATACTTTTGTTGAGCCATAAGAAAGAAAGAAAGAAAAATTGTTTATTTGAAACCTCGTACAGGTAAACCGAAACATAAACAAATGATACCACATAAAAAAAAGACTTATATAACCTGTACGAGACCAAAAAGGCTCCTGTCTCAGCACAATGCTACGACATGAAATGTCGCAGCGCTGGTATTCTGACAGGGCCTTGCAGAGATGCCACGGGCGGCCACAGTCACGACTAAAAGGTAAATAAATAAAAAACAAAATTATAATAATAAATATCTAACAAAAATAAGCAGGATAACCTTCTGTAAAGAATATGTAAACCCGACTAATCTATCAATTATATGTATAAAGTTATTAAATACAATAAATAAATAAAAGTACGCAATAAATAAATAAAAGTGATAATGATAATTTTGCATTGTTTAATTTTGCAACTATCTGCCAACGCCAGCGTTACCACAATGTTTGTCTTGTCTATGCCGCTAGCGTTGTGACAGTGACAACTGACAAACAAAGGGACGCCGACGCCGCCTCAAATTGACAACATTGATGAAAAGTGTTAGTGTATTGTAAAGTAGTAGTTTAAGTTCATGGATAATCATAAAATGATGTACCCTAATCTTTTATGTGTGGTGTGAATCAAGACAGGGAATCTGGTC
Organism: Charanyca ferruginea; assembly: GCA_947361185.1. Lineage (NCBI taxonomy): Eukaryota > Metazoa > Arthropoda > Insecta > Lepidoptera > Noctuidae > Charanyca > Charanyca ferruginea. Next base: position 17,822,763 of record OX376056.1, on the reverse strand, counting down.
AGTGGGTCGTCTTAGTTTTCAAAGCGAAAAAGAGTTTTATCATAAGTTAATGCAGAGTTGCGGACAACTTCCTTTTTACTTGATCTGAGGCGGACAACACGGAATAACAAAAAACAAATACGACGCCAATCGGAACGCACGCGCAACTTCGCGACCGGATCTAAGTTTTTCGAAATCTAACCGACTCCGCGTGTGATCATCATCTCATCTCATCTGTATTTGTGAACCCTAGCCCCATCGTCAGCTCATGGACATTCGAAAGGTGGAAGTTCAACGAGTGTCAGTTTGCAGTCTGAGGTACGTACTTTGCACATATCTTTACTGTTGGCTGCCTAGATCAAAGTGAACATCTTATTTTATCGTGTAACCTCGTCAGACCTCTCATCCAGGTCTTCCCTGTGTAGCAGAAAGCCATCACAGTATTTCGGCGTGGTGCGAATGCTACATCAAATTGGTATAATGTGCGCTATAATGTCGCGGCGGGGTACCGCTTAAGTAAGTCAGTCCCTCAATTTCATTCACTGTCTATTAATTTACCAGCATTTCCGACCAATTTGCTTCGATATTATCAAATTTTTGTTGCTAATCTAGTTGTTAATCTTGTTGCAAATCTAGTTACCATCAGTTCGCTATTTTAGATATTTAGTTATTGCTTTAAACTTAGCGGTACCCCGCCGCGACATTATAGCGCCATTTCAACGAACAAACATTTGATGGCTCAACAAAAGTATTATTTTTTACTTTTTACATAATCGCTTTTATGTTTTGCGTTGGGGGTTTTTTTAAATTTTTAATTTAATTTTTATTTTAAATTTTTTAAATGTAATTTAGTTTGGTTTTGTGTGGTCGTGTGGTCACCTATAATAATATGTTTGAAAGCAAAGTAAACATCCGGTATGCGTCTAAGATCCCTACCGCAGCAAACAAAAGAGCTGATAACTTTAAAACTGCTGAACCGATTTTGATGAAACATGTCTAAGAACCATCGCTAGAGAATCTACTTTCAAATAAAAAAAACCGCATTCAAATCGGTTCACCCGTTAAAGAGCTACAGTGCCACAGACAGACACACAGACACACAGACACACAGACACGTCAAACTTATAACACCCCTCTTTTTCGTCGGGGGTTAAAAAGGATTTTTTTTTAATTGCATTTTAATGTTTAAAATACTCATTTTATTTAAAATATAGTAATTTAAATCATATTAACTGTTTAATTAGACATAATTTAATGATAAAAACATAAAAATAAGCATTAAAATATGTAACGAAAATTATTTGAAGCAAAAATAGGCAATAAAAATGGCGTCAAGATAAAATTTACTAGAAAAACGAATTCAATAGAACAAACATTCTAGAGAATTTTCTATAGTATGGCTCTAGCACTATGACAAGAATTATTTCTCTTGATACATACTAAACTATCTAGTGAAAGAATAAACAGATTTATGAGTGGTTTAAGATTACCTAGTAACTATCATCTCTGTATTCTTTTTTATCTTCTCGCAGTATTTCTAGACGTTCATCAGTGAACAGGTAATTTGATGTGTTGTGAACGGAAGACCACTTTATGCAGTAACAGAGCAATTTAATTAAATAATTCAAGAGGATAAGTATACGATATTTTTGTTTTATTTATAGACAATGTGAAAAATAGTAGGTATAATAGTAGGTAGGTATGTATAGATAGATATACGCAGGCGTCGGTGCCAAAGACGCAGTGTTAACATATCAAAATTGGACGAATTCGTAGGAAATAGTGTCATATTGATACCTAAATAGTTATCAAAGCTGCTGCATGACCTCAGGTACCTAATAGTCAAAATGTTATAAAACGAATCTTGCATTCATGCAAGAATTGCATGAGCTCAGGTACCTATACAGGATGAAATTGAATTCATTAGCAAATTTTTAAGCAGTGACTCAGACCACGACCCTGAACAACTTTCATTATGAGGTTAACTCAAACAGCGCGAAAAAAAAAACAGCTGTTCCATACATTTTCGCCGAGTACCTATTGCACTTCTGTATGGAACAGCTGATATTCTTTCGCGCTGTTTGAGTTGGCCCCATATTGAAAGTTGTTCAGGTTCGTGGTCTGAGTCACGCCTTAAAAATTTGCTAATGAATTCAATTTCATCCTGTATAATCAAAATGTTATAAAACGAATCTAAGTAGGTACCTAGGTACCTATATTGAACCGCACCTTGTGTAGAATTTTGTATATTTAGTAGATGTATGGTTACGAATAGGTACCTAATTGAAAACTACTAAACTTTGGTATTTTTATAAATACGAAATTTTAATCATTAGTGAATACCATTAGGTAAATAGCTGTTAGTATTTATTGTATCATATTTCGTAAAAACTACCTTCAGAAAGTATCTAGCATGTACTGTACTTAAGGTGCGCTACCGATTTGTCGACGAAAGTCAACAGACCTTTTAATTTTTTTCACTGTCTCCATTGCATAAAGTCATCCAATTCAAATATTTAATACAAATGCACTTAATTAAGCCATTTTTAGGAAAAAAACCACTAAAAACACGTGTTCACTATCATTTTTTTAGACAAATTAAAAAATATCTATTAAAATATTTTATGTAGACTTAAATCTCTTTAAAAACAAATATAAGAGTACCAATAGCTAAAATAAAATGTTTTATCTTAAAATATATCATCTTATCTATAAAATTACTTCTAGTTAGGTACCTTTAGGCTATTTGTAGAGCATTTTATCTTAAAACATTCAATATACCTATAAACGTACTAAAATAAGTGTGCTATAGAACAAATGCCCTAAAAATAATCGAGCTTGAGAAAAAAAACTCTGTAAGAATACATTTTCTTTATTGAAACCATCTTTAGAAAGCCGCTATCTAAAGATTAACCATGAATAGACTGTCAATAGACAGATTTGTTTTAAAGCTCCAAGACTGTGTTACTTGGGTAGACACAGTTAACTTTTAAAAACGGCTAGTAAGTAAAATAATCATCATCATCATGTCAACCTTTAGACGCCCACTGCTAGGTATAGGCCTCCCCCCAATGGTAGGTTCAGCCTTAATCGCCATGCTTGACCGATGCATGTTGGCGATTGCAGTAAGGTTATAGTACGAGTAGGTACTCTATAACCGAAACAAAGGACGCTGCTGTCCATCCTCTGATCAATATCCGTCTGTCGCCTTCCACAACACCCACGGGTAAATTATAAAACACAAGACACAACACATAACACACACAACACAACACACACACAACATAATTAGTTAACACATAGAAAAATTATAAAAACTGTAATCCTATAGATTTTGTTCGACAACACGCACTGCTGTGTTAGTTACATAAACGAAAAACCAACAAAATCAATATTTTAGACAAATCCATCCAATTTCATCTTCCAAATACCATTCTTTAACCCACATTCCGTCTGCTCGCCGATCGGCCATTTATTCCCTTTTCACAAAATACCAAATCCTGAAATTCTGCGCAAATGGTAAACAGGCTGACCGAGCCACATTTACATAACTCTCAATTACATTTGGATTTAAAATGGCCGCCACGTGCGTGAACTAGAAATAAAAAAAAATATTGGCGCGATGCGTGCACAGAACGACCGCACAGGATATAAAGTTTTATGATTTTTGTGCATTCCTGTAACGCAGTTAACTGTATTGTGAATGAACAGTGGCTGATGATACTTTTTGTACGGCGTTACCAAAGTTTTTGTTATTATGTTTAGTACTTATAACACCGGTCAACAAAAAAGTTATTATTTTTTTGCGCATGGGTTTTACTTAATATATTCTGATTATATAAAAAAATGTGATTACAAATCGAAAATATTTGCTTTCAGTATACTAAAAACATGATGGGAGACTTTATTTGGGGGTTAATAAGAGAAACTTCTACTGAACATGACAGGAAAAGTAAAACTATTAATTTTTAAACATTTTAACTCTATTTTAAAACTTCTAATGTAAGAAAAAATCATAAATGGATATTCGGTATCTTTTAATAAATCATCTCTATGTCAATTTTTTATGTATTTTCATTGATTTTAATGTTCCCATTTCTTACTCATAAAAGCAAATTCAGAACAATTTTTTGCTCTTATTCTTATTTCTAGATATAAAAGCAATCAAAATAAATTATGTATGACCCATGCGCAAAAATGCTACCGGTGTAATAATACTAGCTTTCGCCCGCGACTTCGTCCGCGTGAATGTCGGTTTTCGCTGATGTAGACGCGGATCAAAAAGTAGCCTGTATGTACAAATACAAACCTATCTAATAGATGCATGTATTTTGTTATTATTTATTATAGCATTGTGTGCACATTGCTCGCAGAACGGATGGCCGATGGGGCCGTGGCGACCGCGAACCGGAAGACGTTGCGTTGGAAGGCCTCCCATTAGGTGGACCGATGACCTGGTAAAGGTTGCGGGGATCCGCTGGATAGGAGTCGCACGGGACCGGTCAATGTGGCGACACTTAGGGGAGGCCTATAATAAAAAAAAAATGAAAAAAAAAAAAAAAATGATGATGATGCATTATTTAGTGTGTTTATCTGTTATGTTAGTGTAATTGGCTCATCGAAGCTAGAAATTAAAATAATCTATACTTAATATTATAAAGCTGAAGAGTTTGTTTGTTTGTTTGGTTTAACGCGCTAATCTGTTGGTTCGAATTGAAAAAATATTTTTGTGTTGGATAGTCCATTTATCGAGGAAGGCTATAGGCTCATGCAAAGCCGGGTCGGGTCGATAGTAATAGATAATCAGTATAAGTCGGAAATCGGCAATCCGCCTTGAGTAAGCGTGGTGTTCAATGCTCTTTAATTCTTTTCTGTATTAGGAAAAGCCTTTGCCCTGCAGTGGGACAATAATAAGCTGGTATTATTATATTTATTATTTAATTTATTAAATAATAGATGATAATATGTGGTTGAATGGTTTATTTTATTACACACTCTGTGGAGTACATAGTGAACAAATCTTTTACACCAAGTACTTATTACTCCAAAATTAAACTGTCATCGAATTTACACTCAATTTCACTATAGGCATTGACCAGTATTTACCAATGTACAGCTCGAATAGGCAGTAAATCAGGTTGCTAATACAATGGTTCGAAACGCCCAAATTTGTATGTAGCGTAGCCCCGCGTGGTACAGTCGCCACCTGAGGGCTGGTTAACTTAATTAGCATATTGATTGTTTACAGACGTGTTGTCGGTCGCACAGTCCTGGGAGAATAGGTGTGTATCAGAATGGCTGGTTGCCTGTGGCTTTGGTCTATGAGAGTTGATTAGAAAATTGCTACATAATTGCTTATATTTGCTACATTTAATAAATAATTGCTACATACTATTTATATTTAGAAATAACATATTTTTTTTGTACAGCCATCCTGACGTTTGGTTGGCTGGTCGCCTCCTAGTTTAAAGCCAAGCATGCAGAGTTTCCCGAAATGTATTGCGTCAATAATTGCTACATATTTGCTTCATTTATCTAATTTAGTTGTATCTTCAAACATATGTTAAATAAAGGATGTAGCAATTATTTTAATTATGTCAAGGAAAAGTGCCTGATAAAACAATAAAGGCAAATAGTTGCAGTGTGTCTTCAGTACTGTACTGTTTTATCAGGCACTTTTCCTTGGGATAATTAAAATAATTGCTACATCCTTTATTTAACAAATGTTTGAAGATACAACTAAATTACAACTAAATAACATCTCTTAATAGATTTGTATGAGAAGGAGGTACTAAAAAGCGGAAAATAAAAAGCTTTTTACAAAAAAGACAACCGCCTTCAAAAAGTGAAAAATAACTGCACAGAACACACATTGACTTTAGTTTCGGAAGTCGGTGGCAATACAAAACAACAAACAGAACAAAGCCACTGAATTTCGAAACTAAAGTCAATGTGTGTTCTGTGCTAAAGTTATTATTCACTTTTTGAAGGCGGTTGTCTTTTTTGTAAAAAGCTTTTTTAACAGTGTGATTGTCAACCCTAGACATAACTGTGAACATGACAGACACAGCTTTGGCGTTCAGATATTCTGTGGATTATTTTCTACTATATGGACATTTGGACAGTTGTATGCTCCTGTATTCGAGCGGTGTTGGTAAAATTATTATTTAACATCACGCTTATTTTCCAAGGGCTAAAGGGCTTTAGTTACGTGGCTAAGAAAAACTAACAACCGTTCGGATCCGTCGATCATGGTGTAGCTATGCTTGCCGCAGTCTGTCCGCGGATGGGTGACCATCCATTTAACCCAGTAACACCTTCGTGTTGGAACGAGCAACTAGCTTCAACTTCCTGACTCTTTGACAATTCAAAAGTGCCTGTAAATGGTTTAATTGAAATAAATTCTTTGACTTTGACATATTACGTCTTTAGCATACGTTATTTTTCTCACTCACACTTTAACATCTAGTTTTTACACAGTCATGCATCATCAAAACTACCTGTAAATGGTTAAAATGGAATGAATGCTTTGACTTTGGCTCAATAATTCCCACCAATGGTTGCCTCCCATTATCTTCTCTCAACATGCCCTCCAAAACTGTCAAGGACACAAAGCTAGGACATAATTTTTTTTTACAGAAAATAACTACATGATAACACGAACCACAGAAACCCATTACAGTTCCATTCCTTCTTATATCCTTCTGGGTACACATGACATTAAAATTCCAAGTAGCAGAAGATAAATCTTGCCGCCATTACCCGCCAGAGGGCGCTTATGGGACAGGTGTTGTTATTTTTAGCCGGAAATTGGAGGGCCACTTTAATTTTGGATACATTACTTTGATGCATGCATCCTATGGTGTGTGGACGGTGGTATTGTGTACGGAACCACGCATGGATTTGTTGGTGGCCATTTTTTTTTTCGTTCTGTCGTAGTGAACTGAAATGTCAATGTCAAATCAGTTAGGACAATAAACCTAGAATATTATAAAGAGGAAAGATTTGTTTGTTTGTTACGATTTAACTAAAAAACTCCTGGTCCGATTTTAATAATTCTTTTACCAATAAAAATCTGCATTACCCCTGAATAACATAGCCTATATTTATCAATCGAAAAAATTTGGGATCTTTTAGAAAATTCACGCGGACGAAGTCGCGGGCAAAGTAATAATGTTCATTATAAAATAAAACTAGTTTGCCCGCGCCTTCTTCCACGTGATAGTTAAGTAGTTATATCATAAAACAAAATTTGAAATTCGACAATAGTAGGTATCACTGAAATATTTTTAAGATTTTTTTTCCAGTAGGTACCTACTTCCAGATATAACCGGTTGCAACTTAAAAAAAAACTAACAAACTTCTTCACTTTATCAATTTAATATAGGTATTTAGTACAGATATCAATGACTCGTCATTTTGCTTGCTGGCTGGTCGTTCTGCGTAAATACGGTCAAATAAGTAATTGAATGAAAAAATAACCTAGCCATGCTGTTTATAAAAAAATGGAATCATTTGAATACCAATATTGCGGAAGTACTTACATTTTTCTAGTTTTGTCCCATAACGTAATTTCATTTGTGCATTACACATATTATAATTTTGTACATTTTAAAACATAAAAACCCCAACTCTCATTGCTACATATCACATAACACCACAGAAATCTTAATAATAAGGCAATAGAAATGCTATAGTACTAAATTTTATACCGGGACGAGTGTCGCCGGGTCACAGCTACCACCACATAAACAAACAATAGATACACAATATCGCCTACAAATGCACTTTGCATTGCTGCAACAAAACCAAACCTTTTTGCGATGACATTACGCAACATTTTCTAAAAACGCATAATCTCAGGAGGCGTGACTCCTGCAGCCAATAAAAAACATGTGCGAATAGCAGAAAATGATATCGCGCGCTCACTCTCACGTAGGAATAGTGTAGTGCAAGTGCAAACTATTACGAGCTCATGTCGATAAATTATCGAAAATGATAATTTTCCGTTGAGCGTTAATCGCCAAGGGATCTAGCAACAAGAAGCTTATAGATAAAAGTGGAGGCAACACTCTAAATACCTAAGTGAAGCCAACTGTGGGCAGATGCTCTCTTTCTGAATGCATACATAAGATAAAGAAAACACATATCACTGTCTCGTTCTTATGTATGCATTCAGAAAGAGAGCATCAGCCCACAGTTGGTTTCAAGCTTTTGTTCTAAGTGTTGGCTCCATTTATACCTATATCTTCATGTCTAGCAACAATAGATAACTAATTTTATTGAAAGGGATTCATTCCTCGAAGCCCTTTTAGACGATTTATTTATGAGAAAATGGAATAAGTACAATAAAACAATAAGTGTAAGTAGGTACATTTAGTTTATTATATAACTAGTTATACAAATCTCAAAGGCTCTCCAATACTTCACCATATAGAAAAAAAAGCAATGACCAAATAGGATGAACTATGTACGAACTTAGAATAAAAGTGGGGAGGTAGCTAGTGTAGTGGTGGACTACAAATACTTAATAAACTAAACTAATTTTAAAATAACATAATTGAAATTGTTTAGGTTTTATATAAATAACAATACATAAATATGTAAGTATATTATTTATTTATTTATTTATACTTCATGCACAAAGGCACAAAGGCGGACTTAATGCCTTAGGCATTCTCTACCAGTCAACCAAGGGTGATGAAGAGATAATATGGCGGGTGCATAACAAAAAGTAATAATTAAAAAGTTAAAAAGATGTAAACTCATATACATAATTATATATCTGGATACCATATACCTATATAAATATATACATACATACATACCTACATATATGTGGCTAAACTTGAACCTTCTTACATTAAACCTACAAAAAACGACTTATATTCCTTTTGCAATACGACGTAACGCTAAACCATCTCCTTCTTTTAATATAACTGCTCATACGTGCTTAAACCCGCCCACTCACTGCAACTGTCCTCCGCTTGCAAGATCCGAATGTGTCAAATACCTCGGAGTTCAGATAGACGACGGACTGAGATGGGACCAACAAATTAACGCCGTCACCAACAGAACATTGGGTCTTATACATATATTTAAGTCTCTCAGAGTATCCGCCAACCTAAAAGTTCTTAAGATGGTGTACCACGCACTATGTCAATCAGTGATTGGCTATTGCATAGTCGCATGGGGTGGTGCCACTAAAACTAGCTTTTTGAGAGTGGAGAGGGCACAGAGAGCTATACTGAAAGTCATGACAAATAAACCTTATAGGTATCCAACAGCTGAACTGTTCTCTGACTGTGAAGTACTTACGGTTCGTCAGCTTTATGTACTTAGATCCACCCTTAAAAAGCACGCAGAGCTTCCCCCTCTTATTACAAATAAACGCACATACCTTCCACCTAGTATACAACACAAGACTTCCTTCGCTAAACATCAATATTATATACTAAGTACCCATATTTATAAAAACATTAATAAACACCTCAATATTATAAACTTAAACTCACACGCACTAAAATCTAAAGTAACAGAGTGGCTGCTCCTTAAAGATTACTCTTATACGGAGTCTTTACTTACCTATCTTGTCTAATACACCCACACACCCACACGTTGACACTTATCCTACCAACACACACACATCTACACTCACACACCTACACACACACCACCCACACACTCAACACACTTATACACACAATTTTACTCTTTGTATACCATACAGTAGAATGACACAGTCCACTTGAGATAAGTTTTTGTTGATCATTGTATTAAAGACCGTAAACTACCTCTTAAAATACAGGTTTACCTAGCTTAAGAGGTAGAGTATTATTCTTGCACAGAATTTGCAACATAAACTATAAAAATATGTTAAAAACAATATCAAACTGTATTTCAAACTCTGTATGTTTTTGCTTAAATAAAGATTATTATTATTATTACTATTATTATATAATATGTAAAAGAAAAGGGGGTTTTGAGATGACTCTGCTTACTTGTTCTGAAAATAAATTCTCAATTTCCGCTTAAATGCATACCGACTGTTGGCCATCCTGATATCGAGAGGAAGTGCATTCCAGAGAAGAATGGCTTGAATATGAAAGGAAGAATGAACGAAATCAGAAGTATGAGCAGGGCAAAGTAAAAGAAGATTGTTAGAAGACCGCAAATTCCTAGTGTGCAAAGAACATAGATATTTAAAGTGGGATATTAAATAAGAAGGAGGAGAGAGAGAGTTGAGCAGGGAGAATAAAGTTGTCAAGGCACGCAAACTTCTTCTTTGGCGAATGGGCAACCATTTTAACTCGGACCTGTAGCTAGACACATGATCATATTTCCTCAAGTTGAAGATAAACCTGATGCAGTTATTCAGGACCCTATCCAGCTTATCCAACAAAACCGCATTCAAGTCAAAGTAGCACACGTCACCATAGTCGATTATAGGGAAGATTAAAGTCTGCACAAGCATCGTCTTCGTCTTCGCAGGCAAAAAGCTTCTCAGACGATACAAAGATCGCAAAGTTCCGTTAGCTCTTTGGCAGACACTAGAAACCTGACTTTGCCAACCAAGCGTCGAATCAAGATGCAAACCGAGATCTTTTACGCTATTGCTAATGGGGATGACGGTACCATTGAAAATAACCGGAGGAAGAGAGCTAACCGCCACTCTACCCATCATACGTGAGCTTCCGATTATAATGGCCTGACATTTTGAGGGGTTTACGGCCACGCCAAATCTATCAGACCAATCTTTTATAGCATCCAAGTCTCGGTTTACATCTTCTATAGCGTCCGATAAACCTTCCACCCGCGCAGCTATATATAATTGAAGATCATCGGCATAAAGATGATACGAGCACCGAAGACAGTGAGTAATAAAATTAATGAAGATAGAGAATAGCAATGGAGAAAGAATACCGCCTTGTGGAACACCAGCATCCAGGTCAAGCCAACTTGACGAGCTCTTGTCAACGCGGACCGACTGCTGACGTCCCCGAAGATAAGACGAGAACCATTCCAGCGCCTCGGAGGAAACCAAAAGATGTGAGAGGATGGATATGAGAATGTCATGATTGACGGCATTAAACGCATTGGAGAAATCTATTAAAACCAACACAGTAACCTTAGTATCACTCATTGCTTCTCTAATGTCACCAGTCACTTTGAGGAGAGCGGAGGTAGTGCTGTGCCCAGGCCTGAATCCAGACTGGAATGAGCTTACAAGGCTGTTGCGGTGGACAAACCCTGAAAGCTGCTTGTGCACACAGGCCTCCACTTTAGACAGGAAAGGAAGAATGGAAATTGGACGAAAATGGTTAGGAAGTGAGGGACTAAAGACTTTAGGAAGTGGACGGACATAAGCCATGCGCCACTGGGAAGGGAATTGTCCGGAATCAAGGGAAAAGTTGATAATGTGGGTAATTGGTGGAAGAAGAAGGTCGAGGAGCAAATTGACCATATAACGACTGATGTTGTCATGGCCCACCGCCTTAGATTTAATAGATAGGATGGTCCTCCTAATTTCATCCAAGGCGACTGGAGAAAAGCGAAATGGTTCAATGATGAGACCAGGTAGGCTAGAAATGAAATCCACCGTCGGAGACAACATGTGGGCATCCATAATTATGACAAGTGGTTGTAAAGTGACGGTTGATATCATCCAGGCCAATGGTCTTCGGGAAATCCACAAGACGTGGTTTACCGATACCCAGAGATCCGAGAAATTTCCAGATATCAGCAGGAGAAGAAGATGAAATGTTTTCGAGAATATGGCGGCGTTTGGCGTTACGTATCATCTGATTACACCGATTTCTTGCCGCTTTGAAGAGGTTCCTATTTCCTTCACTGCGATCCTTTTTTAACTTCCGAAAGGCCCGATCCCTGCGCCTCATCGCCATACGAACACCAGTCGTCATCCAAGGAGCAGGTGGACGCCTAAGCTTAACCGTCTTCACAGGAGCGTGTCGGTCGTAGAGAGCAAGGACCGATCGATTGAAGATATGCAACTTGTCGTCTATGTTTGTTGCATCTGCAAGGAGTCGCCAATCGAGTTCCGACGCATCCTGACGTAGCTTCTCCACATCCATTCGCGCAAAACAACGCGTGTGCAGAACTTTAGGAACAGGTTTAGGAGGTTTTAGGACATACGAGAGGAAAATGAGGTCATGGTGGGAAAAACCAGGTGCAGGACACTGGCCATGAGTGGACACCCGAGAAGGAGAGGTTGTTAGGACTAAATCGAGCCATGTGTCATCCCCTGAAATATTGAAATGAGTGGGTTGCAGAGGAAGAACATGGAGACTAACAGACTCGATTATATAAAGAAGTTTACGGGACCGGCGATTTCAACACAGACCTTGCGCACCCAACCCCTGTTGGGTGCGCAAGGTCTGTGTTGAAATCGCCCATGATGACACAATGTGCATACTCTGACCCTACAGAATCCAGCGCCAACTCAAGGTTGGGAAAGTAATCAACGACGGGAGGGCAATAGACAACGCCAAGTAGTGCTTTGACACCTTTGATATAGATCTCCAGAAATAGGTACTCAGCGGAAGCACTATAAAGTGAAGGAGAAGAGGCAATGATTTTGAATGGAAAATCGCTACGGAGATAAATAGCAACACCACCTCCACCCTTTCCAATTCTATCGTTACGGATAAGCACGAAGCCGGGAAGAGGGTAGGTGGTAGAGAGAAGATGAGGTTTGAGCCAACTCTCGAAAATCAGGACGGCGTGGACGTTGGCGTCAGAGAAGGTATCTAATAGATCACTGTAATGACTTGGCACACTTTGTGCGTTGATGTGACAGACATTAAACAAATGACCTTTCTGTTCACTGAAGGTCTGACGCACAAAGCCACCAAGAGTGTCGGTCAATGAACAATAACTTGCATCAGCAGAAGAATTAAAAGAAGCATTGGCAGAGTGAAAAGAGTCATTGTCAGACGACATACAATAAAAATAATAATATAAATAAAATAATATAAATATCACGCGAATATGCGATTAAATTTTTAAAACTATAAGGCTTCGGTGCAACACCATTATCTGTGCACCACCCACCAGCAACACCAGTACAAAAATACTGACAATAATAACATGAAAGAGAAAATTATTAATTATATACTATAAATAAATATATATACATACCTAATATGGGTCACATTAACTAATTGCCTATAAGCCTTCCTCCTACTAATTTTATGAATGAGAAAGAAATTTAAAAGTACGGATTAACAGGTAATTGTTACAAAAATCGGTTTGTAAACTATTTAGATAGAAAGAAAACAAACATTGTGAAAACTGAAAATAAATCTCATATTGAAACATTCAACAAAAAACCATAATACTTTCCAATTTGGTAAAACTAAGTATTAAACTGAACGTAATTAATATGACTGTTTTGCATTAAGACAAAACAGGTATTATATGTTGGAGAAAACACAGCAATGATATGAAGAAGCAGTTCCTATCCACCCAAATCAGTGAGACCATCGAGCATACCTTCCTATTTCTGGCACCTGAGGGCGCTGTAAATACTTTACCGCCAATATAGCTGTCAAGTGTCATTGCAGTCTTCATCATCAGCAAGCTCCTTGTTATATTGCTGTGTTTTCTCCAACATATAATACCTGTTTTGTCTTAATGCAAAACAGTCATATTATATGCCTTCGAAAACACAGCAATGATATGAAGACCTGTTTGATATCTGCTGGTGATCAGAAATAATAAAACACAAGAATGCAATGTGAATGCAAATTGTTAAATTTGAACCAAAATTGAAACCATTGTTTCTTCAATAAACTCTTTACTTCAAAGAAAAACTTAATACATACATCAAATTTAACACAAATGTAACCACTACCAAGTTACCAACTTAACTTATTTCTGTATTTACTTGAGATCAAAATTGAGATCACACACATAACTAGGGATGTCCAATTAAACAGTTTTAAAGTTATCATATAGTAAACCCACTGCTGCATCCTTATTAGATCTATTTACCTCTTTACAATAATATTTTGAAAATGTTTCTACACACTTCCAATTACCCCTCTCCAATATTTCCTGTACTGGTCTATTGTCAAGCCATCTCCGAGAAGCTACAGCTGATCTTATACTACCTGGGGAGGCATCAATCTTAGCCAGTTTAAATACTGACCGGACCCAACCTGCTATCATTGTCTTAGATGCAGGCCTAACCACTCCTGTGACGGATATAAATAGAGACTTGACTTGCATACCCTGGCCGCGTCTGACTTCTGCCATTGTAATCAACTCCTTTACATGTGTTACTGGGCAGATCTTAGGATCCTGATGCCGTATAAGAAGCCAGCCTGATTGCCTATGCGAGCTTGTGTCAGTTTTTGACCCGAATCTTGGCCAGAATGTCACCGTGTCCTCAGTCTCTGCAAATTCTTGTTTACCGAGATCCAAGAGTGTAAGGTCATGTAATCTTCGACCAGAAGCTAATAGAAGGATCAAGGCAGTCCGTCTGCTTTGTTCGTAAAGAGAATTCGAACAAGTAGAGGACTTCAGCCAGTCAAACAAAATGTTCACATCCCACACGGGGAGTTTAGTTAAATGTGGTTTAGAAAGAGAGACAGCTTTTAAAACTTGTTGAATGAAAAAGTTGTTTGACAGGTTCTCTGTAGTTGCTGCACAATATGTGGAAATAGCTGACTTATGTAATAGAATTGTACTATATGCAAAATTTTGTAAATATAGATTGGCCAAAAATCTAGCTACATCCTTACCATCTGGACTTTTATCATCAACGCTATGTAACCTACACCAGTGCAACCACCTTTTTATAGCAGCACTATAAGTGTTCAAGGTAGATGGACGCCAGCTCTGTTTCAGTAATTGCTGCTCGTCTTTACTCCAATTACTTAATTGATCTTCCCACCCCCAACTTTCCAAGCCCGAAGCTGTAACTTGTCTACTTGAGGAGGGCTCAATCCCGTTGTCCAATCTACCAGAACTTCTCTCAGATTGTCTATCAGAAGAGGGAGGGACAGCGCGCGTGCCTGGAGATCCGGAAACCAGAAGCACTGGGTCCACTGTGGCGCTATCACATAGTATGTCCCTACTGCATTGTTTAGGTGTGACAGGACTCTGGGTATCATGCTCGGAGGAGGGAATACCCACGCTGTCTGAAACACCCATTCGCGACTGAAAGCGTCGCAGAAAAGCGCCGATCCATCTCTTGAGTCTAACGTGACATAACTTGGGACGACAGCTGTTTCTCTTGTTGCAAAGAGATCCACTTCGGGATAACCCCACTGTTCGAATATTGCCTCCGTGGCTGGTGGTAGCAGATGCCATTCGGGTACTGACTTTCCCCTTGACAGGCAATCTGCGATTCCGTTTAAGTTCCCTGGTAAGTGGAATGCTGTCATTGTTATGTTGAATCGGTAAGTCAACTTTAACAACTTGTATGTCAGTCCCAGAAGGTTTAATGAGCGAGTTCCGCCCTGATTTCTGATATATGCCACCAGAGTCCTGTTGTCGGACTGTACTAGGACATGGGCGTTCCGCAACAGTGCACCTTGAGACCTGATTACTGCGAATACAGCATACATCTCCTTCATGTTGCTGTGCCAGGCTCTTTGGTTTGCCGCCCATTTGCCCGAAAGGTACTGACTGTTTAGATTTGCTCCCCAGCCCGCATCCGCTGCGTCTGTAGTTAGGAAATGCGTTATTTCCCTCTTGTATAGGGGGGTTGGACTGCCTTCTATCGCATCCAACCACCACCGCAAGTCCTCTCGCACACTGGGGCACAGTGCTCTTCTCTGACCTCTCAGAGTAATGTTTTTCAGAAAGAGCTGTGCCCTTCGACAGTGCAGCCGGCCCTGAGGGACCGCATGATTGGCAAAATTTAGTTTGCCTAGCAAACTCTGAAGCTCTCTTAATGAGCAGCTGTTTAGACTCAACATATTTGTGAGAGAGTTTTTTTATACCCAGGACTTTCCGGGAGGGCAAGGCTATGTTTTGGTTTTGAGTGTCCCATACCAACCCTAAGTATTCCAACTTTTGTGTGGGCGTGGTCACCGACTTTTGGTAATTTACATGCCAACCCAAACCTTCCAAGATGGTCAACGTTTCCGCAACTTGAGCCATGAGCTTGGATTTGTCCTGACAGGCTAGGAGATAGTCGTCTAGGTATACTAAGAGGCGTATACCCCGATCCCGGAGGACTTCGGACACCCAGTTTGAAACCGCTGCAAAGGTTCGCGGTGCCGAGGACAGGCCGAATGGCAGTGCTGTTAGTTGAAGGATTTCTCCTTTGTAAGCAACCCGCAAAAACCTTCTGTGAGTCTCCGCGACACTTTGACGACACGGTTGGTGCAGTGGCTGAGCGATCGACTGCTGCGCAGCGTGTTGCGGGTTCGATTCCCGCCCAGGGTAAACATTTGTGTGATGAGCACTTGTGTTTACCTTGTGTCTGGGTGTTGTTTATCTATATAAGGTGCTATAAAAATATCTGCCACGGCTTTAATGGGAGGTAGTATTGTGTTTAAAGATTACAATAGTGAAGAACTTTCGTACCCCAGAATAGTTAATTTAATTTGAGAAAATAAAGTAGTTTAATAAACATTGACTCTACTCTGCATAACGCGTTTCACAAATTACGCGCGATGTGTCGCTTCGTCAATGAAAACAACTGCTATCTCTCTATCTGTTCTGTGAATGAAAACTGAAATCAGCTGATTAGTTCGTCACTATCTAACCTACTAGGTACACAATTTTTTTCAATTTCAAATATCTTTATTTAACATAAAAATTAACAAAATGCACTTACCATATGATACATTCAAATCATAGTAAAAACAAACACTTTATGAGGCTAACAGTTCGCCTTTTAAAGTTTGTAATAGATTGCTTAGCACTGTAACTGATCACAACATAAACTTAACACTCAACTATATGGAAACAATGTAATTAACGCAAATTATTTAGGAGTTATAATTTTGCTATTTTCTTGTGGGTATGACATGAATAGAATAAAATACCAAAGCAGATTTTTAGCTGATCGCACGGTGTACCGTAGATACTAGTAGCCGTGCGGCCAGCTAACGATCAGCGGACGGATCCTCCCTGCCTCGCGCATAGCAAGCGTAGGTTATACACGGACGTACAAGTGTAGTGTAAATCCTTAATTTAGTGCTGCTACTTAATTTGGATTTACGATTAAGTAAAGGGTTTAAGGCACCAAGTGCTTGGGCGCCCTTCACTCGCAAGTGAGAAATATGTTTTGACCAATTTAGTCGGCTATCCATATCGATTCCAAGATAACGCACACAAGTTTTCCAAGGTACTGATTGGCCTGCAATTTTTAAGGTTCTTAAAGGGGGATGCCTAGCACGTGAGAAAAATATTGCTTCCGTCTTACCCTCATTTATTTTGAGTTTCCATTGCTTGAAATAGTAAAGAAGTAAATCGATAGAGTATTGTAGGCGACTTATGATCAAATCAGTATCATCAGAAGAGGTATACGAGGCAGTATCATCAGCAAAGCAAGCTAATTGGGTTCGGATTTGGATAGGGATATCGTTTAGAAATAGGAGAAATAAAAACGGTCCGACAATCGAACCTTGCGGTACGCCCGCTGGGATTTTTTGGGGTGATGAAGTGGTTTCCCCAATGTGAACCAGGAATTTACGATCCGCAAGGTATGATTGGATCAGCTTTATGAGAGGCATGGGCACCTTTAAAGTGAGTAACTTGTGCAGCAGGCCATCGTGCCACACCGTATCAAATGCTTTTTCGATATCCAGCAGAAACATACCTGTGGATTATCTTAAATTGAGGTGGTGGGATATGTGTTCAGCTACCCTAGCTAGCTGTTGGGTAGTTGAGTGAGCGGCACGAAACCAAACTGCTCCTGGATCAGAAACTGCTCAGTGGCATTTAATAGTCTAGTATAAATAACAGACTCGAACAGTTTGCCAACAGAAGGTAGCAGGCTAATTGGACGATAATTTACAGGTAAGGTACTGTCTTTCCCAGGTTTTTTCAGGGGTATTATTTTAGCTCTTTTCCAGATGTTTGGGAAATAACCTAGACCAAAACAACCATTGAAAATTTTGGTAATGTAAATTAACGCTTTCTGGGGCAAGTTCTTAAGGAGTAAGTTGTGGATTCCGTCATCGCTAGGAGATTTACGGGATTTAAGCTTTGCCAGTCTTTTACGAATCTCAAATGGCCTTACTGGCTTTATATAATCGGAAGTAAGGTTATATTCGTTTATCAATGATACCGACTTTGATACCTCGTCATGGAGTATAGGGTCACAAATCCAGTTTGTGGTAAGGCTCATATTCTCGCTAAATGCATTTGCTAAGACGTTGCATTGCTCAGTCGTACTAGCCGTCAGGGAGCCATCCGGCAATTTAGGGGTGGTATGATAGAAGATCTAGGCTTAAGGGATTTAGTCAGACGCCAGATGTCTTGACTGGGGTTATCATATTTAGCTAGTTTATCATTCCATACATTATCGAGATGATTTTGGATGTTCGAATTTATGTATGTTTGTAAAATGTTTATATTCCTACGGTTGAGCCTTCTAAGATAACCAACAGGCAGTCCCTGCTCCATACGTCGCAAATAATTTTTATACCGGATTAATCTTTTAACGTACCGGGGAAGTTTAGTAGGGGAATTGTTAAATACACCAGTCGTAGACGGTATGGAGGCGTCTCTAGCGTCAATAATACTTTGTTGCAAATGAGCAATAGCAGTATCAATTTTTTTTTTCCGTTTTAAATGTCTCGGAACTAAGCATAATGTTCTTATTGAGTTGGGAACGATAATTATTCCAATTTGCGCGGTTAAATTTAAAATATCTACTTTTTGCCTTGCGACTTAATGTACCTCCGATGGTAAAGAATAGGGGGTAATGGTTAGACGATAACGCTATGATAGTCTCAACTTCACTAATGCAGCTTACATTGAGAGACAGCACCAAGTCCGGACTCGTTGGTCTGCGATTGGGGCAATAGTTCACTTGAGTAGGGAGGCTAGGGCTGTGTATGACGTAGTCGGATTCGAGCATGTGGTTAAAAAGAATTCTGCCTCGCGTGTTTGTATAGCTACTGAGCCAGTGCGAGTGGTTGGCATTAAAGTCTCCCATGATAACAACATGGGAACCCAAGCCAAACAGTAACTCAAGGTCACTACGAAGCATTGGAAGGTTGGGTGACTGATAAATAGAAAACACAATATGTTCAACGCCTGAAATTTTGATAGCTATACCGACAGCTTCAATGTTTATCGTTTTGGGAGCAGCTAGTACCGAATATTCTAAATCTTTTCTTACAAGCATAGCAACTCCCTGCCCACGGCCAGAATGATGTTTATCTTGGCGGTGACAAATAAAACCAGGTGCATCTAAAGATAAGTTTGAGGTTAGTCTGGTTTCACAAATACCAATAATATCGACAGACAAAACGCTTACCGCCAAGTCGAGCAGTTCATTCATCTTTAATCGTACTCCATCGGAGTTCCAGGATAGTAGGCGGAGTTTAGTGGATTCAAACATATTTACCAAGATGAGTAAGTACGAGCATGACCTTGTCCAACCAGGACGTGCAAGCAGCAAATTGAGGCTTTATATTTTTGAATACTAATAAAATTTCGAACATATCCTTTGTAGTCTCATCATTGAGGTCAGTCGCAGGATGATCAGTCGAAGTTTGATTTACCACCGGTGCTACGTTGGTTTGTACAGTAGGCCAGGTAGGTGTTGGTCGAACAATCAGATTTGGAGGAATCATCAAAGGTATTGTTTTCGGTGGTTGCATTGCAGGCACGGGCTTACGGTCTAAAGCCTTCTTCTTCTCGATGCTTTCAAGATATGCCATTCGTACACTGCACTTCCTGTAGTTAGCTGGGTGAGCTTCATTACAATTACAGCAATGAGCAGGTTCGGTGCGGTCAGTCTTGGTGCAGGCATCAGTTGCATGAGGAGCAACACACTTTACGCAGCGAGGGGGTTTGTTGCAGTTTTTGGACGCATGGCCGAATTCTTGGCAGCGAAAGCATTGAGTGCCATGTGATCGGTTAGGCTTGAATTTGCTAATTGTCACCACACAGCTACATAAGTACTTTATTTGCCGAAACTTCATAATATCAGCTCCTGCTTGTAGCTGCACCAGAAAGGGAGGGCATGGATTGACCAAGCCAGTGCGTGACTTGAGGGGCTTTACTGAGGCTCTGGCGAAGCCAAGTTTTTCCAGCTCCTCCGATAGGTCTTCTTCAACATAAGCCAGGAGGCCATAAATCACTGATTTAGGCACCTTTTCGTCCTTGCGGGTGAAGGTAACGAAGGAGGCATTCTCTAGGCGCAAGCCGTCTTTGACCGCCTGGTGTCCGTCAGGTGTATGACATAAGATGGCGACCTTGCCTCCATTTCTGTATTGAAGGTGATAGCGTTTGGTGAACTGCGCAATTTTATTCCTTAACGCTTCATGGGTCCAGCCGGTCTTCATATCCAGAATAATTGGTGGAATATGACCGGTCTTCTTGACTTTGGAAGTGGCTTTCAAGAAGAATTCATTGCCAACAGTTTTGGCGACTCCATCTACTGGGAGACCTTGATATTGGTTCTGCGTTGGAATGTCTCGGGAACTATCGAACTTTGCGTGTTTGGCAACAGCTGGCCGCTTTGGCGTACGCCAGTCATCCACATTTTCCGTTGCTGGTCTCTTTGAGTTGAGACTACTACTTGAGTCCGATCCTTGCAGGTATTTTTCCATTATGACCAAGAAGTGTCGTTAACGCACATTTTATCGACAATTTTATATCGACTCTTGGAATCACTATTCTGAGTTGGGTAAGAACGAGAGATAACCAGTGCGAGCGTGCACACGAGACAAGCGCGAGACGCAAACTGAGGTACACAATAATACGCATGGAAAAAGTGTTTTAAAAGTGCAATTACTTACCAGCTACCGCATTCTTCCAAAAAACTGACGTAGGTAAATAAGATGATAAACTTCCCATCACACTTAAAACAGGCTTTGGACTGACAAGTTAGTGTATGAATCGCAATTTTTTTCTTATTATTTTTAAACAGTAGGTGCTTAGATTAATACTTAGGTATCAAATAACGATAAATTACAGTAACTTGCCTTCGCCTTCGCGTTGCACACAAATGTACGGCACGCTTACGTACATGTCTCTTCACTTTATTTAATGTGTCCGTTTCACTTTTTACTTGCCTAAATGCGCGTTTGATGCGCCTTTTTAGTTCTTCCACACTTCTAATAATGTATGATGACTCACTCGCACACCAAACCTCTGCTGGTATAAGTTTACTGCATGCGCAGTTATGGAGTTACACTCGCGGTAGCACAACACCATTTCAAGATATGCTTGATTGGAATACCGTCGTCTGGGAGGCATTTTTAAAGGAAGCGCGAGCGATTATCCCGTCGCTAACCGCTAATTAAAACTAACTTCCGAGCGGGCGGAGGGCGACCGGGCGACTGGCGAGCGGGCGGTCGGCTGGCGCGTGCGACGAACGGGGTAGTGCGGGTCAGGGTGGGGGCGTACACTGTTGCCATTCTTATCATTAATAAGAATGGCAACAGTGTATGAACGGCGCCGGCGTTTTGCGAAACGATTGAATTGTACCTATTCAGCAAGTCTACGTGATGGTTTTATGCGAATAAATCAATTCAAATTTATACGTACAATTTTTTGTATGAAAATAAATATGACAAATGATCAATAATTTATCGTTACTATTGTAATCTATAAACACAATACTGTCTCCCATTGCAGCCGTGGCAGATATTTTTATAGCACCTTATATATGTATGTATTTACAAAAAAAAAAAAATGTATTTGTGTATGTATATCAGCTGTCTGACACCCATAGTACAGGGTCTCCCTAGTTTGGGGTCAGATGGCCGTGTGTGAAAATGTCCCCACATATTATTACATATTAGATGGAAATAAGCCTGGTGGAGATCGATGTTTGCTAGCCAGTCGTTTGGCTGAAGAAAGTCTACTACTTCTAACTGAGAAATTAGATAAAAATGTCTTGTTGCTACATATGTATTCAGAGCCCTGAGGTCGAAAATCGGGCGCAACCCCCCATCCGCTTTCTTTATTAAAAACATTTTTGAAAAGAAGCCGGGGTCCTGAGACACAGGTCTCTCTAAAATCCCCTTGCTTTTTAACTGTTCGACCATCTCCGTCATCTCCGTGGAAACTTTGGTAGATAGGCATTCTAAAAAATTTTTGGTTGGGTAATTCAGAGGAGGTTTCTTCCTGAAGGGCAAGCGGTAACCCTCTATCAGTTTTAAAATGAACTGGTTTGCTCCTAGTTGGGCCCATCTTTCCAAGGCAAGTTTCAAACATCCCCCTCTGAATTCCCGTTGTAAGTCAATTTTCTTTGGGCTTAGAATTTGAATAGTCTGGCTTGGTATGTTGTTGACGAAAGGGCCGGGTCTTTCGAGAAGAATGCTTAAATTTCTTATCAGACTTCTTAATTTGGTTTCTATTATAAGCTCTCTTATTTTGGAAAGAATGCCCTCCTCTCTCTGAGACTTTTTTCTCTTTTAAATAGGTAGGAGTATTTAACCAAACTTGAGACCCTCCGAGGGACTGTATTACAGGCTGCAAGGCCTCTCTACTGAATAAGTACTCAGAGCTAGGTGGGACATTTTTTAATGTATTTCGCAAGTTTTCATTAGCGATCTCTTTTAATAGACGATCACGCCTAACCTCGATACACTCTGAACGTTTGCCACATATAATTTGCATGGTAGTTTCAGAGTTCTTATGACATACAGATCCCGGTCCAAAAATAACAGATATTTTCTCAAATAAACTATTTGCATTTAAGCCTTGTGGATTAGCACTAGCCCAGTCAATAATCGACTGTAAACCAGATCTTAACAATTGCCTCTGCTCTAAAACCTTATTGGATAAGCCAGCTAAAAGCAACTCGGTTGAAGCTAAATAGTCTTTATTTTTATTAAAATGACACAGTTCATCATTGATATGAAGACCTGTAAATCCTGGGGTTGCCAAACAGCCCTGCAGGATCTGCTTGTACCTAATGCCTTTCCATGCCTGCGAGTCAAACTGTTGCAATTTATTTAACTCTATAAACCTATCCTTATCACTGGCTGGGATAATCCTCTTATCATCAATATCAGTGTTTAAGGAACCCCACTTCAGAGACAGTGATTCGGGTTGAGTAGGCAATGTAATAAAAGGTTCTGAACTATCATAATTATTTTCAACCCGCTGCTGTGCATTAGTACTAGTACTTGGCATTACATCGCCACTATTTCGTGGGTCTGTATTGTTATAATACACAGGATATTGACTTAAATAATTCGAGATGTATGACACTTGTGTCATAAGACTGTCTAAACGAGGATCAGACTTGTACTTACGATTTCGTGTCGAACCTCGAGAACGCTTATTGGCCAGAGGTGATGCCATACCCTCCTCAAACTCCGAGGATGAGGAGGAGCTGCTATCCACTGCCCTGGAGTCCGATGATTGTTCTCCATCCGAAGCAACAACACCGGCTCGTTCGTTCTCTTTACTCACCGGTTCCATCTTGATAATAATACACTACTGTGTCTCCAAACGCACTTTTATAAACAATGTAACCACTTTAAAACACTTTTATATCAATATAAAACTTTTAATAAAACTTTTATAAAAATTGATGCAATTTGATCGAATCACAAGAATGCAATGACACTTGACAGCTATATTGGCGGTAAAGTATTTACAGCGCCCTCAGGTGCCAGAAATAGGAAGGTATGCTCGATGGTCTCACTGATTTGGGTGGATATTCTCGAATTATCAAAGAATCATAGGAACTGCTTCTTCATATCATTGCTGTGTTTTCGAAGGCATATAATTTATCGATACAGAATAGTAGTGGCACGTCACTAAATTGCGGCCAACTCATGCGGCTTGTTCCAAGAATTTACTCAAATGGTGAATATTGTTTATTGCGCATGACTATAATTTCATTGCTGCTTTTAGCAGTTGTAATAGTAGACATGAACAAGCTTAAGCATTGATGGTTATTGATTTGACAAAAAAATCTTTTTTCGTGATAAATCGTAGTAGCGGTGGTGAAAATATTTGATTTCTTTAAATTTACTAAAAACGACAATATTTCAAAAATTAAGTACTTGCATATGAAATGTTATTCCTTTATTTGTTAAGTTACAAGTTTTGGACGAGTTTCCGCAGTTGGATACGCTGCAAAACACCATGTTTACCTCTCCGCGTCTCAAATAACACAAGTAACCGCAACAAACGCTCCTCGTGCACTTGTGTTCTACGACACATATGCGCGGCGACAAGGTCACGCGTCTATGCGACTTCTATTGCCTTATTATTAAGATTTCTGTGCATAACACGGACCTAACCCGTTAAAAATAACGGTAGCTGTGTCCGGCACGACAACAAAACGACATGTCACGCTCTCTACTTAATCCTCACTTGCTCTGTTTGTGTTTACGGCTCTGTCCAACACACAGTGTTATATGTGCGAAACCCAAAGCTATGTGTGCTGATGTGTGTTTATTGTGCTTATATAGGACTTAACCCTACATAAGTTAAGCCAAAACGGATTTAAGAAATGTTAAAACCGTCCGAAATTTTGTAATTGTTAATAGGGTTTTACAATGTATAGAACGCATGGAAACTGGAGGAGCTCGTGGCTAAGTTAAAGCCGTAGAGATCAATCGGTCAAAGGTTAAGCTACACTAGCCACGGTCAGTCTGTGGATGGGTGACCATCCCTTATATCCCGAGTTCCCTCCGCGCCTCGGAAAGTATGTAAAGCCGTTGGTCCCGGCTGTCATTTGTAGATCTTTGGCTGTCGTTATGGGTAGTCAGAAGCCAGTAAGTCTGACAACGTCTTACCAAGGGGTATCGTGTTACCCAGAACTGGGTTGTGGAGGTTCGATAGGCAATATCTCCATGTAAAACACTGGTATTCAGCTGCATCCGGTTAGATTGGAAGCCCGACCCAATATTGTTGGTAATAGGCACGGATATCGTAATAGGCTAGGGCAGATGATGAGAACGCATAAAAACAATCATCCCAACCATGATGGAAAGGTGACGGTTGCTCCTAACATCCATTATGAGCTGATTCGACTCTATACACTAATACACACCGAGTAATTATCTTAGTAGCACGAAACATCGACTGCTAGACGTACCTTCGTGTCGGACGGCAGCCCGTGCTGCATCTACCGTACCGCGCGTGTTGAGACGCACTAAGTAAGGCGTCAAACAGACGAGCAGCACTTTGCTGTCAACAGAGCCAACTTCAGCTGTCGACAGAAGCAACTGCTACTGTCGACAAAAGCAACTGCTGCAGTATTCGACACGCCGACTGCTGCCCACCATGTCGACAGCTGTCGACGCTCATACTAAGCTGTCGCCATTGGTCGGCGTGTGCTGTCCACGTGTCGACGGCAAACGCCGACCAAAACGCAGCTGCAGTTGCCTCTGTCGACAGCTGAAGTCGGCTCTGTCGACAGCAAAGTGCTGCTCGGCTGTACGAGGCCTAAGCTCGTGGAAGCGAACCCGGACTGCGATCTATTCGAAAATAAATGTGCCAATTTAAAATTTTTATGTGCCTGCATTTTGGTGAGAACAGTATTTAATTGTTATTATTACTTTAAATCTTATCTATACTTAGAATATTATAAAGCTGAAGAGTTAGTTTGTTTGTTTGGTTGAACGCGCTAATCTCAGGATCTACTGATACGAATTCAAAAAATATGTTTGTGTTGTGTAGTCCATTTACCGAGGAAGGCTATAGGCCCATGCGAAGCCGGGTCGGGTCGCTAGTGTTATTATAAACCTTGTTTTTTTTTTTTGAGTCGTGTTAATCATTTAAACATATAAAAATAAATAAATCATGGAGGAAGGCTTTTGCCCAGGAGTGGCACGTATAGGGTAACAAAAAAATAAGATTTTGTTTTATCAATGATTTTGGATTATACTTAAACGCTGATTAATAAATTTGGAATTTACCTTGGATAATAATTTTACATAGGTATTTGGAATATATAACGAACGTAATTTTATTATTGATAGATCTATGGGAGAACTAAAGTATACCTCTAGTAGCGTAATAAAACTGACGTGGTTTTTTTTTAAATAACTTGAACTAGTGAGCAAAGCACTAAAAAATAAATTAATCTAATTTGACAGGTGTTTTAAGATGAACTAATTTCTAGTCAAACTTCGTTGTTTACCCACGTCAGTCATACAAAAACCATTTATGGAGGAAACTATGTTATGAAACCTATTTTTAACCTTATTAATATGTACATAGTTTACCTAATCATTTAATTTTTTTAATAATATCACCTTAGTTATTACATTCAGACGGCTTAGGCTTAGTTGAAATAAAGTGTTCGCAAAGGTAAAACACGTACTTACAAAAAACGCGCTTACTTCCATAGAAATAGCAAACCTCACGTTTTTTCACATACAGTAGGTATCACCTAAAAATAGAAAAACAAACAGAGACACAATAACAGTATTAGTATTACCGAATCAAGTTCTAATAATAAACGTTCTAAATGGACGTAGTGTAAAGTTCATTATCGCTTGACGGCTGACATAATGGACGCGTCGCGGCATGACGTCGCCCGCATGCGCACTCGAGATATCGGTAGCGGCTAGTGAACGGCTAATTTCGACGTGTACAACAAGAGCAGAGTGGCGCAGTGGAAGCGTGCTGGGCCCATAACCCAGAGGTCCGTGGACCGAAACCACGCTCTGCTAGTAATACTTTTTGCATTTTTTGATGTTCAAATATTTTTTTATGGTATTATTTTTTTGTTAATAGAAATCTTGCAATATATCATAACTTTACTTCCATTGTTTATAAATTGAAATTGATTTTTTTTGTACAACTTTATTCATTACCTTTGTAGGTGTGCCTTTGTACTAATGATGTAATTATATTTTTTTATGTCATAGTTTTAATTTTTAATTATATTTGTTTTAAAATTTAGCCACATTATAATTCTTGTTGTACCTACACTAGTCAAACTAAAATATAAACAGCACAGTCAATTAAAAGTTCATCAACACTATTTTAATCTCTCCGTAGAAAACGAAGCAAGGAAACTGCTAAATAGCTTTTTGCAAAATAGCGGTTGCTAATTGGTTGTAGTACCTGTTAGTTGGCAAGTTTAAAATATTGCTCGTTCTGGGGTTCCTACCTACTACCCAGTGTGGTAGATGGGATAAGAATAGACCATATTTTGATAAAAAATCCGAGTTAGGTCGGATAAAGCGAACTTTTTGTGAATTGAACTTGTTATTTTTTGTCAGCCTGTATTTCCCCACTACAGGGCAAACTAAAAACTAAACTCTACAACATTTTTTTTTTCTTTATTTTGATGTTAATTAATGTACCTATGTTCTTGAAGCTTAGGTAATAATTTAAATTGAATTATTATTTTATTTCTTGTAATTAATAAAAGGTTAATTTGACATATTTGCATATCATAATTATGTTATGTTAGAATGTAATTGAGTCACGATAGTCTTAAGTTCTTCATTTGTACCTTCTAACAAATTTATTAATTTGAATTTAGTCTCCTACCACTTCTTTCTATCAAGAGCTATTTGGGACCAGTCTTTGTCAAAGGAGTCTAGATCATCAAGCCATCTCCTCCTGGGCCTGCCGCGATATCGCTTGCCATGTAAACGGACCCATTAGGTCATGCGATTGGCCCAATGATCGTCTGACATGCGGCAAATATAAAAATCCCAATTCCACTTCAGCGTGACAGCTTGAACATGATTATTAAAATAATTATTAGAGCATAAGTACTTTTGTCAAAACACATTTGCCAAATTGAATTAAGTATTGAGTGTTTGTTATCTGAATACTAAACTCCTGATTGATTGTTAGTAAATGTATTATTATTTACTATCAATCAATATACATGATAACATGATGAACTTATGCTTAGAATAGATTAAATATAGATTGTTGTTAAAAATTGGATTAAACAGAGTGTCCGTGGAGTTGCTTGCTCGTTCTTCTCCATAGAGACCTATCCTAGGTTTTGGTATGAGCAACTAGCTCCAACTTTCTAACCAGCCACGACTCTATGACAATTCAAAATTGCCAGTAAATAGTATTTAGTTTTTTTTTTTAATAGCGTTAATATTTATAATCATTACAAATACTAGTTAGATAGAACTACAATCTATTTGGAATAAAAAAGTTGCATATTATAAGTAGGTAACAAAAAAAATGAACTGGACCATTAAATCTTCATAAAAGGGCACACACAATTTTGTTCAGTTGGCAGTTAAATTCCAGCGTTGCCAACCGATATATTTTGCGTTGTATTTAAACAAATCTTTATCAAGGGCTAAAATTAGAAATTCAGTTGATCGTGCCGTATCCTAGCAACCATTCGATACTCAAGCTTTCAAGGACCAAAATGCTTTTGTTGGAAATATTTTCCAAAATTGGGATATTATTAAAAACGAACCGGTGTAAGATAAAAGGAAGAAGTATCCACTTATTTCAATACTTAGGGGGTGACGGGAATTTGAGCCAGAAAATGGAGTAAGATACGCGCTTTGACATTATTCTTTAGTATTCTTGTGTTTTATGAAATATATTTTGTGTTCTATTTTATTTTTGAAATTGTGTCCATTGTATTGGCGTATTTAAAAAAGTTAAACGAATTAATTAATAACATTCGTTTAATCTAACGGACAGTCAGTGCCCTGCTTTACCTGATCCAGAGATCCCTCTGACATAGAAGAAAAGAGGAACACAAAAACGGTATAACAATTACCTATCCTATAAGTCCTGCTAAATCAATATCTACATGACATGTGCGCCATTAAGTTTCAGCTAAATCTGTTATTCAAACGCGATCCATTTTAGGACCTTCTGTATTTTGTTTTGGCAATTTAGGTCCTAAAATGGATCGCGTTAAGAGCTATTTAAGGACCTTCTGTTATGAGCTCGTGGTAGGTCTCCAGTGCTTTAACGTCAAAGAGTAACAAACATCTATCCGTATATTCATTCATGCTCACAGATTTATAATGATAGTAGAAAGTAGGATAGAATAGTAGGATTAATAGACTCCAACAATATTGGCTAAAATTACTTATGCACGGACAAATAAACATGTTAGTTTTTCTAAAATGATTTCCTTTTAATTCTCACCATCATCATGATCTGCATTTTCCCAACCATGTTGGGATCGGGTTTCAATCTAACCAGATGCATTTGAATACCAGTGTTTTACATCTGGTTGTCAGATTTTCTGACTTCTGAGTACCTATAACGACTGTCAAAGATCCACGAATGACAGCCGGCACCAATGACTTTACATGCTTTCCGAGACACGAAGGGGTTTTGGTATGACATGGATGGTCACCCATCCACGGACAGACCGCGACTTGCGTAGCTTAACCTTCATGACTGATCGATCCGAAAGGTCATGATGGCTCTTAATTTTCACCAAGAGCAGTTTAATAATAATTAAAAATAATGTAATATATTTTTATCTTTTTCACACACACCGCACATCACCCACACTCACACACACACCTCCACACTTACTCACCGAATTCCATGCAAGACACTCTGCACACCCTTGCATGGTTTCCTTTGCCGTATTTTTGAATCTTTAGTCATTGTATAAGAGACCGCCTTGTCAAGTCAATAAATAGTATAAGTTTCACTTAATTAAGTGGTCAAGATTTTCACAAGATTAAAAATTCTAATTTGTGCAATAAACGATTTTTATTTTATACATGGTACCTGGGTAGGTACTTCTCAATTCAGCTCTCAGCACTATTAGTTCAAGTATGTAATGACAATGTCAGTATGTTTTCCCAGTATTTTTCAAGCTGGTAAAACTAGCCAAAGCTCCATGCAACTGGTTTGGTGGCTAGCCAAGTACTGTTGATAAAAACCAACTGTTTTACACATTTGATGATCTTTATTCTCAAGATGTTAGGGTGGAATGTTGTATGGCTGTTGTGAAGGTTAAGTTTGTGAGCTGTTTATGTATGATGCTGTAAATACGGGAGGAAGTGACGTTATTAATTAAATTAACGGATCGTGTATGAGTGGTGGGCGGTATCCTGTTTACGTTTTTCGATAGGTGTAAGATGAAAATAATTTTAGAATAGGGTATTACACCCATTTTTGAAAAGTGTCTCAATGAAATTCTGTAGTGCTAATATGCCACAAAAAAAAAACAACAAATTCTTATTCAATCGATAAGTGCCATCAAAATGCATCTAAAAATTAAAAGTATATTTTGTAATAGGTGTAATAATGAAAAAATTACGTTAGTTACGAAAATAATAAAAGCACAATCCTATATTACGCCAATCGGTTGACTGACAGTTGACAATTTTTTGTTTACACAGCCGTACCGCGTAATAACATGGCCGCTACTATTTCATGGTGTTTTATAACAGATTAAAAATACTGAAAACTTTGAATTGAATTTAAAAAGTGGTTTTGTTATTTTATGAACTAAAACTTACATTTTCCGACTGCTTTTTGCCTAAACTGTCTCAATAACATATTTATAGATTTTTTCTCGTATAGAAACTAAATACTAAACTAATTACTATTAAATTAACTAAATACTCGTACGTGTACTGATTTTTTTTTGAGATAGTAAGTAATGTATTTGTATTTTGTTTCAGGTACTTACAGAATGGATTATGTTCACGGCGTTCACAATGGTTTGGTTTGATTTTTTTTCTTTTTTAAAAACATTGCCTCACTCTAAAAAAATCTTCTAGCTAGGTCGTGATTGCGTTTACAAACATATAAACTCTCATAAAGAATTTGTTCCGTGCGGGAATTGAACCCGCAACACGCAGCGTAGCAGCCAATCGCTCAACTACAGAGCCAACCGCGTAATCAAAATTACGTTTTGATAGACATACTGTTTATGAAAAACTACTCGTGGTTTTAATTGAAATGGTATTTTAAATAGTACACGACGTTTTAATTTCCATACAAATATTAAAATATTTAATGTCATCTTGTCTGTCTGTGGTACTGTTCAAATATTTGTCTAATAGTTTCTATTGCAATGCGCTACACTCAAGGCCTCCGCCTATAAACCGGTATGCGTAGGCGCACACGAACGTTCATTCATAGTTTACTCTCATCAAACGCCCCCAAAGTGATCCCAACCTTGTTTCTCAAACCTAAAGCATAAATCAGCTTGTATTTGCTTAGAGGTAAACGTCTTATTTTGATTTAGGCACGTATTTTAATGTCGATCTTGGGCTGATAACGGTAGGGTTTAAATTAGTTTGTGCTAGTTTAGAGGTTAATATGCCAATGAGCTTATTGGATAATAGTGTCGTAGGCGCTAGACACTTGCATTATTGCGTGAGTCAGATGGATAGTAATGTAAAAATTGCGTAGCCATGAACTTATGTGGGAACTTTTTGTGACATACTCACATAGTGATAGTTGAAACTATTAAGACTTATGTCTATACTCGATTTTCAGTCCACGTGCATTTTCTTACCGATTTTTTTTTTCTAGTAAAATATAGCATTCATTCAAAAGTTACTTTCTCTTCCCTTTCCTCTTCTCTTTATTCTTTTTCTTTCTTAATTTTTTTTCTTTTTCTGTTTTTAATTTTCTTTTTTTCTTTTTGCGAAATAATTTTCAGAATCGGACCAGGAATATCGAAGATGAGCGCGTTTAAATAATTAAAATAAAATAAAACTTTCTCGGATTTTAACCAATATACATTATGGGTTAGTAAACAAAAAGATAACTTATGCCCAAGAAGCTTATAGATAAAAGTTGAGGCAACTCTCTAAATACCTAAGTGAAACCACCTGTGGGCAGATGCTCTCTTTATAAATGCATACATAAGAACAAGATAGTGATATGTGTTTTCTTTATCTTACGTATGCATTCAGAAAGAGAGCGTCTGCCCACAGTTGGTTTCACATACGAGCCATTACCGCCGACTTAGTGTAACCGACAAAAACCAAATTTTACAGGAGAAGGTATTTTTTAATTATTTTAAAAAATATTTGCGCTATTATATTGAAATTTGACATATAATAATGATTTTTGAAACCTTATGTATTCACGTAAAATCTTTTGAAAAAGCAATAGATTTTGAGGCATTTTTGGCGTTTACAATATTTTTGCTGCCTCAAACTAATGGTTGCTTATGTTTCTGGGCGTTTGAGATAACACTTGCGATAAAAAGTAACCTGTTAAAGTTTTAATGCAAGCGACAATAATCCATTTAAAATATAGATCCATTTTCATATCCAAAAGGTTTTCCTCTGGTATTTTATGTTGTTCATCAAGTCCATTAATGCCAGCTACACATGTAACGATCTATCGTTACGTGTGTAGCTGGCATAAGGTGTATGATGATCAGAATCAGTGTAATCAACAAGAAGTTTACTTATAGGTAATGTGGAATCATTATGATCTGATTTTAAAAGGGAATCAGCTGTAAAATTAAGTAAAGATGGTGATGTCATAATAGGTAAAACCGTTTCCAGATCGTAGTCATAGTCTCTTCCTATGGCATGAACGAATCAAGCGTTACGTTTTTCTGCTGTGTATCCTCAGGAACAGGAGATTTAGTAATGCTCTGTTGTGGTAAAGAACTTGGTGGTAGTAATTCCAAAATATTCTTAATCCTTGACTGTAACAATAAATAAAAAAAAACTTAGTTTCTAGCACTAAAAACTTCTTTTATTCTCATAAAAACGTAAACTACGTAATTATTAAAAAAAACGAACCGTTTTTTATTAAAAAAGTACCTATGTAGTACCTAGGTATTAGTAATAATTAGTTGATATAATAAAAACTAGTTAGTATTAGTAAGTAATTAATAAGTATACTAACAAAGCCACAATACTCAAGTATCTAACGTACCTTTGCTGGCGTTGACATTTTGAACAACAATCGTAATAAGTAGGTACTTAACTGCAGTGATTTACTATACACTATACAACAGTATCACACCACTTTAAACTTAATAAAACATAGTTTTATCACGTAATAACCAGTACTGCTATTCTGATACAATCTCCCTCTGTGAACACCTAGGTGAAGTGATCTGTCATCCGTCCCAACGCTAGGGATTGAAAAAGCAGACGGACGGATGACACCTCACTTTACCTAGGTGATAACTGAGGGCGATTGTCACAGAAAATAAAAATTTAACACTAAAAACAGTGCAGAATGATAGTTGCATCACAATCTTAACTGGAATGAACGCATTGCAACACATTTTTTGCTACTTTGTACACAGTAAGCGACCAAATTTTGTCGTACTGTGTCGGTTGCGATAACAAGTAGGGTCACTTATGCTGCAATTCTTAAATAATTACGCATCTTACGATAAAAATGATAATGTCGTTTACTCTAAAATATAGAAAACCGTTAAGCTAACGATAAACTTAGCATTTGCTGTAACTTTCTAACTGATTGTATTTGGGCGGGAATAGTGGACGAGCCGAGTCCGTTATAGTTTAAAATGTCGTATGCGATGAAAAACGCTGTTTAGGTAAAAATGTCGCTTACGATAAGTCGGCGGTAATGGCTCGATTATTTGTTCAGAGTGTTGCCTCCACTTTTACCTTTATGCTTCTTGCGTATGCCTATGTTAGTAAACTTCTAATCTATTTACAGACTAGGATGTTGTTGAAAATAAACATACAAACTCTTCGGTTTAGACAATATTAGCAATAGTAGTAGTATTCGACCAACACCAAATTGTGAGTACCTACCTAACTTTACAAAATAAACATACAATATGTAACTATTTAGGAACTTTGTATTTTCATATTTTGTGCAGTGTTCTAAACTTAAAACTTTCAGGAAATAAAGACTAAAACTCAAATTTTTACAGGACAATAAATTAAAACGTTTGAACTTGATAGTTTTGAGAATCGATTACAAATTCTTGTTGTAGGTGACTTGGTTGGGGAAAAAAAATGTGTATTGTTTTATAAAAATAATGCATCAAAGAATCTAGAAGATTAGCGATATAATGGAGAACAATAAAACTTTACTTATTTCATAGTATTTTAGCAGTTCCTGGTCCGAGGCAGCTACAATGAGTTACAGTTATATGAGTTATAGTTTAGTTTCTGGAGATATATGAATAGTTTGTAAGATTAGATAAGATAAGGAATTAGATAAGGATAAGGATTAGATAAGGGTTCAATGGAACTGACATTTTTTTATCACATGTAGGTATATTCTAAATAGGCTTGCGTTTGACTGCAACTCACCTGATCTTAAGTGATGATACGCATCATCACATAAGACTGATGTCCAAAGAATGAAATGTTCCTAAATGATTAGGTACTACGCGGCCACATTAACTTGACGCATCTCTGGAATGCGAGGCTCCGCCCGCTTCCCCCCGCATTCCAGTATAGATATAGATAATGATACGTAAATGTATTGCAAGATTGGCTAATAAAATCCATGCCCCAAAATCAAATCAGTAGTTTAATTGTTGATGCTTTTTTGTCACACCGTACCTGAGAACCAAAATGACGTCATCAACGCCAAGCGTCAAGTTAATGTGACCCAGTTGTAGGTACAGATAATAAAATATAATAATAAAGTCATTATTTATGAATTTTGATAAATAAGCCCTTGTCTTGCCGATGGTGTGATTTGTTAATTATGGACCTTCCTGAATTATTTTGTTACGTGCTAATAATAATCAAGTGCAAGCGTGACATTTGTTTGTCATCCCTACTTTAGATCTACTTTACAAACTAAACATACCTTTATTGAATGTAATCCATAGTAATATTGAAATGCGAAAGTTACTCTGTCTGTTACGCTTTCACGATTAAACGACAGATTCCAAATTGAAATGTATTATCTTTCTTATTTTTAATTGTAACAGTATTTATGGCCAAACTAAGTATAATAAAAAATAATCGTTATTCGTTAGTCTCGCTAAAACTCGAGAACGGCTGGAACCATTTAGTTAACTTTGGCCTTGAAATATTAGTGGAAGCCCAGGGAAGGTTTGAAGAGGGAAGAGAAATTTTGAAAAATCAATTGACAAGACAACGTCTGTCGGGTCAGCAAGTAAAAAATAAATTACTTACTTTACTTTTAGTAAGAATACAAATAAAGTTACACCAACATTTAACCAACCACTGGCCGCAACATTGGCCCACCATCACCATTAATAAGCCCTTCAGTTTCTATTCATCTGAACCCTTTTGCCTCGCTAATGAATTTGGTACCAAATCTGTCGTGATTGGTACCGAACACTATTAGTGTGTGATGTGCTAAGGTTGATATTATGCCCGGCTATCTATTAGGGTCTTAAAATATTGTACAGCTATGGTACAGAAGTTGAGTTAAAACTAGAGGCGGGTTGCTTCAATTATAGGTGCTTTACTGACGTGTATCTAATAGTCAAAAATAGCGCTAACTATCGTCGTCAAACCAAACAATGGGTGGTTTCACAAGATGTTGGCTTTAACGTACGTTAAAAAAATATTATTACCATAACTGATACTTCATCCACCAGTCAACGTAATTTTAGTTGTCAAATTTGCAGCCCGAATAACTTTAACTGACTGTTTAACAACCCGTTACATTTAACGAACATTAAACATCTCACGTCATAGTAATTTTTAACCGTCCGTATGTAACGTTAACTAACCGTTTGAAAGAGCCCGCCCTGAGAGGATTATGATTTCTGACATCGTTTAGAAATTATGGCACCAAATAGTGCAACACTCCTTTTTACTTGTGACATTTGGAAGAATTGTCATTTCTAGAAATTTTACGGTCGATTTTTACTTATCGGATAAATTTTGGGGGTCAATCTAGTAAGTAAACAAATAGTAATCCTATTGGTATCCTTCTAGATTTCAATTAATCAAAACGAACACCCGTATCTTCCAAATTCAAGTAAAAAAAAATAATAAGATGTGAAATATTTCACACACGGCCATCTGACCTTAATCTAGGCAGACCATATATTTTACAGACAGCTGATATACATACACAAATACATAAATAGATACATATAAAGATACATCTTTGAATCCAGAGACTCTAAATTGATATCAGAAGTAAAAATAAATCAGAATTAACAAGATGTTACCATTTACGTGACACTCATAAACACGATTCATATTTGAAACTTTGTTTGTGAAATAAACCTTTACCTACTAATATTATAAAGCTAAAGATTTCGTTTGTTTGTTTTTTGTTTGAACGCACTAATTCCGGAATTACTGGTTCGATTCTGAAAATGATTTCGCTTATAAGAAGCTACACTAAACTTGAGTGCTATAGGCTATAAGTTATTATGAAAAAAAGGATATCGAATTATAATTCTCGAGGACGAAGTCGCAGGCAACAGCTAGTCGGTTCGAGGAGGTTCTCAATGCGACGCGTAGTTTTTGTTTAACCTTATGGGTGGCACGTCTAACGGAAGATGCGTCTGACGTTTCGTAATTAGTATGCTCGACGCTCTAACGCATCATTGGTCATTAGTGTAAAGTTGGATGTTTTATTATCTGTTTGATTGTTCTAGCCTTACGCGACCGACAATGCGCACCAAATCTACCGTCAAATACACGCAACTATCCTGCGTGTCAAAATTATGCGGAAAATATTAAAAATAATAACAACCTTCGCCAGTTATAATAAGTTTTTTTCGCGGGTAGGTGCTATAAAAGTAAACACACAATTTTGTTAAGCAATTTCAATTTTTAATATAATTAATTAACTTTTAACAATTTTAATAATAATATTGGTTGTATTTACCACTAATTAATAATTACAAACGTTGGTAAATCAGTCCATGTGACATAAAGTTAAATTACACCTCCTGCCAGCTGTTCACTTGTACTTTTTATCACTCACTTCAAGAAGTTCATCAATTATTACAAAATCTACTAATATGTCTCAGCTTGATGATATTCAATTGGCCCAGAAGAGCTTAGAGGATTGCTTTCTAAAAAAGATGGGTGAGCTTGAGGCACAAATTCAATCTGCAGGACCTGCGAAGGACACTGTTGCTAAAATTGCTGAGGAGTTCCGTTCATTCCGGGAGCTTATGTTCGGTATGCTGGGTCTTCTCCGGAAACAGATCACAGAGTGCTCCAGAGCGGTCAATGAGTTGGAGACACGATCACGTCGGAAAGCCCTCATCTTTACCGGGTTCGCTGAAGCTGATAAGGAGGACTGCAAGGCTCTCGTGTTAGACGTACTGCAAAACAAGCTGGCCCTGCCCAACGTTACTGCATCATCTATCAGGGTGTGCCACAGACTGGGGACTCCCGACAAAGATGCCACACGTAGCAGACCGATCTTGGTAAGATTCACTAGTGTTGACCATAAGTCTGCTGTTTGGAAGGCAAAAGCAGCGCTAAAGGGCTCCGCAGTCACAGTAAAAGAGTTCCTGACGCGGGCTAGGCAGAATGTCTTCAGTAAGGCGCGATTGCACTTTGGGATGCCGGCATGCTGGACTCAGGATGGGGTCATAATTATAAGAACCCCTGACGGAAAACGGCACAAGCTTTCTACTTTAGAGGAACTCAATCCCTTGATGGCAGAGTTCCCTAGTCTTGTGGATTTCCCGAAGATCATTGGCCTGGATGATATCAACCGTCACTTTACAACCACTTGTCATATGGATGCCCACATGTTGTCTCCGACGGTGGATTTCATTTCTAGCCTAGCTGGTCCCATCATTGAACCATTTCGCTTTTCTCCAGTCGCCTTGGATGAAATTAGGAGGACCATCCTATCTATTAAATCTAAGGCGGTGGGCCATGACAACATCAGTCGTTATATGGTCAATTTGCTCCTCGACCTTCTTCTTCCACCAATTACCCACATTATCAACTTTTCCCTTGATTCCAGACAATTCCCTTCCCAGTGGCGCATGGCTTATGTCCGTCCACTTCCTAAAGTCTCTAGTCCCTCACTTCCTAACCATTTTCGTCCAATTTCCATTCTTCCTTTCCTGTCTAAAGTGCTCGAGGCCTGTGTGCACAAGCAGCTTTCAGGGTTTGTCCAC
This sequence comes from Charanyca ferruginea, assembly GCA_947361185.1. Classification (NCBI taxonomy): domain Eukaryota; kingdom Metazoa; phylum Arthropoda; class Insecta; order Lepidoptera; family Noctuidae; genus Charanyca; species Charanyca ferruginea. Next base: position 17,784,683 of record OX376056.1, on the reverse strand, counting down.
CGGAACAGCCTTGTAAGCTCATTCCAGTCTGGATTCAGGCCTGGGCACAGCACTACCTCCGCTCTCCTCAAAGTGACTGGTGACATTAGAGAAGCAATGGGTGATACTAAGGTTACTGTGTTGGTTTTAATAGATTTCTCCAATGCGTTTAATGCCGTCAATCATGACATTCTCATATCCATCCTCTCACATCTTTTGGTTTCCTCCGAGGCGCTGGAATGGTTCTCGTCTTATCTTCGGGGACGTCAGCAGTCGGTCCGCGTTGACGAGAGCTCGTCAAGTTGGCTTGACCTGTATGCTGGCGTTCCACAAGGCGGTATTCTTTCTCCATTGCTATTCTCTATCTTCATTAATTTTATTACTCACTGTCTTCGGTGCTCGTATCATCTTTATGCCGATGATCTTCAATTATATACAGCTGCGCGGGTGGAAGGTTTATCGGACGCTATAGAAGATGTAAACCGAGACTTGGATGCTATAAAAGATTGGTCTGATAGATTTGGCGTGGCCGTAAACCCCTCAAAATGTCAGGCCATTATAATCGGAAGCTCACGTATGATGGGTAGAGTGGCGGTTAGCTCTCTTCCTCCGGTTATTTTCAATGGTACCGTCATCCCCATTAGCAATAGCGTAAAAGATCTCGGTTTGCATCTTGATTCGACGCTTGGTTGGCAAAGTCAGGTTTCTAGTGTCTGCCAAAGAGCTAACGGAACTTTGCGATCTTTGTATCGTCTGAGAAGCTTTTTGCCTGCGAAGACGAAGACGATGCTTGTGCAGACTTTAATCTTCCCTATAATCGACTATGGTGACGTGTGCTACTTTGACTTGAATGCGGTTTTGTTGGATAAGCTGGATAGGGTCCTGAATAACTGCATCAGGTTTATCTTCAACTTGAGGAAATATGATCATGTGTCTAGCTACAGGTCCGAGTTAAAATGGTTGCCCATTCGCCAAAGAAGAAGTTTGCGTGCCTTGACAACTTTATTCTCCCTGCTCAACTCTCTCTCTCCTCCTTCTTATTTAATATCCCACTTTAAATATCTATGTTCTTTGCACACTAGGAATTTGCGGTCTTCTAACAATCTTCTTTTACTTTGCCCTTCTCATACTTCTGATTTCGTTCATTCTTCCTTTCATATTCAAGCCATTCTTCTCTGGAATGCACTTCCTCTCGATATCAGGATGGCCACCAGTCGGTATGCATTTAAGCGGAAATTGAGAATTTATTTTCAGAACAAGTAAGCAGAGTCATCTCAAAACCCCCTTTTCTTTTACATATTATATATATGTAGGTATGTATGTATGTATATATTTATATAGGTATATGGTATCCAGATATATAATTATGTATATGAGTTTACATCTTTTTAACTTTTTAATTATTACTTTTTGTTATGCACCCGCCATATTATCTCTTCATCACCCTTGGTTGCCTGGTAGAGAATGCCTAAGGCATTAAGTCCGCCTTTGTACCTTTGTGCATGAAGTATAAATAAATAAATAAATAAGTCTTAACTTTGTATGAACAAAGTAAGCTTTTCGTCAAAGTTGAATTTGTTGTTCATACAAAATGAAGATTTATTACAACTGACGGAGGTTGTTATTACCTATACTAATATAATAAATGCGAAAGTAACTCTGTCTGTTACGTTTCGACGACGAAATGGCTGAACCGATTGAAATTTGGTATGAAGATAGCTTGAACTAGAAGGACATTGGCTACTATTCATTCACGACTTGGTCTGCATCCGCGAAAACCGATATTTACGCGGACCAAATCGCAGGCAAAAGCTAGTTTTACATATTTTTACGCATAATTGTGACACACGTGGGTTAGTTACGTGTGGGCAGAAACATTTGTTTTTTCTATTCCGTGGTAAAATATATTTATAAATTTTAACACTACCACCCAATGTCCATTCAAAATTAACCTACTGTCGTCCACAAAGTACTAGGCGCTCATGATTAATGCAGAGCCAATCTGTCACATCTGATCGTATCACCCTAAGATTGAAGATTTTCTGCCTGATTTGTGAATCGCTACTTGATGTTTATCGTATGTATTCAGATGATTTTGAGTACCGTGTTAATATTCTGTGAAATGGGCTGTCGTCGTGTCGTATAATATGGAATACTGTAAGACATAGGTTCTTGTAGAATCTTCGCTTTTCTACAGTTTCCATATGATCTACATTTTTCTTCGCATTATCTATACTAATATTATAAAGGTGAAGAGTTTGTTTGTTTGGTTGAACGCGCTAATCTCAGGATCTACTGGTTCGAATTGAAAAATTCTTTTTGTGTTAGATAGTCCCTTTATCGAGGAAGGCTATAGGCCCATGCGAAGCTGGGCCGGGTCGCTAGTTTTGTAATAATCTGCTTTTGTTTGGTGACATAGACGATTCATTATCTACGTTATGTTTTGTATAGAATTTTAAATCTCTATGTTAAGTTTTCAACAGAAAAAATATATTTTAAGATTTTTTCAGAAGTAAGTACCTACCAATTAAAATCAAAATGACCACAAACACAACAACAAAAACCCTTAACCCTTCCAATTCATTATTCAATTTGCAAAATGCAAATTCTTTAAACCGGCAATATGCATAATAACGGACAATGTATCACACTTTTAACATAAACCGTGCATTGTAAACGAAACATGACTTTGTACGTCCGCAGCAATCATATAGGCGTAGCTACAGACGTAGCGCGTAGCTACGGTCGTAGCCGGCTGGTGCTATAGCAACGGTCTACGGGTCTACGGTTCAGTTTGCGACGCGGCGGCCTACCGCGTAGACGCCTGTCGCGTGCTACGAAGGCCCAGTCTTCTTTCGAATATATGCATTTTTTCGCAAGTGTTTTTCCCCTTTTTCTGAAAATTCAAAGGTGGATTTTAATTAATGGTGTCGTGTTTCGGCTCGGATGTGATTCTAGTGTTATGTTAGCCGTGAATTTTTGAGAGTCAACGGTGTTTTTGGAAGGAACTTTTCGTGTGTTTACGCGTCACTACGCGTAAACACACGAAAAGTAATTAGTAGTTAGTAGTAAGTAGTAGTTAGTAGTAATTATGTCAGTGTAACTGTGAGATGTGAGTATGTACGGCTTGTAGGGTCTGGCTATGAAACACGTCGTTTCAGGTTTATGCAGAAAAATCTTTAGGAGTGAAATACTGTTTGTTGTTTTCGACATTTCACTGGAATAATCTTTTGTAACACTGTTGCGTGTAAAAAAGGCTACAATTAAATTACTAACGATCTGCTCCTGACACAAGTCTGCAGTTGAAATTATTTTACTGTTAGGGAGTAAAATATTAAATTATTCGCAAACAATACAATTACGTCATTTGTGTTTGTTTTTTTTTCGCTCTTATGATAAAAGCAATAATATTTTATGGGGTATAAGATCCATGTATAGAACTATTAAAATAATAATAACAAAATGTTAGTTCTTGTAGACAAAAGAACAAAGACAATTTTCAGTAGGTATATTAAGAACATGTCTCACCACCTCGCGGACCAGATGGGAAATTGTAATAACTTTAAGAAACGTTCATATTTAAATCTCAGAGCCAATCTGTCAAAATCGCTTCTATTTACCTACATTTCTGACAAGATTTTGACTATGATTGTCGTTGAGACGAGATTGCAACTACATTAAATGTTACAATAAAATACCTTGTGATATATTAAAACTAAATGAAACAAAATTTAAAAGATACATTAAAGGTAGACTTTGTAAACAGGCATACTATAAGTTAGAGGATTATATCCAAGATAAGAATGCTTGGGAACATGCTGGTCCGGCTCCATAGGACATAATTTAGTATAGACAAAATCAATTGATTGCTAATTCAAATGACTAAATCTAATACTACATATAATATAGGTACATACTATTCTTTATTGTACTTAATAGATTACTCTGGCTCACACACTATTCATTGTTTGTTGGAATAGAAGAAGTAATCGTCTACTGTATTATTAATTGTAAATATGTGAACACTGTGTGTCTATGTTCATAACTTAGCTGTCATTTTCTTAACTTGTGATACTTTGTACATACCATAATATAGTGATTTTTATACAAGATACATCGTATTCACATAACATAATCATTCTTGTAAATGAAAATATTGTAAACACCCTTTTTTAAAAGAGTATGTATGGAGTTTCTTGCCCATTCTTCTCCATACGAAACTACCATTTGGAATGGGCAACTAGATTCAAATTTTACAATATGACGTTCAAAAGTGCCTTTTAATGGTCTAATTGAAATAAATGATTTGACTTGACTTTGACTTTGATTTTGAACTGTTTTATTTGGTACAATTGTTTATTTATACTTCATAAACAAAGGTACAAAGGCGGACTTAATACCTTAGGCATTCTCTACCAATCAACCAAGGGTGGTGAAGAGATAATATGGCAAGGGTAAATTAAAAACAAAATTTGCCTTCAGATATATTTAAAAATGGAACAGAATGATTTACCAAGTAGGTACCTAATTTAATAGAAACTTATTGGAAGGGGTGTGAATCAGGCCTTTAGTTACTTATACCTATAATTACCAGTGAACAATGGAATAGCTTGTTTTTATCATGATAATTTAAACCAAATAACTGGTATACTTTGTCCACTATGTACTGGTCATGTTATTTAATACAGAATTTGATTTTACTTTGAGAAGATTTCGTTCCAACTTGGGATACATAACACTTACTACATTTAAAAATGTTGCTTAAAGTAAAGATTTGTGTCTGCTTAGTCTTTCTCTTTGACGTTAAAACCTGTCTATAATATAATTATAATAATATGTTTATTGGCATAAAATTGTCGACGTCTGAATTGGTTAAATACTGTGATACAGAAGTCAAAATCGAAGCATTTATTTCAATTAAACTACTAAACAGGCACATTTAAATGGTCAAAGAGTCAGTTAGTTAGTCAGAAAGTAGTAGTTATTTAGGAGTCAGTGTCTTCCTGTTTATGTATATATTTTTATTTTGTAAAATTTCAGACGCAGTGTAAAATTGTTAATGAATAAATAAATGAAATGAAATAATAACAATACACCTTCTAAAAATCCGGGACCTCAGGGTTCAGAGATTTATAAAGTAAAATTATAATAAAAATACCATGTTATTGCAAGTTCAGGATTCCTCACGATGTTTTTCTTCTATCCATACTGTTAAAAGAGGTAAAATTTGTTTGTTTTTATGTCGGGGGTAATAACTGAAACTACTCATACGATTTCAAAAATTCTTTTACCAATAGGAGAGGTGAATCAACAATCTCTGAGTGGTGGTGGGTTGCATTATAGGCTGGAAGGTTATATTGCAAATCAATAAATTTGGGATCCATAAAAAAATACGAGGACAAAATCTCGGTGATTACAGACTTAAGGCGACGATATACGACTTTTACAGATTTTAAACTGACAATCACGTCAAAATGTGCAGTGTAAATGATTTGAAAAAAATATATGTTAAACTAGAACATTCTCTTAATCTTATAGAAAGTGAATATTTTTGATGAAGTTCATATTAAATAGTTTAATTAACTCGTGAAGTTGTGTCTGACGCGGACAAAACATTGACAATCACACAAAATCTACCAGGTATAATTATCCGAAACTTACACTATCTTACAGACAATTTTATTATCTATCTTTTAGTATACGCCTATTTTTTAATTTTGAAAGAATACTACTTTTATTTAATTTTTTCGACTACATTTTGAAAGTTTTGGACGCAGATTGCGTCCGTTCTGCATCAGTTTTGCGTCCAAAACTCTCAAAGTTTAGTCGAAAAAATTCAATAAAAGTAGTATTCTTTCAAAATTAAAAAAAAGGCGTATACTAAAAGATAGATAATAAAATTGTCTGTAAGATGGTGTAAGTTTCGTTTAATTAAACCTGGTAGATTTTGTGTGATTGTCAATGTTTTGTCCGCGTCAGACACAACTTCACGTATTAATTAAACTATATAATATGAATATAATTAAAAATATTTACTTACTAAGTGATTAAGAGAATGTTCTAGTTTAACATATATTTTTTTCAAATTATTTACACTGCACATTTTGACGTGATTGTCAGTTTAAAATCTGTAAAAGTCGGTTAATAGCCCCTTAAGTAGGTATGTTTATTACAAGTCCAGGTTTCCTCACGATGCCGATGTTTCCCTTTTACATCAGACTAGCGACCCGACCCGGCTTCGCATGGGCCTATAGCCTTCCTCGATAATTGGACTATCCAACACAAAAATAATTTGTCAATACGAACTAGTAGATCCTGAGATTAGCGCGTCCAACCAAACAAACAAAGTCTTCAGCTTTATAATATTACTATAGATATGGTATAGATAAAGTCAGATTAAAATTAGGTACAATACGGGTGACAAAACACAATTGATAATTTGAACTGTATTTTAGTAAGTTTAATATCAATTAATCAACGAAAACTGATCAAGCATATTACTACATCGACTCGGTGACAATAAAGCGGAGTAGGTACCAACCTATATAACAAGCCTGCCTTTGACACGACACGGCCTTCGCAATACAATGGATGTACCTGTGTGTCCATAGGTTCATCGTGTCACTTGCATGAATGTGCTACGAGTGTAATTGATTGCCCTTTTGTTAGACATTAATTTTGTGTGATCGATTATTTGAATACACCATGTATTTTAATTTATGTACAGTATGTAACATTATATTATGAAGAATTTGGTATACGAATTAGATACTCCTTGACTCCATTTGTCTGTATTTTTTATGTCTAAATATTTGTTTTGTTGCGGAAGAGCGATGTGACCTAATACAAGCATGTATTGCTTAAAAGGCCGCATCATACACTATGTTTTGCAAAACTTTTTTAAAAGATAATAAACGAATTTGAATTTGAATCATGCAACTAGCTTTTGCCCGCGACTTCGCCACCTTGATTGACGGTTACCAGCGGGGTTTTAACTTTGTGCGGAACCCTATTCTTTTTCCACATTAAAGTCCCAAAAGTCTTTGCTTAACGCCAAAAATGACCACTTTTAGCGTTAAGCAACGATTAACAAGGGAAAGTCATTCGAGAAATACTTCAGGTAATTAACTAGTACTGTTTTAGATGTTTAATTTTGATCTGATTTAGGAGTTATAGAAATAAAATGATGGATGGCGCTAGTTGGCTCTTGTAAGCCCCTTAAAAGTATGCAACGTATTTTGCGGAGCAGAAGATTAAAACCAAACAACTTGACTTTAATCAACGATATGGACTATCCATCAATATTTTTCCTAACAGTACACATAATTGTGGAGCTGGGTCAATTTAAATATTTGCAGCATAAATTGAAATCTTAATAGGTCTACCTCAGATTATGAAACAAAAGGCTGATAAACCGCGTGGAACACTAAGAGTGAACCCAAAAAAGCAAATAAAAATTCAAAAGCGAATACCTGCGAATAAATTAAACTGTCTCTTAAGGGCGCGTATTCGATTTAGCGCAACTCAAAATCTAAACGATTGCTAGAACGGCGTAACAGCATTGACACACACTAGTACAATACAATGGTATGTTTGTGTGCATCAGAAAAAAAAATATGCACGAAATAAGCACGAATCATTGAAATTGATCGGCAAACGACAGCGCACGATGTTTTACAGTGCTTTTTAAAATAATTGTCTAAAATAAATGAGCTCGTATAACGGGCTGAAAAATATTCTGTATATTAAGCATAACATTTACTTTCATAAAATAAATATGTCAGTTATGTTTTTATTCAAATACTGGTGAAAAAAAATTGTCAAAGTGAACCGATTTTCTACTTTTTCAACATTGTTTTTTAATACATAATAGTAATATTTTCGTAATTTTGGCTCTGTTACTGTCTTTATGACTGTATATTCTGTTAGAAAAACGCATAAAACAAAATATTTTGGCATATTGTAATGGTTGTATTCGTCCTGAAAGTTAACTCTGACGTCTATTTTCGTAAAACGATATGAAAGAATTGTCTTCGCTTTAAAAAACCATAATTAAAAATTATACTTTTACTCTGTAGCTGTCTAAATCAAGACTTAATCTTTCTAAAACTGTAAATTGTCTTGAAATAATCTGCTCACATAATTACGATATTGCTCTGGGCAAAACGCAAAAACATGAAGTTTTCGTCACGAATCTAATACGCGCTCTTAAACTGGGATATTTATCGTATTCGATTCGTGACGAAAACTTCATGTTTTTGCGTTTTGCCCAGAGCAATATCGTAATTATGTGAGCAGATTATTTAAAGACAATTTACAGTTTTAGAAAGATTAAGTCTTGATTTAGACAGCTACAGAGTAAAAGTATAATTTTTAATTATGGTTTTTTAAAGCGAAGACAATTCTTTCGTATCGTTTTACGAAAATAGACGTCAGAGTTAACTTTCAGGACGAATACAACCATTACAATATGCCAAAATATTTTGTTTTATGCGTTTTTCCAACAGTATATACAGTCATAAAGACAGTAACAGAGTTACGATTTTTTTTTTAAATTACGAAAATATTACTATTATGTATTAAAAAACAATGTTGAAAAAGTAGAAAATCGGTTCTTTTTGTAAATTTTTTTTCACCAGTATTTGAATAAAAACATAACTGATATATTTATTTTATGAAAGTAAATGTTATGCTTAATATACAGTATATTTTTCAGTCCGTTACACGAGCTCATTTATTTTAGACAATTATTTTAAAAAGCACTGTAAAACATCGCGCGCTGTCGTTTGCCGATCAATTTCAATGATTCGTGCTTATTCCGTGCATATTTTTTTTTCTGATGCACACCAACAGACCATTGTATTGTACTAGTGTGTGTAAATGTTGCTACGCCGTTCTAGCAATCGTTTAGATTTTGAGTTGCGCTAAATCGAATACGCGAAGGCAGTGTTTCGCAATGAGGTTCCTATCGACATAAGTTTCATACATGAGTGGACTAAGTCGATTTATTTTCATTTTAGTTTTTAAATTACATAATATACTTAATTTAAAAACTAAAATGAACTACTTATGTATGTGAGAGTGCGAGCGTGAGGGTCTCTGAGGGGATTTGGCAAAGATAACATACTCTAGAATATTCTGACCAACATCATAAATTAACACCTCTACTTATCACTCACACCTCATAACTACACATGTCTACCCAATAGGCATATACAATATGGGAAACATTTCAGGACATGATTACACTGATAATTATGATAATTAGCACTGATTCGATAATTTGAACAAGTGATTTGATCATAAGTAACTTGGTATTAGGATGTTAGAACGCCATTATCTTTATGTATGGAGATAATTGATTAATATTATTATATGTATGTAATAGGAGTAAGATAAGGACGTCCTTATCTTACATAAGCACGAGCTTATGTATTTGTTATGTTATTCTTGAGGTCGCTCCTTCCTTGGCTTGTGTTTGTCCGCAACTCACCTGATCTTAAGTGATGATGCGGCCTAAGGTGGAGCACGCTTGCCTAGGATGAACCGGTTCACTCGAACCTTGAAGATACCCAGATTATACTTATCGGAGAACAGAGAGGCCAGTGAATTCCACAGTCTGACAGTTCGCTCAATGAATGTGGAATCAAAGCGCTTGCCGTGGAACTTCAACCATGTAGCGGTGACGCTTCACCGTATCGCTGCTCGTCCGATGGTGGAGTGTGACTTAGGGATGATTTGTCAATTGTCAAATTACTTTTATCTGCAGACCCATAGCAACTAAGCATACATACGGAGAAAACGTTACATAAACTCGATAGATATTGCACATAATATATTTTATTCTGTTTAAAGCCTTTATTCGTAGGAATAGGCGATCATAATATGCTGGTCGTATTTAATTAAACTAAAATGCAATGGGGCTATAGTCGTATTTCCAATTCGAAAATTGACTTGAATCGAATACTTTTACGCTAATGCGCTCGTGTTAGTTCTGCTGAAGAATAAATATGGAGATTTAACATATTTTCTATACTAAATAGCTGTGAAACTGTTACATTTACGGAATTGAAAAATCTGTCCTAAATAAGCCCAAATCAATAATTATGTTGATATCTATTATGGGTAGCAGTTAGTTCCGTGACTTTTCTGGTCAATTTCCTTTTCTCGGAATGGTACCCCAGAAATGGAAAAAGTCAAAGAGGAAGGCAGATACAAAATGGGAGGATGATCTACCAAAGGGATGCAGAAGAATAGCACTGGACCTAAACAAATGGAGGGAATCAGAGGAGGCCTATGTCAAAAGACAAAGGTAGCAGGTTGCTGATAACTAGTTAGAATATTAGTTTTTTTTATATATTTATATGAGTATTTGGGGCGTCCCACGACTTTGCCACTGAATGAAGACTGTACGGTTGCTGGTGAAAATAAAATGCCCCGTTGACGTTTATTCATACATTTATTAATACTGGCAACTATGGTAAGGTTACAGATAATTAACAAATGGCAACCCTAAGTGAGGGATGAAAGGGACTGCGTGGCTATCGCCCTTCAAACCTCCCTAACTGGCTAGTTCCTGAAGACCGCTAGGCTATCGAACAGGAACTAGTCTTACTTAGGCACAGAATTGGCTGCGTGGCTACCGAACTCTGTTTCTCTAGCTAGTCGAATGACAAAATGTACCGGGCGTCGCTCCTTATAAAGCTCGCAAGGCTTGTATGTGTGCATAATATCTACACGTATTCGTTAGTAGTTGTGATGTGACGATTCACGAGCTGCGCCGGCTCACGCTGCTGCGCTCGTTGACCATAGATGTCGCCGAAGATGGACAGTATTATGACATGCAACACTAGATGGCGTTACTAGTTCGTTACATTCTCCCCCTCTGGTACTCTATAGTCGTCCCGACAGAGTACCAGCATCTGTATCTGTCTTCCTTGGTCTCCCTCTTTTTCTTATGGGATTTAAAGGTTTGGGCACTTTTTCATCTCTCTGTTCAAATTTTGTTATTGCTGAAGTATGATATTTTCCCATAGATTGTTCTGGTGACTTTGGGTTTGCCACCTCATAAGTAGATGCTCCATGTTTGTTTATGACCACATAAGGTCCATCTCTGCGTGGTGCAAATTTTGGTGAAAATAGTGAAAAATTAAATAAAAAATTAAAAAAAACCCCCAACGCAAAACATAAAAGCGATTATGTAAAAAGTCAAAAATAATACCTTTTGTTGAGCCATCAAATGTTTGTTCGTTGAAATGGCGCTATAATGTCGCGGCGGGGTACCGCTAAGTTTAAAGCAATAACTAAATAGCTAAAATAGCGAACTGATGGTAACTAGATTTGCAACAAGATTAACAACTAGATTAGCAACAAAAATTTGATAATATCAAAGCAAATTGGTCGGAAATGCTGGTAAATTAATAGACAGTGAATGAAATTAAGGGACTGACTTACTTAAGCGGTACCCCGCCGCGACATTATAGCGCCATTTCAACGAACAAACATTTGATGGCTCAACAAAAGGTATTATTTTTGACTTTTTACATAATCGCTTTTATGTTTTGCGTTGGGGGTTTTTTTAAATTTTTAATTTAATTTTTCACTATTACTTATTGGATGTGTCTCAACCAACACTAAATCTCCTATTTTATAGCATGGGTCTGGCCGTCTTCCTTGATTTGCACGTTGTCTATTATTGTGTTGCATAGTTTCAATGTTGTCCTTTGCAATTAATAAATTTTCAGCTAACTGCTTCAAAGTTGGTGTAATTTGTGATATAAATTTTTCTTGTGTTAAAACAGTGCTGAAGTCATGTGTAAGATCATAGGGAGTTCTTAATGCACGTCCAAAAGTTAAGTAGGATGGCGAATATCCTGTTGTTTGACACACAGCTGAGTTCATAGCAAATCTGATAGCCGGCAATGTATTTGGCCATCTCTGGTGTTGATGCTTAACCATAATTGCAATTTGAGTTTTCATGTCTCTATTTTTCTTTTCCACAATATTAGGTTCTGGATGATATACTGGAGTGAGTATGTATTGTATTTCTAAACAATAAGTTAATTTTTGCATTATTGCCGATATAAATTGTACTCCGTTATCACTTATTATTTTCCTTGGTAGGCCATAACGCAGAAATATTTCATGTAGAAGAGTGAGTGCACAGGTTTCAGCTGTTGCTTCTGTTATAGCAAAAAGTTCAACCCATCGAGAAGCTGTGTCTTCAACAATAAAGATCCATTTTTCTCCAGAAGTTGCTTTTGGTAAGGGACCAAACAGATCAATAGACAGTACTTCGAATCTGTGATTATTTGCCGTTGACTGATATAAACCTGCTGGTTTTTTATTTGATGGTTTATATTTTTGACATTCTACACAAGTCTTTACATACTTAATTACGTCCTTTCTCAATCCTCTCCAGTAGAATTTATCAGTGATACGTTGAACTGTACGCTCTACTCCTAAATGACCAGCTGTTGGATCATCATGATATGACTTTAATTTATTAGGTCTTTCTTGTATAGGTATTAGCAATTTTGCATTATCATCTTCTTGTTCTGATGTGAACCGATATAAAACATTTTGATGAATTATGTAACCTTTTTTAGACCATTCTATATAATTTTCTGTTTGATTTTCCGCTTCAAGTGCATTTATTATTATCTTGAGCTCGTCATCTTTTAGTTGTTCTTCACGTATCTGCTTTTCATTGAATTTTGGTAATTCAATTTCTACATAGCATAAATTACATGCTTCACTATCATGTGTGCATGGTGGTCTTGACAAAGTATCTGCTACCACATTAGTACGCCCTGGAGTATATTGTATATTGAAGTTATAGGGCTGTAGTTGCAGTGCCCAGCGGGCCAGGCGACCTGTTGGTGTTTTCAAATTCATTAACCATTTTAGTGGTTGGTGGTCAGTGATTGTAATGAATTATGTACCTTCAATGTAACCACGAAATTTTGAAACAGCCCAAACAATTGCTAAGGCTTCTTTCTCAGTTACGGTATAATTGCATTCCGCTGGTGTAAGAAGTCTGCTTGCATATTCAACTGGGTGTTCGTTTTCGCCCTCCCCCTGCACTAAAGCTGCTCCAATTGCATATTGACTTGCATCGGTTTTGATTGTGAATTGAGTGTCACATTCTGCTTGTTTAAGTACTGGGGCTGTAGTTAACGCTATTTTAAGTTTTTCAAAGGCTTCTTGCTGTTCATTATTCCACTGCCAACTTGTTTTCTTTTTAGTTAAGTTGGTTAGCGGTCGGGCTATATCTGCAAAGTTGTTTATAAATCTTCGGTACCACGAAGCAGTTTGTAGAAATGTAATCAATTGTTTTAAGTTTCTTGGTTTTGATAAGTTTGCTATAGCCGAAATCTTTTCCGGGTCTGTTTTGATTCCCTCTGGAACTATTAGATGTCCCAAATACTTTATCTCCGTACAAATAAATTTACATTTCTTCCTGTTAGCTTTTAAGTTAAAATTTCTTAGTTTTTCAAATATTTCCTTCAGATCATCAATGTGTTGTGTCAAAGTGACAGATCTTATGATTAAATCGTCTAAATATGACAACACCCACTTCGTTCCTAAACTTTGAATGAATTTATCTATTAATCTTTGGAACGTGGCGGGCGCGTTCCGTAACCCAAACGGCATGCGTTTAAAACGGAACATACCGAACGGTGAGACAAAGCTGGTCTTGTCTTGGTCTTCGGGATGTACTAATATTTGCCAGTAGCCTGATTGAAGATCAATAGTAGACATGTATGGCATTGCTTTAGCCTGATGTAATAGATCATCAATTCTTGGTAATGGATATCTATCTGGTTTTGTTATTTCGTTGAGCCGCCTATAGTCGATACAAACTCTAATATCGTCTGTACCTTTAGGGACCATGATAACAGGAGCTGCCCAGGGTGAATCGCATTCTTCTATTATATCATTGCTTAGCATTTCATCTAGTTTTTGTCTCAGTTGTTGTTGTCTATGTGGTGATAATCTGTATGGCTTTTGAGCTATGGGTAGGTGATTGCCTGTGTCTATTCTGTGCAATATATATGGTGTTGGTTTTGTGTTTTTATCAAATACATCGCTATAGGTAGTTAGAAATTGGTTGAAGTGTGATCTTTCATATTCTGATAATATTTTTCCTTCACATGAGTTTAATAAAATATCAAAGGAATAGTATGACATTTGATTTATTGTAACATAATTAACTCGTGGATCTTTTTGAGATGCCTCATCGGCTGGTTCACGAGGGCGGTCAGGACGTGGTGGTGTGTCCAGCTTTTGAAGTGACCATTTTGTAACTTTTGTTGGCGGTGGACTATGTTCATCGTTGATATATGGTTGTAGTGGTGATTCTGGTAGTGGGGATATCATCTGTAATTCTTTGGCCCACTGCATAAAGCTTGATAGGGATTCTGGTGATGATTCAGATGATTGGTCCGAGTTAAATGTCAAACATTCTGCTGCCTTCAACGGAATCTTCTCATTCTTCAATTGTAGAAAAGCATGTCGTTCCCGAGGTTCATCTGCGAAGTACCAAACTCGTTGTGCCAAATCTAGTACTATTCCCGTCAATGCCAAGCAGTGTGCGGTTATCAGTGGCATCGGGTATCACTGTGAACGTTATTGGTAGGGAACGTTTGCCAACAGTGATGTCTACGCTTGTAGTGAGTAGTTTGCGGGTTTTTACAGTTCCATCGGCTAATATTGTGTCTGCAGTTTTCTCATCGAATGTGGCACCTTTTTTAATAAGTAATTATATAACTTTATACTTGCCACACTTGTTCTAGCAGCTGTGTCGATATAGGCATATCCCTGTTGATTTTCCCAGGTGACCTCAATCGTTGGGATTTTCACGTGGTCCTGCATTATTTCAGTCGTGTCTACCGTATAAAAAGCTACTGGTTTTGGTGGGGTTTCTTTATTTTGGCACTTCTTACAATTACTTCTGAAGACTCCTGGTTCACCGCACCCATAGCAAGCTACCTTTTGAGTTTCCGGCTCTGTGGCTGCTGCTGCAGGTTGCTTTTTGGCCTCTGCCAGGCGCTTCCGGCAGTCTTCAATTGCGTGGCCTTTTTTACCACAGAATGAGCAACGTTTGGATTTTCTATCCATTCGTTCTGTAGACGATGAAGTACTTGCCTGTGATTCCCTTTCGATATTTTCTAAATGTCGTACTTTTTCTAACAACTCTGCGAATGATTTAACATCGCTTCTGGCGACTGCCTTTTTAATGTTTATTTTTAGCAAAGCGTAAACGAAGTCTAAGTGTTCCTCCTCACGGTTGCGTTTTGCCGGTAATTGCGAGAGTAGCGCACGTTTGTTACCTTACAAACAAACTCATCAATTGATTCGGTAGTCTGTTTCTTACCGAATAATTCTAAATAAATGTCATGAGCCTGTTTCTTAGGAGCAAACGCTGAACGTATTGCATCTAACGCATTGTTCCATTTCTTGACGTCTGCCTTCACGCCGTGCCACCATGTTGCTGCCATGCCGCCTAACAATAACGGCAATCCTTCCAACGCATCTTCATCAGAGATGTGTTCCACTTTTTTTATAAACTGCGATGCTGTTTATGAACTCTTCCACCTTGTTGTAATCTCTTTCACCTTCATATCTCCTCGTACAATTTGCAAAACTTCCCACCGGCATTTTGCTTTGAGTTGATGTAATTGTATTAACCAATGCAGTGAACTGTTCTTGTGTCATTGTGAGTGACATTTTTAATTGGGGGTTGCGTTAATACGTATTTTGCTATTATATCCAATTTTGAAGGTAGGCTGAGCAATATATGCGGCTAATGTAAGGTAGGCCGTCAAATTGTCCAATTATGTAGGTATCCGTTGATTATTGTTGAACGCCAATGGTTGGCCGTCAGTTATGTTGGTATCCTTAGTTTTCCGCTGAACGCCAATGTTGGGTTCGCCGTCCAGGTATGTGGGTATCCGTATAATATTTCGTTGGGCGCCAATGTAGGGTTGCTGGTGAAAATAAAATGCCCCGTTGACGTTTATTCATACATTTATTAATACTGGCAACTATGGTAAGGTTACAGATAATTAACAAATGGCAACCCTAAGTGAGGGATGAAAGGGACTGCGTGGCTATCGCCCTTCAAACCTCCCTAACTGGCTAGTTCCTGAAGACCGCTAGGCTATCGAACAGGAACTAGTCTTACTTAGGCACAGAATTGGCTGCGTGTCTACCAAACTCTGTTCCTCTAGCTAGTCGAATGACAAAATGTACCGGGCGTCGCTCCTTATAAAGCTCGCAAGGCTTGTATGTGTGCATAATATCTACACGTATTCGTTAGTAGTTGTGATGTGACGATTCACGTGCTGCGCCGGCTCACGCTGCTGCGCTCGTTGACCATAGATGTCGCCGAAGATGGACAGTATTATGACATGCAACACTAGATGGCGTTACTAGTTCGTTACAAGACTTAATTTTAATTTAAAAACAATACGAACTGCGTTGAAAAAAAATCAAATAAATTAATTAAAAAATAAATAAAATTAAAAACCAGGAATCGAAAATGAAGTCTTCAGTATTTTTTTCTGTCTACAGTATTTAAGGTACTTTCCCTCCATGTGGCAAAGTCGTGGGACGCCCTGTATAAAGAGTTATAGATGTAATCTGTATGCCGTTTAGGTATAGAAGGCGGCCTATAAACCTATTTTTATTTTTAGTTATTTTATAGTTAGCAACCAACCATTTTCTTAACTAATAAAGGCTGAAACCCCAGCTTGCCTATGTCATAAATACAGCCTATAACCAGAAACCGGGTGGTGTGTTAGCTAACGAGCGCTCAACCGGTACTCTAAGCGTACCGGACCGTACGTCCGTGCCGTATTGCTTGCGGCATATTGCTCGAAATTGAGGTTACGGCTGGCTTTTAGGGGCTAGAAAGATCTAGGAATTTCTGGTGCTGATTTGTTTGATGTTGAATATGAATGGGTCGGTAAGATTCGTCTCAATTTTGACAAAAAAAGAGACCATAGTGAATGTCTGCAATCCCATCTGATGGTAAGCAGTTATGTATTTAAAGATGTAAAACAAAAAATAAAATTCTCGAAGAAACAAATGCAAAGCTATGGCTTATTGCAATAGGTTCCTTAAAATAATATGAATAACCACCATGAGGTATTTCTCAGTAACTTTGATGTTTCATCTATACATACAAATAAATAAATAAAATAGAAGTGACTGTTTGTAATGTCTAATTCATAACTTTTACTAAATGCATAATGAATTTTTACACAATATCTACTTAATTATACTATTCTTTTTTGTTTGTGGGCCTGTGTACCTGTCTGTGTGTTCCTGCTTATCTCCGAAACGACTGGTCAGATTTTAACAGGACTTTGACTGGCAGATAGCTGATGTTTTAAGGAGTAATATAAGCTAATGACTTTTATTTCAGAAAAAGAATTAGGGTTCCGCGCATTTAATTAAAACCACGCAGGTAACCGCCATTCACGAGGACGAAGTCGTGGACATTAACTATGTATAAAACTCAATATTTATACTTTCTTAATGTCTGCCCACTCTTTTGGGGTAAATAATAAAACCCTATATTTAAATAGACAAACGCCTACATTCAAGCACGTTTTTATTAAATGTTCTTTATTTATAGTACAATGTTTCTATTTTTTACACAAAACGGTCTAGACTGCTTGCCAGGTCGTTAGGTTCAACAGTAATTAATCAGTTGCCTACTTTTACGAGTACAACGAGTATTGTTTTTATGGCCTGTGACGTCTTTTTCATTGAAAAGTTTAATAAAGGCTTGTTTTTTAGTTCTAATACGCGATAAATACCGTTATCTCGAAATATGTTACAGCTTTTCTGTACATTTTTATCATGTTGTACTTAGTGCATTTTTGTACAGAATAGCTGTATTTTTTCATATTTAAGAATTGGTACCACCGTAAAATAATCTTGAGTAAGTACTTCACCCCCTACAAAATGTGCAGTGAGTTAAACTAAACCCACTCAACAGTAGACTAAACAAAATACTCAGGCTTTAAGATACTTAAAGTAACTTCGTTACTAATATTATTTGTGGTGTTAAGATACTAGATACTTACTCTTACAATGCGATTTTGCCCTGACCCTTATATTAACTAACATTTTATAGTCTGTATGTGATTACTAATACTTGGTAATTTATACGTTAGTATTCTATTAAGTCCATAATACGAGTATAGGTACAGACTGTTCCGTACTCTGAAACAATTTACAAATAAATATGTATAAAAATTAAACTTCACTTGAGATATAGAGATAGGAATATGTATTTTTAAAGAAGTTAGTATAGTTTGTTTTGTATGTCTTGGTCTTCTCAGAAAGTACTCGTCCGATTTCAAAAATTCTTCCTATGGGAGAAAACTGGACTATTGCTGAGTGTCATAGGATCTATAATATGATAAATTTGGCTTCCACACGTACAAAGTCGCGGGCAAAAGCTAGTTTTACAATATACTGGCGACCCGTCCCGGCTTCGCATGGTTATTATCGTCATATTTCAACTAATTTACATAAAACCTTCCTCATGAATGATTCTATCTATAAGTGAAAACCGCATGAATATCGGTCCAGTAGTTTTTGAGTTTATCGCGATCAGACAGACAGACGCGGCGTGGAACTTTGTTTTATAATATGTAGTGATACTTGACTAGAAGCGGATGAAGTTGCGGTCAGAAGCTAATACAAAATTAAGCGTAATTCAGATAAAATGTTTTACTTAGTAGTTACTTACTTACCCAGCAAAGGAGACCGTAAAAAATGCAGAAAAAATATTCATGTCTTTGATAACACAATTCAAAACTTCTCCTTTCTGTAATCAGTTAAAAACACAACCTAAAATCGTACTATGTAATAACTTTCTAACTGCAAAGCTGTCAGATAAATAAAATAATACAAATTAATTAATTCCCTTCATTTTATTCTCGTAAAGATACGAAAAGTGAAACATTTTTTGTAAATCTTTTAACATTTTTTGAAGGACGGTGTTTACTTTTGATTTAAATGTCTTCCCAAGGACTGTCTTCACGAAAAGGACAAGGGTCATGATTATAACAATGGAATGTTACAATTTAATAATTCGTGTACCCTCCCCGCGGCTACCACTGACATTTACGAAGTTTGTTTTTAATAATATCAGCCATTCTCTGAAAAATATTTTGCCTATCGTTATTTTCACGATTTCTCTCTATAAAGCTTCTTTGAGAGGTCTTCTACCTACGTAAATTATCTATTGACGTTAGAGTAGGAGGGTGCTTCTATCTGCCCTCTTTTACAACACCCACCATCTAATAAATCTTAAAAGCTTGCTTCAAATCTTGTCAATATTTTGGCCATCGACTTATTACGTACCGCACTTCTAATTGCGATAACTTTTATTTTGACAGTTGCCTAATTGTCTTGATTTGGTGATCGTAAAACTTACAGTGTAATGAATATCGTTGAATTAATCAATCACAAAAAAAAACGTGTGTGGTCAGGGACCCCCGTCAGAAATGAAGATGAAAACAAATTACCAATTGATGTCTATTCTGTTTAAGTCTCGATATTTGCACACACACAAACACACACACGTACACACAAACACAGTCACACGCGCGGCGTGGCTCATAGAAACACTGAAAACTGAAAGACACACTGAGAGAAAGAGTAAGGCATATGGAGAGGGTATAACGCAAAAATCTTACGTAACGTTGCATTTTTCCCGAATCACACCTACCGCAAGGCGTGTTAAGGAATTTCGATCCTAAATTACACCATAATTACTGTGTCCAAATTTGACGTCAAATCTTTCCAAATACTTAATTGAAACAAGTTAATTGCGGCAGAAATTTTACACAAAAACAAATCAATCACAACACAAAATAACGTGTCATAAAGCAAAATAACAAATAATACTCTATTTAATTACTTAAACTAATTTAATTACACGCGCATTTACTAAATTTAATGTCACACGAAACTAAAACGATTTACCGAACCATAGTAGCCCGTCCGCCATCTTTGTTCCTATTTCTTTGAAATGCGGACATTTTGCATTTGACGATGTCAGGAATGGCGACCGCTATTGTGTAAAGTCTTTTGTTTCAGTCAATCTGAAAATGAGGGACTGTCAAATTGAAATGTTTGGGATTTAGGAGACAGCGAAGAAATCTGTTGAGAATTAAGGGACTTTGTTTAATTTGGGGCAACTTATAGTTGGTTTAAAAGGGAAAATTTTGGAAGATAATTAAGTTTAATATATCGTCACGCTTGTTTTCCTTGAGGGTAGGTGTAGAACTGATAGTACACAATTTTATCAGTTACTAGTACTTTGCCCGCGACTTCGTCCACGTATATTTTCTTATGGATCCCTAATTTTTAGGGTTCCGTACCTCAAAATAAAAACGGAACCCTTGTGGTATCACTGCGTTTGTCCGTTTATCTGTCCGTCTGTCAAGACCCTTTTTATTATAAAAAAATCAAACTTGTAAGTCAACGCAATTAAAAGGTAAGGTATATGCTCTATTTATGCCGCAAATTTACACACTTGCAAGGCATTCAATCAACTTATTTTTATTTTTTGAACAAGTTTGTACGGAACCCTCGGCATGCGAGTCCGACTAGTATTTTTGGAACGAAGTTCCTTAACGCGACTCACGGGTGTGCGAATAAGTAGAAATCGTCACGTTACGAAATACGTGTGTGTATGTGTGCGTGTATCGTGTATAAATATATATAGGTATTTTTATTATTATTATTTTATGGTTTTTTTTTCTTTTTTTTTGTACAGACGTACGGGGGCCCGGGGGTCCAATTCCGGGGGACATTTTTTTTTTTGTTATCAAAAAATACCTAACCGATTGGCTTAATCTGCTGTGATTGGTTGACTGGCAATTTACACATGCTTGACAGCTTGTCACATTCATTTTTCAAGTCTATTCTAGAAACCGACGGTTTATAGTCACATGTAAGGTAGAGGTCGATCCTTTCGTGCAACCAATGTACTTAGTAAATATATTCGTATTCTTTTATTTTACTTTTGTAATACTACCAATTACTGAAGAGTTATATAGTCTGCTTATTTAGAATTTTAAATTAAAATACAGTATGTTAATTAACGAAAGGCTTTCCCTTTAAACGGTAATACGTACCTATACCATTACAAAAAAAAACCCATCCAAAGAAAAACAGTTTTTATTTTTAAATATCATACAAAATCGGATACGTAAATGAAACACTCTGTACATGTTTGGATTTTTATACTTAATTTTTTTATGCTGATATATTTTTTAAAATCTATTAAGGATGTAGATTTATGGGAACGTCCTCTGTTATTTAACTTACTGTATATTATAACTTTTTTATTAAGTATCTAAAACTTTTTATAGCTAAGTATAATTTTTAGGGTTCCGTACCTCAAAAGGAAAAAACGGAACCCTTATAGGATTACTTTGTTGTTCGTCTGTCTGTCCGTCCGTCTGTCTGTCAAGACAAGGGTCGCGCTCCCGACACAAAGGTATCTCGGGAGCGCGTAGAGGTATCGAGTTGAAATTAAATCCAAATACTCCAGCCTACAGTCCCTAGAAGCTGTGAAAAAAAAAACAACTTCTAAGTTAACGTGAAGAAAAGATACGGCCATTTATTCCGCGAAAAACGTATTTTTCGATACTTGCAAGGGAATCAAAATTTATAGGGTAGGTACATCCCGTTGACCTAGAACTATGAAATTTGGCAAGTAATATCGTCTAGTACTACAAGTACAGGGAAAAGTCTTAAAAACTATACATTTGTAATTAAAACATAAAAAATATAGTCGTTATTTAAAGTACGTAATCAATATTATCGAGGTACGCGCGGTCATAATTGTATGGGTAACCAATCACGGAATTTGAACGGAACCCTGGGTGGCCGAGTCCTACTCGCACTTGTCCGGTTTTTTTTAGTAAGGTAAGTACTATAACTTTTTTTTAGAAACTTCTCTAATGAGAAAGTTTACAGTACATTGAACATACTGAACCCAACCTTTATGCCTAGGTTAGACTAACATATTCCACAAAATGAATTCAGTGAAAACGTTATTCTACTCAACTTGTGTTTCTTTGCCATAACAATGTTTCTCTTTCATCCCATTTAGTTCTGCATACTAATTAAGTACATACGTTTCTTAGTTAGAAACAGAATAATGATAATTGGTTTTAGTTTTCTTCTCGAGTGACTTGATTTCATTTTCTTGAGTGAATTGGTTTCAAACACTCAGTGCTCTTCCTCCTCTCTCCTACATCCTATGCTGGGCCCGACATGGACCAAAATTATGGCTTCATTACTTATACCCACCAACTAGTGTAAATTCGTAGTGTACATTTTAGAATGCATTAAAGAAAAAAAAGCAATTGCGATTTCTTCAAAAGACTTGCGACTTAATTCAGATACTGCAATGCTGTTCTTTTACAATCTCCCTCGGTGAACACCTAGGAGAAGTAAGTTGTCATCCGTCCCGATGCTAGGGATTGACCAAGCAGACGGACGGATGACAGCTTACTTCACAAAGGTGTTTACCGGGGGAGATTGTAACAGAATAGCACTGCTGGCTGACTTAATTTAGTACCGATCTTTTATGGGACGATAGTACCTACCCATGAAAATGAATAACTTGTATTATCGGAGCAACTCTGAAATATTTTATAATAATCAGCCTGCTATATCGTCCACAGTCATTTAACTTTAGTAGTACTATGAGAATAGGAAACACTACTTAATTTTAGAATGATTACAACAGGGTGAAAATACGGAGCTGATTTTAATTTAAAAATGTATTAAGTTACCTAAAGTTATCGAGTTAAAATCAGACAAACAAAACGTTCCGTTTTGTAATACCTTAGGAAGTTTAATTCATATCTCATATTTTTGACACATTTTCTAAGATATCCTGTCTTCCAACATCTAAATAACTTTCAGAATCCCAGGACGTAACATCCTATCTAATCCTTAATATTGTTAGACTTCTGAAAACTAACTATACTCAGTAATGTTACTTCTATAACTAGATTGTATTATTTCGTAAGTAGCACTGTAGCAGGTACGAAACTCGCTACAAACTTCTTCGTACACTAATTACTGCCTGTTCCCTTCGCTTGCAGTTTGCTGTTCTATTTATTGTTATGAACTAAGATCTGTTACTTGCCAGAGCTACAACATTATAGACTGACATAAATTATTTTTCTTTTTAATCGACTTCAAAAGAAGAATCATCGAAAGCGGACTACACTGTCAAACTGTACAAACAAAAAAAAAATATACGTACGTGTCGAATTGATAACCTAGAGAGGTTCTCAATTCGACACGTACGTATATTTTTTTTTATGTTGACAACTCAAAACTTTTGTACAGTACAGTAGAGGTTCTCAATTCGACACGTACGTATATTTTTTTTTTATGTTGACAACTCAAAACTTTTGTTCAGTACAGTAGAGGTTCTCAATTCGACACGTACGTATATTTTTTTTTATGTTGACAACTCAAAACTTTTGTACAGTACAGTAGAGGTTCTCAATTCGACACGTACGTATATTTTTTTTTATGTTGACAACTCAAAACTTTTGTGCAGTACAGTAGAGGTTCTCAATTCGACACGTACGTATATTTTTTTTATATGTTGACAACTCAAAACTTTGTACAGTACAGTAGAGGTTCTCAATTCGACACGTACGTATATTTTTTTTTTATGTTGACAACTCAAAACTTTTGTACAGTACAGTAGAGGTTCTCAATTCGACACGTACTCTAACACTTCTACTGCTTTTATTAAATAAAAGGCTAAGTAGACTGGTACGTTAAAATTTTAAAAGCTCTCACAAGAATGCGATGAGTATAAAAACAGAGATATAAAAAACACTAACCTAGACGCACTAAGTTGTGGCAGAGATTTCCAGGCTCCACAGCCTGGCCGGGAAACAGGATCGGCCGAAGATAAGACTGCCGCGGGTGGCTCCTAGCTTTGGGATGGAAGTCCCCGGGGAATCTTAGCAGTAAGACCCGCCCTGGGAGCAGCAGACACGCGACAGCTCGATGGCACGACTCAGGACTGTTACCGATTTTTGGTTGTGGACCGGTAGACTTTAAGTAAATCAGCATGTTACTTAAGCGACAGCGAGATCTAGACTCACTCATTTGACAGGTTTCTTTCCTGTCGGCTCTTCCGAAATTCATATTATTTTCCAAGTATGAATTTTATTTCTAGAACGCCCGTATCGTCACATAGCGGGGTATTATAGTACCGGCCAGACTCAATTATTGTAGTCTGCCAGTTATTTTTATTCGATTAGTGCGTATAGGATTTTTAAGAACACCAGATACATTAGCGGGTGTCCAGCTGTTTAGTATAAAATACAGCAATACACACATATATTCGACTACAAAATATCAGTTTGAAGGTTTTAAGTTATATAAGCCGAAAACTGATTAAAAGAATTACTGACAATTGTCAAGATTGACAACTGTCATTGACAAACATGTCATAACAAAACATTATTAATTTTTCAGATTTATAAACAGGGAACTATAATATATTTAATTAGCAGACACACAGTCTTTATGCTCGATGGAATATAATGTAAAGTACCTTTAAAGGCCCATTCAAATTATAAAAGATTCCATGAATCTATAAAAACAAGTATTATAACATGTAAACAGCAATTATGAAAAATGATTGCATGCTTATAAAAAGTAAATAGAGTATGTGTACGTATATTTTTTTTTATGTTGACAACTCAAATCTTTTGTACAGTACAGTAGAGGTTCTCAATTCGACACGTACGTATATTTTTTTTTATGTTGACAACTCAAAACTCTTGTACAGTACAGTAGAGGTTCTCAATTCGACACGTACGTATATTTTTTTTTTATGTTGACAACTCAAAACTTTTGTACAGTACAGTAGAGGTTCTCAATTCGACACGTACGTATATTTTTTTTTATGTTGACAA
The DNA here is from genome assembly GCA_947361185.1 of Charanyca ferruginea. Classification (NCBI taxonomy): domain Eukaryota; kingdom Metazoa; phylum Arthropoda; class Insecta; order Lepidoptera; family Noctuidae; genus Charanyca; species Charanyca ferruginea. Next base: position 17,759,703 of record OX376056.1, on the reverse strand, counting down.
CTCAAAACTTTTGCACAGTACAGTTTGACAGTGTAGTCCGCTTTCGATGATTCTTTTTTCATGGATAGTGTATACCTCAAAGCTGGTCCCATATATATAAATAGCCCATCTCTAAAGGTAGAAATTTAAGGGATAAGGTAACTAAATTTGTTTGGTTTAGTTGGATTTTAAGAAAACACTAAAAAGCGAAAAGAAACGTTAAAAATAACTTTAATTTTGCAAGTCGGTACCAATACAAAACACCAAACAGAAACAAAGCCTTTAGTAGTTTTCCGTTGTTTTTTTTTGTAAAATGTTTTAGTTTTTATTTTATTTGCTGCTGTAATGGGGGTCCCATTACAACAGTTTCCACGTGTATTTTCACCCTCCTCCCCCCATTGAAAAATGCGACGTTAAAAGTTAGCATAGACTAAAAAAAACAACTTTGTTTACTAAATCCTCTACTTTAAAATTAACGTTATTTCTACTGCATTTAATATTCATCAGAGGAAATTCCAACGGTTTTCTTAAAAGTTGTTTCCGTTTACTTCATGAAACTACATTATCTGTACAAAGTGCATGCTTTGATGGTCGAGCAAGATATGAATTTCAAATAATTTGTTTTTAGTGCTACTGAGTGACACTTAAACTGAAGCTACTACGTCATCTGAAGCTATAGGTTTAGCTTAGTTAATCGCGAATTCAGTTAGGGCCACTCTTTGTTTTTACCTTTCTCCGCTCTAGGAATATCTCCTGTATCATGGGTAATATTAACTAACATACAATCATACCCGGAAACAACTACCTGTAGGTCATACATATAATTGTTCCGTGCGGGAATTGAACCCGCGATTCTTACGTAACGCAAAAGTGTTTAGTTTTTAAAATCTGCTTGACATGACCTAAGCATCACCAGCTAAAATATGTTGTCAATAGTTGTGCGAATAGTTTTACAAAAACATTAAGTTATCAATTGCGGTAGAGTTGCTGTTGCGCCGATCTTCTGAAGGGAAGCTGCTACCGGCTTCCCTTCAGAAGTTCGGTACAACAGTTACGCTAACGCGATTGATAATGTATTTTACGTTTCTAATTATTTCAATAAACATGTCTAATACATGCATCATCATCACCAGCCGGAATAAGTCCACTGTTGAACATAGGCCTGCCCCATAAAGGGGGGGTTTGCCATAATCCTCACGCTTGGCAGGCGTCTTGGGGATCGCAGTGAAGTTGTTGAGTACACGGAAGCCGCTGCTGCCCGACTACCGGATTTTCCCTTAGTCGCCTTCTACGACACCCTCGGGATGAAATGGGCGGTGCTATTCTTGCCCGGACACCCCACGGGGGGGCAAACACATGCGTCTCTACATTTCTTCTGTTATATTCAGAAGTTCATTCAACACACACTTGTGTTTGCCTTGTGTCTGGTTGTTGTTTTTCTATATAAGTATTTATTTCTATATTTGTGTACTTACGTATATCAGCTGTCTGACACCCATAGTACAGGGTCTCCCTAGTTTGGGGTCAGATGGCCGTGTGTGAATTAATGTCCCGACATAACATCTCTAATTATCTCATAACATTATTCCTCTTAATAAGACAATAATAACTTCACACCAGAACGTCACACTAATCAATGAATAATGCTAATAAGTTGCAACGGAAATGGTTACATAATATCCTGTGTCCGTTGAGACTGCTAAACATATCGCACACTATGCGAGAAGGTCAGAAGATCCGTTTACAAAGTGATAAGGAATATTATACAAAAATAATGAATTGGTCAACTCATCCCCCGGGATCAGTTTTGAACGGAATCAGTTAACTAATGAGCCCTAGTTGGTAGTCAGACATTGTAGATAGTTTGTTAGTTACTATGTTTGTAGTTTTAGGCATTTATGCTGAGCGTTGGCCGCGCCAAACGGCCAACGCTCAGCATAAATGCCTTGGCCCGCGCAGCAAGGCACGAACCCAACAAACGTTGTTTTGACACATAAAATATTTCTTGTCACCTAAAAATGGCCTACCCCTTATTCTTAGACCTACCAATATACACAAAAAAATCCGTTTCGGAGGAGTTCTATAATAAACACTGGGACACGAGATTTTTATATGTCGGAGATGGTTTTTAATCTCAATTATTATTGTGGGTAGTGAACTAAATTTGTAATGATTTGTTTCTATTATTATCAATTTAGGTGGTTTTATTATCAATTATTGTCTATTAATCAGAAACATGATTTATTGAGTACTCACTGTATGTACAGTAATTTGTGGTTACTTTATTTCGATAATTGTTATCGATGGTTTTATTCAAAACAATTGTTGACACGTTACTTTGAATGTAAAACGAATTACTTTATGAAATCACTATTGTTTATTCATGACAGTTATTAGTGTGGTATTTGATTGCTTTATAATTAAATCTTATTAAATTTAGTACATTGTAGTGTTTTGTATCAAGTAAACGCGTGACGCACTTGCGTGCGCCATTGGATAGACTTGTATGGAGAGGTTGCAAGGTGGGGGGCATCGCCTTATAAAAGAGCGTGCACTCCGTAAGTATGGCAGTCGATCCTCGGATTCGACTCAGTAAAGAGTTCCTGCTCCCGACAATACTGTCGGTTTACCTGGTACAGCGCTGCTGTATATTCACATAGCTGTATAGGCTTGCTGCTAGCGAGCGATACACTTTGTATTTGGGTGGCTTATGCTACTGTACGAACTATAAACCTTAAGGGTTTGTTCGTTTATCATTGGGTGGCTTAGGCTGCTGTACGAACTGTAAACCTTAAGGGTTTGTTCGTTTATCATTGGGTGGCTTGGCCACTGTACGAACTGTGGGACCTTAATGGTCTGTTCGATTAACTGTATTGTTGCTGTACCTTTAACTTACTTTATTCCTGTTACTGATTACCATTTGTATTGTTTTCTTTACTATTATTGTGTAATTGTTTTTACAGGTCTTGTTTATCCCTAATGGGATAATGGGAACGCCCATACTCCTGACGATGTACTATACCGCTCGGCATTCCTCCGAAATCACACCTGACGATCCTACATATATATTAGATTATAGAGTTTGTTTGTTTTATTGTTTGTAAAAGGTCATCTTAGGAAATACTAGTTTCATTACAAAAAAAAACCTTTTATTGATATTAATTTAATCTATTGCTTATAATCTGTTTGGTGTATTAGTTCACTTAACATTTTATTCATTCACTCAGTGAATCCCTTTCAATCCTTTTCCGAGTCTACCTTCTCTCTGTGTCTGGCTTGCGGTCGTTGCATCGCAATTGTTCAGCAATTGATTAGCAATCTTCTAGCGTAGTGCACGTGGAAGATTTAATTTTAAATTAGTTTAATTAATAGGTAGTTTGTCTTAAATGGAAGAATAATAAATTAGATTTGGATTGATTGACCATTTGAATGTGGGCGAGTTTTCTTTGAAGGCTGTATCAATACAAATAAGATTGATAAATATCAATAAAAATAATATTTTATTTACAAGAAACAGATATGTACAATATAACAGACAGTGGCAAATAATTGAACAGTAGATAAAAAATATTAAAAAGTATATTGTTTACACACATCTATTCATTTCCCAACAACTACGGCAATATGTTTAGTTATCTTAGTTTAGTTTTTTTTTTTGATCGATTAATAAAAAACAAAAGTCAAAGTCAAATCATTTATTTCAATTAGACCATTATAAGGCACTTTTGAACGTCAAATGAGAAAAAAAAAATTGATTCTAGGTGCCCATTCCAAAAGGTAGTTTTGTATGGAGAAGAATGGGCAAGAAACTCCATACTTACTCTTTTAAAAACGATGTTAACAATATTTGCATTTACAGGAATTATATAATTATACGTGAATACGATGTACCTTGCATAAAAACACTAGGTATTTGAAAGTGTGTACATATTATTACAATTAATGTTGAAACAGTAGACGACCACTCCTTATATTTTAACAAACAATGAATCAGTATGTGAGCCTGAGCAGTGTATAAAAAAAGAGTCAAATATATATATGTACATATTTATACTAAGTATGAAATTAGGTATTTTAAATTAGCAATCGGTTCGATTTTGTCTAGACTGTCGATCGTCCTATGGAGCTAGACCAGCATGTTTCCAAGCATTCTTATCTTGAATATAGTCCTCTAGATTATAATAAGCTTTTTTACAGAGTGTACTTTTAATATATGATCAAATTTCGCTCCGTATTTTAGAATTAGTTTTAATTAGGATATAAGTGAAATTAATGTGTAATTATTAGTTTATTAGTAATATAACGGCACAAAATCCCAGTATTATTGTTTTCACGTAAATATATAAAGGAAAACTCGGTATAGAGTTGACACCAATACCGGTAACCTACCAGAAACAGCTGTTTTCTCACTACGGATTAATACGGGAAGTATTGTTTACTTTTAATGTATTATTAGCACACAATTGTCTCATAAAAGACACGTACTAGTTAAAATTTAACTTAACTAGACCTATTGCCTTTTTCTTGCATAATCACTTTGTCTTCATTAACTTTGTAAACTGTAAATAAAACTCAATAAAGTGAAGTAAATTTGCATGTTTTATGCTCGTATACAACCACAATAAGGTTCATGACCGTGATTTTGTATTTTACATAATTATAATGTTAATAAATAAGTACTTAAACTTAAATTTCGTCTAGGCATCCTACCCACATAAAATAGAAAAAAATATTGAAGGCAATAGAAGTAGATTTTATTGTTTGATTAATTTAATAAATGCCTTTAAAGTAAATTCGTTAGCCTACCTGCTTCATATTTCCATATAACTACGCTAACTTCTCCAATTTCTCTTTTATTTTATTTCCCATATTTATCTAAGTTTTTGTCTATCCTATTGTTTCTCACACCGTTTCTTTAATTCTACTTTCAGTAACCATATCTGAAACCATGCCTGTGATGACCCGTAAGGCTACTGCTCAGGATATGGAGCTTAAATTAAGAACGGCCCTCCAAGAATTAAAAGCATCTAATATTCAATGTCAACAGCTGTTGCAAGAGAGAGATGAAAGTGAGGAGGAAGTCAAGAAGATAGTTGACAGAAACTCTAGCTTGAAGCGGGAGCTAGTAGACTTACATCAGCAATACTTGGAGGTTGTTGATGAACGGGATAAATTAAGGATGGTCACAGATGGTTTCAACAACTGTAGTAATTTGTATGAGGAGGCTTTGAGCAAAGTTAGGGACTTAGAGGATGAATTAATCCAGGCGAATGTACAAATTTCTAAATTACAAAAGGAAAAGGAACATACTCAGGTCAAAGAAACCAACCATTTATATAATGAATTATTAAATACAAACTGTAACCCATGTTCGTTAATAACCATAGACCTTACTGAAGATTCTTTACTAAAAGATAAGTCTAGCTATAAACTTAGTCAAAATAAATTAAAAAAACATGCTAGACTGAATAAAATTATTAAGAAATGTCATAAATTCAAAAGTTAACAAAAAAGCTATTACAAAAATATTCAACTTAGGAAAGAACGTGTTGCTCTTATAAATAAATTGAAAAACTACCAGATAAAATTGGAAGATAGTAAGAACATTTATGAAATAGACACTCAGCGTTTGCAATCAGAAATACAGGTTCTGGATGACTCACTAAAGTCCCTTTATGGTAAATATATAATATCTGAAAACCAAATAAAGGAACATATACTAGCTGCAAATGAGTTAGTGGATTTGTGTAATTACAACGCAGACAGAGTGGACTCACTGACTCTCAGCAACACGCAGTGTACTTGTCAGAGGGAGTCTGACCTTGTGGCCGTCCAGCCTGAGGCAACGGAGTCCCAAGCTGTGACTGCCCAAGGTTGTATCCCCAACCATAACCATGATATTGTACAAGAAGTGCCACAGGCAGTATCTAGTACTTGTTCCTCTGGTAGCAGTCAAGCAAGTCTTTCAGTAATGTTTTCTGATAGTATAGGCAGAGGTATAGGGAAATTAATTAATAATAACCTAAGATATAACATTCAGAACCATTGTACACCAGGGTTATCCTACAAACATGTAATGTCATCAATAACAAAGTTTCAATATAATCCATCAACCAATATTTCTGTATTTATAGGTAATAGTTTAAAGGTCACAAAGGAAGATATTACTGACTGTGTTACAGACATTCTAAACATTAATTGTAACAAAATAATTTTGTGTGCTTTTCCATATTTTAAACACTTAACATACAGACAAAATAATTATATACATATGTTAAATAAACATGTGCATCTTCTAGTAAGTCACTATAGTGACAAGCTTATGTTTTTTGACACCAACAGTTTTGTTGGAAAATTAAAATCGACTAGGGATACTGTGTATCTGCCCTTTAGGTTTAGACATCAAATAGCGCGGCTATTAGCTTATAGTATTAACTCAGACATAAGTAGTATGTCGAAGTCTTGTGTTATTAGCTCCACATCAATTAGTAATAATACTAATAATAAGGTGGTGACCCAGAATGATTGCAGCACTTATGCTATACATAATTATACAAACTGTACGAAGGAGGATCCATGTGTCATTATGGACCAGCCATCTATTGATGCGAGTTGCACAAGTGGTAGGAACTCACTACCTGATATCATTGAAGTCCGTGGTCAAACTCCGAATAATAATTTAAACTAGTTTGTAAGACAACAGAAGGTACCAATAACAATATAGTTAAACCTACAAACAACAAGGTACCTTCTTGCTCTCAAAAAGTTAAGTTGCAGAAACAGCAGAATACCTTGAAATTATTTCATCAAAATATTCAAGGTATTTCATCCAAATTATTAGAAATTGAAATGTTTTTAGAAAAAACCATGTTTGACATTGTTTGTTTTACTGAACATTGGTTAAAGGATTACCAAATGCTAATTAACTATGAAAACTATAGTGTGGGCAGTTGTTTTAATCGCAAAGCTATGTCGCGTGGAGGCTCACTGATCTTATTAAAAGATTGTTTAAAATATAAAGAAAGAAATGACATAGTTGGCCTATCGGTTGAACATTGCATCGAACTTTCCTGTATCGAGCTGGATGAGCATATCATAGTGTGCGTGTACAGACCCCCAAGCTACCAAAACTATTCTTTATTTGAGTCTGTAATGGAAGATGTATTAGCGAAACTTGCAACGTGTAGCAAACCCGCAATTATTTGTGGTGATTTTAATATTAATGTTTTAGAAAATAATTTGAATAGTAGTCGATTATTAAGCCTTTTTAAATCATTTAATTTGTCGAATGTTTTCATGGAGCCTACTAGGGTAACTCCAACTACTGCTACCTGCATCGATAACATTTTTTGCGATTGCGACTATGTAGATAAAGCTATTGTTAATTATTTACCATCGGATCATAGCGGTCAAACGGTAACATTTATGTTCAAAATGCCTACGACAAAAGTACAAATACAATTTAGACCTATAACAACTGGTAAATTAAATAAATTTAATAAAACTCTAAATAATAAGTTAAATACTCTGGACCACTATAACAACGATGCAAATAAATTGTATAATGATTTATTTTCTGTGGTCGAAACTGAATTCAATAAAAATTTTGAAAAAAAGGCGAAATATATTAGCCCTAAGTTTATATTTAGTGACTGGGCAACTAAGGGTATTAGAAAAAGTAGAGAAAGACTGTTTGAGCTGTATGGCCTTAAGCCTTACATTAACACGGAAACTTTCAACAAGTATGTTGCTACTTATTCTAAAACTTTTAGAAATACTTGCAAGGTAGCGAAAGCGCTATACATTAGTAACAAGATCAAATCGGCAGACGATAAAATAAAGACAGTTTGGAAAGTTATAAATAACGAAACTAGCAAGAAAAAAGTTCGTAACGCGGAATATACATTGGAGACATCACATGGTCCCGTAAGCTCTAACATAGAAGTAGCTCGTGAATTTGTAAATTTCTTTACTAGCATACCAATCAAAACCACGGAAGCTTTGAATTCCTCACCTGACGATTCAATTGCGTTATTAAAAGCGAACGTTCCAGGCTGCCCGGTAGAATTTCAATTTAAACATATTGACCCCATGACCGTTTTAAAAGCTTTTCGGCAAATCAAAATAAAATTTACTGAAGATCTGTGGGGTATGTCTATTAAAGTTTGTACATCTATAATAGAAACAATAGCACCTTATTTGGCTTTAATATTTAATATGTGCGTAGACCAAGGTGTTTTCCCAGATTTAATGAAATTTAGTAAGGTCATACCTCTTTTCAAATCCGGGGATAGTAAAGATACTAACAATTATAGACCCGTGTCCGTGTTGCCGGCTTTCAGCAAGGTTTTTGAAAAGATTATGCTTAATCAGATGCTTGCTCATTTTAACACAAATGGCATATTACACGATCAACAGTATGGTTTCACCAAAGGGCGTTGTACGACTGACGCCGGTGTCACTTTATTAAAACACATATTTACTGCGTGGGAAGAGGCACAAGATGCCATAGGAATCTTTTGTGACCTCTCCAAGGCATTTGATTGCGTAAATCACGAGACATTAATTCTGAAACTTGAGCATTACGGACTAGGTAAACTTGCGCTTAGTTTAGTGAAATCTTATTTAAATGATAGACAGCAGCAAGTTCAAATAAACGGGGTGAATTCACATGGTTTAAAAATACAAATGGGAGTTCCACAAGGCTCAATTTTAGGTCCTTTCCTCTTTTTAGTTTATATTAATGATCTTCCCCGGTTATTCAAAAACCAACCACAAATGGTGTTATTTGCCGATGACACGTCATTAATTTTTAAAATAAATAGACGGGCTCAAAATCTTGACATCGTAAATAACGCCTTACTGGAGGTACAAAAGTGGTTCACGGCTAACAATTTAGTATTAAATGGAAATAAAACTAAGTGCATCAGATTTGCTTTGCCAAATGTCAAAAATAGTGAGTGTGACATAGTATTGAATAAAGAGAAACTGGAATTCGTCGATAAAACCGTTTTTCTGGGATTGACGCTCGACTCAAGGCTACAATGGGGTCCTCATTTAACATCTCTCGCAGGACGGCTAAGTTCGGCAGCATATGCTGTCAGAAAGATCCGGCAATTTACTGATGTGGATACCGCGAGACTGGTCTATTTTAGTTACTTTCATAGTATTATGTCTTACGGTATTTTATTGTGGGGAAGAGCTGCAGACATCGATTCTATTTTTATTCTGCAGAAAAGAGCCATCAGAGCCATTTACAATCTGCGTATGCGCGATTCTCTAAGGGAACTGTTTAAGGAAATTAACATAATGACGGTGCCTTGTCAATACATCTATGAAAACATCATGTACGCTAGAAAAAAATCTGCATCTTTTTGATAAAAGAGGTGACAGACATAATTATAATACTAGAAATAGGGACCAACTAGTTCAACCAGGTTTCAGACTGGCTAAAGTAGATTCGTCTTTCATGGGGTACTGTTTAAAGTGTTACAATAAAATACCTCCCCACATTGTTCAACTAAATGAGACAAAATTTAAGTCTTGTATTAAACGCACGCTATGTAACCGAGCATATTATAAGTTGAGTGATTACATCACTGATAAAAATGCTTGGCTGGATGCTGGTCTAGCTCCACAGCCATAAGGGTTCATAGATTAATTGATTAGCATTTGTAACAATTTTTGGAGCTGCTGAAGATGTAGATCTAAATTATCTTTGCATTGTATAAACTCAATAATTTTTCGTAGCACATACATGTGAGCACTATGTTCTTTAAAGCTACCATTTACGAGGACTCTCGACCTCTCATTGACTTGAATATGCCCTGGCGGTTGGGAGAGTCATGCTCACTTGAATGTCTCGCTGCCGGTGGCGCATGTGTTGGATCATTCGGTTCCCTTCAAAATGGTTGAGCTAAATGGTGCCGATCCGTGCGTCATGTTCGTGAACGGACGCCGTCGGTTGGGACTGGTCATCTCTTAGCTGCCTCGGTTATTTTAAATTTTGGTTTGAATTGTTATTATAACTATATTTGTCTCTAGACCTCTTTTAACATGCAAGACGTGTTACATTGTTCTCACATTGTACCCTTAGATTCAACATGAATGATGTAACCTAAATTTGTAAAATTTATCTGATTTTAAAAGAGTGTTCATGGAGTTTCTTGCTCGTTCTTCTCCATAGAAACCTACTGTTTGGAACGAGCAACTAGCTTCAACTTTCTGACTGACTGACTCTGACAATTCAAAAGTACCTGTAAATGGTTTAATTGAAATAAATGATTTTGAGTTTTGAGTTTTTTGAGTTTTGATTTAAATTTTGTTTCACTTAGTTGTAATATATCACTAGGAATTTTGTTGTAGCACTTAACACAGTACCCCATAAAAGATGTATGGACTTTAGACAATCTAAAATATGGTTGAGCTATTTTGTCCTTGTTTCTAGTATTAAAGTCATGTCTATCACTTACTTTATTAAACATATGTAAGTTTTTTCTTACATACATAATATTTTCATAAATAAATTGGCAAGGCACTGTCATTATATTAATATTTTTAAATAGTTCCCTAGATTCGCGGCGACGTAGATTATAAATGGCTCTGACAGCTCTTTTTTGTAAAATAAAAACGGATTCAATGTCAGCGGCCCGACCCCACAGTAAAATACCATACGACATAATGCTGTGAAAGTAGCCAAAATAGACCAAACGCGCAGTTTCTACATCTGTTAACTGTCTTATCTTTCTAACAGCATAAGCCGCGGAGCTTAGTCGCCCCGCAATAGATGTTATATGAGGTCCCCATTGTAATTTCTCGTCTAGCGTGATTCCTAGGAAAACCGTTTGACTAGTAAATTCCAGTTTCTCTCCATTAAGTATGATGTCACATTTACTATTCCTAACATTTGGTAAAATGAATCGAATACATTTGGTTTTTTTTTCATTAAGTACCAAATTGTTTACCGTAAACCAATTTTGAACCTGAAGAATAGCGTCATTTACGTCGTCTAGATTTTGTGACCGTCTGTTTATTTTAAAAATCAATGATGTGTCATCGGCAAATAACACCATTTTTGGTTGATTTTGAAACAATTGGGGTAAATCATTTATATAAACTAAGAATAGAAATGGACCCAATATTGAACCTTGAGGAACGCCCATAGTCGTTTCAGACCCCAATGAGTTCACGCCGTTAACCTGTACTTTTACCCGTCTATCCCTCAGGTATGACCTTAGTAAATTAAGAGATGTTTTACTAACCCCGTAGTGCTCCAGTTTCAGCAAAAGTGTCTCATGGTCAACGCAATCGAACGCCTTTGAGAGGTCGCAAAAGATTCCAATGGCATCTTGTGATTCCTCCCAGGCGCTAAAAATGTTCTTTATTAGGGTGACACCGGCGTCAGTTGTACAACGCCCTTTGGTGAAACCATACTGTTGTTCATGAAAGATGGAATTTTTATTAAAGTGACGCAACATTTGATTGAGCATTAACTTTTCAAACACCTTGCTGAGAACTGGCAAAATCGACACAGGCCTATAATTGTTGGGGTCTTTACTATCACCGGATTTGAACAACGGTACTACTTTACTGTGTTTCATCAGATCCGGAAAGACTCCTTGGTCTACACTGGTGTTAAATATAAGAGCTAAATAGGGCGCAATCGTTTCGATAATAGATTTACAGACTTTTACAGACATTCCCCAGAGATCTTCTGTTGATTTAATTTTAAGATCTTTAAAGGCTCTTATAACAGCCTGGGGGTTTGTATGTTCAAACCTAAACTCCGAACGGCATGCCTTAACATTCTTCCTAAGTAAGGCAGCAGAGAGCGCGGGAGAGGAATTTAAAGCTTCAGTAGTTTTAATGGGAATATTTCCAAAAAATGCTTCAAATTCCTGAGCTACTTCTATATCTGAATTTATGGGGCCATGTGCAGTCTCTAAATTAAATTCAGTATTACGCTGTTTTTTCCTACCTGTTTCATTATTTATTATTTGCCAAGTAGTTTTTATTTTGTCATCAGCTAATTTTATTTTATTTCTAATATAAAGGGATTTGGCTATTTTGCAGACACTTTTAAAAAGTTTTGAATATTTCGCAACATACTGATGAAAGCTTGTATTCATTACATGTTGCTTTAGACCATAAAGTTCAAATAGTTTTTCCCTGCTTTCACGAATACCTGGAGTCGCCCAATCGCTAAATAAGAACTTTGTGCAAATACTTTTAGTCTTTAGTGGAAATGTGTCATTAAATTGCGTGTTTATTATTGAAAAAAACTCAGCGTAGAACTCATTTGGGTCATCTATATTATTAAAGCAATGAACACTTAGTTTACTTTCCAATGAACTATTAAATTTATCTAAGTTTTTACATGTAATTGGCCTAAACCTTATTTGAATTTTTTGTAAAGGAATGTAGGCGCAAAACGTTATTGTCTGTCCACTATGATCAGATGGTAGCTTATTTATAATTTCTTTATGTAAATAATCACAATTACAAAATATATTATCAATACAAGTGGCAGAAGAAGCTGTCACTCTGGTTGGTTCCATAAAAACATTTGACAAATTAAATGACCTAAAAAGACTCAATAATCTGATACTACTGGAGTTGTTTTCTAACAAATTAATATTAAAGTCACCACATATGATGATTGATTTACTACTAGTACTAATTTTTTTCAACACATCTTCCATTACAGAATCAAATGTAGATAAATTCTGGTAACTGGGGGGTCTGTATACACATACTATAATATGCTTATCCAGCTCAACACAGGACAATTCAACAGTATGTTCTACTGATAATCCAACGATGTCTTTTCGTTCTTTACACTTAATAGAATTTTTAATTAATATTAATGACCCACCATGTATCATATGTTTTCGGCTAAAATGGCTAATTACACAATAATTTTCATAATTAATAGACATCACTTGATTATCTTTTAGCCAATGTTCTGTTAAACAAATAATATCATATTTGGTTATTTCTAAGAACATTTCTATTTCAAGTAATTTGGATACAATTTATAAAATAATAGTGCAAGAAGTAAATTAGGCTAGGAAGACGGTCTAGTCTATATAATGTTTTGAGTATTGTGTGCTTAAAAGAGCGTGTGAATATCTTGTTAGTATCTTTAACTAATGTAATTGGTATCTAATAAAATACATACAGTAAAATAAATGCGAAAGTGAGTTTGTTCGTTTGTAAGGGTGTTACCAGACCAAACGATCGATCGTCGATCGACGGCATCGATCGATGGTAGAATGGATTAGTCGACGTTGATCGATAGTTTCTACCAGACCAATCGATCGATTGTCGATCGACGGCATCGATCGATGGTAGAATGGATTATCAACGTCGAGCGAGCTGCTTGATTATTATTAGTAATGGATTATAGCTGGAGTTAATCGATCAACGTGGACCGCTTCCATCGAATGGCAATCGATCGATTAGTTAGTCGAACGGTATCCGTCGATCAGCCAAAGCTACCACACCAATCGATCAACGTCGATCGATGACGACTGATGGCATCGACCGATGATCGATCGATTGGTGTAGTAACACCCTTACACTTTCACGGCTAAACAAATAAAACTATTTTAATGAAAATTGGTACAGACTACGCTAACGCTAACTCAAGAAAGGATATAGGTTACTTTTTAATTCGCGACTGCGTCTGCATCCGCGAAAATCAACGTTCACGTGGACTAAGTTCGACGAAAGCTAGTAAATAATTAAAATAGGAATTCAAGAACCCACATGACACGTAGGCACTGCAGTTTTAATTCCATGATCCAAATACATAATTAACTCGGCTTTTACTGCATCTTGTGCCGTACCTTTACCTATCGAAAAATATTGTAGCTCAAACTATAGTAAATCGTTCTCTGACGTAAGAGCATATGCCACATCCTAAAGTGGCATAAATAAAACATGATTACTTAATACTATCAAACGTTTAGTACGCTTGCTGAATGCCAAACGAAAGCGCGTTCGATGCCCGACCGAGACGACCTCGACGACAATGTGTCAGGCCTACACCGGAAGCTATTGTTTTAATTTAGCTTAGAGTGGAATTATTTTTGAGTGCCGTTTTTTTAGATTGTTATATTCACCCATGTTGCTGTAGAATGTGGTCCGAAGTTCGAACCTTGTAGAAGAATTTTATTTTTGACGACACGGTGAACGTAGCAGCTTGGCGTTTAGCTGCAGCGCTGCGTGTTAAGAGCGTCCATCCCATCATATTTTCCATACAAACGCTCGTACGCGATTACGGCGTTATAACAAATTATTTTCCAAATATTTTTAACGCACAGGTATCTTGTGGTTTAAATCTAGGTTTGTATGAAGCCAAAAATAAACTTTTTTGAGAAACAATTTCAGTAAACACGTCTGAAAATCAGTTTTTTTGCACAATTTGATCTGAACTTTGGCCGTTCATAATGCACTCATACATTAAAAAAGTAAAAAAACAGCTTCATAGAAACCTTGCACATGTAATGGAGATTCTAAATTACAAACATTTTTTATCAGAAACTTGTAAGGCTTTTTTTAAAACACGTATGTCCTGGAACAAGTTTTGTGAAAATTCTGCGAGACAATTTTCCTGTGATGTTATGGCGTTCTCACTCACTCGTTTGTTTTCGAGCATTGCGTTGGTTGGAAACAAAAAAAATTCAATCACGCTCGCGTTGAAGTTCGTTCGATGGGGAAGGGCGCTCTTAAGGGTTCGATACCTGTTCAAAACAAAAGAGTATCGGCCCACAGGTAGTAGTTTGTGTATGTAAGTTTATATGTTTAGAAACGCACCTATGATCCAGGAGAAAAACTAAGTGTGCGATGTTATTAGAGAACAAAAAAAAAGTTAAAATAAATCCATATAATCGCACCCATTTATAATTTTTAAACTAGAGTTTTTCCAAACTAATCTGGAAGGTCAGGAGGCAGTGAAACTTGTCATTCATCATTTATTTCAAACGTCTCATTTATGCCTACATTGTTGTGGACTTGCGTTACAATATCTATGTATGCTACGCTTGTTTAGGTACTCGCTTAGCTTTCTATAGACCGTGCACTTTAAACAGTTTAGTACCGTGGGTGGTGATGAATGGTTCGAACCGCCTATGAATGGACTACTCCAATAGTTGACTAACAGCCGGTTGCAATAACTGCTTAACATAATGCGTGGTAAGCTTAAAACCTTGTCCTAGTGGCAGTTATTAGGTTTGTGCTTAATTGCGTTACGTGTTTTGCATATGATTGCTTGTAAGGTACAATAGTTGACGACTGGAGTCTTGTGTCAACAGTCATTGGATCGATTTTCGCACGAAATAAACGTCTGTGGACACTGCAAATTTGTTACGGGTCGAGAACATTTGTGAATAATAGGTCTAAAAGTCATGTTCATTATAATAAAACACGACAGGCTCCGACGCAGCTAATATTTTGCCAATCAACTTAGGGCTAAATCCAGTACGTTAAAATATGTTGCTGTGAAACATCTAGGTATTGGCGCACTTTGGCAGCAAAATTGTCAAATTTGTCGTCACGGCAAACGGCATGACGATTCTCATGCCGTCATGCCCTCTGTACGCCACCGCTTTTGACTCTCTTGTGTGTGTGCCCGCATACTTTCTTTATGTTTATTTGAGTTAAACGTAATTGTTAACTGTCATGAACGCTTGAAAAAAATGTTTTATGTACCTACGGTTTTTGTTTGAACGTGTCAGTCTTTGAAATTACAAGTCCGATTCTGAAAATTCTTTAATGAAAAGCATATTATCCCTGTGTGCTAAATAAAGGCTTTATTTTATTATCAAAAAAGTTAAGAATCTATATGAAAATTCACGCTGACGAAGTTCTGGGCAAAAGCTAAAGTACACAAATAACTGCATACTTTGGAAAATTCATCATCTTCCTGTCCTTGTCTCATGTTCCTTGGGATCAGCGCAACACGTTTTTAACCGACTTCAAAAAAGAGGAGGTTATCAATTCGGATGTTAAATTTTTTCAAAAAACTAAGAAGTCTGTGGCGGTGGCTTTGTTCTGTTTGTTGTTTTGTATTGCCACTGACTTCCGAAACTAAAGTAATGTGTGTTTTGCGCTAAAGTTATTTATCACTTTTTAGTTTTTTGAAGGCGGTTGTCTTTTTTTTTTACAGGGCTTTTATTTTCCGCTTTTTAGTATCGCCTTATCATCCAAGGGGGGCGGAAACGGCGATACAGATAAAAAGAGATTGAAAGTCCTCCAAAGATTTAAGAAACTAAAACGTCATTTATGTACCTACCTTTATATTTTTTGTGATTTTGTTGATTTTTCAAAAATGCTGAATCAATTTCAAACAAAAAATGAATTTTGCAAATCCATCTATATTATGACGGGGTTATGCCACAACATAATAAAAAAAAATCTTCTTCCATTCCGACCTGTCAACCATCATAATATCACTGACTCCCTCTTTCTCTTTCATAGTCTTCTTCACACAATCCATCCATTTTGTCTTTGGCCTTCATTTTCCTCTTCATCAATCTTGTAGAAATAAACAGCTATTATTAACCATTCTATAAAGTCTACATATGATAAGATCTAGATGTAAACAGACCAATCTAGATTGACATAAAATATGTAAATTGATTTCAGCAGTATTATCATTTTATCATATACCGTAGTGTAGAAGTTAGCTTGAATCTCAGGTGTTTACCTAGGATAATTGTGTTTGCTCTGCCTCACTGTAGCTCCATGTCTGAGGAGAATACTTAATATCATAGGTTTAATACTTAGGCACAGGATAAATATTAGTACTAGGTACCGTACAGTAACGACACGCCCCGCCTCCCTCCGAAACACTGTTTCTCACCTCTTCCCGCGTTGAACGTGCTCTCGAAACTGCTGTTAGTTCAAGCGGCGCGTAGATACGCACACACACACACACACGTATTTGTAGTCTGTTATTTTTGTTGTAGTGTAGGTAATTAAATCGTTTCGTTTGTATGGAGTGACGCAGTTGTGACTTAGGTGTGAAAATTATTAAGTATGTTGTATTGAAGAATAAATGTGTCAGATGATGGAATATTGCTGGGTAATGTGTGCTGTGTATAAATAATAATAACATTACTGATAGCGACTTTCTTAATGTTTTTTTGTGTGGGTTCTCTAAATGGAAAAGGTACTTACAATACAAGAAAAGCTAGAAAAAATATTATTTTGTTTCTCAAACGGTTTATCAACAGTTTTAATAAAGAATATTTAACACAATATTATTATGTTACCAAAAAGTATTTATGTTCACCACAGACTACCTATTTTGGAATAAAAGTTTAACGCTAGAGGGTTTAGAATCATGCAAGTGCAAAAATGGCATGTCTATGTCCGTTTGGTGTAGAGTTCCTTTAAGATAAGTACCTACTTAACCTTTTGACCGCCACAGTCATGTTTAGATGACAAACCAAAATGTGACCAGCACGTCACTGTCACGACTACATGACAGACTTCTATACGTAATTCCATAGAGTAGTAATTCCTAGTTGGTCGCTGAGGGCACGTTTTTGCTTTTTTGACGTGGTGGTCGAAACATTAGCAGCAGATATTGGTGCCAATTCTGTTGTGCACGAACTAAATTAATTTTAAGCTATTTATATCTCTTTCTCTCGAATAGAACAAGAATGACTGTTGACTGGTAGAGAATGCCTAAGGCATTAAGTCCGCCTTTGTACCTTTGTGCATGAAGTGTAAATAAATAAATAAAGAGACATATTGTAAGAGCTGTCAATTTAAGTTGATCTAAAATGTTCATACAATTATAGTTGTCATTTCTGAACGTATTGATTAAAAACACTGCGAAGTTCAAGGGAAAAACTAATTTGACATCTCAACTTAGTCCTTGTCTGTCGCCGTCCTTTTCTTCTGCTGCTTAGTAGTAAGAGATGCCAAATGCCTAATTTTAATTTAGTTTGTGAACAAGGGAATCGGGACCATTATCCTATATTATCTTTAACCTCATTATCTTTAAATTATGTACAGTGGGTGATAGCTATTACCTGACCCACCCTAAAAACAAACGAGTTTAAACCCTCTGTCTGTAACAATAAGGGTTATTCAATTTGTATGAGTTCATCTGACTAGCGCTACTCGATAAACAAATACAATAATAAAACAGACACGCAAAATTGATCTTTAAAACGTTAGGATTAGGATATTTATAACTACTTGTTATGCAATTTTGATTTTTATGCGGTAAGACTTAAAGTTTATCACAGTATTGTAAAATAATTATCATTTTAATCTAACTTGTAATAAGTGGGTAGTTGAAAGACAAATGCGTATTCATTGTAAAACTGGTATTCAAATCTTACTAAGGATATGGGTAGGAAAATAAAAAAATACCGTGACTATAACTAAAGCTAGTCTACGCACAATTGCAATGACTACGGGCGAACATTTTCTGTGTTGCCTTTCTAAATTGCGAATAGCCCACGCCTTTTTAAAATTATTAAATATAATTAAGAATCAAACGAACTTACCTTGTGAAGTTTGATATCTAATTATACGAGTGTCTTGACCGAAGATGATTACAGTTTACATGCAGCAGCACGCGAGTTGATGCTGTCCTTATCACACTTTTTTTAAAGCTATTTATATGCTTATAGAATTTATTTTTAAATAAATTAAACAGGTGTTCTAAAGAAATAGTGTATTGACTTATTTCCCCCACTTCAATGCAACCCGCCATCGCCGTTGCAATGCCAATCTTTGACTCATTTTTTAGAGCTAGATTTTTTCGATAGGTCTCGGGATTATTAAGGGGGGGCGGGAGTGTAATCATCTTCGGTCAAGACACTCGTATAATTAGAAATCAAACTTCACAAGGTAAGTTCGTTTGATTCTTAATTATACTTCGTATCTCTCCCGAAGATGATTACAGTTTACATGCAGATGTTTAGAGCATCGAAAAAATTAAACATTGAAGCGATCTATATAAATTTATAATCACTGAAACATAATGTACACTAACTTATCTGTCTGTAATAATCATCTAGCATACAATAACAATAAATCATCATTTAAATAGTGCATCTATAAATTCTGTTTCGTTAGGGGTAGATACATTCTTATTATAATATTTTTGGAATACATGGGAAGATTCAGTCCAGCCTGCGGCCTTTCGAATAACCTCCAGATTGACACCAGCTCTGCAAGCAGCAGACGTAGATGCGTGCCTTGTACTGTGTGCACCATACAATTTTACATCTATACCACTGTTTTCTAGAACTTGTTTTACCCAGTGAGACAATGTTTGAGAACCCACTTTTTTATGAGGTTTTTGATAACTTAAAAATAAAGAATCTTCTTGATTACGTACACAAACAGTTTTATCTATATAATGTTTGAGGGTTAAAGCTGGGCAAACCTTAGGATTTTCTTTAATATATGGCAACAGAATCAATGGTTGGTAAGCGCCTGGCCTTGAGGTTTTTATTAAATCTTCAATTTTAATTATAATTTTTTCTGAATCAAACGTAATATTTTTCATTTTTATTAAGTTTAAAGTTTGCATTCTCTGAGCAGATGCTAGTGCTAAGAGAGTTACAGTTTTTAATGACAAATCTTTTAATGTAATTGAATCATTTGGGAAGTAATTTGTTAAATAATTTAACACAAGATTAGGATTCCAGGTGGTATGGTATTTTGGTGCGGGTGGCTTTATACGATAAACCCCTTTGAAGAACCTTTTTATATAGTCGTTACAAGTTACTTCCTGACCTAACAATATTGATATTGCAGAACGATAACTGTTAAGTGTGCTGTAACTAGCACCTGAGTTAAATTTTTCGGTTAGAAATTCTATTAATTGAGTAGTATTGGAATTACAGTAATCAAACCCTTTACCATTACAATATAGCCACCATGATTTCAATGAACTGTTATATTGGTTTAGTGTGTTTAGGGAAAAAGAGGCCATCATTATGTCTAGAGATGCGTTGGGTACTCCGCGCCTTAGTAGCGACTGCCTGATAATTTCCTGGCCATCAGGGTGAGATCCGCGTGAAGAGGATGATGCTCCCTGAAAGGGGAAAACAATAAGTTTTTGTCAGGATTAAAATACAGTATCTTTGAATTAAGTAATTTTAACCAGACTGGGTACCACGGTTGTGTTGGCCAATGTGGCACCACTACTATTCCGTCTGCTTTGTAATTTTTAATTTTATGTAGAACTTTTGAGATAAGACTAAATGGAGGAAAAGCATAAAATTTTATGTTTTTCCAATTGAAGGTGAAGGCATCGATAATTTCGGAATTTGGATCTAATTTCCAGGAAGCATATCTGTAACATTTATGATTCTGACTACTTGCAAATAAATCGAATTGTGGAATACCGAGTGAAAGTGTTATTTTGTTAAATGCATAATCTGCTAGTTCCCATTCTGTATCTATATTATATTCCTGACGAGATTCAAAGTCTGCTATTAAATTATCTTTGGACTGGATATAAGACGCAAATACATGTATACTGCGCTTTTCACACCATTGCCATATATCGCGTGCAATGTTATTCAGATGTGGGAATTGTATACCTCCCATTTTGTTGATATAGGCAATTGCTGTGGTATTGTCTATTCTGAGTAAAATGTTGCAACGTTTAAGGTGGGGTGCAAAGATTTTAAGACCATAAAAAGCTGCAAGTAATTCAAGAGTATTTATGTGAAATGATAATTGGGAATGGTTCCAATGTCCGTGTGCGGTTTGGTTATTGCAAACTACGCCCCATCCAGTGGTCGATGCGTCGCTGAATATGACAAGGGTATAATCGTTTGTTTGAAAGGAACAAGATGAGAGGTCAATGTGTTCTTTCCACCAAATTAAATCATCTTTTATGTAATCTCGTAGTATCATGTGTTTGTTGTAGTTGTCAGAATAGTTTAGTGCCAGAAATTTTTCCCTCTCTAGAAGCTTTGTGTATAACCAGCCGTATTTAATTGCGGGACATGCCGATGTTAGTAGACCTATAAATCTAGCAAGTTCTCTGATTGTGCATTTTTTTGTATTTAACAGCTTGTTTGACATTAATTTTATGCGGTTTTTCTTCTCAATGGGTAATGTTAGCGACATGTTCCTTGAATCAAATATGAAGCCAAGGAACAGGCATTTTTTACTTGGGTAAATTTTACTTTTGTCAATATTGATTAAAAAACCTAATTTTAGTAGTAATTCTTATGTCGCTTCGACGTTGTTAAGACAACTTTCATATGAATTACTTATGCATAAGAAGTCATCTATGTAGTTTACTGATAAATGACCCAATGAACGTAAATAGTGTAATGCAGGTTTTAGTAATTTAGTGAATACGTAAGGTGCAGTACAGAGTCCAAACGGCAAAACGTTAAATTCAAATAATTGATTATTATATTTTTTTGAGTTCCAAATAAATCGAAGGTAAATCCTGTCGTTTTTGGTAATTGCTATCGAAAAATAAGCGTCTTTTAAGTCTATGCTTGCCATGTAACAATTTTGATCGATTAATTTTATAGCCGTACGATAGTCTTCCATTTTAAAGTGGTCAACATGAATGAATTTATTTAATTGTTTTAAATTAAGGATGAAACGATGTTTTCCGTTAGGCTTAGGTACTGTAAATATAGGTGAAATGAATTGTTTTTCACATGGGTTACATTTAGAAATAAAACCTGATTCTAATAGCTCAGAAATGCAATTATCGATTATGTTAGTTTCTGTGAGCGTGAATGACTTTTTAGGTATGACTGTCTGGTGTGGTTCACAAATAAATGGTATTTGATATCCTTTCTGAGATGCCATTCGTAGAGAAAATGCTGTAATCTGCCAGCTATAGGTACATTATTGTTATCTACCTGTGATGAAGTGATTAGCGACGTCGAGCTGAGTAGTTCGCTGTCCGTGCACGTGCGGCCGTCTGCGCGCGGCGATGGTCCCGTGGCGGCGGTGGCGGCGGGTGCCGAGACTGGTTGGGGTACACTCGCGACTCGGCGGCTGGTGTCCGCGGTGCCCCCCGTGCGTTTAAAGCACCGGTATGACGACACGAAGAAGTACTCGGCTGATTACGCTGCTGTTGATTGAATTTTCCACTATTTGCGGTGAATCTCAATTCTGAGGCAGACATTGTTATAGCCTTGGTTGATTTTAGATAATCGGACAAGTTAGTACCGAATAGATAATCGTGAATTTTCGTGTTTTTAATTATTTCTCGTTTTTGTTTACTTATAGTGTTAATAATAGCGAATCTTCTAGAGAGCGATTCTCTGTAGTGCGTATCGCACATCAGTCGCCCTGCATCACTAAGAGTTTTTATGAGGTCTTGTGGGATGTTTTCGGTTTGTGACAAAGCTACATTGAGTGCTTTGCCGATTGCCGAGATACAGCTGGCCATTTGATTTTGTTTTTGCTCACTATACGAATCTTTTTTTGTGTTGGATTCAGAAAGTGCCGATTTTAATTCAGGGTTTAGGATGGGTGCTTTCATATAAATACAATTTTCAGCAGGCAGATATTGTTTTAGGAGGTCAATTTTGTCCTCTTTATTCAGACCGTTAGTTAGGATGTGTTTCCACCGCGTAGCCAAATCCTTGTGTAAATTTTCCCCAAATGGTTTGTTTAGTGTAGGGTCTGAACCTAGTAATTGTAAAATATCAGGGTCTAGTTCGTCAGGATTATCATCCGCCGTTCTTTCTCCTTCTAATGGTGCATCAGTATTTAGGATCTCACCTGTAAGGTAATACAAAATAAACATAAGTACCCGCCGTAAATAGCTAGGTACTTGATCCACACACGCTTTGCGTCGGGATATAGAAGCTGTTGTTGTACTGTAGGTGCACGTACGAGGGCCATAGTATCCACACACGGTAAACGTCGAGATATCACAATGAACATATTCATTTTATGGCACTTTATATCTAGGCATTATGCATCCACACACGATATACGTAGGGATATTAAAATTGGTGTTGGAGGTATTTTACACAAATGACGGTCATAATATCCACACACGATAAACGTCGGGGTATCACCATTGAACACAATACTAGTTTTGTGACACTTATACTGCATATAACTATGCATTATGCATCCATAGATGATATAAGTACGTCGGGATATTTCTACCATAATAAATGTACTTATTTCTTTTTTGAGCAGTCTCAAGGCGGTAGATAAAAAACAATTATGTGTATTTGTATATTCGCTTACCTTGTGGTTCTAGATCACTGGTTAATTCGTGTGGCAGTGCACGCGAAGGGGATAGTTCGGGTTCACTTTCCGATGACGAAGAAAGGATTCTTCGTTTTTTCTTAACTAATTTTTTAACTTTTTTAAGTAGTTTTTCAACTGTGTCGCTATCGTCCCTTTCCGATCGCTTTCTCTTTCCCATTGTAACAATATTTCCGGGCGAGCAAATTTCGTGTGAGTCGGACAACACTAAATCACGTAATGAGTCAAAGATTGGCATTGCAACGGCGATGGCGGGTTGCATTGAAGTGGGGGAAATAAGTCAATACACTATTTCTTTAGAACACCTGTTTAATTTATTTAAAAATAAATTCTATAAGCATATAAATAGCTTTAAAAAAAGTGTGATAAGGACAGCATCAACTCGCGTGCTGCTGCATGTAAACTGTAATCATCTTCGGGAGAGATACGAAGTATAATATTTGTAGCTTTATTAACATGTCTCAATTGAGTGATTATTTAAAATACAAAATAATCTATTTGCACGAGGAGAATATTGGCATCAGAGAGATTGCAAGGAGACTTAATATAGCAGTAAGTGTATTTTTCTAATTTTAAACCACGTTTTTATATCTAGCTATTCCTTGTGCCGTGACGTAAACAAACATTTTTTTTTTATATACTTAAACGTAAAGTGACGCCGTTTAATTTCTTTGTTTCAGAAAATACTGTGAGATTGTGGTTAAGGCGTTTTAAAGAAACAGGAAATGTTCAAAAGGATCCTCCAGGACCAATGACTAAGAACTTGTGGAAATTGGAGGCCGATTTAATAGTCGCTAATATTTGGAAATGTTACGTGATGTAATGTTGCCGACTGTGCGTGTTGCTTAGCCAAACACGGATATTTACTTCGTGCAGAGATGCTGTGGTGCAAAATTGGCTAACCAGTCAAGAAGGTGTCATAACAATAAGTTGGCCATCGAAAAGTCCTGATCTGAATCCAATAGAAAACTTGTGGGGTCAAATGATTTTAAACTGAGATTCATCAGAAGTCAGGACAAAAGAAAATTTGGCGCAACTTGTGACTTCAACGTGGGAACTCATGAGAGGAAGTGATGCTTGCTGGAACATGGTGTGCAGTATGCAAAGCCGCTAGCAACAAATTATAGAGAAAGATGGTGCTCCACTTCGCTATTAAGACAGCATCACCGCCTGCAGTCAACAATACTTACGTCAGAGTGTGTGTTAAATAATCTGTTGTTATCATAATTCCTAAGGAAGTGTTTCATACAATGATGCAGGTTCTTATAACGATCATATTTAAAACTAAAAATACTTTTAAAAAATCTAAAAAGTATGAAATACATCAAAGTATTTAGTGCTGTTTTGACTAATATTTTATAAGTAGGTAGGTATGTATGACAGTAAGTTAATGTGGTGAATACTGGTGATGTTATTGTTATAAAATAGAAATATTATAGGTATATTTCTAAACATAATATAACATGTTGATTCACTACATTCAACACTTTGTAAAGCATGTAACAGATTACTTACCTACTTAAAAAATAATAAAAATGGGTATTTTATGGGCACTATTGAAACGAAGAACTGTTTTATTGTCGCGTTAGCAACTTGAACAGAAAATTCACGCATAGCATAAGTAGTTTAGTATTCTAACTTCTTTTATAATGTTGTAAGTAATTAATTTTTATTTATTTTGAATAAAATCTTTATCATTATCATAATTGTTTTTATTTTTTGTGGTTATTTGTATTTATATATTATTAATATAAATCTACTTTTCTTAATCTAATAGAAGTAGTATTTTCAATTCCAAAAACATAAATGAATATTGAAAACTACAAAAAGTAAAATGTTAGTTTCGAACTCGCAACCATGTTGACTCACTTGTTTCCACTGGTTAAACCACTAGACCAAACAGACTTATTTAAAATTGTTGAAATTAACAACTCCATCATGTGACAAAACAGTAGTCACTATAATTATCTACCTTATCGTTACGTGTTAAAGCTTAAATTGGCATAACTATATTCTTTAATATATCACAACAACAAGTCGATCTAGTTCGTACGTATCAAATAACACTTATCTACTGCTAATTGCATAAGGTTAAAATTCGTCTAACTTTTAGTGGGTCAGTTAACAGCTATCACCGACTGTACCTACTAGTTTTTGCCCGTGACTTCGTCCGCGTGAATGTCGGTTATCGTTCGGCGATAGATAAGTAGCCTATGTCTTTTTTTTTTCTTCTGGCTTCGCACGGTTTGTGCATTTAGCCAATTTCAAGTTAATTATTTACATGGTAGAGAATAAAGCTAGGGAAACGGAAATAACATTAATAATTACGAAAATTGGAAGTATGTACGATTTAAATAAGATCAGTATTTATGAAATACTTAGGGGCCGTCTCCACGAGCGAGAGAATCGCGACGATATTATCGTCATGCCACGTATTTCTATACACTCTCTTAGAACGTGTCTACACACGGCGATATTATCGCGGCGATGCGACGAGTGGCTGAGTGCGAGCGAAATGTCATCGTATCGCCGTCTTTTAAGACCGAGATTACCCTACGATAGAAGAGCGGAATCGTCGCGATTCTTTCGCTCGTGGAGACGGCCCTTTAAGGTAAAAAAAAAAATATAAAATAAGGAAGAAGGCAATGCGAACTTAATTTACTTACAACTTTATATTGTTTACAGTAATGGAGACTATACATTTATATACAGGAAATCTATAAGTACAAAGTAATGAAAGTATTGAAGTAGGAAAAGGAATACGGATGGTCACACGGTTATTAAAAAAGGAAAAATGGTCATATACGGGACAGGAGAAAAAAATATGATTAAAATTGCCTACGTCAGTGGCACATTCGCAAATGGGATCGTCAAAGCCTACGTTCTTTCTTGAAGTTCAAGCTTCATTTTGTACGGTCGAACAAGCTATTTGGTTTACAGGGAAAAATATTCACCTTTCTATTACACTAACAAGATTAAATTTTATTTTTTTACCACGCATACCTACGTGGTCGAGAAAAAAAAATGAAATAAAATAAAATATTGTGGGAGTAGTAGAAAGATGAATATTTTTGCCTGTAAACCTAATAGCTTGTTCGACCGTACCAAATTTCATCGAAATTGATTCAGTAGTTTAGCCGTAAAAGCGTAACAAACAAACAAATTCACTTCCACATTTATTTATTAGTATGAATAATACCTTGTAATATACTCACTTACCTGGTTTTCTATTCACCCCATTAACAACAAGCAACAACAACAACAAGAAACAATACAACAACAACAAACAACAGTACAACAACAACAATAACACAACAACAACAACAACAAACAAACACACAACAAACAAACAAACAATAGTTAAAAATTATAAAATATGTATGTTTAGGTTGAGGTATTTATAGGGCCTATGCAGCCTGAAAATAAATTAATTATTATTATTATTAAAGAAACTAAGTTACAGAACACACAGTACCAGGGCGGCATGGTTTTACAGAAGTACTTAGTTATATAATGTTCTATACTTCCATGTGTTAGTTCAGTGCGAGTCCCGCTGGGCTGCAATCTAGTGCCAAGTGTCAATGACCTCGCACTATTGCTGTTTATATTGAAACCATTGCCGTGGAATGTGTCGATTATTATAGTTAGGGAATTTGCTGAATTCTATGTGGATATTTTGTTGAGAATTTGTCTAAAAGATTTTTGAAGATATGCATAATGATTTGGTTTTAACACAGGTACGATTTAGTTGGATGTACAGGCACATCTTCTTTATTGGAGCTATGTATGTGTATATTTGTGCTGCAATCCATTATCAAAATGATTCCAGTGTCAATAGTTCTGGGTACATTTTTGTAGCGACATTATTCAAAAGGCAAACCGTTATCAAACGTTCATCAAGATTACATCATACCATAATTTATGTAGAAGTCTCCAAAGAAATTTTTTTTTCACATATATTCTGCCCGGGTATTCGTCTGCATCAAACGGCCAAATTGTTAAGAATATAATTTAATAATGATAGAGATTTCCTCTTACAAACAATCAAACAAACTATTTTACCTCTTTATTATGATATTATGTAAGATAGCACTTTGCCGCGACTTCGACCGTGTGAATTATTTTACGGGTAACTAATTTTTGACAATAGAATATAGCCTATAGCACTCTTTTTTGGAATTGGATGAGCAGATCCGGAGATTTCCCCCTACATACAAACAAATATGACCTCTTTAGATAGATGAAAACACTGAATGTGATCACTACCCAGCAGTAGACACTTATCAAAGAGACAATAACTATATTTTTAGGGTGGTTTGCATTTTAGCTCAGTCAGAAGCTGTCAAAAATATCTTCTATTTACATACATTTTTGACCAGTTTTTGACAGTGATTGTGGCTGAGCTGAGATAGCGTTTAGATTTAAAATGCAATTGGCCTTTAAACATATATACGTAACCTAATGGAACAGAATTTGTATGAAATGATCAGCCAAATAATTTGAACGGATTTTACACCCGGTTCTCCGACGTTCATTTTTCGAAAAACCGTCGGTTACTCCAACATTCCAATGTAAAAACCATCAAAGTTTTTATTACTAAACTGTTTAGTGTGCAATAAAGATTTTGTTCTATTCTACATTTACCCAAACTCAAGACACTTCATACACCTTAAGTATCTCCTCTGACCTCCTTATAGAACTTCCGATACAACGTAGGTACGGATATAGATAGGAGACAAACCTGTACTAAGTGCTATGTAGGTACCACCACGTACTCTCCGCCCACATTCTACCAAATTCCGACCCAGTGTCGGGTAACGAGGAACGTGACACTTTTAACTATTGTCTAACAGTTCCTGTTTGAAGTACAATGTCGTTTATGAAGTAGGTATCTACACAAGTATGGAATGGAGGTCAAATTCAAGGACTTTAATTTGCGGTGAAGTTATTCCGAAAGCCCGACAATCAGTCTTACCAAGAGGTAATGGTGTTACCCATTAACTGGGTTTTGGAGGTCAGGTAGGCAGTCGCTCCATGTAAAACACTGGTATTCAACTACATGGTTACAACATTAAAAACCATAAACCATTATGTAAGGCAAAGTGATTCATGATTCATGATTGCCAAAACGTATATTGCGATTTCTCGAAAAATTGTTTTTTGAGTTAGATCAGTCAATTATTAATCAACAGTTTTATCATGGCGAAAAATCTTTGAGAAAGTACCAACCTTCCAGCTTCTATTATTTTAATAAACAAAGCCTTTTTCTATTTTAGCCCGACGCTAGCAAACTGACCCCCATTACCAGGAGATAAATCTTCAGCCATATCTCAAGCTAAGCTGCTTGCCTCATTAGGTTAACAGCTTATTTTGTCTGGTAATTAGCTCGGCTTCAGCTTACTTAATTAGTTACGTGCGATAGGTGGTGAAATATGCTGCAGAGCACTTAAATGTTAACGATGCACGGTAACTGATACTAACTTTCAAGCTAGTAAATAAGTAAATCATTAGAAACCTCTTTTCAATCGACTTCAAAAAGGAGGAGGTTCTCAATTCGATTGATATTTTTTTTAATGTTTGTACACCGATTACGCTGAGATTTATGATTCGAGGTTCGACCTACGTGATTTTTCTTTAGTTTGATGCGGAATAGTTCCCATTTGGTCCCATAAATAATTAACATAGTTGGGCCCAGTAGTTTTCATTTTATGAAATTATTTTTTTTTATGTTTGACCTCGCATAACTTTTTTCAGTATAGTCCAATTTCGATGATTCTTTCTTCAATTGATTGTGTATACGTTAAATTTGGTCCCATATAACCCACACATATTCCACCCCCAAGGGTAGAAATTTAAGGCATGACAAAATTTCTTTGGTGTCACCGTTTCGTAACTAATTTGCATGATAAGAACTTTAAGAAGTAGGCACTAAAAAGCGAAAAAAAACTTTTTAACAAAAAACACAACCTCCTTCAAAAAGTAAAAAATAACTTTCATTTCGCAATTTGGTGGCAATACAAAAAAAACAAGCAAATTCAAAGCCCGACTTGCGAATTGAAAGATATTTACCTACACCCTGTTGATCCCGGCTGTCATTCATAGATCTTTGACAATCATTACGAGTAGTCAGAAGCCAGAAAGTCTGACAATCAGTCTTACCAAAGGGTATCGTGTTACCCACGGGGTTGTTGAGGTCAGACAGGCTGTCGCTCCATGTAAAACACTGGTATTCAGCTGTATCTGGTTAGACTGGAAGCCGACCCCAACGTAGTTGGAAATAGGCTAGGTACCTAGATGATGATGAGTTGATATTTGCAAACAAACCTCGCAAATTCAATGGCAATGCTCTTCAATTTCATGAATACATCTAAACGATTATGAATACGTAGATAAGTACATTGCATAAAGATGATAATATTGAACCATCAATCTTCGCTTCGAATGAGCAATCCTGTTTTGTTTATTTAACACATTCGCGCTTTGAAGTTTAATTAAAAGCCTCCATACTTCTTTGGATATGTCAAATCCGACTTCCTTGTCAGGAATATACGCAAAATATGTGACTTGGCCGTTTCGTAGGAACTATTAGTATTAACTAATAGTTATAATTATAAGCCGAAGTAGTAACGAAACCACAGAACTAAGAATGTATGTGATTTTTTTTTTTTTTTAAAGAATTATCTTTAAAAAAAATATTAGTTAGTTCTGTGATTTCGTTACTACTTCGGCCTTGTTAGTAATGCTGGTTTTGACGCTGAAAATTTTCTTGCTAACAATTAGCCTCTCCACAAAACTAATCAACGATTAATTCGTGTTTTTGAGTGCATTTTTGCAATATAAAGTTAAACTTAATGCTTACGAATGATACTCGTTATTATAGTGTATGGGTAACATAGTAATTAATTAGGATTATGAATTCTATTTTTCAATTTCTTACGCATGTTGCCGCTTGTTGTGGCGTTTTATAAAGCTTATGTTCAATAGTGGACGTCTTTCGGCTGATAATGATGATGACGTGACGTTTATGCAAAGTTCGGAAAAAGGAACGTCATATCGGACTTCCTAGATTGTCAGAAGATTAAGGCGTAGAGTTTGTGAAGTTAGGGCTTGTAGAGTTAGGACATGTAGAGTTAGATGCTTGGCTCTATGTGAGATCTAATAACTTTTTGACAGTGCGAGCCATATGGTTTCGTCTTGGCAACATTTTGCATGAAAATGTTGTTGGTGTGATACGTATTTTTTTAAACAATCAATTAAAATAATGCGCTGAAATATCTACGATATTAACTTTCCTTTAAACCTAAACAGTCCAAAATATTTACTAATCATTAAAGGTACCCTTTTGCATTATCTCTAACCCCGTAATTAAAACTTGCACCCCTGAGGCTAATTTTTGTTTAATTTCGATGCGAAAAGCTCTTTAAAGGGGAGTTCTAAAGCTCTAAATGTATGCGTAGTCACACATTGTCCCCCACTCCCAATAGTGGGCTACTATCTCTGTTTACTCAGTATAGGGGGAGAGGATAGAACGTTTGATTCTCATTTGTTTGACTTGGCGGATTTGTAATCAAGTATTTCATGTGGATAGATTGGTTCTTTTGAATTGATGAAGTTGTGAATCATTTTCTGATTGGCGTTAAGTTTTATTTTTTTATTATTATTCATTATTAACTAGCACTTTGCCTGCGACTTTGTTCGCGTGATAATTCTTATGGATCTTGAGCTTTTTTTTTTCATAAAATTTCTATACTAATATTATAAAGCTGAAGAGTTTGTTTGTTTGTTTGGTTGAACGCACGAATCTCAGGATCTACTGGTTTGAATTGAAAAAATCTTTTTGTGTTGGATAGTCCATTTTTCGAGGAAGGCTATAGGCCCATGCGAAGCCGGGTCGGGTTGCTAGTAGCCTATAAATCTCAATGATAACATAGCTTGCTGCTGATAGCAAGTGTATTACACAATTACCCCGCAGATAAAGACGAATCAAAGCATGTGATAAATTAAGTTCAAAGTGAAAAAAGAAAATATCTAAAATAGGTCCATAAAAACAGTCTAAAGCTAACGATTCTCCTAATAGTTCTTAATACCCTAATCTAGGCATTTAGTTCTTTCATTAAACACTATTAACTTTACTTAATCCTATTACCGTGATGATGAAAGAATAACTAGAAATTTCGCATCGTGTTGCAAATGACATTAATAAGTTGAAATTATTTTTGCCTCAAAATTCAGCTTCACAAACATTTTACGATTATAAAACTAGAGCTATAATAATATTTATATGACTAAGAAAAGGTTCGTGGTATTCGTCTGTGGGATTAATTTAGCTTACTCGATTTAATTTCTTTAGTACTGAAGTTATAAGGTAATTTCAACCGCAGACGCAATTTGTCAGGCACAGAAACAGTGGCTAAACCAAAATTGTAATATTCTTCCAGAAAAATATTGTCTTCCTAATCTATTCTAGTCGTTAACCTAGTGCAATTTACTAAAAAATAAAATAGAAATAAGCCAAATATTCCATAAAAGTAGTATAAAACATAAGTGCGGTCCACATGTGACGAATTTGACGAAACAAAAATAAAGTGAACACGAAAATTTCGGCAATAAAGTGGCGGTCTACATAAGTGTAATTCACATGTGCCGGTGTGTTGTTGAGTGGTGGGGTGCGGCTCACCTATGACGAACAACAATAACGGTGTGAACGGCAGCGCGGGCGGGGAGCCTGCCGCCTTCGACATGGATTCGCTCGAGGAAATGCTTCGTAAGGTAAGGAAACTTATGTTAACTGCACGTTTCACGTTGTTTTCCGTTTCAGCATTTTCGAAATTTTCTTACCAAGATATTAAGCGAATATTTCGGTGAACGTAGCCAGGAAATGGCAAAGGTTCATAACATTACAATAAATAAAAAATATTTTTATTTAGTTACTTAGATTACATTTTTTAGCGCTATCTACTCACCTTTTTTTAATACATACTAGCGACCCGCCCCGGCTTCGCACGGGTGCAATGGTGATACTAAATATACTACAGAATGTCTTTATATACAACGTTCACAGCTTTTTTGTCATTAGACAACACAAACATGTAAACAACAAATCTAAGCGCCAGCGGCTCTACCCCCGCTTTTTAACACTGTGATATCTTCTAATATATTGATTTTATTGATATGCTGTAACCGGCAATTTTGATCTACATGAAATGCACAACGTATCTAAGACATTTAATTTGGTAAGGAATAAAACTGTATTGTTTAAAATAGCTTGGTAAGTAACCCATATCTTATTTGTAATATGTAAAACATAAAAATGGTTATTGTGGGTTATCCTTAAGAGATAAACATATACCATCGCGGAGTTTTTTATCGATCTTTTTAAGATATACAATTTCGTAGTACATTACTTTTGATACATCTCGTAAGGTTTAGCCAGCGTTTGCAATGTAAGCGCACAAAAATATGTTTATTACGACCTCACATTACTCTTGGAATTTCTCAGTTTTCTTCTGCTATAATATGCATGTATTATACCTATAAACCTTCCTCTTGAATCACTCTATCTATTAAAAAAACTCGCATCAAAATCCGTTGCGTAGTTTTAAAGATCTAAGCATGTATGCTTAGATCTTTTTTAATAGATAGAGTGATTCAAGAGGAAGGTTTATAGGTCCAGTAGGTCCACTTTGTTTTATAATATGTAGTGTTACCTAATACACGGGAGGGGAAAAGACAAAATTGCATTAAATTTTATTAATATTAGTATTATATATTTTACATCTTCCATTAAATGTAAACTCACTAGGTATGCATCCCTTTTTCCAACAGGTTTTATTACTGTTTTTCTCAAAAAACTTTCCGACCGTCACAACAACAAACATGAAATTGACATTATCGAAACAAAAATCACAAATTTCACTCCAACGACGTCCTATCTACGTCGAATTAATTTAAACCAATGTATTTACATGTTTATTAATTAGCGACACGCCAGTCTACGGTGTTTGCGTTCTCGTTAAATCTTACCTTAAATTATTTACCTAGATTTTAGCTTAGACCGATAGAGCACGTCAGGTTACCTAACCTAATAACCGTTGCACTTTGCTAAAGTAAGTTGCTAAATCTGGTAGCAGATTTTGCTGAAAATCGAGATTTTGGATAACGGATATTATATGTCATTGAAGGTAGGATTTTCTAAATTGTGGCTTAGGAACTTAAGATAAAATCTGTTTTATTAAAATACCCAATACTTATTATTTGCCCAGCAGTGGAACAGCTTCAATTAAGCTATGCAAGGAATAATTGCAATGCCAGTTAAATAATAAAACAGCAAAAACATTAAATAAAATCAAGCGGCCAGTAATCTGCAGCCGCGTTCCATATTCAATTTATTCGAAACCCACAGACACAAAATTCAGTTTTCCTTTTTTGTTAATTTCAGATTTGGAACGGTACGACCGAACTTCACGAATATTAGGTCTTTACATATGAAATTGCCGCTCGGTATCAAAAAATTAAAAATAACATTTTTAAAAGAAATTATATATTTAGTCAATCGAAGTATGTACCATTGTTATCGATACACTTTCGCCATTTTATCGGGAGCTCATTGATCCCTTTGGTAAAAAAATCCTGGGAGCGAGAATCGATGAACTGCTTGAAGGCTGTTTAAACTGCCTCATCAGAATTGATTTTTTTTCCTTGTAAAAAGTTGTCCAAATTTCGGAATAAATGGTAATCGTTTGGGGCAAGATCTGGAGAGTATGGTGGGTGACGCAGAGTTTCCAGTCGCAGCTCCTCTAACTTGGCGACCGTCTGATGTGCAGTATGTGGTCGAGCGTTATCCTGAAGGAGCAATGGGCTAGAGCAATTGACCAATCTCGGTTGTTTAATGGTGAGCTTTTCCATCATTGTTTGCAACTGTTGACAATACATGTCTGCAGTAATCGTTTGGCCTGATCTCATGAAGCTGTAGTGGATGACACCAGCACAGGACCACCAAACACTAACTAGAATCTTCTTTTTGGTCAGTTTTCGCTTGGGGCAAGGTTTTGCCGGTTTTCCAGGGTTAAGCCATTGTGATGATCGCTTGCGATTATCGTACACGATCCACTTCTCATCACAAGTGACAATACGATTTAAAATTCCCTGATTATTGTGACGATTGAGCAAGGAAGCGCAGCAACCGACGCGTGTTTGTTGGTGTGTTTCAGTCAATTCGTACGGTACCCACTTTTCGAGCTTTTTTACTTTTCCAATTTGACGCAAATGGATAGTGATTGTTTTGTCACTTACTCCAAAGGCTGCTGCTAATTCAGAAGTGGTTTGAGATGGATCCGCTTCAACTATCGCCTTTAATTCTTCATTATTCACTTGAGTATCCGGTCGTCCACGAGGCTCATTTTGTAAATCAAAATTTCCAGAACGGAAACGTTGAAACCAAAAACGCACCGTTCGTTCGTTAGCGGTGCTTGGCCCGTACACGTCGATAATCCTTCGAGCCGTTTCTGCTGCACTGGTGCCACGGTAGAACTCATATTCGTAAATATCGCGAATTTTTAATTTCTCCATTGTTGTTGCAATAGCAATTTTCAAGCCCAAACAAATGACGATAAAACAAATGAAACACGAATTTTAAAACAATATTCTTTAGTCTTTATTTTGAAATAATTTTGAATTTGGAATTCCTAATCAAACACAAAATATTTGATTTCAAAGTTGCCAGTATTAAGTATCGGCAATTTCATATGTAAGGACCTAATATTTTATCGCGAAAACTGGGTCCGACAATCTGGAGTTGTACATATCTATCAATAAATCCTTCACAAAACTCCGTTGAAATGAAAAACTGCACAGTGCGAAATGGAAAAATATTGTTCGGTGACGAAAAGTGCTGTAGGCGTCGAATCGCAATTTTTTTTTTCTCTTTATGAAATCATGTCGCCATACACTGTCTGGTGCACTCGCAGACGGATTATTCCTTTTTCAAAAGTTTAGTTATATAGATCGGCGCTTGTTATTGCAGATGGATGTATCGAACGAAGCATAGGTAGGAAAAAGAATAAGTACTGTGCAAATAAATGTCGTCGTTTATTCTATCCCTAGGAGATATTCGTTTTATCGATTTCAAAAAGTGTTTCATGTGTCGCCAATCTTTTATAAGTCTAGTGTTCTGTTCTTCAGGATGGAAAAAGTGTTTTCAAAAAAAAGAAAACCGCCTTCAAAAACTAAAAAGTGATAAATAACTTTAGCACAGAACACACATTACTTTACTTTCGGAAGTCGGTGGCGGTGGCTTTTGCCTTGAGGCTTGTGGTTTTGTATTGCCACCGACTTCCGAAAGTAAAGTAATGTGTGTTCTGTGCTAAAGTTATTTGTCACTTTTTAGTTTTTGAAGGCGGTTTACTTTTTGTTTTAACTTTTTATTTTTTGCTTTTTAGTGTTGCCTTAACATCCAAATCCATTAAGAAACGGCGACAGACTTAAAAGATATTGTAAATCCTCCAAAGATTGAAGAAACTAAAACGTCGTCTAAGTAATTTTTTTTGGGAATTTGTTGATATTCTCAAAAATGGCTGGATCAATTTTGGTTAAATTTATATGGGACCATTTCGGAATAAACCCCTTTCGAAAAAAAAAAGAATTTTGCAAATCCGTGTATATATGACAGAGTTATGCCCGAACATACATAAAAAAAAAAAAACAACCATTCGAATTGATAACCTCCACCTTTTTGAAGTCGGTTAAAAACTAAATTTACAAACAATTACAACAACGTTTTTAAAGTCTTGCAACTCGTAATATTAGGTTAGGTACTGCTGATAGTTTTCGGCCTTTTCAAGAATTCCCTCCATGATAAACACAAATCTAGCGTACCTACAAAGTATCTAGTTCCTAAGATTTTCTTTATAATTTATTTAATTAATGTTCTAAAGGTTTCACCATCAAGCTCTTAGTTGATGAGAGTTTGCTTTTGTATTTTCTACTGCAATCGTTTTCGTATTTAACTCTGTTACGGAATGACTTCAGTCTTCAATTTGCATCCAGCTCAGCGTGGTTTTTATATAAATATTTTTCTTAAGATTTTTGCTTTATGCTGTTATTGCTTTGGTTTTTCTAATTAGGCTGGTAGCAGTTGGTAGCTACAAAAAACCTTTATAGAAAATATGAAAAGAAAAATATTTTGTGACCTTTGTATTTCAGGGCATTTTGTTTAACAACAGTACAGATTGTCTATCTTTAAATAAATGATTTTAATTTAGATCTTTAAAAATATCGCATGTAGGAATCGTCTCCTCTCAAAAATTCATTTACAGAAAATTGACAGGGGCAAATGTCGTAAAAATATTATTTAGACAGTGTCTACACTGAACAAAGTTACAATATCACTCATAAAAAGAGTGTGTGTTCAGTAGTATAGAACCGCTAAATTTTATGTTAATTCTTTTCCGCTCTACCATAGATGATGTCCCTTGTCAAATAAACAGACCTTCTTCTCAACAACATCAATCCCAAAATTACTAAAAGCAAATCCGGACCGTATAAAAATTTAAACAAAATGCGGACGCCATTAAAAAAACTCGTAAAAGCGAAATTAAAAATTAATAGCTGGGTGTTTTAACGTATGTAAGCAATGGGGTGCTTTTTGGAGACTACGGTGTCTGTGACAAAGGAGAAGTTATGGGGTACTAAAGGTGTAAACAGTTGCGCATCTGTTTGGTGAACATACAAATATACCTATGTTAATACTAGCATTTAGCTACACTACACTGTTGAAAAGTTTCTGCTAATCTTGTGACGTCGCAGTAGTATTGTCACGAACTGTTTTTTTAAGTCTTACTAATATAGTATATATGTATAATTTATTACTTCTTCTTTTTGCATTACGCATCTTCACATTTATTTATATTAGGACTAGATTTTGCCCGCAACTTCGTCCGCATGGATGTCGGTTATCGCGGATGCAGACGGAGTCGCAGATTAAAAAGTAGCCTATGTCCTTCCCCAAGGTTCAAGCTATATCTTCATACCAAATGACAATGCCAAATCCTGCCCCACCCATTTACAGAAAATGTAAATTAATAAAATAATTGTAATCATTAAAGAACCTTATCATAATAAATTGTTTTTCTTTATAACTTGCCTGCGTTCTTGGTTTGTTCTACGATACAGGTTCGAGTGTGAAGTTATGTGGAGTTCATTGCAAAATGCTTCCTGTGTCTTATATTTGTTTTTTTTTTGAGAACCTAATTGATAATGTAGACAATAAGGAAATGTGAAGAACTTTGTAGTTGGTTTTGTTTTGTTATTTATTATTACTTGCGGATTACAAATCAATGCTAAATGGAATTCAAATACAGTTTTATTTTATTTAATCAGAAACGGCAAGTTCTGCAGTCATTAGGACTAATGTTCAGTTATCAGCAATTAATAAGCAGTAAGATGCTATATATTGCAAGCTTGTATATTACTTTTATTGAGTGGGGCAAAGTTCTATAGTTTCTGGCATTGTCCTTTCATCAAAATCTGTTCAGATAGAGTTACTTTCGCATTTATAATATTATTATGAATGAATGGATGGATATTAGTATGGATTTCTCCTTCTAACGATATTTCATGTAGGTACCTTCCTGTTCACCTTCTTCTTCTTCTAGAGCCTATCCTAACTCACGTTCGTCAGACGATTCAATTTTGCCAAAACTGCAATTTTGTCACCCACAAAATATTAAAATATCCATAAAATTATCATAAATGTGGACATTTATTACAATCAATTACATTGTAGGTGTGTAACGGCACAAAACGACCGATTTAAATATACAATTAATTCGTTGACAAAACCTATTAATTATTTTTTAATTAAATAATTTCAATCCGTTCGGTTGGATTGTCGCCCTCATTAATAATGTCACTAGTTAATTAATATTTGCAATTTAATGTTATGTATATCATTTTATATAACTATTTAGTCCTTGCTGTAGTGTAATAGTTTTATCTACTGGATGGTAATAATGGTAAGTACACTAGTTCTACTTATGTAGCTGTTTGCTGTTACTTTTGTGCTTCAAGAAGTTTTCTAAACTATGTAGTTCTGTAGTGAAGTTACATTTTAGATTACGATACAAATTGCAATTGTTTGTTGTTGTGATTGCAAGAAAAGTTCAACAAAGAAAGAAAGATGCAGTTGCCCCTTTGCACTTTTAGCTTCTTAACTGGTTATTTATGTGACTTTTAAACAAATTTTCCCATTTTAAGTAATTAACCGCGAAAAGCCTTACACCTAACAATAGTAACATTATTATATAAGTAACATATAATTAATTAAATAAGTAGGTACACAACACAAAACAATAGATACAAACTACATGTAGGAGATTAAAATAAAGCTAATAAATAAATAGGTAGGTAATTAAAAAGAGAGTAAAGACATACATTATAAAAAAAAATTGTACTGAAAAACTAGATAGACTCGTAAAACAACCCCATACCCATACCCGTGGGTGTAGTAGAAGGCGACAGAGAGATATTGACTAAAGGATGGGCAGCAGCGTCCTTCTGAGTAACATAACACCTATTGTGATCGCCAACATGCATCAGCCAAGCATGGCGATTACGGCTGAACCTCCCCTTGGGGGAGACCTATGCCCAGCAGTGGGCATCTAAAAGTTGACATGATGATGATGTAATGATTAAAGTTTGACTAAACCTAAACCCTCTTTCTAACTCGTCTGAAAAAAAGTGAACATCAATAATATATTTTAAAAATAGAACATCCAACGTAAACTATCATCTAAACAAACTTACAAATACCTGAACAAGGTCATCAATACGCGTTGTTTCTTTGAACACAATACGGAACGACAACAAATCATAGTTATTACGTAAACATGCCCTCTGTTGCGACGTCACTTGTTACGAGGTATACAGTAGCATCAATCCGTTCAAAACTTGAAAACAAAACAGAAAAATATTGTTTGAGAAATGTTTCAAAACCTAGCAACACTTACCTAATACAAAATTGTGTAAATCGAAAAGTCTGCCCAGCGGTGGGATCACATAAACTAATAGTAACACAGTAACATAGCTGTCTCAAAATCTTCGGAAAGTGAAATCGAGTATGTTCAAGCAGTATTTTACCTATGCGAGTATCTCGAGTATCAGAATAATGTAACATATTAAAAATTCATACAATTTAAAGGAGGACATACGTGGCACGGAAGGACGCTGACCCTCATTCCACTTTCACACACACGGAGTGCCTCTCAACTGATAAACATACAGCACTTTCCTTTCATCTCGAGGTCATGTAAATTATACAAACAAACTTCAACCCTAAACTGCATTGTTCTACTGAACTCGTACCACAACACATTTGTATTAAAAGTTGGCAACCCCAAGAGTAAACCCGCTATATTATTTATTGCCAGCATAATAAGTTTTACCGACCGGCCTTTATTTGTTTTCTCAACTCGTTACGCCAAAGATTTTGGGCCAAATTCGAAAACTCTATTATTTATTCATTTGTGTAACGTCTGTTGTGCTAAACGTCACCGGTTCTGTCACGTTTTGGGACTAGGTTTGAATTTTTAAATGTGTTTGATGAAATGGACGTTTCATAGGTTTGCGTTGACGATTTGAGTATGTGTTTTTGAAGAGATAAATTGACATCGTGAGGTAATTGCCATGTTCTAAAACCTATCTGACTAATTCGAAGGTCCAGTAGTGCCGTGGTTCGAGCTTGATGGATTATTGTCGTCTCCTCGGCAGAGAAGCTCGGTCCCTGAGTCCCTGCAATAGGAATATTGTAGGCTGCATGTTATGTTTGTACCAAACACCACTCTTTTCCATCTCGCAACTAGCTTCAACTTTTTGACAGACTGGCTCCTTGATATTTTTAAAGTGCCTGTAAATAAATGATTAATTTGAAATAAGTAAGTAAATGGTTTTAAGTTTCTCACGAATCATTAAACGTTACAATTGTTACGTTACGTTAAAATTGAGAGTGACAGACAAAGTTTGTACTAAGTTAAGTCTGTGACTAGCAAAAGTTGAAATATTAGCGTTTTTGACGAAAACTGCCTATGAAACTTTTAAAGGCCTACGTACATGACACGGGACAAGGGATCTTTATGTAACCAAGCATAATATCTACACCTGAAAGGCATGAAATTATAAATTAAATTTCAATGATTATCGTTGCAGCTAGCGTTCGTCACATGAACTTGGCGTTCCGCGAAATCGGTGCAGGCCCTAAGTTGCATCGTACTGTTGCAAGTTCTCGCCGTTTTAATTTAAAGACTAACGAATATTTCAAGCTGGGAGGTTGTAAAAACTTAAGACAACTCTGGGTGCTGAAGTTGGGCTTAGTATTAAACATTACTTTTCGAGCTAGTTGATAGGGTTATAGATTTTGTTTAAAGCTTGGATTGGATAGTAAAGGGGGATGATTATTTTTAGTTCTAATAGTTGTGAGGGGGCTCGTGGCTAAGTAAAAGCCATACAGATCGATCGGTCAAAGGTTAAGCTATGCTTGCCGCGGTCTGTCCGTGGACGGGTGACTATATCATTTATACCAAGACCTCTCCGTGCCGTAAAAGCACGTAATGCTGCTGGTCGCGGCTGTCATTTGTAGATCTTTGACAGTCGTTAAGGGTAGTCAGAAGCAGAAAGTTTTACGAAGGAGTATCGTGTTACCCTGCAGCTGGGTTGTGGAGGTCAGACAGGCAGTCTCTCCACAAAAACCACTGGTACTCAGCTGCTTCAGGTAAGACTGCAAGTCGGCTCCAATATAGTTGGGAAAAGGCTAGGCAAATGATGATGACTATTTTTAGTTTCCAACCGACTTAAAAAAAAGGATAAGGTTATCGATTCGACTGTTTTTTTATGTTTGTTACCTCAGAACTTTCGACTGGGTGAACCGATTTTGATGATTCTTTTTTTATTTGAAAGCTAGTGCTTTCTGTGTAGTCCCGTATAAATTTTATCGAAATTGCTCCAGCACTTTTTGTTAAAATCAACAAGACCCAAAAGTCGGTGGCATTGCAAGACAATAAACGATACAAAGCCATCAACTTCCGAAACTAAAGTCATGTGTGTTCTGTGATAAAGTTATTTTCCACTTTTTGAAGGCGGTTGTTTTTTTTTTTTGTAAAAAAGCTTTTTATTTTTCGCTTTTTAGTGCCCCCTTCTCATCCAATAAGAAACGGCAACACAGTTAAAACAGAGATTGAAAGTACTCTTAAGATTGAGGAAAGTGTATCGTTGTCTATGTAAAATTTTTGGGTTTTATTGATTTTTTCAAAACGAGCTGGAGCAATTTCGATCAAATTTACATGAAAGCACCAGCTTTATAAAGTTATTTAACATTTTCTGAACGCGATTGTTTTTTTTTGTAAAAAATATTTTAAGGTACTTAACATTTTTTGAGTTCGTTGTCATTTTAATTTAAATGTGTTATGGTATTTATAGCTTAGTACCTATCAGTGGGGGCTGTTTTAGTATGTTGTTTTTTTTCAACCGACTTCAAAAAAGGAGGAGGTTATCAATTCGTCTGTATTTTTTTTTTTTTTTTTTTTATGTTTGTTACTTGATTTCTTGGGACTGGGTGAACCGATTTTGATGATTCTTTTTTTATTTGAAAGCTAGTGCTTCCCGTGTGGTCCCATTTGAATTTGGTTCAGTTCTGACAATGGCATCCATGAGAAAACCGTATAAGTCTTAAATTTGCATTAAGCATGTGCGCGATTTGTTACGCGATTTCTCCGGCAAACGTAAACCGATTTTGAAAATTCTTTTTTTTATGGATAGGGTATGCATCAGGGGTGGTCCCGTATAAATTTTATCGAAATAGATTCAGCACTTTTTGAATAATCAACAAATACCCAAAAATTTTACATAGACGACGCCGCGACGTTTTAGTTTCATCAATCTTTGTAGTAGTTAACTTTCAATCTCTTCTTAATAGATTTGGATGAGAAGGAGGTACTAAAAAGCGGAAAATAAAAAGCTTTTTACAAAAAAGACAACCGCCTTCAAAAAGTGAAAAATAACTTTAGCACAGAACACACATTGACTTTAGTTTCGGAAGTCGGTGGCAATACAAAACAACAAACAGAACAAAGCCACTGAATTTCGAAACTAAAGTCAATGTGTGTTCTGTGCTAAAGTTATTTTTCACTTTTTGAAGGCGGTTGTCTTTTTTGTAAAAAGCTTTTTTTTGTATTCAGGTTAAACAAAACGCCACATTCTATTTTAGGAGATGAAATACATATTCTTGGGTATTTTAATATTACTAGCAGTGCCCGCCGCTTCGCTCACGTGAACTAAGTGTGCCTTAAGAAAAAAAGTATTGAATTCTTTTTTTTTATTAGGTTGTTTTTGTGTTCCACTGCTGGGCAAAGGCCTGCCCTTTCTCCCTCCTAACTTCCTGATCTTGTGCGATCTCTGCCCACGTTAGCCACGCAAACATGGTCAGTTCGTAACACCACCTTCGTTTCGATCGACCTTGGCGGCGATGTCCTCCTTCTGGTGGCCAGTGAGTGACCATCTTTGCCCATCTCTCCGGATGCATGCAACGTGGGCAGCCCACTCCCACTTCAGCAACAGTAGTCCAAACTCAAGATTTGCTAACGACCAATGGAGCGTAGCCTAATAGGTGTCAAGCGAATGGATCGCGTAAGAAACACCACCCTGCGCTCCATAACTCAAGTGGCAGATGTATTGAATTCTATATCATAATAATATTTCAAGCTGGGCTAGTAGTTGCTAGCATGACTGCTGAAAGTTGTGATAATGGGTTTTACCATATTTAAGATTTTTTTCTGTAGACGCAGGCAAAAATTCAGACTCTGAATTGTCTTGCTTTAATTAGCTAGTACCTTATCATCATCATCATCATCATCATGTCAACCCTTACACGTCCACTGCTGGGCACAGGTCTCCGCCAATGGGGGATTCAGCTGTAACCGCCATGCTTGGCCGATGCATGTTGGCGATCGCAGTAGGTGTTATAGTACTCAAAAGGACGCTGCTGCCCATCCTCTGGTCAATATCCCTGTCGCTTTCTACGACACCAACGGGTAGAAATGGGGTGGTGCTATTCGCGGACGGCACCCAACACGGCTTAAAAACTTTACATTTTTATTTCCGTAAATGCAAAAGCCAACCTCACGCAGTATTTACTGGCGGTCACCCATCCAAGTACTGACCGGGCCCGATGTTGCTTATCTTCAGTGATCGGACGAGAATCGGTGTATTCAACGTAGTATGGACGTTGGCTAGCTAGTACCTACTTATGTTAATTAAAAAAAATGGTACAAAAAAAAATTGTTTAACTGTTACCACATTGCTACAGCATAGCATGCATACAAGCTATAAGCTATCCGGCGGTACTTAAATTGTGTAATATACAACCCTGCAATGCAGTTCTTAGAGGGGGGATGTATA
The DNA here is from genome assembly GCA_947361185.1 of Charanyca ferruginea. NCBI lineage: Eukaryota > Metazoa > Arthropoda > Insecta > Lepidoptera > Noctuidae > Charanyca > Charanyca ferruginea. Next base: position 17,716,035 of record OX376056.1, on the reverse strand, counting down.
AATCGACTGAAATGCGCGGCTGGCGTTAAAACCGATTAATGTCTTCTCAACACGCAACATTGCATTTAGAAAGAAAAAATATGTAGGTAAGTACCTACCTATAATAGAAAAACTACGTAACTACCATGTTTGGGTGGCTTATTAAATAGTTACCAACGAAGTTTTCCCTATTTGTTTTTTCGGGTATTTTTCTGCATAGAATGCATTTTGTCCCCTGGGGAAATTGCGAAGAAATAAAGTGCTGGTCCGGTATTTTTAAATATTTAGGTTGGCTAAACAATTTGTGGAGGGGCTCGTGACTAAGTAAAAGCCGTACGGATCAATCGGTCAAGTTGCGCTTACCAAGGTCGGTCGATGGATGGGTGACCATCCGTTTCATACCGATACCCCTCTGTGCCTCGGAAAGTATGTAAAGTCATTGGTCCCGGCTGTCATTTGTAGGTCTTTGACAGTCGGTATGGGTAGTCAGAAGTCAGAGAGTCTGACAACCAGTCTTACCAAGGGGTATCGTGTTAGTAGCTGGGTTGTAGGCGTCAGATAGGCAGTCGCTATGTAATGCACTGGTATTCAGCTGCATCCGGTTCGACTAGAAGCCGACCCCTACATAGTTGGGAAAAAGGCTAGGCAAATGTAGGTTAAAGAATGTGTAAGTACATTCCTAAATGCCAGGGAAAATGTTTAAGAGCTAGATATTTGAAAAAGTATGTCCATAAAAAAAACATTTATTCTAAAAAAAATTTGCCAGTGCTCTATTATTATTCAAATTTTCACCATTGGATACTTGTAAAGACTAATTAAAAGATTAATTATCGAAATTAGTGCTGCTCATTTCAATTATTATTGTTGTTTTTTGGGTATGGCCCGTATTGCTGGCAGTGGATCCGATTCTGGCTGTTGGTGAACCAGGTCCATGTAAGTTTATAATGTTCATAAACGAACCCTCAATAATGGAAAAATACGTAGTGTGAGGCAACGGTTAAAAAAAACATTAAAATAAAAGTTATCTGGTGATTGAAAAGGCAAACTTTAATCTTAATGAAAACCGACTGCTACAATGTGTGTGCTAATTCCATAAAGCAACGCGGAACACCGCTGCGGCCGGTGTTTCGCGTTGCTCTATGGCTCATTCGGATTTGGTCTGTGAAGAGTGTTAACCTCAGAAAATATGTCCATGTACCTACTACGTGCGGCCGGGTTTCCGCGTTGCTCTATGGCTAATTCTGATGTGGTCTGTGATGTGTGGTAACCTCAGAAATGGCCATGAACTAACTTGACTAAGTACATAACTACATTTGCTCTACAACACACAGACCAAAGCACGCCTAAATGACCGAAAGATGTACTTACCCACAACACACAAGACCACTATCAGTGCCAAGTGTACCTACTCACCTATACTAAGTTATTTGTTTGTACCCACTAAACATTTGGAGCGAGTCCAAACCGACAATTTGATATTGTACGGTGGACATCAAAATTGCATTGATAACTATTATTTACGTTAACGATTGGCACACTAATCATAGTGTAAATTAGTTTAGTAAACATTGCTGGGAGTTATGTAGACGGATTGGAGCCTAATGACTGTTTGGGTACATTATACTCATCCGATGAAATTAATGTGTATTATGCCTATCTAGATTTGGTCTTTGACAAACATCCAGAAGTTCAAACTCAAGGTATGCAAACGAGTAATAGAGCGCAGAATAGCTCCAAAACGCAAATTGTCGATATAGCTCAAAAAGCTGGTAGACTGAAATGGGCCCACATATCACATGATTCGAAGATGGCGGGACGCCTTGGGTGGCTTCCTTAAGAATTGGCGAGATGAGGCACAACGTTAGATTAATAATAAATGGAGGCGAATAAAGGGAGGGTAAGAATACGTCAAGCTCAACCCGCCATCTTCGCCTGGGTCTACCCTCAAAAGAAAATAGTATTTGGTCTACTCCCTTTATTCGCGTGAATGTCGGTTATCGCGGGCGCAGAATAAGTTGCGGATTAAAAGCCTCTGCTCTTATCCAGATGATGATCTTAAACTTTTCAAAACTAGCAGATAAATGGATTGTTCAAAACGATCCATTTATCTGCGAACTTGCTTCTAAAAAAAAAGTATTAAAGGAAATAAAGGAAATAGAGCAAATACAATCAAACCGGACAAGTGCGAGTCGGATGCGCCCACCGAGGGTTCCGTACGATTTTGTAGGTCCCATACTTCATATCATAAAATGAGGAAGTAACTCGGTCTGTTACGCTTTCACGATGAAACAGCTGAACAGATTTTGATGAAATTTGAAATTGAAATACCTTGAACCCTAGGGAAAGACATAGGCTACTTTTTAATCTGGGACTTCGTCTGCATCCGCGATAACCGACATTCACGCGGACTAAGCGCAGACAAAAGCTCGTTATAAATAAAGAATATATTTTTTATGATTTAATTACATTAATATATAGTTTTCAGACTTTTCCCTGTACTTATAGTATAAGACGATATTACTTGCCAAATTTCATAGTTCTAGGTCAACGGAAAATACCCTATCAATTTTGATTCCCTTGAGAGTGCCGAAATATACGTTTTTTGCGGCATAAACGGTCGTATCTTCTTTTCACGTTTACTTAGAAGTTTGTTTTTTTCAGCTTCAAGGAACTGTAGACCTAAGTATATGGTTTTAATTATAACTCGATACCTCTAAATATATATAAAGGGTCTTGACAGACAAACGGACGAACAGATAGACAGACGGACAACAAAGTAATCCTACAAGGGTTCCCTTTTTTCCTTTTGAGGTACGGAACCCTTAAAGCACAAAGTACATGTGCAATCTAACGTTTTATCGTTCCCAGTATCGTGTCAAATGATTGCGGCAAGAATGGCGCTCACATGTCATAAGCAATAAGTTTCACTCGTAAACATTTAATAGGAGAATCGATTTGTTCCTCTGGTTTGGAAATGGAAGAATTGTACCCCTAGTAAGTGTTTCTCGATTTCTAGTAAATATAATTATAATACCAGCCTACTATTGTTACACTGGAAGTTAAAGTCCTCTTCTCATATAGAGAAGACACAAGGATCATCACGTTTGCCAAGGCAGATTGGCGATTAATAATAAGTCTTGGTTTCCTCTAGATGTTTTTCCTTAACCGATGTCCATGAAGTCTAAGATAAACTTGGAAAGTATATACCTACATCGTTATCTGCCTAGCCTTTCCTAACTATGTAAAGATCGGCTTCCAGTATAACCAGATGCAACTGTTTACCAGTGTTTTACATGGGGCGCCTGCCTATCTGACCTCCACAACCCAGTTACAATTTCATTTCAGCGACAAGGGGCAATAGGATACCCCTTAAGACTGGTAGTCACTTTGTCAAATTTTCTAGCTTCTGATTACCCATAACGACTGTCAAAGTGGCCAATCAGACTGCACTAGCGGGTGCGGGGGCGGGCGCGGGCGCTCGAGCCTTGGCGTGTGCGTATTCACAGTGTGATGATTAACGACACTTCGGCGGGTGAATTAAAATGGTTTAGAACCACAAGCGTAGGCACCTAACAGACGCTATATCACTGTGAACGATACGGGCGGACTGAGCTATTAGAAACACCCGCGCCACTCGCGCCCGCGCCCGCCTCATGAAGACGCGCGGCTCGCGGGAGCACTGTGAACGCAACTGGCGTCTGCATACATTTTGAATTACACGCGCCCGCCTCTACTCTGAAAGAGTACAAAGATCTACGAATGACAGCAAGGTCCAACGGCTTAACATTCTTTGGTCTCGGTACGTAATGGTTGGTCACCCATCCACGCCAAGACCGCGGCAAGCGTAACTTAACCATAATGACCGGTCGATCCGGTGTTGCTTAGCCACGAGCTTAACTTAGAAAGTAGGTACATATGACTTGGAAAAGTCACATTCGGTATCGAAACCGTAACGTCAAACATGACAAGCGAACATCAAACTACTGCTGGAAGAATAAGCATATTTTTACTTCTAGAAACCTTATTACCAATGTTCTCTTCATTTCATAGACACAAGTTTTATAGACATTTAAAAATAAAATGTGTAAAATCTTCACATCCTGCCAGTAAGCTGAACACTTAAAACGAAAGACATTTCACTAAAGCGCTTCATTTAATGTCATGAGACGCTAGCTTAAAGCTGAGATCTTAATCTTAGTTTAACGACATCAACAATTACTGTGTACACTTAAAATTAATAATACGTACCTATCTAGCTTCTAAATGTTTTCAACGATGAACTGTATGACGTAAATTTATTTTTCTTTTGTAAAAATGTTGTTGAGAGTTCACTAAGAATAGAACGTAAATTTATGTGAAGATATTTAATTTTCTGCACATTAACATTAGCCTATTTTTGTGTCCCACTGCTGGGCAAAGGCCTCCTTTTTCTCTTTCCAAACTTCCCGATCTTGTGGGATCTCTGCTCACGTTTACATATTATTTGAAGATATTTTTACAACCCGTGGGGTATCAGGGCCAGAATAGCACCCACCCATTCCATCCCGATGGTGTCGTAGAAGGCGACTAAGGGAAAATCCGGAAGTCGGGCTGATTACTTAAAAACCTCACTGCGATCTCCAAGGCGCCTCTGCTAAGCGTGGGGATTATGGCAAACCCCCTCCTAGGGGGAGACCTTTGTCCAACAGTGGACATCTTCCGGCTGATGATGATGATTTCATTTACTTACTGATTTCTGCCCTCGACTTCGTCTGCGTGGGAATAAAATATACCATCAAATTTGATCAAATATATATCCTATGACATTCGGAATTATAAGGGTTTAACTAAGTCGCGTACAAAAAAAAACCCTGTAAAAAGTAAAGCCATGATACGCTACATAAACTCCACACGTACACCCCAAATCAAACGCAAAAGAATCTTCAGATCCCACTTCTACAAACTTCAACGTTAAACCAATCGCAGTGCAGCAAAGTATTTACCATACCAAACTATTTTATCTACTTCCGATGGGGCAGTAAAACGTTTTCGAGTTAAATTTTACCCTTGTCGACGAAGGAACACATATAAATCGGGCGATTTAGATGCTCTAATCGGGAGCGAGCTAGCCGACGAAAGGCGCACCTTGGAACGTGGTGCAGGCGCAAAAGAATGGCGGTTTTAGAACAAAAAAAATTGTCGTTTATTATTAAGAGTGGTGAGATAACCTAGCGTGTTATCTCATACAAAGTTCCAAGTCCAATATCATGGAATGAATGAATGAGTGAGTGAGTGAATGAATTAATCTATTAATTTATACTTCATGTACAAAGTTTAGGTATTATCTACTAGTCAACCAAGGGTGGTAAAGAGGTAACATATGAACAGCAAGTCTTACGGTGACGTCATCTGACGCTCGCAGTGACAGGCTGGCTGTCACCCAGCGCTGACATGTTTTCACATCAAATAACAAACACACTACCTCTTTACAATATTAGTAAACAGTAAAGTATTATCACATGTCAACCTTTAGTCGCCCACTGCTGGGCTTAGGTCTCCCCCAAATGGGGTTCAGCCGTATACGCCATGTTTGGTCGATGCATGTTGGCGATCGCAGTAGGTGGTATGGTACACATTAGGACGCTGCTGCCCATCCTCTGGTCAAAATCTCTCTGTCGCCTTCTACGACACCCACGGGTAGAAATGGGGTGGTGCTATTCAGGACCGGCACCTCACGACTTAGTAAAGTATAGATTGTGTAAATGATAATGTAAATCTCTCTTTAATCAGACCGTACCTTTTACCGCACCACCAGTTCAGTCCAGACATCCCCAGCAATATTTTACTGGTACCGGACGGTGAACGTTAGGATGCCCTGATTGCTGGCTTTAACAGCAATCATTAAGATGGAAGAATACCAGCATTAAGACTTTCAGGTCTATTAGTGGGAGTAGAATGGGATTATTATGTAATTACTCTCTTGTTTTGTAGATGAATACAAGAGTAAAGTAATGTAAGGATTTCTAGTAAAGTGATTAATTTTAGCCATTTGTGATTGTCTTTTGTTTTGTTTAATCTTTTCATTGATGTAAACGGGAGGATGTCTACTGGTTGAATATTAAAGGTCCTGTGATTACCTAAGGTTCAAGACGTGGTATTATTTTACTCTACATTAAAACAAATGACTGAGGTTACTGAATTTCAAAATGTCAAAGATTTTTCTATCTCGTTATTTAACGGGAAAACATTTCGTTTCCCGTCAAATAACTTAATTTCAAAATTTAAGTAATTCTAAATCTGGTGAATTAGAATTACGTATACCTATTTAGAAATTAAGTTATTTGACGGCAAAGGAAAGGTTTCCATTACTGAACCTTCCACTAGAATGTCCTGTGTCGTGTATATTAGTGCTCTTATATTTTCATCGAGCTGAAATTACTTAGGACTGAAATATGTCTAGAGTACTTTAGTATAAAGCGCGCTGTCACGAAAATCCCCTTCCTTTGGCACAGTCGGGAAAAGGTACTTTAATCTCATTTGTATTGTCAAAAGTACATTTATGTACAAAAGCGATCACACTGTCACACTGTACATAATAGATCAATTCAATAGATTTAGCCAAATACAATCCACCGTAAACAAACTCAGACCAAGCCCGATGTTGGCACATACTACATAACAAGTCATATATTATGTATTGTATTATGTATGTATGTGTGTATCGATACTCCTGCCGTGCGTTACGCAGAACGGTACGTGATTGTATGAGACACTTGTGCTAGCGAGTGTACGGTGAGTCTCTGATTTTGCTAGGAGTGTACTCGAGTGTACCTATAGTCGACTGTGTGTGGTTGTATCGTTAAGATGGAGACGGTTGGTTTCCTTCGTTCTATGCTCCATCAATGAGTATTTTATTATTAATCTTTAAATCAGGCAAATTCAACATCAGTTAAAATTGACTTAAGGCGACGATATACGACTTTTACAGATTTTAAACTGACAATCACGTCAAAATGTGCAGTGTAAATGATTTGAAAAAAATATATGTTAAACTAGAACATTCTCTTAATCACTTAGTAAGTGAATATTTTTAATTATATTCATATTATATAGTTTAATTAATACGTGAAGTTGTGTCTGACGCGGACAAAACATTGACAATCACACAAAATCTACCAGGTATAATTAAACTAAACTTACACCATCTTACAGACAACTTTATTATCTATCTTTTAGTATACGCCTTTTTTTTTATTTTGAAAGAACTTTTATTTAATTTTTTCGACTAAACTTTGAGAGTTTTGGACGCAAAACTGATGCAGAACGGACGCTGTCTGCGTCCAAAACTTTCAAAATGTTATTGTCCTAACCGAGTGTTGGCTCAGTAAAATCAACAATATACCATTATTAGACGGTTTTGAATCGCACTACACGAATACAAACTGTAACCAAAATGACGGAATAATTATGTATACAAAATCAAGCTTGCAAACTACAGTATGGGAGCCCGACTTTACGGGTGGAAATTGTCTAGTGTGCCACTTAGACAAAAGACTAACTGTAGTAGCGATCTATCGCTCCCCTTCATTAAATTCGAGGGAGAATTTTGAAAATTTCTCAACAAGTCTGACAAATGTTTACGACAAAATTGGATATATATGCCCCAATATCGCTCTTGTGCGTGACCTAAACATTGACATAAAACAAAATAATATGAATGAACGAACCTTGGACTATCTGACGCTGAATGCATCTCATGGTCTTATGCCAACACACTTATTCCCCACTCGAGATGAGAACTGTTTGGATCATATATTTTTAAAATCCAATCTAATGTCTACTACACTAGTTTTAGAGGCACACGTAACGGACCACAAACCACTACTGTTAAGTATGAAAAATGCAAATCCTTCAAATAAATTATATTCAAAAACCACCCTAAACCACAATGGTATTGTGGAGGAGTTAGAAAATGTGGATTTCACAGTAATATATGGGGTTGAAAATATAAATGCGGCAGTAAATAAATTCATAAATATAATAAAATCAGTAATATCGAATCATTCACAACAAGTCAAAATCCCTAGAAAAAAGAAAATCATTAAACCCTGGATAACCCCTGGTCTTTTAAAATGTATCAAAAATAGAGATAAAATGCACATAAAATCCAAAAAATCGCCAGATAATATTATTCTGAAAACCACTTATTCCCGCTATCGTAATTTCTGCAATAACTTGCTAAGAAACCTAAAAAAGTCTTATGAAACTGGTCAACTAGAAAAATCCAAAAATAACCCCAAGGCCTTATGGAAAGCAATCAAACAAGTAACCAACACTCAAAAAACAAAACTTAGCCCAGTGGAGCTACTCACAATACGAGACAGCCCAAAATCTGCAATTAATGAGGTTGGCCAATTTTTTGCCAATATTGGTAAAAACTTGGCATCGAAAATAATGAATGACACTGCATCTTCACCGGCCGGTAGCCATCTCTCACCCTCACCTACGGATACCCGAAACTCACTTGTAAACTCTCTTACCATCCCGGAAGTCGACGAAGCTGAAGTTGAGTCCCTAATCCTACAACTACGTTCTGACTGTGCAGTCGGCTGGGACGGCATATCATAGGTAATATTGAAAAATTGTCGACATGTACTGGTTCCACCAATTACTTTCCTTTTTAATCGTTGCCTACAGGAGGGTGTCTTCCCGGAGGCTTTTAAAAAAGCTGTGATCCATCCAATACACAAGGGAGGGAGCAGAGACTGTGTTAATAACTACAGACCGATATCGGTCCTACCTGCACTCTCTAAAGTTCTTGAAAAAATTCTCAATAATTCTCTACGAAAATTTCTTGATAAAAATCAACTCATTGCTAATAACCAATACGGATTTCGGACCAGTCTATCTACAGAAGATGCAGTAGTGGATTTCACACAACAAGTTGCCTTAAACCTAGATAATAAATCGAAATGTCTAGGTATATTCCTAGACCTTTCGAAGGCTTTTGACACAGTCTCTGTTCCCAAACTCATCATGAAGCTGGAAAGTATCGGTGTGCGTGGAATGCCTCTAGAAGTTTTTAAAGATTACCTTAAAAATCGTAAGCTGTGTATTAAAATTAATACTTACACAAGCGATGAGTTTTGCGTGTCCTACGGTGTTCCCCAGGGGAGATCCTTTCCCCGACACTATTTCAGATCTACGTAAATGACCTCTGCAGAATGAGTCTCCCGAACGGTAGAATTTATGCTTACGCAGACGACACTGCAATTCTTGTAGACGGAATCACTTGGGACATTGTGAAAACAAATGCAGAGGTGGTCATGGCTAAAGTTATGATGTGGCTAAACTTGAACCTTCTTACATTAAACCTACAAAAAACGACTTATATTCCTTTTGCAATACGACGTAACGCTAAACCATCTCCTTCTTTTAATATAACTGCTCATACGTCCTTAAACCCGCCCACTCACTGCAACTGTCCTCCGCTTGCAAGATCCGAATGTGTCAAATACCTCGGAGTTCAGATAGACGACGGACTGAGATAGGACCAACAAATTAACGCCGTCACCAACAGAACATTGCGTCTTATACATATATTTAAGTCTCTCAGAGTATCCGCCAACCTAAAAGTTCTTAAGATGGTGTACCACGCACTATGTCAATCAGTGATTGGCTATTGCATAGTCGCATGGGGTGGTGCCACTAAAACTAGCTTTTTAAGAGTGGAGAGGGCACAGAGAGCTATACTGAAAGTCATGACAAATAAACCTTATAGGTATCCAACAGCTGAACTGTTCTCTGACTGTGAAGTACTTACGGTTCGTCAGCTTTATGTACTTAGATCCACCCTTAAAAAGCACGCAGAGCTTCCACCTCATATTACAAATAAACGCACATACCTTCCACCTAGTATACAACACAAGACTTCCTTCGCTAAACATCAATATTATATACTAAGTACCCATATTTATAAAAACATTAATAAACACCTCAATATTATAAACTTAAACTCATACGCACTAAAATCTAAAGTAACAGAGTGGCTGCTCCTTAAAGATTACTCTTATACGGAGTCTTTACTTACCTGTCTTGTCTAATACACCCACACACCCACACGTTGACACCTATCCTACCAACACACACACATCTACACTCACACACCTACACACACACCACCCACACACTCAACACACTTATACACACAATTTTACTCTTTGTATACCATACAGTAGAATGACACAGTCCACTTGTGATAAGTTTTTGTTGATCATTGTATTAAAGACCGTAAACTACCTCTTAAAATACAGGTTTACCTAGCTTAAGAGGTAGAGTATTATTCTTGCACAGAATTTGCAACATAAACTATAAAAATATGTTCAAAACAATATCAAACTGTATTTCAAACTCTGTATGTTTTTGCTTATATAAAGATTATTATTATTATTATTATTATTATTAAGTATAAGTGTGTACCTATTGTCTAAATACTCAAACGTTACTCAATGTTAAGATGCGCCGGCAAGTCTCGTACTGTCATAGTCACTTTGTCTTAAAGTGATAGAGACAATATGAAACTTAACGGCATCTTAACATTGAGTAGCGTTTGAGTAGGTAGCGTTTGGCCAATAATCTATTAACTTGAGTTTGTTTTGTTTATATGATTTTACCCGACAATAAGGTACTGCAAAAATATTCTATGTTTCAAATGACGACACGGTTGGCGCAGTGGCTGAGCGATCGACTGCTGCGCAGCGTGTTGCGGGTTGGATTCCCACCCAGAGTAAATATTTGTGTGATGAGCACTTGTGTTTGTCTTGTGTCTGGGTGTTGTTTATCTATATATGTATGTATTTAAAATGTATTTGTGTATATATATCAGCTGTCTGACACCCATAGTACAGGGTCTCTCTAGTTTGGGGTCAGATGGCCGTGTGTGAAACGTCAAAAAAGAAATAAAAAATAAAAGACGCTCACCCGTTCCGTCTTTTGTAGTTTAAGGCGACGATATACGACTTTTACAGATTTTAAACTGACAATCACGTCAAAATGTGCAAGTTAATGATTTGAAAAAAATATATGTCAAACTAGTACATTCTCTTAATCACTTAGTAAGTGAATATTTTTAATTATATTCATATTATATAGTTTAATTAATACGTGAAGTTGTGTCTGACGCGGACAAAACATTGACAATCACACAAAATCTACCAGAAATACATTTTAAATACATACATATATAGATAAACAACACCCAGACACAAGACAAACACAAGTGCTCATCACACAAATATTTACTCTGGGTGGGAATCCAACCCGCAACACGCTGCGCAGCAGTCGATCGCTCAGCCACTGCGCCAACCGTGTCGTCATTTGAAACATATAATATTTTTGCAGTACCTTATTGTCGGGTAAAATCATATAAACAAAACAAACTCAAGTTAATAGATTATTGGCCAAACGCTACCTACTCAAACGCTACTCAATGTTAAGATGCCGTTAAGTTTCATATTGTCTCTATCACTTTAAGACAAAGTGACTATGACAGTACGAGACTTGCCGGCGCATCTTAACATTGAGTAACGTTTGAGTATTTAGACAATAGGTACACACTTATACTTAATAATAATAATAATAATAATAATAATCTTTATATAAGCAAAACATACAGAGTTTGAAATACAGTTTGATATTGTTTTGAACATATTTTTATAGTTTATGTTGCAAATTCTGTGCAAGAATAATACTCTACCTCTTAAGCTAGGTAAACCTGTATTTTAAGAGGTAGTTTACGGTCTTTAATACAATGATCAACAAAAACTTATCACAAGTGGACTGTGTCATTCTACTGTATGGTATACAAAGAGTAAAATTGTGTGTATAAGTGTGTTGAGTGTGTGGGTGGTGTGTGTGTAGGTGTGTGAGTGTAGATGTGTGTGTGTTGGTAGGATAGGTGTCAACGTGTGGGTGTGTGGGTGTATTAGACAAGATAGGTAAGTAAAGACTCCGTATAAGAGTAATCTTTAAGGAGCAGCCACTCTGTTACTTTAGATTTTAGTTCGTATGAGTTTAAGTTTATAATATTGAGGTGTTTATTAATGTTTTTATAAATATGGGTACTTAGTATATAATATTGATGTTTAGCGAAGGAAGTCTTGTGTTGTATACTAGGTGGAAGGTATGTGCGTTTATTTGTAATATGAGGTGGAAGCTCTGCGTGCTTTTTAAGGGTGGATCTAAGTACATAAAGCTGACGAACCGTAAGTACTTCACAGTCAGAGAACAGTTCAGCTGTTGGATACCTATAAGGTTTATTTGTCATGACTTTCAGTATAGCTCTCTGTGCCCTCTCCACTCTTAAAAAGCTAGTTTTAGTGGCACCACCCCATGCGACTATGCAATAGCCAATCACTGATTGACATAGTGCGTGGTACACCATCTTAAGAACTTTTAGGTTGGCGGATACTCTGAGAGACTTAAATACATGTATAAGACGCAATGTTCTGTTGGTGACGGCGTTAATTTGTTGGTCCTATCTCAGTCCGTCGTCTATCTGAACTCCGAGGTATTTGACACATTCGGATCTTGCAAGCGGAGGACAGTTGCAGTGAGTGGGCGGGTTTAAGGACGTATGAGCAGTTATATTAAAAGAAGGAGATGGTTTAGCGTTACGTCGTATTGCAAAAGGAATATAAGTCGTTTTTTGTAGGTTTAATGTAAGAAGGTTCAAGTTTAGCCACATCATAACTTTAGCCATGACCACCTCTGCATTTGTTTTCACAATGTCCCAAGTGATTCCGTCTACAAGAATTGCAGTGTCGTCTGCGTAAGCATAAATTCTACCGTTCGGGAGACTCATTCTGCAGAAGTCATTTACGTAGATCTGAAATAGTGTCGGGGAAAGGATCCCCCCCTGGGGAACACCGTAGGACACGCAAAACTCATCGCTTGTGTAAGTATTAATTTTAATACACAGCTTACGATTTTTTAGGTAATCTTTAAAAACTTCTAGAGGCATTCCACGCACACCGATACTTTCCAGCTTCATGATGAGTTTGGGAACAGAGACTGTGTCAAAAGCCTTCGAAAGGTCTAGGAATATACCTAGACATTTCGATTTATTATCTAGGTTTAAGGCAACTTGTTGTGTGAAATCCATTACTGCATCTTCTGTAGATAGACTGGTCCGAAATCCGTATTGGTTATTAGCAATGAGTTGATTTTTATCAAGAAATTTTCGTAGAGAATTATTGAGAATTTTTTCAAGAAATTTAGAGAGTGCAGGTAGGACCGATATCGGTCTGTAGTTATTAACACAGTCTCTGCTCCCTCCCTTGTGTATTGGATGGATCACAGCTTTTTTAAAAGCCTCCGGGAAGACACCCTCCTGTAGGCAACGATTAAAAAGGAAAGTAATTGGTGGAACCAGTACATGTCGACAATTTTTCAATATTACCTATGATATGCCGTCCCAGCCGACTGCACAGTCAGAACGTAGTTGTAGGATTAGGGACTCAACTTCAGCTTCGTCGACTTCCGGGATGGTAAGAGAGTTTACAGGTGAGTTTCGGGTATCCGTAGGTGAGGGTGAGAGATGGCTACCGGCCGGTGAAGATGCAGTGTCATTCATTATTTTCGATGCCAAGTTTTTACCAATATTGGCAAAAAATTGGCCAACCTCATTAATTGCAGATTTTGGGCTGTCTCGTATTGTGAGTAGCTCCACTGGGCTAAGTTTTGTTTTTTGAGTGTTGGTTACTTGTTTGATTGCTTTCCATAAGGCCTTGGGGTTATTTTTGGATTTTTCTAGTTGACCAGTTTCATAAGACTTTTTTAGGTTTCTTAGCAAGTTATTGCAGAAATTACGATAGCGGGAATAAGTGGTTTTCAGAATAATATTATCTGGCGATTTTTTGGATTTTATGTGCATTTTATCTCTATTTTTGATACATTTTAAAAGACCAGGGGTTATCCAGGGTTTAATGATTTTCTTTTTTCTAGGGATTTTGACTTGTTGTGAATGATTCGATATTACTGATTTTATTATATTTATGAATTTATTTACTGCCGCATTTATATTTTCAACCCCATATATTACTGTGAAATCCACATTTTCTAACTCCTCCACAATACCATTGTGGTTTAGGGTGGTTTTTGAATATAATTTATTTGAAGGATTTGCATTTTTCATACTTAACAGTAGTGGTTTGTGGTCCGTTACGTGTGCCTCTAAAACTAGTGTAGTAGACATTAGATTGGATTTTAAAAATATATGATCCAAACAGTTCTCATCTCGAGTGGGGAATAAGTGTGTTGGCATAAGACCATGAGATGCATTCAGCGTCAGATAGTCCAAGGTTCGTTCATTCATATTATTTTGTTTTATGTCAATGTTTAGGTCACGCACAAGAGCGATATTGGGGCATATATATCCAATTTTGTCGTAAACATTTGTCAGACTTGTTGAGAAATTTTCAAAATTCTCCCTCGAATTTAATGAAGGGGAGCGATAGATCGCTACTACAGTTAGTCTTTTGTCTAAGTGGCACACTAGACAATTTCCACCCGTAAAGTCGGGCTCCCATACTGTAGTTTGCAAGCTTGATTTTGTATAAATAATTATTCCGTCATTTTGGTTACAGTTTGTATTCGTGTAGTGCGATTCAAAACCGTCTAATAATGGTATATTGTTGATTTTACTGAGCCAACACTCGGTTAGGACAATAACATCAATATCCACATTTAACAAATTCAACAGTACTTGTAGGTGCGGAAATTTTTGTTTACACTACGGATGTTTATATGCAATAGATTTATATTATTTTCCGTTATGCCTATATAATTTATACATTCATCTGGATTGCAAAGAAAGGATTTTCCCTGGGTTATTTGGTCTAGATCGTTGTTGACGTTAATTAAGTTAGCCATTAAGAGATGAAAAATAAGAACAATTGATATAATTTCCACAAACCGGTAAGAGTACCGGAGGTGTAAAATTCACGTTGGTTTTTAAATAAAATCTTAAAAATGGGATTGGAGCCTTTAAATATGTGTACGTATATGTGTGAGTAATTATGGGAGTGTTTGGGATGTTATTGCAGTCAGTGTTTTGGTGTGTGTGGTTTTTTTGTAAAAAGTAGACGTAAGTGTATGTAATTAAGTAGATAACTAATTGTAAAGAACATTTTTGTTTATACGACATGGCTATAATGCATTTTCGTAGTCAAATATTCCGTGTAGGGATATTGGTATTTAGGTCTTGGAGACATTTTTCTGAGTGAATCAGAATTTGCTTGTCACCTACTTGCTTGCGGAGGAAAATATTTCCGTTGCTGATCCAGCAGAAGCTATATTGGTTATTCTTGGCAAATTGTCGCGCCGAGTAGAATAGCTTCTTAGAACTGACGGACAGTCGCTCTTCGACATAGACAGCCTTGCGTTCACCTGGGACACCAATCAATTCCGTATTAAGTTTGTCTTCCTTTGAAGTTTTAGTTTTGTTGTATGATCGGATAGCCATCAGTAGATTTTGTTTGCTATGTACGGTTGTGAACTCTGCCACGACAGGACGTGGTGTTTGGCTGGGTTTTCCAGGCTGACGATACACGTCACGGATTTCGGATTGAGATATTGGTGTTCCAACAAGCTGGCTGATATTGCAAATGGTACTTGATAATGTGGCTGTAGTTTCATTATCTAATTGAGGAATATTTCTTATTTCGACAGATGATGAGCGTGTCTTATACTGCAGATCTCTTATTTTATTTTCAAGTGTTTCTATGTAGCTTCTCTGTTCTTTCCTCTCTTTCTTTAAATCTTCTACTTCTTTTTTCATTTCCTCAAATTTTTCGTTGAAAAGTTGCATCGACTTTTCAATTCCGGCATTTGTCGTACGAATCTCGGTGTTCGCTTTCTGGATATCGACATTTTGCGCCTTAATCTCAACAACGTCCTCCATTAGTTTTTGTATCAAAGTTGTTTGTGACTCCAGCATCTTTGTCACACGCGAGTCCTGGTCATTTCTCCACAAACTGAGCAGATCAGTTAGTTCCTGCTTATTTAATGCCGGCTCAACTTCTTGAGGATTTTCTTTTCTTGCTCGTTTGCCTCTATTTGTCACATATTCACTCATGTCGAGTGCCGCATTTATGTCCGGTTCAGATTGAGTCTGACATTGACTTTGCAGTTTTGATGGTGGAGTACGCTGAACGCCCGCCATATCGCAACCAGTATTCACCGTAGATGTATTTTGTATTTACTTGCAGAGTCTTATTAGCTATTAGATATCTTATATAATAAATAACACTTGCCGCAAAATGCCTCTCTCCCTATATTACTACGGTGTCGTCGTCGTAGCCGATGCAAAAAACCGTAGCTATACTCGTAGCACGCTCGTAGCACAGGTTGCACGTAGTCGCTGACGTAGAAGGTCCAGATGACGTCAGGGTCGCGTAGCACACCGGTATTTCGTCGCTCGCTGCTACTTGCTCGATGGCGCGGTGGTTAGGCGCACGGCTCGGATTGCCCCACCACGAGAGGTCGCAGGTTCAAAACTCACCAATCAATGTCACTTTTTCAAACGATAATTGAGACGGCAATGACAAAATACTATTTATCTCTTTCAAGGACCACCCAGTGGGCGTGAAGTCTGGGTTAAAACAGTTAAGGAGTGATAAGGAATTGAAAAAAGTTTAACACGGCCAATCACAGATTTTAGCGACACAATTTCTAAACGATAGTTGACACACGTCCACTCGTTACAACGTCCGACGACCGACCTATGACGACCGACTTAGACAGTATGTTATAAAACTATCATTGAAATAACAGTTTTATAACATACTGTAACCGAAGTGTAACAACCACCAAATTACACTTCTGTTACAATATAATATAAAACTGATGTTACACTTTTGTTTACAATATTGTTACTACTGATTTCACGCCAAGCATTAGATCAATATCAAATTAATAACACACCGTATTTGATATTTGTCTAAAGGTAGCACTTCATTTGGCGTATTTATGCAAGTATTGGTCTTATTAGGATAGTACAAAATAGACTTAATAGAAATTATTGTAGGGTATATTTTGTAACTAAGTAACTCAATTATTTGTACAAATACGCCAAGTGAAGTGCCACCATAATGCTTGTTGTGATGTTGATAGGGTTTTTCATCATTTCTTGTAGCTTTGTATAAAAGGGACTGCCAGGATAATTTTTATAAGTACCTTTTATAAAAATTCAGTTCCAAATTTCAAACATGCGAAAAAAAGAATCCCTATTTTATAGAGAGTTACTTTCGCATTTATAATATTATTAGGATGGATTATGTAGTTATAGAGATAGTGATGTTACATAATAATGTGAACATTTTATTTATGCAAAAGAATATTTGAAGCAACTAGAATATTACGTCAAAAACCTGTTTGGAAACTAAATGTTAAAAATTATGGTAGCAAAATATTCATGCTACGTCAACATTAACCCTCTTCGCGCGAGACTAGGTCTGAAAGACCGCAATTGACAGATCGAAATCACAAACGCCTGGACGCAAATTAAATACCGATCCACGTGAAATGTTAAAACGCCCTAACTGTCCGGGAAATGTCCAATTAACGCCCTCTTGCTCAGTTTTAGTAGTTTTCGGACGGAATTCTGATTGCTATTTGCGTGAACGTTTGCGTCAAAGAGGTTTAGCTAACGTTTTTTTTTGTATTTTAGATTTGAGCAAGCATAAGATGATTTTTATAAATATGAATTTGCAGTTTTTTCGTTATTATTATTGTATATAAGGATTTGACTCTATATTATCCTTTCTTTACATAGTTTAAACATAGTTGCTCCCGCTGCCTGTACGCTTAGATTTTTAGGCTATTAACGACTTTTACAGGTTTTAAACTGACAATCACGTCAAAAGTGTAAATGATTTGAAAAAAAAAATGTTAAACTAGAACATTCTCTTAATCATTTAGTATGTGAATATTTTTGATTATATTCATATTAAATAGTTTAATTAACTTGTGAAGTTGTGTCTGACGTGGACAAAACATTGATAATCACACAAAATCTACCTGGTATAATTAAACGAATCTTACACTATCTTACAGACAATTTCATTATCTATCTTTTAATATACGCCTTTTTTTTAAAGTTAAAGAATACTATCTTTTATTAAATTTTTTCGACTAAACTTTGAGAGTTTTGGACGCAGCGCATACGATTCTCTGGTCGCTCAAGGTCGCCGGCGTATATCGTCGCCTTAAACTACGTAGGTACACAACGGATTCTAATGCGGTTTTCAATAATAGGTAGATGAGTGATTCAAGAGGAAGGTTTATACGTATAGTTTAATCTACATTGCGCCCGTGCAAAGCAGGGACGGGTCGCTAGTCTATACTAATATTACAAAGAGGAAAGATTTGTATTTTTGTATGTAACGAATAAACTCAAAAACTACTGGTCCGATTTCAAAAATGATTTCACTAATCGAAAGCTACTAATCCCTGAGTAACATAGGCTATATTTATCATTTTAAAAAATTAGGGACGTTCGAGAAAATTCACGCGGACGATATTATAAAACAAAGTCCGCCACCGTTGTCTGTATGTCTGTTCGCGATAACTACTGAACGGATTTTCATGCGGTGTTCACCAATAGACAGTGATCCATGATCATGATGAAGGTAGAGGTGTTTAGTTGTTAAGGTTTTTTTATAAATTGGTTCAAATATATCGAAAATACTAGTACGAAGTCGGGGCTGGTCGCTAGTTAATATGTAAACAACTAGCACTTTACCTGCGACTTTGTCCGCCTGCATTTTATCAAGGTCCCCTATTTTTAAGCTATTGCAAAGCTTTTATCGCGGGCTTTGAGTGCGGCGACCGAATGAAGAAATTCCGTAACGAAATTAAAATCTGACACCCCCACTCCGCCTACCATGTAGCTCGGCCGAGCGTTCGCTTAACGTGTATGTATATGGTATATATCACGGAATAATAAAAACAAGAGGAAGTGCCCTTAGTCTTACTGGATCCAGTGTGGCCAAACTCACACATTTGCAAATTAAAATGTACTTGCAATACACAGAAAACGATGTTATAATTGACTACAAATTAGAAACGCAACTTTGGCGAAAAGCTTATTTATTGTTGTTTGAAATTAAACCGTATCACAACTGACGAACGTTGCTATTATTTTACATGTCAAAATCACTGAAGAGATTTTTTCCATCTAACAATCCAATTCGAGCAATGTCCAACGAGTTCAGCTATTCGACGCCAGAGAGCGCTGTTACCAAATTACTTAACATGACATCTATTGTTACTATAAATAGATGTCATTTTCGCATGCAACTGTTATTTATTTTTCTATTCAATGAGAGATGTGGTCAAGTTGTCGATAATTTGTACGATGTAAGAAATGTAATTACCTACAGTGTTTAAATTGATCTTTTTAATGTACGTAATGGATAAAAATGACGATTAATTAATTATGTATGCGTATATTGACATATTTTTCTGTGATAATATGAGTCCGTAATATGATTGTATGTAGAAAATTGATTGACGTCCCAATGAAATGACGCATTATTTTAGACATGACAATATCTTTTTTAAATACGTGACAGTCTTTTATTAAAAACATAATTGACATCTGAATTTTTGTGAAGATAAACTATATACATGTAAGTATATAATATAATATAATAGAATATTTATAGGCCTACGTCTAACCGCGAATGAATGACTATTTGCCAGAATATAGGTACCTATAAGGTTTTTAAAACTCATTCTTTCAAACTCGTACTTTTATTTATTAAAAAAAAAGTTTGGTACTAAACATACCTACATGTTATTGTTTTATCGACACGAACTATTTGCATTAATGTGTCGCATCCCTAAACGAGTAGCGTCGAAGTTTCTAGAATTTATGCCACGTAAAACGATTACAGTCAAGACAGCGAGCAAGCTAATTTAGACTTTAATGAATGGACATAAGGTAGTTTTTAGTTCGCATTAAAGTAAAAATATGGTATTGTCAATAAAAATCGATTATATTGAAACATATGAAAGTTTTATACTTTTTGGTGATACGATATACCTCTGCAAGAAACATTCTTTGCCCTGCTATCATTTTTGCATGTAAAAATTGCACAATAAGGCAGGGTTGTATTTTTTTGCCTTACGTGCGACATTGTGCGATATGACACGTCGCTGCAAGTAGTTGATCTCGACTGGACCAATGTTGATCATTTCCACATAATTGTGCCACACGTTCGATGGCTGCGTGGCACTTCCCCTTGTTTTTATTATTCCGTGGTATAATATATAATCATAATATATATATAGGGTACGGGGGGGTAGTGGGTAGGGGTGTAGCGGGGGGTAGGTGGGTAGAGGGGGGGGGGGGGTAAGTAAGTACTCACGTAGTTTTAAGTTGGTTCTAAGTTACTAACACTAGTCCTGTAGGAGGTCGATAACTGTCATACGAAATATACAAAACCTGTAAACAATTATTGTAAAAGTAAACAACAGCACGGGCATTCCTTGCCTGTGGATATTTTGTAAGGCAGGAGTGTGGTTTTAGCCGGTAAGAGTCCGGCACTACCCAGACTGGCTCACCTGTGACTAGCAGTCTGGGTGTCCATCAGGATTTCCCACTCATGCCATAAAAAAAAAAACAAAAAAAAAAATATATATATATATTTATGTATATATATTTATGTATATATATTTATGATATATATATGTATAATATATATAAAATGCTATGCAATAGCTTTACCGCGGCAGTCCCCGAGTGTCACAGTGCTTTTTTTACAAAAAATAACTTTCAATTCGCAAATCGTCGGTTTTGGTTTTGCTTGTTGTTTTGTATTGCCACCGACTTGCGAATTGAAAGTTATTTTTTACTTTTTGAAGGCCAGGGTCTTTTTGTTAAAAAGCGCTTTAGTTTCGCTCTTTAGTGCCTACTTCTTATCATACAAATTAATTACGAAACGGTGACACCAAATTAAATTCAGTCATCCCTTAGTTTTTTATCCCTTAGTGGAATATTTTCTTGAAATTTATATGGGACCAAATTTGAGGTATACGCTATCAATAAAAAAATCATCGAAATCGGACTACACTGAAAAAAGTTATGCGTGGCCAAACATAAAAAAATAAAAAAAATGTTCATAAAATGAAAACTACTGGGCCGAACTATTTTAAATTTGTATGGGACCAAATGGCAACTATTCCGCATCAAACTAAACAAGAATCACATAATTCGGATCATAAATCTCAGAGTAATCGGTGTACATACATAAAAAAAAACCAATCGAATTGAGAACCTAGTCCTTTTTGAAGTCGGTTAAAAATAGAAATAGAAAATGGAATTTCAAAGCAAAAATGTGCTTTGAGTTATCTCCTTTTCTTTCAAAAATTCACAGCCCCAAACCGATTGATCAATCAAAAAGATTAAAAACGTTACGCGATCAAATTACGAAGTACCAGTCAAACGCGAATGATCATGCGCGCGGATATCCGGATGAAACTCGCCCCGGAAGCGGAAACAGCCGCTAATGTATTCGTCGCACGTCGACGACACCCGGTTAAATCCGGTTAAGGTGGAGATATGCCTGGGTTAATCTTTCCACCGTTTAATTTATGACCGTGACATTCTTTTGTTATATTTCAAGATGATAATTAATTTTGGTGATTAATCATTTGGATGTTAAATTAAAACGTGAGGAACATCCCTCGTTGATCTAAAGGCTTCATTTTACTGGTTCGTAATTTCATAATCCCTTCACATTTGACTGTTTTAATTAATTTTCTCAATTTGTATTGAAGTCTTAATTAAGAATTTATGAGGAAAATACACATAATTTGAAGAGAATAATGTACTGTAATGCTGGTACTTCACATCGTTTTTCCGAGTACCATAACACCTACTGCGATCGCCAATATGTATCGGCCAAGCAAGGCGATTACGGCTGAAGTCCCCCTTGGGGGAGACCTAAGTCCAGCAGTGTGCGTCTATAGGTTGATATGATGATTGGCCTCTGACGGCGCCAGGCTAAACTATGCCTTAATATGAAAACAAAACTAACGTTTCTAAATTCAAAATACTCCCTAGAAGAAATCCAGAGTGTTTAGACGACACATTTAGTCAAATGGTTTCGACCAGCATGCCATAAGCATATTATGCGACTACGGAATAAAAAAAACAAGTGGAACTACCCACGCAGCTATTACGCGAGTGTCACAATTATGCGGAAAACATGTAAAATAATAACAACTTTCGTCAGTTGTAATAAGTCTTATTTTTTTATGATCAACAACTCAGATTATAAAACAAAAGGCAGATAGACAGCGCGGAACACTGGGAGTGAAGCCACCAAAGCAAATACAAATTCAAAAACGAATACCTACCATCTCGTGATTGTATTCGCTTTTTAATTTTTATTTCTATTAGTATTTGTTTTTTTTTAACGATGCTTCGCTTTGTGCTGTACTGACTCGTGTCGGTACAGCGCGAAGCGAATTGTAGGTATTCATTTTTTAATTTGTATTTGCTTTGGTGGTTTCAGTCGCAGTGTTCCGCGCTGTCTATCTGCCTTTTGTTTCATAATCTGAGATCAAGTAATTAAATTTTGACAAAAGCTTATTTTTTGTTCATACAAAGTTTTAAGACTTATTGTTTTTATCTATTCCGTGCATGCAACCTCATTACCTATATCAGAGTAGGTAACTGTCGAAACTACAATTATGAATTTGTATATCTGAGGAAAATTCGGAAATATGAACTTTTGCCCGCGACTTCGTCCGCGTGGATGTCAGTTATCGCAGATGCAGACTAAATTGCGGATTAAAAAGTAACCTATGTCTTTTCTTGGGGTTTAAGCTTAATCTGTAAGTAGGTACTTACCAAATTTCATGAAAATCGTTTCTGTAGTTTAACCGTGAAATCGTAACAAACAAATAAACTCACTTTCGCATTTTATAGAGATCATATACGTAAATCTTGCTTACTACACATTTATACCACAGCCAACCAAAAGATGAATGAAGGCACCGCAACAAATATTTTCCCTTCAATCCATTCGACATTCCCCCAAATATTGACTAAACGACGGAATCAAAACACGCTTCAAGGATAGTTGTAAACAAAATAACACCATGTTGAACCGTCGATCCTATGACTTTGGCCTCCCTTTGGCCTACTTTTCGCCCGGCCTGACGGCACCCGCCTTGCGTCACGATACGTCCCTGATTTACATATTGCAATTAAGTCTTGTGACACTTTTTGTGCGTGGAATGGACTTTTTCGGAAGAAATGGAATTCGTATTTGGAAATTCGAATTTTATTTGGATTTTTTTTATGAATCTAAGTACATATTCCAAAAAAGTTTCATACATTTTGTACTAGAAAAATATAGGTAATATATATAAATAGCTATGTTTATATTAGTAGTATTTTTTCCGTAAACCTGAATAATTATTGGTTTGGTATTCTTTATATTTTCGTAGGGGACAGACAATCTTGTATCGATCTCGGCCAAAATTAGCATAATGTAATTATCTTAAAAGGCAAGCAAAAAAAACTCTAAATTACAATCATCTAAATACCCATCATACTATATGCCCTAAATCAGCATTTCGTTTAATTTCGTAGCAGAATATTTTATCACAATTTCGCCATTAGCGGTATTCCATATATCAGGGCATACCCGGGTGTGATCCGGGTACAGTAATGACCGGGAGTATTGATTTATTGGCGTTTAGCTCGTATTAGCGGCACGCCATTTATCTTTGTTGCCAGTCAGCGCCTAAACTGATGCAGCGGGCTAAATACCATAGAGATAATACGTTTTTTTTTATATAATATTCAATAAAGTAATGTTATTATTTTATTAAATGGAGTTATTATTGTTTAAGCTTGGTTTGAATAATACTTCTACCACCTACCAAGTCGTAAGAAACTCTTATGCTATTATAAATGAATAAAGGTATTCAAATCATTAGCCAATATGTCACTTTATCCCATATTAATTAATGCACTAAAAGACATACGTATAATTTATACGAAGTGTGCAATCAGTAATTTTACAAAATGTCGAGAAATAAGGTAAAGTGGTAAGGTGTCATAAAATAAGGTTCATTCTGTTGCTTAAAAAAATATTTTCTCTTTTAACATTAGTTTCTTATAATGTGATCCTAAGAAATTAATATTATAAGAGAAAATATTTTTTGTATTTGTGTAATGATAAACTCAAAAAATACTTTTACCGATTTTCCCGTTTTCAATAATTATTTCACCAATAGGAAGACATGTTATCCCTAAGTGCTATGCTATGGGCAAAATTATAAATAAAAAAATCAGGAATCACTAAGGAAATTCACGCGAACGTAAGAAATAAACCACAAAAACGAAAACTATCAAAATCCATTCCAAAACCCACATACAACCATACAACCATTATACCATCAAAATACGGGTAAAACATCAAACGCAAGATGCAAAGCTTAACCGGTTACAAGGTAAGCCGGGTAGCGTCGTACCGGGTCGCTGGCGTGCCACGCATAATATTAACTATACCCGGATTAAAGACTTAGGTAACATTTTGCAGTGCTGTTTGCGACGCGTATATTATTTGTCGTCGTCGACATTACCTTGTGTTTGTTATACGTAAATTGCAGTGAAGGGTTAAAATTTTGGTTTTTATTTTCGTTTGTATTTTTTTGTTGCTTGTAGTACTTTTTTATTTAGCAGCCTCACATTGGAAAAAAACCGTTCAATCTTTAGAAGTGTTGAGGTTAGTGAATCTTCACTGTAACTAAATATGGTATATATAGTATAAGATAATAATTATAGTCCTATATTATAAAACAAAGTTCCCTGCCGCGTCTGTATGTTTGTCTGTCTGTTCGCAATATACTCAAAAAGTACTGAACGTATTTTCATGGTGTTTTACCAATAGACAAGGGATAGATTCATGAGGAAGGTTTATTAGGGATAAGCTTACCAACCAATACTATTGTGGTAAAGTGTACTCCTTTAGCAATAGTTTTTTGTGTATATTTGTTGATAACCGTTTGTATGATTACTACTAATTACAAAAATTAAACAAGTAAAACCAGTTTATTAGGCTAGTCTTACCTACTTATTGATAGTATAGTAAGAAAGAATATATAACGAGCTGGAACGATATGCCTATTTTTCTTTTTAATGTTCTTGTAATTCCGAGATTTTTGGGAAATTCGGGAAATACAGAAAGTGAGCGACAGGACAATGTGTGTCGGGTCACTAGTTGACAATGATATCGTCACTGGTAACTCTACTAACTCTGTTACCTAATGGTGAAATAGCTCTCAGCGATTTTAGCGGACCTCTACGACATTATTAATATTACTTAAAACCGAATAGGTATTGTTACCTAACGCATGGGGTCTCAACTCGAACAAATTATAATTAGTTATGAAAAAAAAATCATAGATGGCAGCCTACGTAACCAGTCGGATATTAACAATCACTAAAAAGTGTTTAATGGCAGATTTTGACTGAAGTAAGAATAAGTAAAAATCAAAACTTCATTGTTTAATGTTGGTTTATCTATTTACACACAGAAAACACGTATTTTCAACAAAAAAGATAAATGAAACATTTTACCTCAATTCGATTTTACAGAATGATAAAAGTAGCTAACAGTAGCCATCTGATAGTAACTTTGTTTAGAAGTCTTTGCAATAGATGGCGTTTTACTCAATTAGTCCCGTAGTCCCTCCATAATCGGTAGGTACTAATTTACGTTTAGTGGTTTCAAGGATTTTTAAAACTTTTTATACGCCACGTGCCAAACACTGCGAGTCGGACTCGCGCACTAAGGGTTCCGTACTATTGTCTATAAAAACTTCAGACACTACCTACCTATATTAAAACATTTATTTTGTTGTATGGGTTAAGTTAAAGCCGTACAGATCGATCGGTCACAGGTTAAGCTACGCTAGCCGCGGTCGGTCTGTAGATGGGCCCTTTCATATCGAGTTCGCTCCGTGCCTCGGAAAAGCACGTAAAGCTGTTGGTCCCGGCTGTCATTTGTAGATATTTGGCAGTCGTTATGGGTAGTCAGAAGCCAGAAAGTCTGACAACCAGTCTTACCAAGGGGTATCGTGTTACCCATTAACTGGGTTGTGGAGGTCCGATAGGCAGTCGCTCCATGTAAAACACTAGTATTCAGCTGCATCCGGTTAGACGGAAGCCGACCCCAATATTGTTGGGCTAGTCGGCCGTGGTCGAGTCGATGGTCGACAGCGCAGAGTCCTGGGACGCGGTGGTTTCCTTCTGCGAAAGTGTCATGTCGCAGAAGGAGGCTGCGGAAAGGGAGAGGGAGATCTCAACCTCCCACCCTGCCCGCAGCAGGCGCACCGGGCGTCGGCGGAGGGCGGATAACGCCCTCTTCCGGCCCCCCTAAATGGGTCCAGGGGCGGCAGACTCGGGGACGTCTGTCGCCCCCCACATACACCAAGACCCGAGGTGGCGGCGCGTAGTGTTCCACGCGCGCCCCTCTAAGACGTCCGGGGGGGAGTCTAACACCTCACTCCCCCCCCTGACCCGAGAAGTGGCCCGCTGCAGCGGGCCGGCACCAGCCGGGGGTTGCGGAAGTATCTCCAGTTCCCGCGACCCCCGACGTAGGTGTGAGATGGAACACCGGGGTGGTTTTTAGTCAGTAAGAGTCTGACAGACCCCTCCGCCCGCCCCAGGGCGGAGGACGTCCATGAGGATTTTCCACCCCGTACCAAAAAAAAAAAAAAAAAAGGCAGATGATGATGATGGGATACCCCCTTAAATATTTATTTTATTCTGTTTTTGTTGTTGTAACTTTGTTATTAGGTAAGTATAGCGGCAATAGAAATACATCATCTGTGAAAATTTCAACAGTCCAGCTATCACGGTTCATGAGATACAGCCTGGTGACAGGCAGTCAAACGGACAGTGGAGTTTTAGTAATAGGGTTCCGTTTTAACCCTTTGGGTATGAAACCCTAATTAGTACTTACCTAATAGGGCCCCGTTTTACCCTTTCGGCACGGAACCGTAAAAAAGCAAAAGCGTGCCGTTCGGCGCCAAGCTAAGAATTCATCCTTTAATACCTACAAAATAATTATGACTTTATTCTAAGCAAAGCACCAATCGAACAATAAGTACAGAGACCACATCAAAGTACCTACCTACTTCGATCAATCTGTAAAACAATGATAATTTTTTTAACTTTATTGCAAAATATTAAGGTTCATATCCAATTGGGAAATTTTTAGACAGTTGGTACTTATGGTTTGGTGTTCTGGCGTCTGTACTATAAGGCTGTCATAATATTAAGAATCTAGCAAAACCATTCATTTGTCTCCAATTCTCACCAATCTAACAAAAAGTACTTACTAAGCTGTCGTACCTAAAAATAAAATGTACCTACCTATTTCATCCGCAGCAGTAACTACCTACATTATTCATTAAGGACGCTACATTTTCAACGCGCTCAAAATTATACTCCGTTTACAATAAGATTAGACATATTCACAAACCTTTTTTACAGTCCGTTCAACTGATTTTGACTTCTATTGCGTTGGTAGCATGACAAATGGCAACTGCAGTAAACAGTTGTTATTGTAACCACTTTTTGCCTCTAATGTCATCCTTAAGCCTACGGAATAGAAGTCAAAATCGGTTGAAGGGACTGTAAAAAAGGTTTGTGTTTATGTCTAATCTTATTGTGAACAGGGTATAGTAATATTACCAGACTAGCTGATGCCCGTGACTTTGTCCGCGTGATTGTCGGTTATCAGCTAAGTTTTAATTTTTTTAGCGCGTGTTTCTAACATAAAAGTTACTCTTTATAACATCAGCTAACTGCCAGTGAAAGTCACATCAAAATCGGTCCAGCCGTTTCAGAGATTAGCCGGAACAAACCGACAGACGGAGAGATCGACAGACAGGCAGACAAATATTTTATAAATTGTGTTTTTGATATCATATGCATTTACTAAAAAGCTATTACTTTGACATTACAAACAGACACTCAATTTAATTCATTTGTTTAGATTTAGTAAGTATACATCTATACAAATAAATAAAATTGAAGTGTCTGTTCGTAATGCAAAAATAAAAGCTTTTTACTAAACGCAGAAAGTATACGGGTACATATTAAAAAAAAATATTTTTCAGTTTTTTTTGTTTGTCTGTTTGATCCGGCTAATCTCTGAAACGGCTGCACCGATTTTGACGGGACTTTCACTGGCAGACACTTGATGTTTTATGGAGTAATTAAAGGTAGTTAGGTACATTTGTTTTTACAAAAAAATGGGTTTTACGCAAAAATATTAAAACCCCGATATTAACTGACATACACGCGGATGAAGTCGCGGACATCAGCTAGTTTCCTAATAAGTAATGGTTATTATGTCAGCAATAAAAACTTTCCTTCATACTTTTACTTACAGGCAGAACTGTCAGCTTTTGCAAAATCATTGTTTCAAGAATATAATATCATTGTTCAAGACAAAATACAATTATTAATAGAAACTAGCGTACATATTTAACTTTAAAAATCATTTAATCTTTTATCATTCAAGCGGGCTGCGACGTCGAAACTTCGAAATACTCGATAAGTATTTTGCATAACATTCAAAATAAAGTCTTGAAAATCGAGTATTCGGTCTATTTTCGATTGGCGTCGGCATTCAACTCACGCACACATCGACAGACAACGGCTAAAGAAGTTTTCGTTACAAAAACTATTTAGCCAACTCAAGATAACTTTTGTTGCAAGTACCTATTGTTATTACTTCTTGTCCTTGAACGCACAGTGCGTTGTAGAGTATCTACCATTAATTAAACGCCATCTAGTAGTATCGATGGCGCCTAGTACCTAGGCCGACTCAAAAGATGGCGTTGTAAAAATACAGTCTCTGGCAATTAGTGAGTCGCTGATACTGCCATCTGTTGAAGCAATGAAGGAAAGAAAATAGCCAGAGCAATTGCCAGAGTTAGGGAGGTCTCATTTCTTTGTATGGGATTGGGTATCTGTACTTTAGTATTATATGATCTGTGACCGAGCCGACTGCCTCAGGACGAACCCGAGAGATTGGTGCGCCCGCTTACACAACTCGGCAATGTGGTCATTGAAGGTCAGCTCGGTGTCCAACACAACACCCAGATCGCGGATCGTTGTGACGCGCTCGAGCGGGATGCCCGACACGCTATACGCATAGATGTGCGGCGAGCGACTGCGAGTGAAAGTAATAGTCTTACACTTAGAATGATTAAATTCTAAACGGTTACGGTTGCTCCAGGCTACCACATTGTCGATATCCCGCTGGAGCGCATCACAGTCAGCCGCAGTCCCTATACCCATGAAAACCTTCAGATCGTCCGCAAACATAAGGCATCTCGCCGTCTCAATGACCCCCGGCAAGTCATTGACCATGACTAGAAATTGGGTTGGACCAAAAGTGGTCCCCTGACTCACACCAGACTGAGTAACATAAGCTTCAGAACAATAACTGGCGAGTTGTACGTACTGCCTACGATTGCTAAAATAGCTACAGAACAGCTTCAGCAGTTTAGGTGTAAATCCTATGGCTGAAAACTTTTGCAAAAGCACATCATTATGAACGCGGTCAAAAGCCTTTTTAAAATCAAAGTATGCTGCGTCTACTTGCCTGCAGCTGTCCATCTCAGTGACAGCATAATCGACAAAGTTAACTAGATTCGTTGCTGTTGACCTACCCTTCCTGAATCCATGCTGACAATCGCTCAGTTGCGTTTGAATCTGTCCGGTTATGTGTCGGTTCAATATAAAATCGAACAACTTGCCGAAGGCCGACAGGACAGCGATGGGCCTGTAATTTGTGATGCACGACCTCGACCCGCCCTTGTGTATGGGAGTCACACGAGAGAGTTTCCACAGCGATGGATAGGTCGCATTGTCAACAGAGAGATTAAAAATAAACAATAAGGGTACCTCAAAAATTCCTATGCAATCTTTAACAAAAAATGGAGGAATACCATCTGGCCCAGTGGATGACTGGGGTTTCAAGCGCTTAACAGCTAACCTCAAGTCATTGCTGCTTATACTGTCCAACGCAATGCGGGATGATGACGCAACGGATTCCTTGCACTCCGCGATTTCATGAGACAGTACAGGCTTATCGGGTAGAAATACAGAGTTAAAATAATTAGCAAAAGCATTAACCGCGTCCAAACCGGTTAAACTTCTATCCCCGTACTCGTACTCCTGACAGTTTTGCCGGTACTCAATATTATTTGACGCTTCCTTTGACTTTTTCAGATAGGCATACTTCATCTGTATATTTTTAATGATTTCAGGAGTGTACCATGATGGATATTGGTACCTCGAGCCAAGTTTTCTTTGTTTTTTTACAGGAACATGCAAGCGTAAACAATCGTAAATTTTTTGGTAAAAAATATCTACGGCCCTGTCAACGTCACTGGTTTCGAGAACCTCATTCCACGTTAACCCTGCAATTGCCGCGTATAGCTGTTCGAAATCAGCTTTCCTAAAGTTCCACTGCGGTGATAAGTCGAGTGACGACAGTGCGGGTGGCGGCGGCGAGCTCACCACAGGCGCGCGCGCCGCCGGCCGCGGCACACTGAGCGTCACCCCGAGCGCTGGGTGGTGCGCGTCCTCGGGCACCAGTGGCTCCGTATCCCCTCTCAATTGAACAAACTCGCTTCCCAGATTGCTCAGAACCAGATCTAGCACATTACCATGTCTATTTTGAATAGTGTTATATTGCGTGAACTTACAAAATGCGACTAAATTAGTAAACTCCATTTTAACATTCTGATTGCATGAATTCAAATTAAAATCACCTAATATTATAATATCAGTATTGTTATATTTTCGAGCCAAGTTTTCAAGTACCATAAA
The DNA here is from genome assembly GCA_947361185.1 of Charanyca ferruginea. Taxonomy (NCBI): domain Eukaryota; kingdom Metazoa; phylum Arthropoda; class Insecta; order Lepidoptera; family Noctuidae; genus Charanyca; species Charanyca ferruginea. The sequence continues at coordinate 17,685,137 of OX376056.1, read as the reverse complement.
CGCATTAAGGTATTGATCTGTATTAGAGCTAGGAGGAATGTACACAACACAAACCAATATTTTTTTATACTTTAAAAGAACTGATGCCATAAGTATTTCAATGTCGTCGGTATATCCATCAATGTCAACAATTTGTTTCACGGTGTACTGACTCCGCACTGCCAACAACACCCCTCCCCAACCAGTATCGTTGACACGGTCTCTTCTGATAACATTATATCCATCGGGAAATAATTCCGCGTCATTCACACTGCTCATCAAAAACGTTTCAGTAAGCGCAAAAATATCAGCTGATTCGTTCAATATTGCTAGCTTGCAAGCATCTAATTTTGAACGCAGTCCTCTCACGTTTTGATAAAAAATATTGTTTTTTTTAGGTTTCTGAGGTTTTGTGGGATTGCTTACGAAACCCACTGTGCCATGGTTTTATATGGACATCCTCTACCCAGTTCTCCGGCGACATATATATATTAACATGCTTGGTGGGCACAGTTAATTTAAACGAGGCATAATCACCGCGAGGTTTCAAAGCCTCAGCAGAACAGGTATCCTCGGTACAAATAGTTTTCAAATGTGCGGTCACTTGATCAACCGTAGTTCCGACTTTAACATAATATAAATGTAGGTACGATTTACGCTCGGCCGCTAGCAACGTCGATGACTCAGGGACGGCCGTACCTCGGATAACATTCTCGAGCGAACGTCGATTACGTCGATGTCTCACCTCGATCCAATCGTTAGCGCTTTGTTCGGCAGTGTCGCTATCTGCGACCGGCGTCGGCGCATTGGTAGCAGCGCTCTTGAGTTGCGGCGTCGACGGCGCACTCGGAGTAGGGGACTCTGCTGATGACATCGTCCCACGGCTGGTGATAGTGGGGGCAGGTTTGACAGTCCGCTTCCGAGCGTTCGCGGAGATGGCCGATGCCGCTCGAATATGGGCATCGCGCATTGGTCGTGATGCCGTTTCCAAAACCATAGTACCCTCGGTGATATTTTGTTCACATTTAATAGTTTTTTAATTAACAGATTTTGCTCACTTAGAACTTTTTCCATCGAATTAACTTTACTCTGCAGTGAAAGCACGGTTTTAGTCAACTCGCGAATAGCAATTTCGGCACTTTTATCCGCCATTTCAATTTTTAAGTTAGAAACACACAGGAGCTAGTACTTATACGCGCAAGAGCGAGAGGTAAGCAATAAAACAAGAAAGTGACAAATATTAATAAGAGCTGTCAATTTAAGTTGATCTAAAAATATAGTTTATTCAATCATATTTGTCATTTAAGAACGTATTGATTAAAAACACGGCCAAGTTCAAGGATTTTTATCTGCCGATTCCCCTGTTCATAACCTAAAAAACTAAAATAAAGCAATTGACTACCAGGCAGCTGATGAAAAGGACGGTTTCATTAGCTGCCTGGTAGTAAGAGCAGCCAATTGCTTAATTTTAGTTTCATTTGTGAACAAGGGAATCGGCACTATAGTCGATCTATTGTATCAAAACGATTCCTACGAATTTTGACCTGTGCTTTGCATGTTTGCTATAAATTCTAAGGTTGGTTATCTCTACATAATATATGTGCGAAACTTTACTTATTTGTTCATTCAGTGACTTAACATGAAATTATTATTTAACTAGTTTAAAAGAGATTAGGGTAAGATCGTATTTTACGACAGGACCGAATTAAGGGGGTCACGCGGACGAAGTCGCGAATCCCCTTGGTAAGGGTGGATGGTTGGATGTCAGACTTTCTGGCTTCCAACGACCCATAATGATTGTCAAAGATCTACAAATGACAGCCAAGACCATTCGTACCAAAGTAACTATATTGAGTGCGAAATATACCCATAAGAACAGTACGCCTATTACTTTCTATTAAAATGTCACTTTCTAAATCACACGTGACCAAACCACTTCTTCATCATCATCAGCTGGAAGATGTCCACTGTTGAATAAAGGCCACCTGGCCCAAAACGGCGCAACGAGTGGCAACCTGCCGCTTGCATCCACCATTTCTTAAAAACCTCCAAAATCTACTTCTTAAAATCGACCACTTATTTATAAGGTCAATAACGTTATCGTGAACATACTTAAAGGTAAATGAGCCTCTGGGGTGGTAGCAGAGATACGGCCGAATAAATAGGCTAACCGTATCGCGAGATATTTAGGCACCCCTAAAATTAGGGTAATCGATCCTTCGCGGGTAAATGAGGAACAATATTAAGGGAGCGCTGATAGCTTTATCGGGCGTTTTTAAGCCGTTTCAAGTGGTCCTAATGGTGCAGCACCTTGGCGTAACTGCGGAACCAAGGATTTTTTTATAGAAATAAATGGGGTTAGATTTGGTTAAGAGAGGAAATAATATTATTATTATAAAGGTTATCAGCTTTAATCCTATTATTCATCTTATTTTCTTTCTCCGCTTAATAAGTGTAATTTTTCATATTTTCTGAAATAAATTTTCGCAAGTGCATAGCAATAAGGTTATGTATAAATTATTGTTTAAGTATTTCTTTTTTATAGAGATAAGCATGGAATCTGTTGACGATAATACGTCGATTGCTCAGTTGTGGGAGCGAATAATAAAAAGCGTGGACTAATTAACAAATTGGTGTAATCCAGGAATACAAGATTAATAGAACGCAGTGTCGTCGTCGTGGTAAAAAATGAAGTGACATTCGGCTATTTTCCTGCCTATTTTCTCCTTACGAAACTAACTTATGGAAGGGGCAATTCAATTCTAATTTTCTCATGTAAACGACGTTCAAAAGTTGTTACAATGGTCTAATTGAAATAAACACACAACGCGATAAAACTCAATAAAAACATTCGTGAGATAAGAGAAAAACACCAAATCGTTTAGAAAAAAGGGGAAATGAAAATACCGAAACAAGATTGACGAGTTCCTGATGTCTGTAGCTGACGTAAGCAATTTAAACGATTCCGTATCGGAAAACGGCTATCATTCAAACAATAAACACGATAAATCCCGTGTTTTTTTTTTTCTGTATTCATGTGTGAGATAAAAAAGGTATTGAAATAAATAAGGGAAAATACTTAGATTATTGATAGGTCTCCGCACGCTCCGACTTGATACTGTCGACGTACTTGTCAAATGGGACAACAAATACTAAGCCAAAAGAATCATGGCTGGATTTGTACAAAAAAAAATAAGATGTTTAGAGAAGTTGAAATTCTAATTCTTTAATACTTGGGTACCTAAAGAGTATCTTCAGGAATTTACAATATTTTTAAATCCCCGCAAAAAAAAAGTGAATAGTTTAACGACAAGCTCATTATTTCAGAACGAAACGGCGCTGACAGTAACAGTGACACTGACAGCCACCGTTTCGCAGTTCTTAACACTGAAATTGCATCGTTTTATGGGAAATAATAACATAAATAATTATTATTTTTTCCACACACTTGTCACATCACTTGTCTGCCAATTTTGTAGATCCGTTAACATCGCTTATCACTTTTTTTTTTTTATAAACACAAAATGGGCATCGAGATGAAACGAAAAAGTGTAACTTTCATTGCGTAATATTTTAATTATGCGGGGGTTCAAAAATATGCTAAGCATAATCATCTATTCCTGGTAATGTATTCTTCACAGTGGAAAATATTTTAAACCCTCCAATTTTTTTTATACAAATTAATGTATGCATCTCGCATTGATTCTTTACTTACCCGAGCCTGTCTCCTAGCAACCAATGTGTCAGGTGGAGGTACAGAGTATTTTTCATGCACAATTTTTCACGCACACTAGCCTCCTTGCAATTTGTTTTATACACACTAAGTACAATGTTGAGTTGTCCCGTTCACGGAGCTATTGTTTTTAGGTAGTGCGGTCTCTATCTATAACCTAAGCGAAAATATTTAATTTTCCTAAAAGTCTTAGGCACTATTGTATCGCCATCATTATCCGCTGTCTATACACCATGATAATTGTAGTCATACGACGCAACACATGAAAACCAAAATTCATTTTACATACCTATCTGAAATAAACAACTTAAAAATACTATGACAGGAAGATTGGAATTTTCCAGAGGTAAACAACCTTTTCTCAATTAAAGAAAAATCTTCAGGAAAGCCGTACCTGTAGAAATGTTGGAATTTGGAATGTATAAAATGTTACAAATCTGACGCCGACCTAAAGCAAATAACAGGGGTCAAGCAAGAATCTTTCTGTGTTTGACCTTTAATTAAATATTTGGAAGGGTCAGAATGTTAGGTGAATTAAACATAAGTGAATGTGTGGATTTTGAACCGCAAGGAGGGAAAAGTGGTATAGTATTGCTAGGTAAACCTCTCTGTAGTAATTGTTTTCATTTTCATAATTAAATTTTCATTGTATTGGATTTTTTTTTAAATGGGGCAAGACCGCCACACTATTTCCAAACCACTGCAACAACTGTAAGCCAGAATCAACAGTGGCGACAATCAGTAAAGCACCGAAACAATGATGCTCGACGAGTCCCAGAGAAATTCCGCAACGAAATTAATCAGAAAAGAACAACGGAGGAGTAAGAAAAGAATATATTTTCCACTTTCCTCATTATCAAGCAAAAGTCAGAACAGAACTACGTCAATAGGCACAAAGGGCCAGTTGCCAAGCACCACGGATTACAATTGATATTTTATGATTTGATTCCAATTATCGGTATAGCAAAATTGCTTTATTGTGTATGTTAGAAAGACGTCGGTCACAGGAGAAACTCTTGGCTAAGAAACCTACGAATGTGGACTGGTATCTTGCGCGAGCGCCGCGAAACTACACATTCCATTTAGCGGAAGAAAAGGAAAAGTGTGAAGCTGACTGTCAACCTTCGTAGTTCGGAGAGGCACTAGAAGACGAAGAGTGTATGTTTTTGGTCAATCTTATTCCAATTCAGAGTGACCATTTGTACATAAAACTCAATACATTAAAAACAACAGCATGTTTGAAAGTTGCAACGATGACAAAAGCTAGATAGGAAACGAAGTAACACTTCTTAGTAATTAGTGTTCAAAAAATGTAAAAACACCACTACATAAATACCATGGATAATGAAAACCCCAAACGTAATAGTAAGTAATACACACAGAAACAAACAGAACAAAGCAAGTGTGTTCTATGCTAAAGTTATTTATCACTTTTTAGGGTTCCGTACCCAAAGGGTAAAAACGGGACCCAAGACTTCGCTGTCTGTCCGTCCGTCTGTCTGTTACCAGGCTGTATCTCAAGAACCGCTATAGCAAGACAGTTGAAATTTTCACAAATTATGTATTTCTGTTGCCGCTATAGCAACTAATACTAAAAACAGAATAAAATATATATTTAAGGGGAGCTTCCATGCAACAAACGTAATTTCAGGCCGTTTTTTTGCTCGATGTGTAATGTTGTAAAGATAATGGTACGGAACCCTTCGTGCGTGAGTCCGACTCGCACTTGGCCAGTTTTAGTTTCTGAAGGCGGTTGTCTTTTTTGTAAAAAAAAATTTCTTCTTCCAATTCGTTCTGTCAACCGTCATACTATCAGTGATTCCCTTTTCTATTATTTCAATCTTCACACAATCCATCCATCTTTTCTTTGGACATCCTCTCCTTCTCCATTCGTCCACATTTAAATTTATAACTCTTTTGGTAACATGCGTTTTATCCACAGATATAGATAGACCTAGATATCGCAAAAGCAACTACTTCACGTGCCTATTTACGTGCCTAACTTACGATAAAAAATCGTAAGTAAAAAAATAAAGTAAACGTTTCCTTCCATCGGTAAGTCATTTTGTGATTAATATTATGCGCAATTTAAAAAGCAATTATTTTTAATCTAATACCCTCAGTAATACCTGGTAATACCAAATTTAGGAAAAACAAAACATTCGTATTACATTGTGACGTCCAAAAAATGCCACGCTTGGTTTTCATACAGATCGTAATACTTGCGTTATCTAGATCTATCTATATCTGTGGTTTCATCCCTCCACTTCACATGTCCATACCAAGACAATTTCCTCACTGGTATAACTTTCAAATTTCTTCTAATATACTTATTTCTGACCGTATCTAATAAGGTAGATTAAATATTACAGAGTAACAGTAGCTTCTAATTTAGTGTTTCTCATCAAGATCTTAATCCTAGCACCGATACACGGCAAGGCGTAAAGCGATCGATTTGGCTCTGTGCCCAAGATCCAGCAGTTTAGTGCCACTTCCTTACCGTAATCTTATACCCAGTCTACTTTAATAATAATAAGTTTTCGATATATATTCGCTATGATTAAGTTAGTATAGATTATTGGTTATTGGCTGGGGGAGGCCTTCGGTCAGCAGTGGACGGCAATAGGCTGTTTTGATGATGATGATTGGTATCCTCTCGAATGTCATTTGCACCGCATAGGTGCATAAGTAGCGGTAGTCGTTGAGTTAAGGGGCTAGTGGCTAAGTAAAAGCTGTACGTTTCGATCGGGCGTGGTTGAGTTAAGCTTGCCGCGGTCGGACCGTGGATGGGTGATCTCGGAAAACACGTCGTCAAGCTGTTGTAGATCTTTGACACTCGTTATGAGTAGTCAGAAGCCAGAAAGTCTGACTACCAGTCCTACCAAAGGGTATCGTGTAACCCAGTAACGTAAGTTTTTGTAGCGCGTCCGGCATGTTTGCTGACGCGAACGTTGATAGTTTTACGGCCATCATGCGCAAGAGATGTGCATCTCTGCTACGCCGTGTTCGCGCCAGCCCAACACCATTCTTAGAACGTTGGCTGAACGTTGGCCGCCGATCCTGGGGCGGTGATGGGTACGACTGCACGCAGTCAAGTAGGCACTCTCCAGGATCGGCGTGCCTCATGCAGCTTACTAAATAAATGTTACTAACACTAGTTTATAAGTTTACATTGTTACTAACAAATATGGAATGTAATTCTGAAATAAACGTTTATTATTATTAGTAACTAGGTTATAGAGGTCAGAGAGGCTGTCACTCCATATAAAACACTGGTATTTTAGTATTATCAACCTTTATACGCCTAATGCTGCGCATAGGTCTCCCCCAGGCATGTCGATGCAGGTTGGCGATCGCAGTAGGTACTCAGAAGGACGCTGCTGCCCATCTTCTGGTCAATATCCCTCTGTCGCCTTCGAAGCCGGCACCACACGGCTTATAAGTATATTTAAAAAAATAACGATCTACAAATTAATTTTACGTAAACAAGATATTCTTGTTTGCTTTGCTTGCTTGTACCTATAAACTAGGTCGCGTTGCATTCCGATGCATTATTACAGGCAATTAATATTTCAAATCAACCTTAACCCACTTTCAAGCTATTTATTGCCTCCTCAACAAAGTCATGTAATGTCCTAGTTTATTAATGCTCTGCATTGTGTGGAAAGATTCTGCATGTATCTTGATGTGCTCTGCTTATTATGCAGTAGTTATTAAGGCTTTTAGATCATCATTTATTATTCTAATCTCGAGTACAAGACAACACAATTCTTGTTGTTAGGTTATTTATTTGTATGTTGGAGTCTGTGTATAAAGCGAAGGTACATTGAATTGAGAGGCATAAAAGACAATGTACAGTGTAACAACTCTACTACTTTATGAAATAAAAAGCTATGTAGAATTGTACGTTAAAATTTAATAGCTCTCACAAGAATGCGATGAGTATAAAAACAGAGATATAAAAAACACTAACCTAGACGCACTAAGTTAGGCAGAGATTTCCAGGCTCCACAGCCTGGCCGGCAAACAGGATCGGCCGAAGATAAGACTGCCGCGGTCGGCTCCTAGCTTTGGGACGGAAGTCCCCGGGGAATCTTAGCAGTAAGACCCGCCCTGGGAGCAGCAGGCAAGCGACAGCTCGATGGCACGACTCAGGACTGTTACCGACTTTTGGTTGTGGACCGGTAGACTTTAAGTAAATCAGCGTGTTATTTAAGCGACAGCGAGATCTAGACTGACCCATTTGACAGGTTTCTTTCCTGTCGGCTCTTCCGAAATTCATATTATTTCCAAGTATGAATTTTATTTCTGGAACGCCCGTATGGTCGTATAGCGGGGTATTATAGTACCGGCCAGACTCAATTATTGTAGACTGCCAGTTATTTTTATTCGATTAGTGCGTATAGGATTTTTAAGAACACCAGATACATTAGCGGGTGTCCAGCTGTTTAGTATAAAATACAGCAATACACACATATATTCAACATCAGTTTGAAGGTTTTAAGTTATATAAGCCGTAAACTAATTAAAAGAATTACTGACAATTATTGTCAAGATTGACCACTGTCAATGACAAACATGTCATAACAAAACATTATTTATTTTCCAGATTTATAAAAAGGGAACTATAATATATTTAATTAGCAGACACACAGTCTTTATGCTCGATGGAATATAATGTAAGTACCTTTAAAGGCCCATTTAAATTATAAAAGATTCCATGAATCTATAAAAACAAGTATTATAAAATGTAAACAGCAATTATGAAAAATGATTGCATGCTTATAAAAAGTAAATATAGTATGTGTTACAACATATACTATAACAGGGAATATTCATATTCATTTATTTGCGACGCATATGTGTATAAAAGATGCTACGTAAGGATTGAAACTAAAATACAAATAGGGCACAGCAACATAGGTAATATTTTCGTAAATAAATGTTCATAAATTTTTTCCTTTTTACAAAAAACCTAAAAGAAATTATACAAATAATACTGATTCGTGTCAGTACAGCACGAAGCGCGTTGTAGGTATTTGCTTTTGAATTTGTATTTGCTTTTCTGGCTTCACTCTCAGTGTTCAGCGCGGTCTATGTGCCTTTTGTTTCATAATCTGAGAAAAAATTATACATTTAGGTACACACTTTCCTAAAACTCTTAAACGAATAAAAACTTACACCCTAAAACTTATTTTACTTCAACATCCAAACATACACTTTCATCAAAAATAACTCAATTTACTAGCACATTCTTCATAACAAAACATGCCACAGTACATATGTATACCAACCGACTTCAAAACCCAAAAGGCAGATTTTAATTACGCGAACTGCCTCCGGCTTTTGAAGTCCCATTGTTACTTTGTACCGTGTGCGGCTGTTTGTGAGGCCCTATCTCCGCAATGTTTGTGGCGAAACAACTGAATTTCGTTTGGAGACTGCTGAATTTGGATGCTGTGGTTTTGAAGCCGTATTGGGTGTTAAAATTGAGAGTTATTTTCATTTTTTGTTATCTCTACCAGTCAAATAACATTGTTATTTATTTTGTAGGTATTACATTGACTCAGTAAATTCGACTTCAATTATGTAACCCAAATTTGTAATATTTTATTGATTTTAAAAGAGCGTCCGTAAAATTTCTAGCTTTTTATCCTAACCTACCTTGTTTAATCTATTATTTTGAACAAGCAACTATTTTCAACATTCTTTGATAATATAAAAGTGCCTGTAAATGATTTATTTGGAATTTAATTATTTGAGCATGAGTAAATACTATTTACTCAAGCTCAAATAAGGGTGGTAGGTGTCTATTTTGAATCTATTTGTTACAACTGTAAAAAAAAGCGGCCAAGTACGAGTCGGACTCGCCCATGAAGGGTTCCGTAGCAGCAAGTAACATAATATAAAAGTTTTTTTTATTTTTATGTTTGAGTTGATTGAATGAAAGGTAAATTGCGGTTTACGATTTATGACGTATTAAAAAAAAACTACTTATTAGATCTCGTTCAAACCAATTTTCGGTGGAAGTTTACATGGTAATGTACATCATATATTTTTTTTAGTCTTATCATTCTCCTACTTTAGAAGTTACAGGGGGGGGGGGGGACACATTTTACCACTTTGGAAGTGTCTCTTGCGCAAACTATTCAGTTTAGAAAATAGATAGAGAAGTATGGATTCTGGAACTAGAACTAATTTCCGTGCATTCAAGCGATTTTGCCATACCTTTTATTGGAATCAAATTTAATGTAACAGCTCACTTTTTAGGGCCCATTAATTATGTCAATTATAATCCGTGGTGCTTAGCAACTGGGCTTTTCCCAGTTGTAAACGTCCCTTTGTGCCTATTGGCCTAGTTCTGTTCTGTCTCCTGCTTGATTTGGAGGGAAGTGGAAAATATGTTCTTCTTACTCCTCCGCTGTTCTTTTCTGATTAATTTCGTTGCTGGATCCAAGACAGTTGAATCGCTTCTCTGGGACTCGTCGAGATTCATTGCTTTGGCGCTTTTCTGGTGGTCGCCACTGTTGATTCTGGCGTACAGGAGTTACAGTGGTTTGGGAAAAGTGTCGCGGGCTTGCCCCATAAAAAAAAAAAAGTATAGTTCTTATAGTTTCGGAAAAAAGTGGCTGTGACATACGGACGGACAGACAAACAGACATGACGAATCTGTAAGGGTTCCGTTTTTTGCCATTTGGCTACGGAACCCTAAAAAAGGCTGCTTATTTTCAACCACTATATACGATACAGTAATTAAAAGCTGCTAAAAACCGCTATCAGATTGTGACCCGGTTATGAACCAAATAAAATTTGATTAGCTATCAGGGCAAAAATACCATTAAAAAAAGAAAAATCACATGTCATGTATCGCATAATATTGTCGAATGTTCTGATTCGCTATTTACCTAAAATATGTATAACATTACGTCATGGACATAAAACAACCACTGTATATATTGTACAATCAAAGCTAATTTGACCAATAACATGGTTACAACCGGATAGTTATAATAAGCTATAGTTTCAGGTCAAAATTCCCATAAAAAAATTTGCAAATAAAAAACACAAAAAACTTATACGCAGATTCATGCCGGAAATAATTATGTTATGGTAATAGGTATGTACCTATGTAGCAATTATTGTTTTGTTGTCCCGACAATGCATGCACAAATAACGGGACTTTTCCCCTCGCAGAACAATGCGAATATGAATGACAGGACCAACAATTATTTATACAACCTTGTATTTCGAAACTAAAATTCCGACGATGAATTTCCAGGAAACCAAACCAGTATGTCTATTCTGTTACAATCTCCCTCGGCGAACACCTAGGTGAAGTGAGCTGTCATCAATCCGTCTGCTTTGTCAATCCCTAGCATCGGGACGGATGACAGCTCATTTCACCTAGGTGTTCACCGAGGAAGATTGTAACAGAATAGCACTGCTGATGTAAACGAATAAGTCATGTGGTATGTATTTCGATGTACGTTTTATTAATTAACATTTTCTTTGTTTTCTAAACGATGCTTCACGGTAATGAATATTTGCTGAATTTCTGAAAACGGTGTAATCTAATAATAAAGACACACGCTCAAAAAATAGAAAATAAAAACTTTGCCCCACACCAGGAATTTCTCCTGTGTTGTAGGTGCGTTTACAAACATATAAACTCACATACACAAACATTGAGACCCGGAACAACTATCGGTAGGCCATATAAATATTTGTTCCGTGTGGGAATCGATCCCGCGACACGCAGCCCTCCAGCCAACCAACTGCGTATGGCAACCGTGTCGTCAAAAGTTATACTCATTCAGTGAAAATTTCAAGTCTACATATTACGGCTTATAATACCTATAGCTCTAAGACAGAGGGACAGACAGACGGCCGGACGGATGAGCGAGGGCTCCGTTTGGACACTTTGAGTAAGGAATCCCCTTTTTCTTCTTCTTTTCTCTGGCTATTATCCCAATTTATTTTGGCGCACACGGTACTGTTGTGAGTTGTCTGTTGGGTTATGTCGCATGTCGTTTTCTATGGTTTGTACTTTGTAGCCAAGTTATTGGTGGTCATTGTAACAATTCTACTAGTTTAAGAAATAAAAAGCTATGTAGAATTGTACGATAGAATTTATTAGCTCTGGTAAGAAAGATTTAGATGTGATGAGTATCAAAAACAAGTAATAAATATAAAACACTGACCTAGACGCACCACGTTTACGCAGAGATTTCCAGGCTAAAAGGATCCACAGCCTGGCCGGCAAACGGGATCAGCCGAAGAGAACTCTGCCGCGATCGGCTCCTAGCTTTACGGCGCGGATCTTTAGCAGTAAGACCCGCCCTGGGAGCAGCAGCACGCGACAGCACGACGGCACAACTCAGGACCGTTACCGACTTTTGATTGTGAACCGGTAGACTTGCAGTTAGTAGACTGGTACACTTTAGTAAGTTAAGCGTATAAGTAATCAGCGTGTTACTCAAGCGACAGCGAGATCTAGACTGATTCCTTGACAGGTTTCTTTTCTGACCGCTCTTCCGAAATTCATAAAAAATCCAAGTATGAATTCTATTTCTAGAACGCCCGTATTGGTCTTCTAAAGCGGGGTATTATAGTACCGACCAGACTCAATTATTGCAGACTGCCAGTTATTTTTATTTTATTAGTGCGAATAGGATTTTAAAGAACACCCGATATGTTCAGTGTGGACTGTATATATTTTGAAAATAAAACAATTCTTCAGGCTTGATTATTTTCCCATTTATTCTTCTTAGCTCAGTATTAGTCAGTTGCTATTTTCGATCTGATTTCAAGCGGGCCTAGTGCCCTTTTATATAGACGGCTACCTGGGTGCAAGTAGTGGCGGGGGTAAACAATGAAAATCTCGACCGACCACTCGATCGCTTACTTTGCGCCCAAATGGCCTTGAAACTATGTACAATTCGTAATTATTATTATTACCTATTTATCTATCCTACTTAATTATATAATACAACATGGTTTGTACCTATAATGCTTACACTAAACCTATCAAACTTAACGCTACATCTTATTCTTATTCAAACATGTTTATAATATGATTTTATTATTTACAGTTAGCGTCTATTACAGTTTAGGTCGGCGTCCGTAACAGTTCTCCCCCCGGCGAAGCCTGCGCAGCCTCTTCTTTCTTCGTCAGGACGACGAGCTTGCTCACTGGGCGTCGGAAGATGCCGGTTCTGGTCCGCACCTCGACGACTCGAATGCTGCCGTCGGTTCCCGGATGCGTGCGCTCGACGACCCCCATAGGCCAGGTGTTCCGGGGCAGTGTGCTGTCGACCACGACGACCACGTCGCCTACTTGCAGCGGCCGCGCGTCGTTCTTCGGCTCGCCGCGAGGTACCAGTGTGGGCAGGTATTCTCGTAGCCAGCGCTGCCAGAAGCAGTCGGCAAGCGCTTGGCTAGCTCGCCATGTTCGTCGGTCGGCTTCGTCGCATGGTCCCGTTGCTGGTAGGCCGTTCGAAGACCCCAATAAGAAGTGGTTGGGAGTTAGGGCCTCAGGATCATTGGGGTCCACGCTGACGTGGGTCAAGGGTCGTGCATTGATGCAGAACTCAGCTTCGGCGAGGAGCGTGCTGAGTACTTCTTCTGAAGGCGCCTTCTCTTGTAGGGTTACTTTAAGGGCGGCTTTTACGGAGCGCACCATTCTCTCCCACGCGCCGCCTTGATTGGGCGCGCCAGGAGGTATAAAGCGCCATTCCACTCTGTGTTGTAGCCCCACATCCTTCAGGGCAGGCAGCCATTCAGTGTAGGCGGTGCGGAGCTCTTGATCAGCCCCGCGGAAGTTGGTCGCATTATCAGAATAAATTAATCGCGGCCATCCCCTTCGTGCAGCCATTCTTCTTAGTGCCATGATCGCAGAGTCTGTCGATAGGGATGCGACGAGCTCTATGTGCACAGCGCGGGAGGTGAGGCACGTAAATAGCGCTCCCCACCTTTTCTCTCGGCGACGGCCCACCTTAACGGTCATGGGGCCGAAATAATCCACCCCACAGTTGGTGAACGGGCGGTGGAAAGGGTCGAGGCGGGCGTGCGGCAGGTCCCCCGTGGCTGGCGTCCGTGGTGTCCCCTTCAACTTCTTGCAGAAGGCGCAGTCTCTCTCGATCGTGCGCACAGTGGGTCGTAGATGTATGATCCAATAGCGCTGCCGTAGATCATTTGTCACGCGCTCCCTGTTGGCGTGGCCCGCAGCGCAGTGTTCACGTAGCACTATCAGTCTAGTTAGCGCATGTCGACCGTCCATGATGATGGGTCGCTTTGTCTCTGTCGGTGCCGAGGAAGCCTCGATCCGTCCTCGTACTTTGAGGAGCCCGTTTTCTATTACAGGGTCCAGTCTGTATAGCCTGCTCGTCTTAGTTAGGGGGCGAGCTGACTTGATCTTCTCTATTTCTTCTTTGAAACTTTCTTCTTGCGCGCGTCGGATAAGTTCTGTCTCGGCGCGCTGGATGTGTCGATGCTCCATGCTCACGGCCTTACGTCGGCAGATGTCTATGAAGGCGAGCGCTCGTGCAGTGGCCCTCACCAGGACTTCATATTTCGAGAAGCGGGCCGGGTCTGGTAGCCAGCTATCTCGTCCTGGTTCTTGCGTCACGTGTAGGACCTCCTCCTCGTCTTCTTCTTCCGTTGTCGACATCATGGGCCATTGTTCTTCTGGGTTATCGTAGCTGGCTACTAGGTCATCCATGTAATGGTTTTCCTTGATCGCTTCTAGGGCTCGCGGGAACTCTTGCCCATGTACGTCCGCGTTGAGGTTCCGGACGTAGTGGGCCATAAACGGAGAGCTTGCTGCGCCGAAAATCATGCTCGTCATTTTATATTTTGCAGGAGGCGCTTCTCTTTCGTTGCCTCGCCATAGAAACTGCTGGGCTGGTTGATCTTCTGGTCTTATTTTTATGCGGAGAAACATCTCTTGTATGTCGGCCGTTATCGCGATCGCTCTTTCCCGGAATCTGAAGAGTATTCCAGGTAGCGCCAGCAGCATGTCCGGGCCTTCCAGCAGCGCGTCGTTGAGGCACACCCCGTTGCTTCGTGCGGCTGCGTCGAATACTAGCCTACACTTGCCGGGTTTGTTAGGATTCTTCACGGCAAAGTGTGGCAAGTACCAGCAGACCGGACTTGTTTGTTCCGAGCCGCCGCACAGTGTCGCGTACCCTTTCTCAAGCAGGTTGTTGATCTGCCTGGAGTATTCCTCAGCGAACTCTGGATCGGCGTCCATCTTCTGTTCTATCTTCTTGAGACGGCGGAGTGCTTGGCTGTAGCTTGGTGGCATGATAATGTTATCTTGTCGCCACGGTAGGCCCACCTCGTAGCCTTCATTGATTCTCTTCGCTGTTGTCTCGACGATCTTGATGGCGCGTTGGTCCGCTTCGTTCACTCGCGGCTTGCCGTGGATGCTGAGTGCTTCTATTTTGAAGTGAGCCTCGACCAAGTTGTGGAGCTCCTGGTTGCTCACGTTCGATGATCGGTCGGGCTCGTAGAGATGTAGCACCTTGCCTTCTTGCATGATGGTGCTGCGTGGTGCGGTTCCATGCACCACCCATCCTAATTGAGTTCTTGAAGCGGCCGGCTCGTTCGGGCCGCCGATTCGTAGTTCACGGGAGACGATGCACTCCCAATGATCGGTTCCTACTAGGAGCCCGGGGCGCGCGCGTTCGTAGCACACCTCGTTCCTAGGTAGGTCTTTCAGGTGCTCATATTCTAGCAGGTTTTCAGGGATGGCTTGCTGGTAAAGTTGAAGGTTCTTCATGGTCCTCGCTCTGACCTTGTAAGCTTCCTTTTCTTTGGCCCCCCTGACCTTGATTGTCACAAGCTGGCTCTCTGTTTCATCTTGCGACATGTTGACACCGTTTAAGCGCAGTGTCTGTGATGGTCCCTCCGCCCCGATGCTGGATGCTAACTCCTGGTCCACGAGTGTAATGGTTGCACCCTCGTCTAGGAGTGCGTAGGTCGACACCTCCCCCCGTGGTCCGGACACGATGACAGGACACATCTTCAATATGACTGTTCGCGGGCCGGCGGCTGGACGGGCAGCCACGGACAGGACTGCTTCCTCTTTAGGTTGTTCGGCTTCTTTCGCGACTTCAGTCTTCTCGTCGTGTTCTTGATGTAAAGTCTCGTGATGCGGGCGGCGGCATTGATTCACGCCGCACGGCTTTGCTTTACAGTTCATGCGCCTATGTTGTTTATGAGCGCATTTGAAGCAAATCTTCTTTTCTTTCAGGAAACTCCATCGTTCATTCACGGCGAGTGCCTTGTATTTTGGGCACTGTGTTAGTGCGTGGGCTTGTCCACACTTGGGGCATTTTTCAATTTCTTCCTCCGCTTCCCCGGTCGTAGTGAAAACGCTCGCCTTTTTCTTTAGTATCACGGCGGGTCGGGTTTCTTTCTTCGTAGTTGCAGCGCCTGTGGCCGGGGCGTATGTGTATCTCAGCGCCCGGTCAGCTTCTCTCATCAGGAACCGTGACATCACGACGATCTCTGGGTCTGCCGTCCCTTCGTGTTCATATGCGTAGTCACACCAGCGGGATCGTAGATGCGGACTGAGCTTGTCTAGTACTTCTCGTGTCATCAATGGATTGAATAGGTATCCCCTTCGATCGATGGTTTTCAGGACACAGATGATGTTCTGTAGTTTGATAGCGAAGCTATTAAGCTCTGTTGCTGACGTGCCCGGCTTCGGCAGCTTCTTCAGATCTTCCAGCGCCCGATTAATGATGACTTCTGGTCTTCCAAAACATTGCTCCAGAGTCTTCATAATCACATCAGGTTCGGTGGCTGTGTGCAGAAGAGCGGCCACGGCGTCCCTTGCTTCCCCTTTGAGGCAGCTTCTCAGTCTTTGTATGTTCTCGGCCGCTGAGATCTGGTACATGCTTGTTGTGTCTCGTACCGCTGCCTTGAATGGCAGCCACTCGTTGGCTGCGCCGGAAAACGTAGGTAAGTCGATATGCCTGGGTCTGGGTCTGGCCATCTTCTCGAGGGTTGCCGCCAAATGTTCGATGCTGTTTCTTGCTCGTGTCGGGGTTGGCGATCTCGCCCCCGATGCTTCGAATCGTATTTGCTTCGGTTCTTCCCTGGGCCCCTCCTCCCCCCGTGGGTTGAGGGGGTTGGTTCTCAACCACTCGTCCACCTTTCGATGGGGTTCTTCACGGGGAGGGCCAGGTTCTTGATCATCGTGTACGCTTTCTTCGTCGTTAATCACTGACACTTCAACTGCCAGCCTCTTCTTGATCAACTCTTGTTCCAGTTCCAACTCTTTTCTTTGAATGGCTGCCAACTTCTCGGCTGCTTCCAGTTCCGCCATCCGTAGTCTAGTTGTGACGCTCGTTGTCGATCGCATTGACCTGGCCGGTGATCCCATTCTTCGTCGGGTCACATTGGTCGTCGTTGCTTGGAGTCCAGAAGGCCCCGCCGCCGTACTGGTGTCCGCTATCTTTGAAAATGGCGACGCCGGTGGGTCGAGTGAGAATCTTCGTGTTCTTTCGCGTTCGATTTGTTCAGTTTCCCTGCGGCGCATCTCTTGTTCCTGGGCACGCCGCGCCTCTTGTTCTTGGATGCGTCGCTGTTCCTCAATCTCCGCTACGTCCCCTTGGCTTCGAGTGACAACCATTTTCTTATGCGTGTTCGTGTCGTCGCGTACCAGGCCGCACGTTCGGTTTGCAGCGTTCAACGCGCACCGGACAGCACGTTCAGTTTGCTGTGTTCGACGGCGCGTTCAGGTTGGTACCTCTTCTGATCGGTATTTCTTCGGCACGGTGAATAATCCCCTTGGCTTGATATCCCTGTTGAAACCCGTCGGCTCGGTTCGGTGAGTCGTTCAGGTCGAAACAAGTCTTGCTTGATGGCCGTGTTCGTTCTTCAGAGCTTCGTACTTCGTCTGGAGTTCGGTAGGCCAGGTTGCCGCAGGATCTTCGTTCTTCTATCCGGCTTCGGAAGGACCAAACTGTTCAGTGTGGACTGTATATATTTTGAAAATAAAACAATTCTTCAGGCTTGATTATTTTCCCATTTATTCTTCTTAGCTCAGTATTAGTCAGTTGCTATTTTCGATCTGATTTCAAGCGGGCCTAGTGCCCTTTTATATAGACGGCTACCTGGGTGCAAGTAGTGGCGGGGGTAAACAATGAAAATCTCGACCGACCACTCGATCGCTTACTTTGCGCCCAAATGGCCTTGAAACTATGTACAATTCGTAATTATTATTATTACCTATTTATCTATCCTACTTAATTATATAATACAACATGGTTTGTACCTATAATGCTTACACTAAACCTATCAAACTTAACGCTACATCTTATTCTTATTCAAACATGTTTATAATATGATTTTATTATTTACAGTTAGCGTCTATTACAGTTTAGGTCGGCGTCCGTAACACGATACATCAGCGGGTGTCCAGCTGTTTAATATAAAATACAGCCATACACACTTACATAAACATCAGTTTGGAGGTTTTACGTTATGGTAGCCGTATACTTATTAGAAGTAATATTGACAATCGTCAAGATTGACAACTGTCATTGACAAACATGTCATACCGAAAACATTATTTATTTTCCAGATTTATAAAAAGTGATTTAATATATATTAATTAACAGACACTCAGTGTAACGAAAAGGACGCAGACAAGACGAGCATAAAGACTGTGAGTACATATATTCTATTTTTGCATAATAAAAGATTCCAAGAATCTATAAAAACAAGTATTATAAAATGTAAACATCAATTGTGATAAATGATTTCATGCTTTTAAAAAGTAAATATAGTATTGTGTTAAACAGAATACTATATCATCCACAGCCTTTTTCCTTTTACTATATTCATGACTCGTTTAGTCATTAGGTCGAAACGGCCATGTGGTGAGGCGTGATGATTCGCCTCACCACATGGCCGTGGGTACGTAATATTAAAAAAAAATAAAAAAAAACGACGTAATATTAAAAATCCCAAAACGATTCGCAAAGATTTTGATGGTCAAAAGTCGTCATTATTTCCCAATATAGCCGAGAACATCTCTAAATTAATAACACCTACACTACCATCACAATAGCTTCTCTTTACGAATCCACACAATTCATTACACGTTGCCAACGACCGCTCATTATATTCCACATTGTCCACTTAATAATAAAGCTCAACGAGTCCATTTCAATAGTGAATTTGAACCATTATTTCGTACAAAGGCAGGACGGACAACCACATAGTACTGTGACGGTCAACAGAATTTATATACACGCAAATGTGACGTATGCCAATGGATGGAAGCCAAAACTGTAATTTAGGTAGTACATCCCTAATGATATGTTTTAATAAAATTGGTTCGCGAAAGTAGAATGTTTTTGATTCAGGTAATTTATTCTAAAATAGATGCTTTGTTTTTTCATTGCATTTTTTTTTTGCAAATCGTGTGAATCCAGTTTAATATGTTATTTAAGTTTTTTTTTGTTTTAGTGCTATATTAGATCAGTAGATTTTTAACATTTCCTTCTTTCTTGAACTTACATTCTCGTAAGTCCCAACACTGAGTATTGTTGTTCTACACACAGACATAAAATGTAACCTATTTTTTTGATAATGCCTTGTGTATAATTCTCAGTGTAAGGACCAAACTATAGTTCCCTAAATACACGTGGTCAACAGTCAAACTTTACGACACGGTTGATGCAGTGGTTGAGCGCTCGACTGCTGCGCTGCGTGTCGCGGGTTCGATTCTCGCACGGAACAAATATTTGTATGTCCTACAGATGACTGTTCCGGATCTGGCAGTTTGTGCATGTGAGTTTGTATGTTTGTAAACGCACCCACGACACAGAAGTAAATCCTAGTGTGGAGCAAAGTTTATATTTTCTAGTTTTTGAGTGTGTGTGTTTATTATTTTTATTGAAGGAAAAACGCTGAAAAATCTTGGCTAGTTGCTTGACCGGCTTTGCCAGTAAGTACCCGATTAGATTTACACCGTTTTCAGAAAATATACAATACCGTGAAGCATCGTTTAGAAAACAAAGAAAATTTTAATAAAAAAGTAAAAAAAAACTTATTTCCTACTTTTAATCTATTGTATGGTGACACGGTACGGTGTACGCGTATTTTTTCACACAACACAACCTAATACAACTAACTTAAAAAAATTTAGCCCAACCTCGTCTCGCTGAATTCCCAATTCCCTACAAACCAATACTCACTCGTAGCTTACAAACAAAACGAATAGTAACAACACTTCTATACAGCTAGTTGTATAGCGGTTGTCACCACAGCGCCCCCTGGTGGCAGAACATTTTAATTGCGCTTGTATTTATCTTTCATTTGGATAATAATAATAATAATAATAATAATCATTTTTATTTGGTACTTAATGTGAGAACAAATATATCTTCTGGCTCCCAAACTAGGTTTATAGCCTGTGACTTGGGAGTCAGTGATTCCAAAAACTAACAATATACCTAATAATAGACTTATTAACTAATTACAATTAACAAACAATTTACATTAGGATAAGTATAATAGAAGAGAAATGTGTGTGCGCGCGTTAGTGTGTGTGTGTGTGTGTGTGTGTATGTGTGTGTGTGTGTATATGTGAGTGAGTGTGTGTGTAAGTGAGTATGTGCGTGAATGTGTGTGTGTGATGTGAGGACATGAGGCGTATATAATGTGTCTGAAGTTGCTTAGGATTGGGTGAGAAGCAATTCTTCTGTTTCATCGTATGATTGATCCATCAGCCACATTTTCACCGTATTTTTACATTGATGGTAATTCAATTTATGCACCTGGAGAAATTTATTAATTTGATTATATAAACTATAACTGAGGTAGTTGAATTGACGTTTTGCGAAGGTGGTCTTATGTCTTACTGGTGGGATAACAATATCTGCACGACGTTTGGTACTTATTTGAAGTGGGAGTCGATGTCTTCTTAGTACACACTGTAACACATATAGTCCTCTCACTGACAATACTTTGCTTTCTCTATAAAGTTCCATTGTTGAGTATCTGAAGGACTTGTAAAACATAACTTTGAGAACAGCCCTCTGGGCCCTTTCTAGTTTTAGAAAGTGTGATTTGCAAGCGCCGCCCCATGCTGGCAAACAATATAAGAGAAGAGATTGGCAAAGTGAAAAATACACCAACTTTAGTGTATCTGTGTCTGCTGAAAGGCGAAGTTTTTTGAAAATACATATGAGTTTTCGCGTTCGGGCTATCAGGTTATCAATGTGGCTATACCAATTGAGATGTTTGTCAATCAGCACTCCTAGGTATTTTATGTTTGATGTGATTGTTAAAGGAGGACACATACAAGATGAATGCATTGGGAGCCCATGACTGGTGTGGGCTTGAATAGTAAGTGATGTGCTTGGCTGAGATTGGTTTCTTAAAGAGAACGAGACTAATTTAGTTTTTTCTGCATTTAGGGTCAACAGGTTTTTGGTTAACCAATCCATAACAGCGTCTAGTGCTGTCTGAGCATATTTTTCTGCTTCACTCCAATCTTTACCGTGAATAAGTAGAGCTGTATCATCAGCGTAGGTAAACACCGAGCAGTTAGTTAGTGAAAGCGAACACAGGTCGTTTATATAGATGAGGAATAAAGTTGGGCCCAGAATGCTTCCTTGTGGAACGCCAAATTCAATTTTTGCCTTGTCACTTATTACCTCACCTATTTTAACATGCTGGTGTCGATTTTCAAGATAACTTGAGAACATATCCAGTGCAATACCACGTATCCCCATGCGTTCCAGTTTTGATAAGAGTATGGGCGCAGAGACAGTGTCGAACGCTTTCGATATATCTAGAAATATACCAAGACATCTCTGGATGGAACAACGATTCAGTTTGTCGAGTTCCATGCAAAGTGATTGTTTGATTTTCACTTACTGATGGGATTTACAAGTATTTATTTACAAAAGGTATACGTCAATGTGTATCGAGCGAATTGATTAAAAAAAAGTATCAAACAAAAGTATTCCACTGAATTCACAATGGGCAAAACTGTTTGTCAATAAAACCAAATAAATATTTAAGATACGAATTAAAAATGAATGAATAAGTTATTGAGTATTGAAAAAATGGCAGTCAAACAAAGGAGCATAACATGCTCTTTCATTTGTACAGTACTATGTGCGAACGAATGAATGAATGAATGATAGGCGCCGCCATCTTTAATCTGTCTCTGGTACATATTGGCGATGGAGTAGAAGAAGTAGGTGTGTAACTTTCAGTTCTTGCCATTCTTCAAATGACTTCTGTACTAAAGTATTGTATTATAAAGTTTAGTCTAACAAATCCATACTTCCATACTTTAATATTATAAATGCGAAAGTAACTCCGTCTGTTACACTTTCAAGATGAAATGGCTGAACCAATTTTTATGAAATTTGGTATGAAAATAGCTTGGACCCTGGGGAAGGATATAGAAAACTTTTGTTTCGCAACTTTGTCTGCATCTGCGATAACTGACATTCACGCGGACGATGTCGCGGGAAAAAGCTAGTATGTTTATTATAAATCCGAAAGTGAGTTTGCTCGTTTGTTACGCTTTTACAGCTCAACTTCTTAACCGATTTTGATGAAATTGAGTACAGATTAAGCTTGAAACCCAAGAAAAGATATAAGCTACTTTTTAATCCTCGGCTTTGTCTACATCTGCGGTGGCCGACATTCTCGTGTACAAAGTCGCGGGTAGAAGCTAGTAAGTCATAATTTGGAAATTGTTTGACTTTTGAATAACCTTAAGTGTCTAAACACATTATGCCGAAGTTACGCGACCCAAGTTCGGCACCTGATTTTACGTTACGATGTATTCGGCTGATATGACACACCATAAGTGCCGAACTTACGCGGCAGAAATTCAGTTCCGCAACTTTGTGTGTGTATTCAGTGTCTCGAGCGCTGTCGTGGCGTCGTGTCGTGTTATCTACACAGTCGGACAGACAGACGCAAAACAAAGTGATCTTGTTATTAATGTGTGCTCACAGAATAAGTTGCCGCTAAACTTACGCCCGACCGAAGTTAGGCTGTACGCTATGACGCGACGTAATTTCGGCATAGTGTGTCGTCAGTCATTCAAATAGCATTGCAGGCGTAATTGTGCTGAACTTCGGTCGCGTAATTTCGGCATAGTGTGTTTAGACACTAAAAAACAACTTGTGTTTTTTTTTGTTCAATTCAACATAAACGAATGCCTACGGCATTTTCAGGCATCGTAATAAAGCTACACTGAGTAAATAATACAATATTTATTAAGTACACCAAGTATTGAAGTATTCAAACTAAAGATCGAATTTCTTGCCAAGGATAAGTTTTCATTTTCTTAAAACAACATTTTCTTTTACTTTATTTAATGTCAACTCCCACGTCTAATTTATATTCATACCGAAATTATATTTTTACTGGATTCAATAGAAGCTATAAAGGTACGTACACACCACTTCCCCGAATCTGCTGAGTAAAAGTTAATTTGGAGAGGAGAGGAATTAAGCACCGTTTACAATGTCCGTGGCGCCATGATTTATTACGGTGCGTGACAGTGTGGGGCCACAAAGTCGGCGAGCAAGAGAGATGAAGCTGGAGCGATTATTGTGAAAAGTATTCGCTTATTCGTTTATCATTGAAATGAAGAAATACTTTAAGCAAAATCATGCAATTATATTTTTTTCCTTCTTAAGAGTTTTTTTAGAAAAATGTCACTGTTTATGGTAGTACTCATAGATATCCGGTAGTACTAGACAATATACCGCACGCAAAACATTGTGCTTACGGGTGGATCAAGGGGGCGCGGCGTGGGGGTATTTCAAGTTTAGGTATGTGTAATATTTGGTACAACAGCTGTCGTAAAAACTTGAGACTTACAATATGACAACAATTCAATTCAATTCAATATGGTAACCGGACAACTGGTAACCATGGCAATGGGCAGGCCACATCGCTCGAAGAACCGATAACCGATGAGGTAGAAAGAAGAAAGTTTCTTGAGTGGCGACCACAAACCGGAAGACGCAACGTTGGTAGGCCTTCCTCCAGATGGACCAACGACATCGTCAAGGTCGCGGGTAACCGGTGGATGCAAGCAGCAGGTTGGTATGGGGGAGGCATACGTGGAACAGTGGACGTCTTTCGGCTGATGCTGATGCCGTTCGGCGCTACCAGGGTCCGCAGAACAAAAAAAAAATCTGCATGCTTGGAAGATCATTTTACTTTCGACTTCTTACATGAAGTCGCACGAAAAGTATGTAATACACGAGTGAGCAGTTATAATATCGCCGACTATGCAAAGAAATAAAACATTTACGACCAATACAAATTTAGAACATCAGAAGCGTTTCACTGACGCCCCTTATCTCGCAACAAATTAGTTACAAGAACAAATCTCCCCAAGCCCGCTGTTTTCATGGCCTCCAGCTAAAACGGGCGATAAACGCTCACGTTTAAGTTTACGACATCAACATTTGACAAGCAGTCTGCCAGACGTACGATCATATAAACAAAATTCGCAACGTTTGATTGAATACGTCTCGCAGACGTACTGGTGTTGCCAGACTTTATTGTGGCTGGGTTGCGCAATAAATGGGTGTTTTATTAGGGATCCAACTGTGGATAGTAAAATTTGAGATGATGGTCTTAATTTAGGTTACGCGAAACTGATACAAGAAATGATGCAATAACCCTCTCTTTTATGGGATAAGACAGTACAGATTTCAGGGGCTCGTAGCTACATAACTTCAAGGTTAAGCAACGCTTACAGAGGTCGGTCCCTAGATGGGTGAATATTTCCTTTGATTACGGTATGAAAGGAATGGCTGAAATGGCAGAAATGGTTCACATAGTCAGACTTTAGGTAAAAGTCTGACTATGTGAACCATTTCTATATTATCTACTAGCTTCTGCCCGCGACTTCGTACGCGGATCCTGTTGCTTATGCCAGCGACAACGGGGTCGGCAAAATCGTAGATCTGAAACGTTTGATGTGGAATTCTAAGAGCCCGGGGACGGGAAAACAATTGGATGCGCGAGATGATTCGAGACGTTTAAAAAGTACAATTTTGAATCATACCTCCGATGGCGGAATATGTGGCGTAGTCAAACATAGGAGTAAATGTAAATGAACTCCGTTCCTTATCAACCCAAGGAAGGTCGCCATGACCTACGGCTATATCTTGAGACACATCCGATTCAGATGATATCGACATTCTATTCAGAGAATGTCGAAGTCGATCAGAATTCAAACGTTCGTTGCTCTCTTCTTCTGTCTCTTCATGCCGTACTCCAGCAATTCTTTTTCTCTCACTTTCTAACTGATTATGAATATTTTGTTGTGTGCGTGTTCGGGACAATCTATACTAATATTATAAAGCTGAAGAGTTTGTTTGTTTGGTTGAAGGCGCTAATCTCAGGATCTACTGGTTCGAATTAAAAAAATCTTTTTGTGTAGATAGTCCATTTACCGAGGAAGGCTATAGGCCCATGCGAAGCTGGGTCGGGTCGCTAGTGTATGATAATCTCGATAAGCAGTTAGTCGTGCATCACGGTCATCATTCGGTTCAAAATACCTGTTAATAGATGTGCGAATACGCTGAGAACTCAAGCGTGATTCTGTATCGGTAAACGTTTCCGATTCGCGATACAATGCATGTCGCTCACGATCAGCGGACAGTCGCGCATCACGTTCCGCACTTGTCTCTAGAGACCTAGAAGCAGGCGCGTAGATACGCTGAGAACGCAGGCGTGCTTCGCGATCTGAAGAGGTTTCCACGGAGCGAGTTGCAGCCTGATGTTCTCGAACACCATCAAGTCTCTCCTGACGCTCTTCGGTAGATTCTTGGGATCTTATGATCCTCAATCTTTGAGCTCCTTTGGAACATCGGGAAAGATTTGACCTCTTTCTAGGCATGGTTATAGTTTTATTGTAAAGATACCTGATCAATTAAAATCTAAGTGACTGCTCCCCTGCGTTACCGAGTAGGCTACCGTGTCACGAAGATAAACAGAAAAGGAAATTAAACACCCAAATATTATAAGCCCGAAGGCATATTTATTCGATAAAATAAAAAAATTAATGGGAATTTTGGCCAGTAGAGTCAAATTTTCAATGATATACCATCGTCATCAAAAATCAGTCCTAAACTGTCACCGCCTTCACCGCGTGGAGGTACTCCCAGCTTATGTTATTTTATAATATACAGTGAAAATAGTGATAGCTTTAATTTTCACATCACATGTTTCTGATCTTCGATTTTTATAAGTCAACAGGAAATGCCCATCGGACCGAACAACTTTTGCTAAGACGTTATTCCTATATGTGCTATGGTACCATTTTTGTATCTCTTATAGTTTAGCTGGTCTGTTGCGGTTCTGCATGAGGTGTTCAAGTTTCCAAGATAAATTATAGCCTATATGTTGCCCATACTTAATATGTATACAACAAAAGAAAAATCATTCAAATCCGCCCAGTAGTTCCGAAGATTAGCGTGTACAAACAAACAGACAAACATACAAACAGACAGATTTTTTTTTTGCATTCGTGCTCTATTACTGTTCCTAAACCCCCCTCAATTATTTTTTTTTTAATAATAATATAATTTATTTCTCTCAAAAAGGACACTGCTACAATTTGTGTATTTAAACATGTTTGCCCTAATCTAGGACCTTTGTGAGAGCTGGAGTCTGTACTAGGTTCGGGACCTGTATGACAGATCTCCAGGCTCACACCCTTTTAAATATTATCATATTTCATATTTGCGGCATCTTAATTCCGATTATACATAATAGGTACAGTTTTCGACACTTTTTATAGAGAGGTACTTAAATCTATAATAAAGGTGTGGTTATATAAAAATTTGTGAAGTGGTATGTGAAGTGTTATGTGAATTGATATTATTATATGATTGTGTGTGTGTGTGTGGTGCGTGAATATGTGAGGGTGTTCTGTGTATGTGCATGTAAGTTCTGTGCGAATGATTGTGCTTATTAGTAAAATTTAGTGGGAATTAGTGTGATTGAAATTATTTTATGGTTTGGATGATACTTTCTGTACTTTCATAATCCATATCCAGCAGCCAGTTCCTTACAGTAGTTTTACATTTATATTTTACCATTGAGTACATATGTAAGATGGTATTAACTTTGTTGTATACATAAGGACCAAGGAAATAAAAGAATCGTTGAGCTAGCTTTGAATGAACAGGAATGGAAGTACACACTGTATGCTTTCGTCTCAAGGCTTCAAACTTTTTGGGATTATAGGAATTCTGGGAATGAACTGTTAGAATTAAATTTAAAATGAACAGTTTCCTAATAGAGAGGACGTTACAAGTTTTATAAAGTTCGGTGGTAGGAAATTGATAAGGAAGGGACCAACCTACTTTAAGGATCGCTCTTTGGGCACGTTCTAGTTTTAACAAATGAGTTTTTGCTGCTCCACCCCAGACAACTATATAGTACTGTGCAACTGACTGGCAGAGAGCTAGATACACTTGTCTAAGCACCTGTGTGTCGGCCACATGGCGGAGATTCTTAAAAATATATATCAATTTACGCAGTCGGGAGGTAAGTAAGTCTATATGATTATAAAAAGATAAAGAGTCATCTATCTGAACACCCAAATACCTTACACTATCCGTGCGACTTAGAACAGGACAGCCACATGGTGTTTGTAGTGATGCGTTACAGGAATGTGCAATCAATGAAAATTGGGATGATGAATGTTTACCAACTTTTAATAGAGAAAGGGTAAGGTATACAGATTTGTCTACATTTAGAGTGAGTAGGTTTTGTGACAACCAGTCAGTAACAATATCGAGTCCTAGTTGTGCGTATTGAAATGTCAACTCCCAGGAGTATCCGTGGAATATTAAGGCAGTATCATCGGCGTAGGTAAAGATGGATCCATTAGAAAGTTTGTAACGGCAGAGGTCATTAATATATATGAGAAATAAGGTCGGTCCAATGATACTACCCTGGGGCACACCGTAGGTTATAGGGAGTTCGTCACTCATCCAGTCACCTATTTTGACACATTGGCGTCTTCCTGTAAGATAACTAATAAAGAGTGAAAGCTGATCGCCTCTGATACCAATCTTCTCAAGCTTAGAAATGAGAGCGGGAATTGAGATTGTATCAAAGGCTTTTGCCAGATCTAGGAAGACGCCAATAACATACTGTTTATTATCTAGGTGAGACACAATGTTATTTGTGAGATCTAAAACCGCATTACTGGTGGACACTCCCGAACGAAAACCGCATTGGCTAGAGGACAAAAGATGATTTTGCTCAAGGTATTTGACGAGCCTATTATTCATGAGCCTTTCTAGCAGTTTAGATAGTGTAGGTAAGATTGATATGGGCCTGTAATTATGAGGCTTATCTCTGTGCACAGGATGAACGATAGCCAGTTTGAATGCATCAGGAAAAGCTCCTGTACTAAATGCCAGATTAAATAAATATTTGAGGTGGGGGATAAGCAAGTGCTTAAATTTTTTAATAAATGTACCCGACACGTTATCGGAGCCTACCGCGCAATCAGTCCTAAGCGTGTTAATTAACAGTTCCAACTCAGAATTGTCAGTATGTAAGAGGACAAAGGTTTTGTGATTCTGGATATCATCCTGTTGTAAGGATGTAGCTGGTACGGATATGTTTTCAGCAAGCGAGCGTCCAATATTTGCGAAATAAGTGTTGACTTCATTAACAGAACGTTTGGGATCAGATGACGATAAAAGATCGGTTGGTGGTGTTTTTAGTTTAGTTGTGTTTGTAATCGTTTTTATTGCTTCCCATAGTTTTTTATTATTGTTTTGCGCATTATCAATAAGATTTTTATCGTAGTTACGTTTAGCAGTTTTTAGCAACATGGAACAGTAATTCCTGTACCTTTTGAATGTGATTTTTAAAACCTCGTTTTCTGGAGATTTCTTTAATTTTAGATGCAGATTATCACGGTTTCGCAGACATCTTAAGAGTCCTGGGGTCATCCATGGCTTTCTCAGCCGTTTCCGATATGGCACAACTTTCAGGATCGTGTTTTGTAATATGATTACATTAAGCGTATTGATGAAGTAGTTAGTAGCTTCATTTACATTCTCGAAACTGTACAGAGGACTGAAATCGAATTGATCAAGCATTAGTTCAATTTTAACGTAGTCGAGAACTTTTGATGTTTTTCTTTTTAATGGAAGAGTATTGACGGGTTTAGAAACTTGGATGAAAAGCAGAACAGTATCATGGTCAGTGACTGAGGTGTTAGCGACATACGAAAAAGCAGGGAGTTTTGATTTCAATACTACATGATCAAGGCACGAGCTATTGTAGCGAGTGGGAAGCGTGTGTGCCGGCAACATACCATGAAATGCAAACATAGTGAGATACTCGGTAGCACGAGAGTCGCTACTACCGACGGAAATGTCAATATTGATGTCACCCGTGACAATAATATTATTAAAGGAGGAAACAGACATAATAAGTTCGTTTAAAGATTGAATGAACGGTGAGACATTGCGGTACGCAGGAGGCCGATATATTGCTATGATCACTGTGTCTTTATTAAGCTTCGCCATGAGACAATTTGCATCCTGAAGTATATGTTCTGTGACGGAAAACGGGTGGTGGTTCCTGAAGTAAATTACAACTCCCTCATTTTGTGTGCTGTGTTTGCTAGTAGCTGCGGAAGTATAGTCGGCGAGTGTAGGTAGTGGTGGGGAATTATATAACCAGCATTCAGTGAGTACTATTATATCCCAGGATGTTTTGCTTCTATTTAGTAGGGCAGTAAAGTCAATAAAGTTCTTATTTATGCTACGTATATTTTGACAAAGAAGCTTTAGTGCTGTTCTGTGTGACCTAGCAATTTTGTTGCACTCTTCTATGTTACAGGTTGCAGAGTCGGCTACTGAGACGTAATCCAGCTCATCTTGAATACTAATTAGATTATCGAATAATTACGGTAGGTATAGCAGTGGTTCGAAATTAGGTAGTGCTCAGAGAAGGAGGAATGATGCGGTAGATGAGATCTTGGATTACAGTGTGAGACTTTATTAAAAATGAGACGCAAAACAGATAACAGGGGCAAGGATGTAGCTTGACGTATAGAAGTATGAAAGCAGTTTGGGTGCACTGTAGGGTGTAATTTACTGGTGGCTGAAAGGTGTGTGTCTGTATATATGTGTGTTTGGTGGTTGGTGATTTTAGGTGAGTGTAAATGTGTAATCATTGTAACATATAAGCTTTTAAAACCGGGAAACAAAATCAAAACAGAAAAATGCATAATTACGCAACAAACAGTACAAGATAAGAAGATCATATCATTTATCCAGCGATCTAAGGAAGACATATATCGAATACCTAGTCATTTTTCAACAATCTTAGGTAAATCAGCTTCAGAGTTAATGCAAAACCGTTTCGCTCCGTCTTCTTTGCGAATATACACTTTGCCATGAGCTGACCAACAATGTTTGAATTGATGAAGAGCAGCAAATTCTCTGGCCAGGAAAAATAATTTCCTTGTTTTCATAGGCAAATTATCGGAGATGTATACCGGCAGTTTTGGACCATCAATCTGCATGACAGCGGTGCTGAGTTTGTTATTCCGGTTCTCCTTATTGTAAGTCCTGGCAGCTTGCAGTATGTTTTCTTTTTTAATAACCGTTGTGAGGTCTACAATAATGGTGTTATTCATAGAAGTGGATGAATGAATCCTAAAGACATCCTTAATTTCATTTTCAGCTATCAAGGGTCCAAGTGTTTTACTTACATTTAAGACCACATTTACGAGATCCATTTTAGCAATATATTCAATGTACAGACACAGTTTTGTTACTGTTTTATTATATGTAATAGATATTGAAGAGACCTTCAGATCAAAATAATGGAATTGAATTTGATAAGATCAAACACAACACACACACACACTCATACATACACACACATCTACACAAACTCACACACACACAATACATACACGTGTTTACCATCAACTCGCCTGAAAGAAGAATGCAAATAATAGACAGATGAACTGCAAATACAGATAAACTCAGGATAGTAACACAGGTGCAGAGGCCAGCACATCAAGCTATAACAATCTGTCAAATTTCTTTGATAGATTTTCAAATTTATTACAAAGGTATAACGTTCATATTCAATTTGAAAAATTTGACAGTTTGGTTCGGCTTGATGTGCTAGCGCCTGTACCTTCCTAAAATAAGATAAGATAATTATGTTTTTTACCAAAAAAAATGCAAATGTAAACAAAACTATTAAATGTAGATTATAAGGAAATGTGTAGTCTACACATAATAGCTAGGTTTACATTGAAAAAAAAAAGAACTAAGACGCATAGGAACCATTTTACTTATGGACTCCACAGTAAGTCGAACCTGTCTCCTGCGGCTAATTCACGTAACTGATCTGTGATGAGGGCATGGGGTCTCAACTCGAACAAATTATAATTAGTTATGAAAAAAAAATCATAGATGGCAGCCTACGTAACCAGTCGGATATTAACAATCACTAAAAAGTGTTTAATGGCAGATTTTGACTGAAGTAAGAATAAGTAAAAATCAAAACTTCATTGTTTAATGTTGGTTTATCTATTTACACACAGAAAACACGTATTTTCAACAAAAAAGATAAATGAAACATTTTACCTCAATTCGATTTTACAGAATGATAAAAGTAGCTAACAGTAGCCATCTGATAGTAACTTTGTTTAGAAGTCTTTGCAATAGATGGCGTTTTACTCAATTAGTCCCGTAGTCCCTCCATAATCGGTAGGTACTAATTTACGTTTGGTGGTTTCAAGGATTTTTAAAACTTTTTATACGCCACGTGCCAAACACTGCGAGTCGGACTCGCGCACTAAGGGTTCCGTACTATTGTCTATAAAAACTTCAGACACTACCTACCTATATTAAAACATTTATTTTGTTGTATGGGTTAAGTTAAAGCCGTACAGATCGATCGGTCACAGGTTAAGCTACGCTAGCCGCGGTCGGTCTGTGGATGGGCCTTTTCATATCGAGTTCGCTCCGTGCCTCGGAAAAGCACGTAAAGCTGTTGGTCCCGGCTGTCATTTGTAGATATTTGGCAGTCGTTATGGGTAGTCAGAAGCCAGAAAGTCTGACAACCAGTCTTACCAAGGGGTATCGTGTTACCCATTAACTGGGTTGTGGAGGTCCGATAGGCAGTCGCTCCATGTAAAACACTAGTATTCAGCTGCATCCGGTTAGACGGAAGCCGACCCCAATATTGTTGGGAAAAGGCTAGGCAGATGATGATGATGGGATACCCCCTTAAATATTTATTTTATTCTGTTTTTGTTGTTTGTTGTTGTAACTTTGTTATTAGGTAAGTATAGCGGCAATAGAAATACATCATCTGTGAAAATTTCAACAGTCCAGCTATCACGGTTCATGAGATACAGCCTGGTGACAGGCAGTCAAACGGACAGTGGAGTTTTAGTAATAGGGTTCCGTTTTTACCCTTTGGGTATGAAACCCTAATTAGTACTTACCTAATAGGGTCCCCGTTTTACCCTTTCGGCACGGAACCGTAAAAAAGCAAAAGCGTGCCGTTCGGCGCCAAGCTAAGAATTCATCCTTTAATACCTACAAAATAATTATGACTTTATTCTAAGCAAAGCACCAATCGAACAATAAGTACAGAGACCACATCAAAGTACCTACCTACTTCGATCAATCTGTAAAACAATGATAATTTTTTAACTTTATTGCAAAATATTAAGGTTCATATCCAATTGGGAAATTTTTAGACAGTTGGTACTTATGGTTTGGTGTTCTGGCGTCTGTACTATAAGGCTGTCATAATATTAAGAATCTAGCAAAACCATTCATTTGTCTCCAATTCTCACCAATCTAACAAAAAGTACTTACTAAGCTGTCGTACCTAAAAATAAAATGTACCTACCTATTTCATCCGCAGCAGTAACTACCTACATTATTCATTAAGGACGCTACATTTTCAACGCGCTCAAAATTATACTCCGTTTACAATAAGATTAGACATATTCACAAACCTTTTTTACAGTCCGTTCAACTGATTTTGACTTCTATTGCGTTGGTAGCATGACAAATGGCAACTGCAGTAAACAGTTGTTATTGTAACCACTTTTTGCCTCTAATGTCATCCTTAAGCCTACGGAATAGAAGTCAAAATCGGTTGAAGGGACTGTAAAAAAGGTTTGTGTTTATGTCTAATCTTATTGTGAACAGGGTATAGTAATATTACCAGACTAGCTGATGCCCGTGACTTTGTCCGCGTGATTGTCGGTTATCAGCTAAGTTTAAATTTTTTTAGCGCGTGTTTCTAACATAAAAGTTACTCTTTATAACATCAGCTAACTGCCAGTGAAAGTCACATCAAAATCGGTCCAGCCGTTTCAGAGATTAGCCGGAACAAACCGACAGACGGAGAGATCGACAGACAGGCAGACAAATATTTTATAAATTGTGTTTTTGATATCATATGCATTTACTAAAAAGCTATTACTTTGACATTACAAACAGACACTCAATTTAATTCATTTGTTTAGATTTAGTAAGTATACATCTATACAAATAAATAAAATTGAAGTGTCTGTTCGTAATGCCAAAATAAAAGCTTTTTACTAAACGCAGAAAGTATACGGGTACATATTAAAAAAAAATATTTTTCAGTTTTTTTTGTTTGTCTGTTTGATCCGGCTAATCTCTGAAACGGCTGCACCGATTTTGACGGGACTTTCACTGGCAGACACTTGATGTTTTATGGAGTAATTAAAGGTAGTTAGGTACATTTATTTTTACAAAAAAATGGGTTTTACGCAAAAATATTAAAACCCCGATATTAACTGACATACACGCGGATGAAGTCACGGACATCAGCTAGTTTCCTAATAAGTAATGGTTATTATGTCAGCAATAAAAACTTTCCTTCATACTTTTACTTACAGGCAGAACTGTCAGCTTTTGCAAAGTCATTGTTTCAAGAATATAATATCATTGTTCAAGACAAAATACAATTATTAATAGAAACTAGCGTACATATTTAACTTTAAAAATCATTTAATCTTTTATCATTCAAGCGGGCTGCGACGTCGAAACTTCGAAATACTCGATAAGTATTTTGCATAACATTCAAAATAAAGTCTTGAAAATCGAGTTATACGGTCTATTTTCGATTGGCGTCGGCATTCAACTCACGCACACATCGACAGACAACGGCTAAAGAAGTTTTCGTTACAAAAACTATTTAGCCAACTCAAGATAACTTTTGTTGCAAGTACCTATTGTTATTACTTCTTGTCCTTGAACGCACAGTGCGTTGTAGAGTATCTACCATTAATTAAACGCCATCTAGTAGTATCGATGGCGCCTAGTACCTAGGCCGACTCGAAAGATGGCGTTGTAAAAATACAGTCTCTGGCAATTAGTGAGTCGCTGATACTGCCATCTGTTGAAGCAATGAAGGAAAGAAAATAGCCAGAGCAATTGCCAGAGTTAGGGAGGTCTCATTTCTTTGTATGGGATTGGGTATCTGTACTTTAGTATTATATGATCTGTGACGTAACTAAAGAAGTACTGTTGCAGTATTGTTGCAATTGTTTTGATCGAAACTGCAACAGCACTTCTTTAGTTACGTGAATTAGCCCACAGTTGACGTGCAGTTCACGCGCAGCTTACGCGCAGTTCAAAGATTACAAGAATACCGTTTATCACTCAAACTTGAACTTAACTGCAACTGCACTACAACTTCATCGGCGCGTCATAAAATTACGTGAATTAGCCCTCTGGAGTCTTTTGGTGGTTACTGGAATATTTTGAACGCAATTTGCACTAAGTGTATGTGTGTGTATTGATGTGTTGTGTTACGAAATTACCTTTAAAAAAATAATAGTACACTTTGAGCGCCATGGTGGACACCGTGTGTCCGACGCTAGTGGAGGTTTTACCTTTAACGTTTTTGAGCCGGCAGTTAACGTATTAAAAAAACTAAAAACACGCTTTTTATAGAAAACCAAACTAAAAAATAGAAAATAAATTTTAATAAATTTAAATTAAGAAAAGTGTTAAAAATTTCAATAAATATAAATTAAATAATAAATTTAAAAAAAAAAATGTTTTTTCACACTATTATTAATTTATATTTATTGAAATTTTTAACACTTTTCTTAATTTAAATTTATTTTCTATTTTTTTTAGTTTGGTTTTCTATAAAAAGCGTGTTTTTAGTTTTTTTTAACTATTATTTATTTTTTACTTTTTAGTTTGAAAAATGGAATAATTTTATCAAATTAGTGTATTGTCATCGGTCCTCGATAAATCTACAAAGTTTGAACGAAATCTGGCCGTTTAAAGTGGGTCAAAATCGCGCCCAAAGAAGTCGGTTACAAACAAACATACAAACATAAAGGTGAAGCTAATAAAAAGCGTGTAAAAAGAGGTTCTGATTGGGCTAACAGCCACTTGCGAACAACCTTTTTTAATTGACTTGTTCTTAAAATTTATATGAACTAACCAGGCTACAGCCGAAATAAACATGGTTATTAGAAAATATACTAAAATTAACAGCCGCTTATTTAGGCCGGATACAGATTTGGGTTAGCCGAGCGTTGACGGAAGCAACCGATCTTTTATTGTGACAGATATTGTGCAATTTGGTTTAAAATACGAGTGACAATTAGTGATCTTCATTTGGCGTCAAATATGACAGTTGGGCGCTCTAATTTTAAACAATTTTTAACATTAATGAATTGCCATGAATTTGCAGAAGTTTTATATTAGGACAATGTTTTAAAATTAAATGAAATTACGTAAATAAATAGCCAGAAAATAATATATATCAATAACATGGATCCACTCAATATATTTTCAAAATCACTTATCGTTAAACATTTTCAGATCAAATAAAACCGACACAATTAATCTACTCTGTCTGTACATTCATTACTACACAAACACAAACATGACTGAATAAATAAATCTAAAGCGAATCAACAGAAAATGAAGTACTGAATAATTCAAAACTAAGAACAGTTCTCAGACAATAGCAAATACTTGAATATTTTATGCAAACTTTTCGTAATATTTCTAACTCGAAGCCAGATATTGGCAATAAAGAGAATAACAACAAAACTCCATAAATAATAAACAATAAACTAAGATAGGTGTTTTCTGAATGCAGACACTTCAGTGAATATCTCATGGGTACAATAAACTTGAAGATGCTATAAAGAACACCATCTCGAGAGAAATTGCGGGTTGTTTTGAAGAATGAAATTTATGAGTTGGCTAAGACTAATAATGGTCTTTATGAATAAACTCATAACCGGCTAATGGTGGATAATTTTAACGAAGTTGTTGACAAAGTTAACGGTAATGTATATTGTCTCTAAGTTAACCCAACGGAGTGAAGAAAAATATAGCTTTTGGTGGTGTGTATGCCTCCAAATGATTGACAGGACCACATTGGTCCTTAGAGTCGAATTGTTATGTCAGTCATATCCCAGCTAGGTACAATGAAAATACAGGACCACATACAATAATATAGTCAGGATGACATCAGTGGAATTCAAAAACACTATCCTTAAAGTACTTAAACATAAAACACCAAACAAATTTTTTGACAACACCCTAACGCAACATCGATATAGATTTGGAGTCAGCCTAAAATCGAATTAGAAAGGCACAATACTTCGATCCCTTCCTTAAATTTTCATCAACATTTTGCATATTATAATAGCATTAGAAACACAGGACAAGCAGGGGTAACCGGCTGTACAAAATTTGTCCATCCAACCACACCATATTGTAGCGGTGTGAAAAATTAAACGATCTTTCGACGGGCCATCGCGCTCCACGTTAAAACGTACGCGTTTTAAATCAATATTTTCGAACGCCCCTCAGGCAAATTTTGTTTATTTAATATTCTGGTACATTTTCTTTGTTTCGAAAATTCTTTTTTGTTATGAAATATTGTGTTGAAGGTTTTTTCATTGATTTTTGGATGTATTTTGCAAATACACCAATTTAAATGGATGTTGATTTTTACTGTTATTTTTATGAATATAAACTGAAAATATTGGAGCAATTGTTATTCGGGCAATATTTTTCATCGCTGCAAGCTTTATTTAATCCGTAATGATTCAGAGTTTGGCTTGGGCAAATATTGTTTATTACGGGACGGAATCGACAGTAATGTGAACGAAGCAGAAATGCATTAAATGCACTCTCTAAAATTTATTCTTTACCCACAGTGACCTGGATAGAGGATTTCATCATCATCATTGGCAGACTTCTGTCCACTCCTGAGTATAAACCTCTTCCCTTTTGAGTCATGCAGCCCTGATGTCTCATGCCGTCGGTATATACTGTAAAAATCTCCCACAGTAAATGTTGGTGATATGAGATTAATATTTGTACCCAACTGCAAGGAAAGGGTTATGTTTATACAGAAAACTTAGCACTACAAGTCTAGATAAACAATTTTTTTTTATAGCATTTGGTCACACCATAAAACCTTATTCATTTTTAACACAAGATCAATCCCTATTATGTAAAGTGAACTTAGGTTTTCCATAAGGTGGATGAACCTTATGAAAAACCTAAGTTCACTTTACAAAAATTAAATTAAAAATTTAAAAAAACCCCCAACGCAAAACATAAAAGCGATTATGTAAAAAGTCAAAAATAATACCTTTTGTTGAGCCATCAAATGTTTGTTCCTTGAAATGGCGCTATAATGTCGCGGCGGGTTACCGCTTAAGTAAGTCAGTCCCTTAATTTCATTCACTGCCTATTAATTTACCAGCATTTCCGACCAATTTGCTTCGATATTATCAAATTTTTGTTGCTAATCTAGTTGTTAATCTTGTTGCAAATCTAGTTACCATCAGTTCGCTATTTTAGCTATTTAGTTATTGCTTTAAACTTAGCGGTACCCCGCCGCGACATTATAGCGCCATTTCAACGAACAAACATTTGATGGCTCAACAAAAGGTATTATTTTTGACTTTTTACATAATCGCTTTTATGTTTTGCGTTGGGGGTTTTTTTAAATTTTTAATTTAATTTTTATTTTAAATTTTTTAAACGTAATTTTGTTTGGTTTTGTATGAGTTTACAAAAATAATTTACAAGTTTTTAGTTTTCATTTCGTTACTCATTCCTTATTCCCTTGCAATATAGTATACATTATTCTACTAGTCAAGGCCTTTCATTTGATACCCATATATTGAGGGAGTTGTGAAAATAGAATGTAATTCACCATTTTGTGGTTGCGGCCATCTTGGATTTAAAATTTGTCATAGTGTATAGTATTCTACTAGTCAAGCCCTTTCATTTGATACCCATATTGAGGGAGTTGTAAAAGTATGTGATCCGCCATTTTTTGGCGGCGGCCATCTTGAACCAATTTTCATTAAACATAGATAAGCAAATTCCGACTAATTCACCTTTCAAATAAAAAAAACAAAATCAAAATCGGTTTATCCGTTCGGGAGCTACGATGCCACAGACACACACACACACACAGATACGTCAAACTTATAACACGACGTCGTTTTTGCGTCGGGGGTTAATAAAATACTGATTAAAACGAATCCAAATACGATATATCTGCTACTAGGTACTAGTGTGCTGTATAATCTGGCTGCAGCATAAGACCAAGAATTCTATAATCTTGCATAGTTTTATAGCAAACATGGGTGTTTCAATGGGTGGTCAGTGTGGTCACCTATAATAATATGTTTGAAAGCAAAGTAAACATCCGGTATGCGTCTAAGATCCCTACCGCAGCTAACAAAAGAGCTGATAACTTTAAAACTGCTAAACCGATTTTGATGAAACATGTCTAAGAACCATCGCTAGAGAATCTGCTTTCAAATAAAAAAAACCGCATTCAAATCAGTTCACCCGTTAAAGAGCTACAGTGCCACAGACAGACACACAGACACACAGACACGTCAAACTTATAACACCCCTCTTTTTCGTCGGGGGTTAAAAATAGGGATTGACCATTCTACATTAATAAATAAAACGCCTATATTAAAATGCAGATAGGATTTACTTCAATCAATCAAATAGGTAGATTGAACCTCCCGGCATTTAACAGTACGACAATTAAGTAGAGATAGCCCAAAAATCAGTGGGCAGACTTATGAGTCATGAGTTAATGAGCATTAACTCATAACTGCTGATTTAATCGATTAACAAGAAAACGTAACAATTAGAACAAATATTCATGTAAATAAAGGTGCTACTGATGAAAAGTACCTGCAAAGCGAGGTGTCAGTCGCAGGAGGAGGTCTTGGTTTCGGAACCTACGAGAGTGGACTAGTATCTCGAGCGCCGCGGAACTATTCCACCT
Organism: Charanyca ferruginea; assembly: GCA_947361185.1. Lineage (NCBI taxonomy): Eukaryota > Metazoa > Arthropoda > Insecta > Lepidoptera > Noctuidae > Charanyca > Charanyca ferruginea. The sequence goes on along the minus strand of OX376056.1, from coordinate 17,646,046 downwards.
CGCTAAAGCAAAGGAAAAGTAGGCAGAGCTTACTGACGACCCTCGCAGTTCGGAGAGGCGCTAGAAGATGAAGAAGAATGGTGCTGAGCTAAAACATACCTTAGAACTTAATAGCAATAGAGATCTTTGTGAAGAAATTTGAACCTTCGTAGTTCGGAGAGGCATTAGAAGAAGAATCGTGATAAGTTAAAAAAAACCTTAGATCTTAGTAGCAATAAGGATCATTGTAAAGGAGTTCGTCCGGGGAAGTACCATCACCTTATCTATTTCTGTCACAAAGCAGCGATGCTGTGTTCCAGTTTGAGGTGCTTGAGTGACAGTGCAATAACAGGCACATGAGACATTTGGTTTCTGGTATGGCAATACATTCACCAAGCCTCTTTTATTGCAGATGTTTATAAGCAGCGGTGGTTTCTTACTCCTCCGGTGCTCTTTTCTGATTAATTTCGTTGAAGGATCCAAGATCCAGTTGAATTTCTCCGGGACTCGCAGAGCTTAATTGCCTCGACGCTTTTCTGGTGGTCGCCAATGCTAATTCTGGCTTTCAGGAATTGCTGAGGTTCCGGAACACTATGGCGGTCTTATCCCAAAAAAAAAGAAGTCAGCAGTGACCGTTAGCGTAGTGTGGGACAACCTGCGGCACGATGGACCGATGATTTGAAGAAGGTGGCAGGCAGCGGATGGATGCAAGCTGCCCAAGACCGGGTTGGTTAGGGATCTCTAGGGGAGGTCTACGTTCAGCAGTGGACGGCAATAGGCTGATATGATGGTGTATGCTGAACAGTGACAACTTTATATAAGTTGGGTTGTTGAATTGTTGGCCATCCAATTACATTAAAAAAAACTTACTCGACATTCTTCATCGTCATCGTCTTAAAAACAATTTCTTCACAGACACTTCTTCAATGAATTCGTCAATAGATTGCAGACTGCAGGTACAATGGAGAACAAACACGTCTACTAAGTAATTACACTGGCTGACAGTTAAGCCCCACTCAGACAGGATTACTGCAGCGCTGCACCGTTTTAACTGGTACACAATGTTTTATATTTTCTTGCCAATCTAGCAAGTGGGATGTGATCAGAGAATACATAGTTGATTGGCGCACATTTAAAGTTTTTATTTTCTGCAGTCATGGATAGGTGAGGGTCATGCGATGAACTTGAGTACGACAATGAGTAGTAAGGTGAGAAAGACCTATTGACTGTTTGTTTATAAAATTAAAAGTATGGAGGAGTTTATTAGGTTCTAAATGTGATAAAGCTGTCCGTGTATAACCGATTCCGCTTTGGCTGTAAATGCTAATTTACAGTTCATTTTTGTAGGGAACTGCTGGCTTTTTTTTTTGTTTAAGAGTTAACCTCATAACTGCCTCGTTGGTCTGCCTCTGGTGTGTACTATAATATTTTCTGGTCCTTATTGAGATTGGCAGCCGTTACCGAATTCCGGTCGGAAGAACCACATCATAATACAAGTTGTTCGTAATTATAAGTATACTTTCACGGTCTAAAAGATGCGTAGAGAAATAAAACCCAGCCTGCATGATAACATTATTTGAACAACGTGCCTAAAATAAAACTATGATGTATTTTATTTGTGATTCTATGTCATACTTTAGCACCAGTCGTACTATATTCTAACTCCAAACGATTTATTAGGACACCATTTTCCGATGACACAGATAAAACCTCCCCTGTATCACATAAACCACAATTTCTTTCACAAATCATCTTCAACGGTTGTGACAAAAGAAAAAAATGCTATAACAAACAATAGAAATTAGCATGTCTATTTAGGGGTGTTCCGTTTAATTTATTAAGGTGGGGAGGGGGTATAAACGGGACTCGTAAAACGGCTTTTAGGAGATATGGCGCAACGCAGGATGAGGTTATGCAGGAGCGCACAATCGCTGATTGTGGTACGTGTTTTCCACGCATATTTTTATTTGCATTTTGTATGGCGAGATTTACGCGCGTGTTTTGTTTCTCGAATATTTTTTTGGATTACGTTAATTATACCTATATTACACTAACTTTTACCTATCACTTCGTCAGCGAGAAAATAAAGTTAGTAAGTAAAAATTACCTCTTACAGGCAAAATAAACAGAAACTAAATTTACCTTCACATAATACGTATAAGTATAGATATTTTTTTTTAATGGGACAAGCCCGCCTCTCTTTTTCCAAACCACTGCGACTCCTGTAAGCCAAAATCAACAGTGGCGACCACCAGAAAAGCGCCAAAGCAATGAAGCTTGACGAGTCCCAGAGAAACGATTCAACTGTCTTGGATCCCGCAACGAAATTAATCAGAAAGAACAGCGGAGGAGTAAGAAAAACATATTTTCCACTTCCCTCCAAATCAAGCAGGAGACAGAACAGAACTAGGTCAATAGGCACAAAGTATGGTATAATAAAAAAACCAACATCATAAAAACAAATGTCCAAGCTTCGCCTAAAAAATAAAAAGGTAAAAATTACGTAAAAGCCCACACATTATTCGTAAAAATACAAGTTATTTGTAAAAACTGAAAGGTCTCAGAGTCATTTCATTCATATTCCACGGTCATAATATTGGTCTAGACGTACTAAATCTTTCTACATGTTTAGACAGGGTTAGTACAAACACGCAAGTTATAGAAAGGCTTCAAGTACATTATAAAGGTGTTTTAAAATTTGTTAATTACTTTTTAGTTGTAAGTGTTACACAAATCATGTGTAATGATTTGTTAGGTTTGGCTCGCCATGTAAATAATTTGTACTTTTCAGGTGCGTTTAATTGATCCCTAGTAACAGTTTATTTTTAAATATTCGATGGCGAAGAAAATTTGCCTTATTCAGTTGGTAGTGTTAAGTCAGCCTTTATATCATTTTTGTTATATCATCATCATCATCATCAGCCGGAAGACGTCCACTGCTGAACAAAGGCCTCCCCCATAGAACGCCACAGCGAGCGGAAACCTGCCGCTTGCATCCACCGGTTACCCGCGACCTTAACGATGTCGTCGGTCCATCTGGTGGGAGGCCTGCCAACGCTGCGTCGTCCGGTTCGTGGTCGCCACTCGAGAACCTTTCTTCCCCATCGGTTATCGGTTCTTCGAGCGATGTGTAGCGATGTGTTGTGTGTTGTTATATAAAGCAAACATAAATAAATAATTATATACATTTTTAGTAATCCTGATTACAGATTTAACAGATAATTTTTTAAATTTTTCACACACGGACGGTAATTTACGAGCTCTTTCACATTCATTCTGAGCTAGTGTAGATGGTAATCATCAACCTTTAGACGCCCACTGCTCGGTCATAGGTCTAACGCCTTCACGCGCTTCGAACCAACTATGTTATTCTGTAAGAACTCACTCCAGTTCTCACTTCTGATTCCGCGGTGAAAACTGTTTTAGGTATTCTGCAACTCGATAGAACTACGCTAGCGCCACTGAGTGACAACATAGGTGAAGCGAACTGTCATTACGTTACTATTTTAGCGAAGACCAAATCCTTTTCACTTCAGGTAAGTGAAATCGGAAATGACATAGGATTCGAATTCGCGGGTGAATTCTTACAGAATTGCACTGCAGGTCGTCGGTCCACCTTGTATGGGGGGCCTGCCTACACTACGTCTGCCAGTGCTCGGCCGCCACTCCAGGATCTTTGAGTTTATGGGCAATGTGGTCAACCCACTGCCACTTGAGCTTTTGAAGATTACCTACTAACCTAACAAACATAAGTAGAATCTAGACCAGCACCACTTAAAACTATAATTGATAATTTATGTCTAGTTTATAGGTATCATCATCTGCCTAGCCTCTTTCCAACTGTATTGGGGTCGGCTTCCAGTCTAACCGGATGCAGTTGTATACCAGTGTTTTACATGGAGCGACTGCCTATTGAACCTCCACAACCCAGTTACTGGGTAACACGTTACCCCTTGGTAAGACTGGTTGTCAGACTTTCTGGCTTCTGAGTACCCTTAAAGACTGCCAAAGATCTACGAATGACAATAGGGACCAACGGCTTTACGTGCTTTCTGAGGCACGGAAGGAACTCGGTATAAAATGGACGGTCACCCATCCGTAGACCGACCGCAGCAAGCGTGGCTTAACCTTGACCGATCGATCCGTACGGCTTTTACTTAGCCACGAGCTCCTCTAAGTCTATGGAACTGCTAAAAAAGTTTAACATATCTAAGGGTATGTTAAACTTTTTTTACTGTCTGTGCACTCTCGCATACTGCCATCCCATTAATTAGTGTCATCTCACAGCTAACAAGGCAAAAGCTTCAGCAGGAGTTATCGTAACGCTTTTTTTTTGTGACATCCTGACCTATATGAGATTATTACGCTATTTTCCCTAAGGGATACAGCAGGACGATGTGATTATCTAATATTGTACTGATGTGTTCATATTTTTAATGACAAGGAAAACTAGTATTCGTCAAGTAGACAAAAAAAAACAAATGAATACCTACGTATAAATATTTTTACGGCCAAAATATTGGCAAACGAAAAAACAATGTTCTTTGTCCAGTACAATGTTTTCCAATGTTTTCAATGGTTCCCGAGGTTCTATTCCTGTATATTACTGCCAGATATTAACAGATTAAAATAACGCTGGTTGTAAAGCATTTAATCCTAGCGTAAAATCAAAGTAACTTTTGGTATTTTCAAAGAACAATTGACCAGTTTTTACTCCATCACGTCTGGCAAGAAAAATGATCCGTTTTTGAAAATAGAAACATCTACAGCTTTTTCCATGCTATATTAATGCATAATCCAGTAATATAGCATCTCAAAGATAACTATTAAATTTTCCCACTAATTACATACTTTGAAAGGAGGTCGAATCTCAAAGGTTTTAATCAGTTGAGATAGATTGAAACAGCAATTTTGTTTACCCTATTAAATTTGACAAAACAATATCCTGTTACTATGCTTTTGATGGTGTATCTAATATTCATTTAGAGATAGATTGAAACAATAATTTGGTTTGCCCTATAAAATTTGACATAACAATATCCTGTACCTAACTATGCTTTTGATGTTGCATCTATATTCATTATTTTTTGGGGGTTCGTATAATAACAACGATAGAACCAAAGGACCGAAGCTTAATAAAATTCATCTAATACCCGATCATATATATTTGTACGTCTGTCCATCAAAATTGATTTCCTTAAGAATGGCTGAAGCCTAGACGAGAAAGTCCAATTTTAAATGAAACGGTTATTTTAACTGAAGGTTAAAAACGATATCACAGCTTTTTATGCCAGTTGCTATCCTACATTTCAAGGACAATTATTTAAAGAAACAAAAGCGTATCAACCCCCATTTCTGTAGCTCTAGAAAACAAACCACAATCTCCGCCCTAAAATGGTAATAACTTACAAAATCTATGTACATTTGTTTAGTAAACCATTCGGTTTCCCTTTTAAACGGCTTTAACTATCAGGCGAACAGTAAAGACGTAATAAATAACTGTTTCACAGCCCACTTAACGAATGAACTGAAAAACGTATCTAACTCTTTGGAGTTGTACTGTTTTGTGCGAAAGTGATAACGAAATTGAATGAAGTGTCTCTGGCAGGAACGAAAACAGTTGAAGTTGACAAAAAAATAGCATTTGAATTTAGAATTTTTTTTCAATATACAAAATTTCCGTATTTACTTTAGATTTTTTTATCAAATTTCTAATCAGACTAATAAATAAACAGATAGACACGGAAACTTAGATTCATTTTAAAATGCAAGTTAACAAAATGCAATCACAAAAAATTTAAGTGAAAAATGTAAGTATTTATTCTATTCCGTTTATTATTCATTTCAGCATAAGAAAATTAGCTCTACAAATGCTAAAATGTTAAAACATCGGACAGAATCGTCGTAATCACAAAACAAGAAGTCGTCAACACAACACAAGAAGTAGTTTAAGAAATAAAATAAACCACTGCTGCGGTCAACAGTACACCAACCGCATATAAAGAGGCATATCGATGGGGTTAGTTCCCCTAATGTTCACATAAATAATCATGTCCAGATCTTATCAAGTGAAAATACGACGCCAACCTGGAAAATAGTTTCCTTCGACCCTTTAACCCCCCCCCCCCACTGGTTCACCCCCCCAGGGGAGGAGGAACGAGCGGGAACGGGAATTTTAATTAGGAAGCCTTTCATACGAGGAGAAAAATGCACTTCGGCTTTTACGGGCAATTAAAAAAGGGAAGAGTAATATTCAAAGCAGATTAAAATGAAGGAAAATGAGTTTCGAGCAGACTGTTCTTGTGAATGAATTTGCATGTGATTGTAAGTTAATTTTTGGGCGATTTTAGAGTGGGGTGTGTTAATCTATTAGGTGTTCATTATTGTGCGTGTGTTCTTCTTTGTAGACAACTTTGATAATGGATCTTAGTAAAGTTAAAGTATATGATTAATACCGTAAAATATTCATAAATTGAAATCTTTAAAATAAGGCCGCGTTCACACCAAACTTAACGCCTTAATTGTACTATTTCACTGCAACATTTACATTATACGTACGTATTATGCATACGTATGAACGCGCTTTATTTTTTTTTGTCACTAATTCGTCAACTCTACTCAACCCTTTCCTAAGATTTAAGTAACCTAATTATTTTATGCGGCATTCACTAATAAAACTGCAATTTAAAACGAAGTCTACAAAATATTATGTCAACAGTCGATTAACTCGAAAAATAACGATACATGGAATTCGCTAAATAATAGCAAGGTGACCCGTCACTGCTGACGTGGCGAACAATATAAAATATAATAGCGTTATGAGCGGTCATACATCGCGGACGCTTATTATGACCGGGCACAGAGTAGGGTAGAGAGAGACAAAGAATGGACGAATGCGCAGAAAATACGGCCTTGTAACTATGTATGTCAATGATGTGAATGAATTATTAGTTTGCCGATAACTACGTGGCAAGTAACTAAGGCTCGGATTTCTTAATGGAGCTTGGGCATGCAATTATTCGGATATTACATTCGTATTATCCGGATAGTATTCGGAAAATTGCATGCCGTACTTGTACCTTTATACTTCGAACTTAAGATGCGTTTAACACATGATACTACAGAAAGTGCAAGCAGTTGATGCTAATATCTGATTTAGCTAGTTAAGATATCCGTGCTGTTTTAATATCCATTCCAAAACATGTATTTTCAAATAGGTACTGTATTTGTGTATTCCTTTATCAAATTGTCTTCCATCCTAAGCTATTTATTTACTTAAACTGTAACGATAGCACACAAATTACAATAATTAAAGACATATCATGAATTGAATGACATACAGGTGAAAACAGAAACAAAGTTATATTGTAAAGACAATCAATCAATCAATTTATACTAGAGCTGATAAAACAATGTTAATCAAATAACAAACATCACAATTTGCATAGGTAAACAAATAGCTAGACCAATCCTCCAATTTCTAAAGCCTGATAGCAAAATTATGCACAATTCAATCTCTGTACGCAAACTCACCTATATTCTAACACTACGATGTAGGTGGGGGTTGGCTAGACCCGTGCAAATGAGCGCGCGCCTGACGAATGCACGACATTTGTTCCGTCCGCGTGTTAACCCGCCACCGCGCATGGAATTACCTATATTACGGCTCGCGCGATCAACTCTATTAAATTGGTCATTCCAACCCCCCGTGTGTGGATATTTTTTGTTCAGATAAGCTTTAGGCTTGTTTATAGTGTCAATAAAATTTAATTGTGTAGCCGTAACGAGGTATTTTAATGTTTAAATTATGTATATTTTACAGCACGACTTGGAAGCTAAACTACGTTTGAAGTGTTCTTATTAAAATATAGGCGTTTGTCTGAATTCGTAAGAGGATTGTTTTCTTTTAGTGAGTAGTGGCCAAAGAAAGACAAAGGAGTCAGTGATGCAGCAAGACGGTTGATTGAATGATGTTTGACGGATGACGGTTGACTGAATGAAGGATAAAACGTGTTGCACCGACCGGGCGACCTCAAGTAACATGGAGAAAAGGGTAGGAACTTGATTAGTACTAGAGATAGAAAATAACTTTATAGATAAAGGCTTAAAACCGATTACAGGTATAATATGACCTCAATCAATGAGACACACACAATAGAAATGATAAATGAATAGAATTGTTTTTTTGTTGACATTGTTCATTTATAGAAGTTTTTAATTTTAATCAAGTAATATTTTTATTTAATTTGAATTTAATGTGGGGTATTATATTAAAATGTTAATTAGTTGATGTAGGTACTAACATAGATCTTAAGCACTACTAACAAATATTGTGGTCTGAAATTGTCTTTGATGAATAAATATAATAATTAATTAATTAATAGTTAAACAATGACAAGTGACCAATATTTGGCTTCTAGACAGACGAAGGGATATAGGAATATTAATCATTCTTTGCTGAAATTTAAAAATTAAAATCAAAATTTTCATTTTTCAGTATTCAGACTTTATAATAACATAAACACTTTAAAAATAAAATTATTTTTAACACAATTGTTTGTTCGCCATGGTATGAACAATGGACGGTGGCAGGTGCAATGTGAATTGCAGGCAATTTCCTAAGAGTCTGCACGGGAAATTATTACAAATATTGCCTCGGGGATAAATTTGAAGTACTAAGTACTAAACCAGAGAAGCAATTTAAAATGGTTTATTTGAAAAATGCACACGTAGCCGTATCGTTTTATTCTAACAATAAGAATAATGTCATTGTGACAGCTAGGATATTGCAGTGAAGGTACATAATATTCAAGATTCTAGGTACCTATATTAAGAAATTCGTGTTTGCAAACTTTTCCTGAACTATGTTATGTTTTTGTGACATGTTGAAGTATTACGCTTTTACGTATTAACTACACACAGATAAAATTCTTTGTATATTAACATGAAAAGCTAAATAATGGCAGTGGTCACAAACTTTTAAAGGTTTTAGATTTTAATCAATCAGTCAATTAAGATTGTAAGTATTTATAGTAAGCGGTTCATTCGAAAGAAAAAACCCGTCCTCCTCGCGACATTGAAATCACTACTTACATTTTATAAATGGGTTCCCGCCGCATCTGTCTATCTGTCTGTTTGTTCGCGATAAACTCAAGAACTGCTATACAGATTTTCATGCGGTTTTTACCAATAGACAGAGTGATTTTTAAGGAAGGCTGAGGTGAATAATTTGTTAAGGTTTTGTGTAACTTAGCTGAAATATGTCGATGATTGTTGAAGGTGACTGAAAAAATCATGACAATATAGTATGTATGTCTATGTAGATCGCTATGCTCTGCTACTGGTTCGAAGCTGGGGCGGTGCACTAGTAAGGCATAATTCAAAAGAAGAATGTGCGGTGAATCCAATTTAGGCAATTGAATAGGAAAAAGAGTGTTTAAAACAAAAAGAGTGTTTAAAACAACAAAACATCAGAGATTCATTAGAATGCCCGCGTATCTAATCGCCAGTCAGATGCAGACTGCGCTTCCTAATAGAAAATACCTTCAGTTGTAAAGGAATTGATGTGGCAGGTAGGTATTACAAAGAGACATTCAAAATCATGATATTCATAATAGTAATGAGGGCATGGGGTCTCAACTCGAACAAATTATAATTAGTTATGAAAAAAAAATCATAGATGGCAGCCTACGTAACCAGTCGGATATTAACAATCACTAAAAAGTGTTTAATGGCAGATTTTGACTGAAGTAAGAATAAGTAAAAATCAAAACTTCATTGTTTAATGTTGGTTTATGTATTTACACACAGAAAACACGTATTTTCAACAAAAAAGATAAATGAAACATTTTACCTCAATTCGATTTTACAGAATGATAAAAGTAGCTAACAGTAGCCATCTGATAGTAACTTTGTTTAGAAGTCTTTGCAATAGATGGCGTTTTACTCAATTAGTCCCGTAGTCCCTCCATAATCGGTAGGTACTAATTTACGTTTAGTGGTTTCAAGGATTTTTAAAACTTTTTATACGCCACGTGCCAAACACTGCGAGTCGGACTCGCGCACTAAGGGTTCCGTACTATTGTCTATAAAAACTTCAGACACTACCTACCTATATTAAAACATTTATTTTGTTGTATGGGTTAAGTTAAAGCCGTACAGATCGATCGGTCACAGGTTAAGCTACGCTAGCCGCGGTCGGTCTGTGGATGGGCCCTTTCATATCGAGTTCGCTCCGTGCCTCGGAAAAGCACGTAAAGCTGTTGGTCCCGGCTGTCATTTGTAGATATTTGGCAGTCGTTATGGGTAGTCAGAAGCCAGAAAGTCTGACAACCAGTCTTACCAAGGGGTATCGTGTTACCCATTAACTGGGTTGTGGAGGTCCGATAGGCAGTCGCTCCATGTAAAACACTAGTATTCAGCTGCATCCGGTTAGACGGAAGCCGACCCCAATATTGTTGGGAAAAGGCTAGGCAGATGATGATGATGGGATACCCCCTTAAATATTTATTTTATTCTGTTTTTGTTGTTTGTTGTTGTAACTTTGTTATTAGGTAAGTATAGCGGCAATAGAAATACATCATCTGTGAAAATTTCAACAGTCCAGCTATCACGGTTCATGAGATACAGCCTGGTGACAGGCAGTCAAACGGACAGTGGAGTTTTAGTAATAGGGTTCCGTTTTTACCCTTTGGGTATTGTTACGTCTCGCTTTTACTCTTGGGTGGTTTAATAAAACACAATTATATTTCTATTTGAGTGTGTGCGACCGTCCGCTCGTCTCGACTGCTGTCAATGCAATGCCGAGCGGGCGGGTCGCAGGACCCCATATTTATTTAATTATTTTACAGTACATCACATCTCTCCCTTTCAATATATTTTTTTTAACTAATCAAATTAACTACTCTGAATTTGATCTTGGTTAATAGTCACTATTTAAGCTACACATGATTTTATATAATTCTGGTATTTAAAGAATTTAAATCTGATATTATAATTTTATTATTAATCTTAATACTATCAATGATTATTATAATACCAAATTAATCATCCGTGTCTAATTCTACATCACCATCGTCTTTTTCTTCGTTTTCATTGTGAATTCTCCAGTGTCCCTCTATTTTCTTGAGGTGAACTATAATTCTTCTTATGTTTTCACCTGTTTCATCATTTTTATATTTATATCACCTCCTTTAGCACTCATTACTGTGTGTGGAGTAGGGTTGAAATCAGGTGTCAATATATTTTCCATTGTCATGTTTTTAACATAAACCTTTTCTCCTATATAAATTTCATTGTCTACAGCTTTCTTTTTCCAATCTCAATTCCCCTTCAATTTCTCTTTTCTTTTATGATTTTATCTCTATCATATACTTCTAGGTCCATACGTCTGTGTCGGTGTCTTTCCAGTTGTGAGTTATGGGGAGTGCTATTACATACAAAAAAACGCATGCAAAAACCCATGGATAGTACAGAAATAAAATCGTGTGAAGCGTGAAATGACGCCATCTAGCATAAAACCAGTTAACGATTAACAAAATTGTAATTATGCTGTTACTAGATGGTTGCTTTGCTTTAAATGATATTTTTTTTATTGTAGTTTCTTTTTGTCTCTTCAAACATTTAAGTAATTTATAATTAATATTTATTTTAAAGGAAACTGTTTTTAACTATTAATTTACTTTGTTAAAATTAAGTATCTGATTTTGTAAGTTTTAGTTTTTAAACTTGAGAGGGTAGGTTGAATATGGATTTATAAATAACTAGCTTTTGCCCGCGACTTCGTCTGCGTGAATGTCGGTTATCGCGGAAGCAGGCGAAGTCGCGGATTTAAAAGCAACATATGTCCTTTCCCAGGGCTCAACCTATCTTCACGCCAAATTTCATCAAAATCGGTTTAGCCGTTTCCCCGTGAAAGCGTAACAGACAGAGTTACTTTCGCATTTATAATAATAATATTAGGAAGTAAGTAAGTATTAGTATAAATAATATTTAGATCGAAGAGTTATGACTAAGCTGAATTGATCGTTCGCTAATTTCATTTCGATTATCTCGTTCGCCTTTTGTTTTTTTTTAGTTTTTTTTTTATAATTTGTATTACTTACTTCTTTTACCAAAATGAGTATACGCGTTGTAATATTGATTTTGTTACAAGAGCTCAAATAATTACTTTGCATAATCAAGGCAAAAACTTGATAGAAATAGCCAGTGAGACCAGTGTAAACGTAAGTAACTAGTTTTATTTGTACACTCTTATATATATAAAAAACTCCATTATTTGTTTGTTACTATATGCTACAAAATAACCATTATTGGGTATTATAATATTTCTGTTTTATTGTTGCAGAGAAAAATATTTGTTCTATGGGTACGACAATGGTATGACGATTTGAAGAGAAGGGTTCTTTGCCACACCATCAAAGAACTGGTAGACCACGACTTAGTTAGTTAGTTAGTTAGTTTGTCGGGGCCTTTTTCCGCACTTAGCCACTTGATTGGGCCATTGTACGTGAAACACTGTCTTTCCTCTTACTCCAGCCATCCCAGCTCATCCCAGAAGGCGAGCAGCCTTTTCAGGTCGCTGCAGACTTCCGAAAGTGATGCTGGAGACCGGAGAATCTGTGCCCGTTGATCCGCCACGCTCCTGCACTCCATGAGCACGTGCTGTGGCGTTTCTTCCGCCTCCATGCATCCCCTGCACAGAGGGCTATCTGTCACACCTATGGTGTATAGGTGTTTGTTTAAGGGACAGTGTCCGGTTATCGTACCTAGTACTTTACGGATTTGGTCCCTGTTCAGTCTTGTAAGGTTGCGGGCAAGCTTTTTCGAAGCCGCCGGAACAGCATTCTTCGTTTGCCTGCATCCTACGCTGTTTCTCCATTCTGTTTGGTGGTTATCTTCTGTTGTAAAGCGCAGCCATGTTCTGATTTGTGCCAGGGGTATAGGCAGTAGTGGTTCCGGGCCAAATACCGTCGTCTTTGAACCCCTTTTGGCTAGTTCGTCGGCTGCGTCATTACCCAGAGAGTTGCTGTGTCCTTTTATCCATTGCAGAGTTACTCTGTTTGTGTTTGCAATGGACTGGAGTGTATTATGACACTCCAGTATGAGGACAGAGGTTATAGTGTTGCTTTGTAGAGCTTGAAGTACGGATGCACTGTCTGAGACAATTTTAATATTATGCCCTCTGACATCTCTGGCTGCAACCGCCTGTGCTGCTTTGGTTATACCTATACATTCTGCATAGACCACGACTTATTATAACACATAGCACCATGATAGAGGAGTATGAAGAAAATAGAATTCTGCCTACAAACCACTATGCTGGTTTATTTGACACAAGTGTTGACACTGTCCGTCGTGCTATTCATAGTAAAGGGCTGCATTTCAGTGGCATGCTGTGAAATCCTTGCTCACGGAGAACCATAAAATGGCAAGATAACAGTTCACTTTGGGATCACATAAACTTTAATTGGAGTAATGTAATCTGATAAAAACTTTCAATCCAGTGAACACGGACGCTTATGTTTGTGGCGTCGAAATAATACGCGATACACAAGTGGTCACGTAGTGCTCAATATGCAATCTGTTCACAATTATTATCAGTGATTTAAAAAGTATAAAACTTTTATAATTGTAAAATTATGTTAGGTATAATAAATTTAATAATTGAAAATAACCATTTGCATTGGATACTAGCTCTTGTATATATTCTAATAATATATATTTACCTGGATATATTATTTTAATAAATTAGTACTTATTATTTATATTAACTGGAGATGTTGATAATAGTTATGTGTATAACCTGTTACTTACGTATTTTTAATTAACTTAAAAAAGTTTACAATCACAACATAATTTTAAGTTTTACTATGTTACCTACATTTGATAAGTTTTATATGCAGTTTTTTGTAGTTTTAGCCTACCTATTTAATGTATTAATTCCGGTTGACCTTTGTGGTCATAGATATCCGTGTTTGTGATAAAATGATCTGGTCTCCTGTTTGTTTTTATTGAGGTTACATAAGCTTTTGTTAGCATTTGTCACAGATACAGCAACACAGCAATAGCACAGCAATAGCCAACTAGACATTTTTGAATTTAGAAAAAATCTCTGTATATATTAGATTTATACTCACCCCTATTTTAAGCACATTGAGACCTGTAGCTGTATGCTTGCCCAACAAATTACGGGTGCTATTTTTAATAACATAAAATTTTGCAGTTTTTGTTTCTGGTCCAACTACGATTGATGCTTCAAATGTGCCGAGCACATCCAGAGGATCTTTTGAACCGTATGCCATAAACACTTGATCGGAACCTGGTTGCTGTTTAGGCACAACGGCAGCTTTTGATTTTAAACATTCCCAGGTTTTATCATTTAGGTATTATATTGTTTTTACTCTCAGAGTCGATGAGCATATTTACGTTGACATCTTCTACTTCGCAAGTTATTTCAGCGTCATCGTCAATATAAAATAAAATAGTTTACATTACTGAGTGGTAATTTTGTATGTGGTTCGTTTGTTTTAGTTTCTTTATTTTTTTTTTGTAATTTTTTTTTGTTTGTTTCAAGTAATGGGTGCTTTACGCTTGAGTTTCCTTGTTCGACATTGACTCATGAAACTGACCTTTATAGCCACATTTGTCCCTCGCGGGATAACGTGTATCATCACACTTGTGATTTTCACTTCCACGTCTTGCACACCGTGTATTATCCGAGTGAATACCCTGAGTTCGGGTTTTGTTTGTTCTTGTTCCAATCCTATTAACCTGTTCAGTTTTTACTACTTGGAATTCCTTTAATTGTCTCCTTACGGTTCCAATTGAGTTGGCTTCTAAAATAACCTTTTCTATTGTAACGGAATTTCCTAACTATAGTATTTTCTTTCTAAGGTCTGATGAGGTACATTTTTCAGCAATTTGGTTTATGAGAGCGTTGTCTTTGTTAGCAAAATCGCATTTGGAACATTGATTACGTAATCTAACTACTAATTTTTCCAACTTTTCGTCCGGTTCCTGTTCCATGAGTCAGAATACCTACGTGTCGTTCATAACAAAACTCTGCTTCGGAGAAAAGTACTCGTCTAGATTTTTAATAACAGACTCGAAAACAACGGAGGGGTCGCCCTCTTCAACGTGTGCACCGGGAAGGTTAATAGATATCTTGCAATCCTAAACCACCGGTATGTAGAAGTGTTGCTCGTTTTTTTAAGGGCTGGTCTTTGCCTAAGGCTAGAAGGTAGATTTCGAGAATTCGTTTCCATCTTTGCCACCGATGGCCTAATGAGGTCGGTAATTGAGACATGCTAGGACAATCTGCAAGTAGGTATGAAAAATTGCTTAAATTTACTACGGAAATTAACCACTATACCTACCTACTTGGTAGCGATATGATAAGCACCGATATAATAATGTATATAGAATTCATAGATAGTACAGTCAACAGCAAAAGTAGATGATCAAAATCAGAAATTCAATACTAATTCACTAACACTAATTTATATAAATTAATACTAGTTTATTTATTAAAAGTATGTGATTGTCACACACATACTTTTGAATCACTTCGACGCCACATAGTTCTGACGCGAATTCCGTTCATTAGTATTGAATTTCTGATATTGATCATCTACTTTTGCTGTTGACTGTACCTATTGCGTTTTTATTACTCACGACTGAACTTTTGGATTGGAACATGAATCATTTCATTTTGTGGAATTGCATATACTAGTACTTACTTACAGTTTTATACCAGTATATGAGGAACTTGATGGGTATTTACCCATTGGAATAAATGTAATTTGGTGGAATTGCATATACTAGAACAGTTTTATACCAGTATATGTGGAACTTGATGGGTATTTACCCATTGGAATAAATGTAATTTGGTGGAATTGCATATACTAGAACAGTTTTATACCAGTATATGTGGAACTTGATGGGTATTTACCCATTGGAATAAATGTAATTTGGTGGAATTGCATATACTAGAACAGTTTTATACCAGTATATGTGGAACTAGAAGGGTATTTACCCATTGGAATAGTGTACAGCATGTATTTTGTCATTCTCTTTCGACTTGGCTAATACTTACAGGCACAATTGGTTGTTGTTGTGTAGTCGGTAGCTATTTAAAAAGAGCAAGAGTCAAGTCTAATCGCAATAGATTGTTTTAAAGAAATCCAAAGTCAAAGTCGAAAAATTCGTACACTATGTAATCATATTTTCCTTCTTAACCATATTAATTCATTACCTATTACTTGCATACCAATAAAAATTAAGGTTGTATGAACGATAATTACTGTTTAGATAAGTACTTAGTCGTGCGGTATCCCTTAAAATGTAAATAGTTTTATTTAAATATAATGTGGGTAAGTCGAGAATAACGCGGAGAATATCTCACTATGTTTTTGGTACTTAGTGATAGTTCTGCGGTATTTATACAATGTGGATTTATAGTTATAATGGAATGTGCACACTAGCTACACAACAATATTTTATTGGTAAGTATTAGCAGGCACTGGTTTTAAGGCAATTTTGACCGAAGATATAAATTGTCAGTAATTTGCTTACACATAAAATAATTCTTATTTTACTAAACAATATATTTATTTATCTCCATATCCCTTTAAGAGAAAATAGAAAACAATATTTAATTGTGAATAAATAGATAACCTCGGTCATTCGCTTTTTTCTCTTGTTATCTGTTTATTTTACTCACGTTCTTTATCCTCGTCGCCAATGTTACGTCTCGCTTTTACTCTTGGGTGGTTTAATAAAACACAATTATATTTCTATTTGAGTGTGTGCGACCGTCCGCTCGTCTCGACTGCTGTCAATGCAATGCCGAGCGGGCGGGTCGCAGGTCGCAGGACCCCATATTCAGAGGCGTAACAAGGGTGGGGCAAGTAGGGCACGTGCCCCGGGCGCCTTTCGAAGGGGGGCGCAAAAATTGCCAATTATTAAATTTAAAAATCTAAATACAGTGCAATAAACCCTTAAGTATGTTATTTTCACTTTATTACTTCATAACAAACAATCACGTTTACGATTCCCGCGCTTCGCGGTGAATAAGCGCAGAGTGAGCTGGGAACGCACCACTCCCTATGACTCTATGAGTGGTGTTCCTCCGGACACACTACATCAAAAAGTGATACCTTCTAATCTTCAACAACATTCATAGAAAAGTTGAAATTATTAACGGGCATGTGTCCGGAACGCAACCTATGAGGAATAGGGTATTACACCCATTTTTGAAAAGTGTCTCAATGAAATTCTGTAGTGCTAATATGCCACCAAAAAAAAAACACAAAATTTTTAGTCAATCGAAAAGTGCCATAAAAATGCATCTCAATTTTCAATTTTCAAATTTCGCGCGTAGTTTGACGAAAACGCCTCTTACTGGACGCCATATTGCTCAGCGTAAATGACGTTAGTTCGTTTTTAACCCCCGACGTAAAAACGACGGGGTGTTATAAGTTTGACGTGTCTGTGTGTGTGTGTGTGTGTCTGTCTGTGGCATCGTAGCTCCCGAACGAATGAACCGATTTTGTTTTTGTTTTTTTTATTTGAAAGGTGAATTAGTCGGGAATGTTCTTAGCTATGTTTGATGAAAATCGGTCCAAAATGGCCGCCGCTACAAAATAGCAAATCACATATTTTTTCACAACTCCATCAATATGGGTATCAAATGAAAGGGCTTCACTAGTAGAATACTTTACACTATGATAAATTTCAAAGCCAAGATGACCGGCACCACAAAATGACGAATTACATTTTTTTTTTCACGACTCCCCCTCAATATGGATATCAAATGAAAGGGCTTGACTAGTCCATACTGTATTGAAAGGGAATGAGGAATAGTAATTAACTAACGAAATGAAAACTAAAAACTTGAAAATTAATTTTATAAACTCTTATGGGCCAAAGCACCGCTTCCCTGCTGTTTAAACAGCCGGCTGTTTAAATATAGGATAGACTGGGTACGATTGTGCCAATTGGACGTAGTTACGCAAAAAGAATCCAATCCACACTTTTTCCAAAATTGAATTATATATAGGTAGGTATATCAAACGCATTCTCAGGGAGATATCTTTAATATCAAAAAAGATCCATGTGACGAAATACAAGTTTAGACGTATCTACAACTTCTCAAAACCAGACTAAATTACATTTAAAAACTTTCAAATAAAAATTAAATTAAAAATTTAAAAAACCCCCAACGCAAAACTTAAAAGCAATTATTAAAAAAGTAAAAAATAATATCTTTTGTTGAGCCATCAAATGTTTGTTCGTTGAAATGGCGCTATAATGTCGCGGCGGGGTACCGCTAAGTCAGCAATAGCTAAATAGGTAAAATAGTGAACTCATGGATTTGCAATGAGAGTTGACTTACGCAGTTCGTTTTGTATCAAATGAGCTCATATTAAATATGATAATTGTATATCATTTAAAAATAATTAAAAGCATATTTTGTAATAGGTGTAATAATGGAAAAATTACGTTGGTTACGAAAATAATAAAAGTACAAAGCCTATATTACGCCAATCGGTTGACTGACAGTTGACAATTTTTTGTTTACACAGCCGTATGGCGTAATAACATGGCCGCTACTATTAGGTCTTTACATATGAAATTGCCGCTCGGTATCAAAAAATTAAAAATAACATTTTTAAAAGAAATTATATATTTAGTCAATCGAAGTATGTACCATTGTTATCGATACACTTTCGCCATTTTATCGGGAGCTCATTGATCCCTTTGGTAAAAAAATCCTGGGAGCGAGAATCGATGAACTGCTTGAAGGCTGTTTAAACTGCCTCATCAGAATTGATTTTTTTTCCTTGTAAAAAGTTGTCCAAATTTCGGAATAAATGGTAATCGTTTGGGGCAAGATCTGGAGAGTATGGTGGGTGACGCAGAGTTTCCAGTCGCAGCTCCTCTAACTTGGCGACCGTCTGATGTGCAGTATGTGGTCGAGCGTTATCCTGAAGGAGCAATGGGCTAGAGCAATTGACCAATCTCGGTTGTTTAATGGTGATCTTTTCCATCATTGTTTGCAACTGTTGACAATACATGTCTGCAGTAATCGTTTGGCCTGATCTCATGAAGCTGTAGTGGATGACACCAGCACAGGACCACCAAACACTAACTAGAATCTTCTTTTTGGTCAGTTTTCGCTTGGGGCAAGGTTTTGCCGGTTTTCCAGGGTTAAGCCATTGTGATGATCGCTTGCGATTATCGTACACGATCCACTTCTCATCACAAGTGACAATACGATTTAAAATTCCCTGATTATTGTGACGATTGAGCAAGGAAGCGCAGCAACCGACGCGTGTTTGTTGGTGTGTTTCAGTCAATTCGTACGGTACCCACTTTTCGAGCTTTTTTACTTTTCCAATTTGACGCAAATGGATAGTGATTGTTTTGTCACTTACTCCAAAGGCTGCTGCTAATTCAGAAGTGGTTCGAGATGGATCCGCTTCAACTATCGCCTTTAATTCTTCATTATTCACTTGAGTATCCGGTCGTCCACGAGGCTCATTTTGTAAATCAAAATTTCCAGAACGGAAACGTTGAAACCAAAAACGCACCGTTCGTTCGTTAGCGGTGCTTGGCCCGTACACGTCGATAATCCTTCGAGCCGTTTCTGCTGCACTGGTGCCACGGTAGAACTCATATTCGTAAATATCGCGAATTTTTAATTTCTCCATTGTTGTTGCAATAGCAATTTTCAAGCCCAAACAAATGACGATAAAACAAATGAAACACGAATTTTAAAACAATATTCTTTAGTCTTTATTTTGAAATAATTTTGAATTTGGAATTCCTAATCAAACACAAAATATTTGATTTCAAAGTTGCCAGTATTAAGTATCGGCAATTTCATATGTAAGGACCTAATATTTCACGGTGTTTTATAACAGATTAAAAATACTGAAAACTTTGAATTGAATTTAAAAATTTGCTTTGTTATTTTATGAACTAAAACTTACATTTTCCGACTGCTTTATGCCTAAACTGTCTCAATAACATATTTATAGATTTTTTCTCGTATAGAGTAAAATACCCTATTACAATTTGCTTACGATTTAGCTTCACATTGGCACTCCATGGTATGTGAGGAGGCTCACTTTGTATTGTCCTTTACAATATGCCATTATCGCGAGAAACACTGTCAAAAAAATATAAAAAGTGATAAATAACTTTAGCACAGAACACACATGACTTTAGTTTCGGAAGTCGGTGGCAATACAAAACAACAAACAAAACAAAGCCACCGAATTCCGAAACTAAAGTCATGTGTTCTGTGCTAAAGTTATTTATCACTTTTTAGTTTTGTTTTGAAGGCGGTTCTCTTTTTTCAAAAAAGATTTTATTTTCCATTTTTTAGTGCCTCCTTGTCACCCAAATCCACTAAGTAACGGCAACACAGTTAAAACAGAGATAGAAAGTCCTCCAAAGATGGAGGAAAAAAGGAACGATGGAAGAAACGAAAACGTCTTCTCGGTATTTGTTGATTTTTTCAAAAAGCGCTGAATAAATTTCTGTTTGTTGATACTAAAATCTTCTCCAGAATGTAACAAACACTTTTATGAGAACTGCATCAAAATCAGTTCAGCCAAACGGGAGATAATCGCGGACAAACATACGGGTCGAACTGAGAACCTCCTTTTTTTTTTGAAGTCGGTTAAATACTCCTTCCACTGAGATGCAATTCATTTTTTGTATTTGATTAGAACTTCTGAGTATTCTGGTTTTAGATGTTACAACTCTGTGTTACGGCTGCAACGGTTAAAAAATAAATGAAAATAATTTGGAGATTTCTATAGTTGCGATGTTGCGACGGAGGCCAGTTATACGAAGAAATATTGGATATTCAAATGCTAATATCCACAAGAAAAACCGTCAACCTGAAGAAATCAGAAGAACTATTTGAATTAAATTGTGAAGCGGGGATGAAATCGTATTCCAAATATGCGCATTTCTTTTCAAATTCTGCTTGTTTACAATTGCAGTATCCATCGCAAGTCGTGAGCGATCTTTTAGTACGGTCGTACTTATACTGTGCTTTTAGAAAGATCAAGAAAGATTAGGCGACCTAGATTTGCTCAGTGTAGAGCGAGAAGAGACAGATAAAACAAATTTCGAAAACATCATCTATATGTTTGCGTTCAAGAAGACCAGGAAGGTGCAGTTGTAAATGCAGTTGTCCTATTTACGGATTTACATTATAAAAAAGATAATAAATCTCTGTTTTGTATGTAATATGATTAATGATTACTGTATCTGTTTTTAGATTTAAATAAATACATAAAGGCGCAACTAATGATGCGTGCCCTAGGCGCTACTATCGGTTGCTACGCCCCTGCCCATATTTATTTAATTATTTTACAGTACATCACAGGTATGAAACCCTAATTAGTACTTACCTAATAGGGCCCCGTTTTACCCTTTCGGCACGGAACCGTAAAAAAGCAAAAGCGTGCCGTTCGGCGCCAAGCTAAGAATTCATCCTTTAATACCTACAAAATAATTATGACTTTATTCTAAGCAAAGCACCAATCGAACAATAAGTACAGAGACCACATCAAAGTACCTACCTACTTCGATCAATCTGTAAAACAATGATATTTTTTTAACTTTATTGCAAAATATTAAGGTTCATATCCAATTGGGAAATTTTTAGACAGTTATGTACTTATGTACTTATGTAGTTTAGGTACTTATGGTTTGGTGTTCTGGCGTATGTACTATAAGGCTGTCATAATATTAAGAATCTAGCAAAACCATTCATTTGTCTCCAATTCTCACCAATCTAACAAAAAGTACTTACTAAGCTGTCGTACCTAAAAATAAAATGTACCTACCTATTTCATCCGCAGCAGTAACTACCTACATTATTCATTAAGGACGCTACATTTTCAACGCGCTCAAAATTATACTCCGTTTACAATAAGATTAGACATATTCACAAACCTTTTTTACAGTCCGTTCAACTGATTTTGACTTCTATTGCGTTGGTAGCATGACAAATGGCAACTGCAGTAAACAGTTGTTATTGTAACCACTTTTTGCCTCTAATGTCATCCTTAAGCCTACGGAATAGAAGTCAAAATCGGTTGAAGGGACTGTAAAAAAGGTTTGTGTTTATGTCTAATCTTATTGTGAACAGGGTATAGTAATATTACCAGACTAGCTGATGCCCGTGACTTTGTCCGCGTGATTGTCGGTTATCAGCTAAGTTTTAATTTTTTTAGCGCGTGTTTCTAACA
Organism: Charanyca ferruginea; assembly: GCA_947361185.1. Lineage (NCBI taxonomy): Eukaryota > Metazoa > Arthropoda > Insecta > Lepidoptera > Noctuidae > Charanyca > Charanyca ferruginea. The sequence goes on along the minus strand of OX376056.1, from coordinate 17,623,790 downwards.
TAAAAGTTACTCTTTATAACATCAGCTAACTGCCAGTGAAAGTCACATCAAAATCGGTCCAGCCGTTTCAGAGATTAGCCGGAACAAACCGACAGACGGAGAGATCGACAGACAGGCAGACAAATATTTTATAAATTGTGTTTTTGATATCATATGCATTTACTAAAAAGCTATTACTTTGACATTACAAACAGACACTCAATTTAATTCATTTGTTTAGATTTAGTAAGTATACATCTATACAAATAAATAAAATTGAAGTGTCTGTTCGTAATGCCAAAATATAAGCTTTTTACTAAACGCAGAAAGTATACGGGTACATATTAAAAAAAAATATTTTTCAGTTTTTTTTGTTTGTTTGATCCGGCTAATCTCTGAAACGGCTGCACCGATTTTGACGGGACTTTCACTGGCAGACACTTGATGTTTTATGGAGTAATTAAAGGTAGTTAGGTACATTTATTTTTACAAAAAAATGGGTTTTACGCAAAAATATTAAAACCCCGATATTAACTGACATACACGCGGATGAAGTCGCGGACATCAGCTAGTTTCCTAATAAGTAATGGTTATTATGTCAGCAATAAAAACTTTCCTTCATACTTTACTTACAGGCAGAACTGTCAGCTTTTGCAAAATCATTGTTTCAAGAATATAATATTATTGTTCAAGACAAAATACAATTATTAATAGAAACTAGCGTACATATTTAACTTTAAAAATCATTTAATCTTTTATCATTCAAGCGGGCTGCGACGTCGAAACTTCGAAATACTCGATAAGTATTTTGCATAACATTCAAAATAAAGTCTTGAAAATCGAGTTATACGGTCTATTTTCGATTGGCGTCGGCATTCAACTCACGCACACATCGACAGACAACGGCTAAAGAAGTTTTCGTTACAAAAACTATTTAGCCAACTCAAGATAACTTTTGTTGCAAGTACCTATTGTTATTACTTCTTGTCCTTGAACGCATAGTGCGTTGTAGAGTATCTACCATTAATTAAACGCCATCTAGTAGTATCGATGGCGCCTAGTACCTAAGCCGACTCGAAAGATGGCGTTGTAAAAATACAGTCTCTGGCAATTAGTGAGTCGCTGATACTGCCATCTGTTGAAGCAATGAAGGAAAGAAAATAGCCAGAGCAATTGCCAGAGTTAGGGAGGTCTCATTTCTTTGTATGGGATTGGGTATCTGTACTTTAGTATTATATGATCTGTGGTAACGGTGTCTAAGGAAGCTCTGTCGAACCACAACTAATTGGAAGTAATTTGAAGTAGTGTGCGTTTGTTGCTCAAAATTACTTACTAAACCTGATTTTCCGAATGTTCGACTCTTTTAGACTCATCACTCACTCATTCCCACTTTGATTTAAACGATGATTGATTTGATTCTTTAATTAAAAATTACTTTTGATTTTCAGTTTTTCCACTGTTTCCTCTACTTTTCCTAGTTAAGTATATGAAACAACAGTATTTACTTGAGCCAAATCACAAATCTGCGACTCAGTGCGATGCAGATCGGATCATAGAAATCTGCTAGATAGTGAAGTAAAATAGACGTACGAGCAACTACACATGCTTAAAGCTCGAAGACTCTTTTCGACCATGTTTTCGTCGTAAGACATCGAAAAATTAGGGTAACTCGTACATACATCTCTCCGCTCGAGGTTCTTAGTGGAGGAACTGGCCCGGGGAAGTACTACGACCATACCTCTCTCGTTCTCAAAGCAGCGTTGCTGTATTTCGGTTGGAAGGGTACCTTTCCACTTTATTTCTGGTATAACAATGCATCTAAAAGACCCTATTTTTTGTGCGATGTAAATACTCATGAAATACCTCCATCGTGAGGTATGACGGAGGGGCACGCCGTACTCTTACCGGGTAAAACCACCGCGGTGTTCCACCTCTGCCTATGGCCAGGGGTGCGGGATTCGCATAAGTATTCATTGCTTCCATCTCCAAGGCTTCTGATATTGCAGATAAAGGCAGCAATGACCACTTATCGTCAGATGGACCATGGACTTGTTTGCCATCCAATAATAATCCATACTAATATTATAAATAAACTCTGCCTGCCAAAGTAACTCTGTCTGTTACGCTTTCACGATGAAACGGCTGAACCGATTTTGATGAAATTTGATATGAAAATGGTTTGAACCCTGGGGAAGGACATAGGCTACTTTTTAATCAGCGACTTCGTCTGCATCCACTATAACCGACATTCACGCGGACGAAGTCGCGGGCAAAAGCTAGTAAAAAATATAAATGCGAGAATAACTCTGTCGGTTACGCTTTCAGGACAAAACTAAAACAGGCTGAACCGATTTTGATGAAATTTGGCATGAAGATAGCTTAAACCTTGGGGAAGGACATAGGCTACTTTTTAATCGGCGACTTCGTCTGCATCCGCGATAACCGACATTCACGCAGACGAAGTCGCGGGCAAACGCTAGTAAAAAATAAAAAAGTAACGGCGAGCTGCGAGCTCTGTGTTTAGGCCTATAGACCTAAACCACAGTAAAGATATCTATACAGTATTGTAACTCGGCCCTGTCCTTGAAATAATTACCTACACGCGCGCAGTACCTCAACATGCGATAGGGTTGACACGCGTACAGTTTTTGAATTTCTTCCTAGTTTGTGTTTTATTTTCTTTCTAGTTTTGTGATTATAAATGTGAAAAGTGTTTTATTTTCTTACTAGTTTTGTGAATGTAAATATTATATTTTTTATTTAATATAAAAAAAATCCGTAAATGAAATAGGAAGCGTTCAATAAAAATACATTTTATGTTTTTGATTAGATTTAATAAAAAAAAACCACCATTATAAATTTGAGACTGAAACATATTTGCGCCTCGCCTGAGACGTACGAAAATCAAGGCGACTGAAAAAAAAATGATTTCCCTTTATTCTAGGTAAAAAAAAAACAAACTGCAATCCTTACAAACTTCAACACCTTGAAATAATTGTAATATTCTTTTGTCATCTCAGCTTATTAAGGTCTCCATTACCACTTTTTACCATTTTTTGTTCACCCATCCGATGTCGAACTGCTGCCAGACGTTACTTAATATCAACAATCTCATCGCGTGTGCGGTACCTAAGTTTAGCAATCAAAGCCTCTAACTACCTACTACAAAATCTTCAAAAATAAACAATAATGTAAATCTTACTAAGTAGGTAGGTATAGAGTCCAGCACAAGCTACAACAATCTGTCCAATTTCTTTGATAGATTTTTAATTTTAATACAAAAGCATAAGGTTCATATTCAATTGGGGAAATTTGACAATTTGGAATGGCCTGATGTGCTGGCGTCTATACCTATCATTTACTCTCATAATCATTATTTAATTATAGGTATTTCGATTAATTCCACAACATATTTATGTAGCTAGGTACATAAGTAGGTAGATAGCCTAGCCTAAGAAACTACCTACTTATCAGTTCTTTTTAACGCGAATGTAGGTAGGTCGCTTTTTTCACCCGATCCACTTATTTATTTATTAATCCTTACTCGGCAGAAAAAAAGCGAAATACTTACATTAAAAAAACAAATCACGTACTAGTAGCTCACCTTTCGTAGTTTCTAGGTAATTTAAAAAATGCTATCTCTGGGTGCGTTGCTGACGAATTGAAGCAACCAAAAACAGCACAATATATTTTACAATTTCTATTTGCCATATTAAAGAAGCACTTAAGTACTTATACTTATTTTGATAGAATATTAGTCACAAATCGCACGTTTACTGCTTACAAAATCATTACACCGTCCATTCGCCACTGCGGCGCATCCGAGACTGTCGGTATACTAATTTCCCTACTAAGTCGGCGCGTCTAGGTATAACTCGCGTTAGGGCCGTTTGTATGAAGATAGAATACTGTATAGATATCTTTACTGTGCCTAAACCTAGGCAACCCTGTCACTGTCTAACTGTGCGGAGATTGTAGCGGAAATTGCACCGAGTAGGTACTCATGTGTTTCCCCGTCTAGTGACAGGGTTAATTAACTATGTTAATTGTAAAACTGCAGATAGGACATTTTGTTCATTGTTTAATATTAAGAATTGAAAATAATTAAAATACATGATAATGATATTGGACGTATTTTGTCGAGAGAACCGAGAATCAGACATTATAAGCATTGAAACTGGAGTTTTATGTTGTATAATTTGGAAAGTAACCTTGTATACACTTTTTAATAAGTACTTATATTCCTATATTAATATTATAAAGACGTAAAGTGTGTTTGTATGAGGTAGGTACTCTCTGGAAGTACTAGTCCGATTCCAAAAAAAAAAATTGAGTCATTCTTTTTTCAAGTCCCTATGTTTTACGGTATACTTAACTTCACCCAGACAAAGACGCAGGCATAAGCTAGTTACATTTTTTATACTTTAACATGCCGTTTTATTTTTCACTTTTATTCGTTTTAATCGTGCATTAAATTATTATCAATGCACCTACTCCAAATTGATAATTTCAAATTGGTTAGAGCTGTTTTTGAATAATTTCATAAAGCGGTGTTGTAATGATATAAAAATGCAAATTACAAGTAAACACACAGCCCTCCTCACTAAAGTTATTGCCTTAAATTTCACTTAAAATAGTGTCCGATGTTTTCAGCTTTTCGACTCTTCAAATCTAATTGTATCTAATTAAGAATTTTAATGAATAAATAAAACACTACTTATTTATTTTCCTCAAGACATAACTATCTAATATGATAATGAAGAACAAAGGTACTTGGTTATTTATTTACTGTATACTATTATCAATATTAAATGGATAAATGGACTATCCAACACAAAAAGATTTTTTCAATTCGAACCAGTAGATCCTGAGATTAGCGCGTTCAACCAAACAAACAAACAAACTCTTCAGCTTTATAATATTAGTATAGACATACGACAAAATGGCTGCTCTTTCATCTAGATTCTAGTAGTTATCAAGTACGAGTGATAACTATGGAGTCTTGGGTTTGATGCCAATGTCGGAAGAAATACTGTTGAGTTTGCCTATTTGGATTTTTTCAGCAGCTGACTAGAATCTTGGATTGGTGTCCGGTTAATGACCAGAGAATTTTCTTAATAAAATTTGGTTTAAACAAAAAATAAAACATAGTTTCGTTCCAAAAAAAATGTGAAAACATGCAAAGCTTCGGGGCATAGGTACAGGCGTAATATTTTTTATTTTTTTATTAACATCCTTACATCTACCATTAGAGTTACCCAATGCAGTAGAGTAAATAATACTTACAATTACAATTTATTTATATTTATACAAATTATTCTAACTACTAATATAGGTAGGTACTACTAAGCTTTATACTAAAATTATTTCACAACTCAGTACACAATAAGTGCAACAATATGCAATTATAATGTTTTGTACCGTTACTATTATGTTATGTAACGTTAATTTCTTAATAACGTTATCAGTCAGAACAGACCAGTAACGTTATTACATTGATAAATGACCATCTTGGAACCAGGTGCTCGAATAAAGTTGTAGAGTTAGTTCAAAATGGATAGTGCTTTCAAACTTATTTAAACAAGTTAGAAAGAAAATTAATTGGAACGAAGTTCCTTATCGCGCGTTGTGAAGGGGGCTAGACGGAAAAAATTCTTACGAAAAGTTGTCACGACACTTTTTGCTATACTTCACAAACGCAGACAATTCGAACAGAAAAATTGAATCGTTGGAACTGTCAAATAGAGTTTATTATTTGTTGAATGGCGGCTTTTTTATGAAAATATTGGAGCGAATTAAAACCTTATTAACCGTGAATTAATGAACCGTGAAATTCGGTTGCACATAGCTCCTATTGTCCGGTCGGGCACCAGCCTATACGTTTCTCAGAATAATTTTATCATACCTAGTTTGGTAAAATTTCAAATTTTAACCGTTTACGTTTACAAAATAAAGTCCGAATTCGCTTTTCGTAGAATATATTTATGTATTTAAAGGCGGCGCGGCGAACTTTTTGAACTAGGTACCTTCGGCGATATGTTTAGTACCTAAGTTTATTCGCTCAAATAGTGGCGGTACCTACCTCAATGACATCGGAATTATCATTGCGTGATAATTCCGATGATAACGACCTACGAGATAAGTCCACCTTTCACAGTGAGACTGTGTGGATTGTGAAAACGAGTGTAAATTTTAAGTCGATAATTAAGCCATAGAATACGTAGGTTAGGTAGGTAGGTAGTTACTGTACCTACTTCTATGTTTTGTTTAGTAGGTACCTATTGAAAGTTTGGGTTTGGTAATCATGAGCTTTCTATCGGTCGCGGTCGTCAGTAGGTAACCACTGCACCTTATCGCTCTAGGTCACAGAGTACTTTTCTCTAGGTTTTACTAGCGACAATATTTTTTTTTTTTATTTGATTAAAATGTTTTGGTTTAAATTAAGCCAGTGGGAGCTTAGGTGGGTACCTAGGTAGGTAGTGGTACTTACTTTTATCATTGGCGAATTATTTGTAGTTGTAAGTAGGTAAGTGAGTAGGTACTCTTTTGCTAGAAAAAGAAAGGCAGGCAGGCGTAGGTACCTATAGGTGCTATAGGTAACCTATTTAAATAAATTAGAGCTATTCACAAACACAGTTTTAATCAACTTTGGCTTAATTAAAAAACTTACCTATTAGGTATAAAATTTACACTTCCCTGTATCGAAGCAACTGCTCAATATGGAGTCCATTTCGCTCGATACATAAACGGGCACGTTTAATTAAATTGTCTTTTAATTAGGTACATTATATTTGTTAATAATAAAAAAAATATTATTATAACTTAAAAAAAAATAAAATTTTATTACAACTCCTTCACTAATTAATCGAAAGGAACTTCGTTCCATCCGGGTTTTTTTGTGGATTTTGTGTAGCAGATGTTTCAAAATGTTTTAACTATTTTATTGTATGTCGTGGTGGCCCAGTTATTCCTATTTTGTGAACATTACATAAAGAAACGACGTTCGCAAGAAGCTTGTGGCTAAGTAAGTGCCGCACAGATCAATCGGTCAAAGGTTAAGCTACGCTTGCCGCGGTCGGTTGGTGGATGGGTGACCATCCATTTCATGTCGAGACCCCTCCGTACCTCGCAAAGCACGTAAAGCCATTGGTCCCGGCTGCCATTAGTAGATCTTTGATCAGTCCTTATAGTTAGTCGGAAGCTAGAAAATCTGACAATCAGTTTTGCCGAGGGGTATCGTGTTACCCAGCAACTGGGTTGTGGAGGTCCGATAGGCAGTCGCTTTATGTAAAACACTGGTATTTAGCTGCATCCGGTTAGACTGGAATGCGATCCCAACACAGTTGGGAAAAGCAGATGATGATGACATAGAGATAATACTTTTTCATTTATCTAAGTCGTGTATCTATTCTGATGATCATGATGATGATGATGATATTATATATTATATTCTGATGATGATACCTGTATATGTATAATTATATTATTTTAGATGTATAAAATTGTATGTGTATTCTATTTTTTAATTTTTGACTTTTTACCTATGCACCTGCCATATTAACTCTTCACCACCCTAGGTTGACTGGAAGAGAATGCCCAAAGCATTAATCCGCTTTTGTGTCCTTGTGCATGAAATGTAAATTAATAAATGAACAACTAGCTACCTACATATAATAGTTATGTAATATGCTTAAATCATCGTCAGTTTCTTTCATAACTATTTTCCTCCTTTGATCTCAAGCCCAGCATAGGTTCAAAGCAATACTAGGTACCATACTGAATTATCTCCAACAATTACGTCACAGATCATTAGGCTTCAGAACCCAATAAATTTCCGACTACCCACCAAACAACAATACAATCAATTCCTTTGAATTACGCAAAAGATTGCAGACTCTCAAGTTAAGAAGTTATGAAACTCCAGCTTACTTAATAATAAAGTTTGTCGACGGGAAATTCAATTAATTTATCGACACCGAACGAATAATGGGGCTTAAATAAAGTTTTTAATGGGCGCCCGTCACAAAGCTGCGGTGATTGAAAATGGGGGCTTAAAACCACATATATGCGATTTTGTTCATTAATGATGGAAAAAAAATCGCAGTTGTTTATGTTGAAAAAAAGGGGATTGTTTCATCAACTGCCTAGCCTATTCCCAGCTACGGCGGGGTCTCAGATTATGAAACAAAAGGCAGATAGACCGCGCGGAACATTGATGTGAAGCCACCAAAACAAATACAAATTCAAAAGCGAACACTTTCAATCGCGGTTCGTGCTGTACTGACACGAGTCAGAACAGCACGAAGCGCCGCATCGTTAAAAGAAACAAATACAATTACAAATACAAATTCAAAAGCGAATACAGTCTCGAGATTGTAAGTATTCACTTTTGATTTGTATTTGCTTTGGTGACTTCACACAAGCCTACCTAGGCATATTCTGTGTGTTAAAAACTATCAGTTGAGATGAAATTCATTCGGTTATGAAAAGAGTGAAGGTGATGAAAGAAAATTGATTAAAATTAATTCAATTAAAAATAGCTATGAACGCTTTTCGATAGGCAAGTTATCATAGGCATGTTTGTTAATAAATTATATTTGCTAAAAAATATGTCTCATCAAGTTATCAGGGGGACAAGTCTGCTATTTTTATAATTTCGCCATTCCAACACGATCCTATTGTCATTTTGTTAAAAGTTCGTAATCTGCTAAATTCATAATGGTCGATCATTGGTCGGTCGAATTAAAAGCAATGACTGCACAATGACGTTTTAATGGTAGGTTCTGATCAAAAGAACTGTTAAAATTTTAGTTGTCATTATGTACGAGATTACCATTCTATATCATTTCTTTCAATGGCGTGTCAGTGGTTGACCATTGGAAAGTCATAATGACGCCATTATATTAGTAGATTACCAAACTTGTCAAAATCAACAATTATGAAATCAATGATAGACCATTCTGACACTATTGTAATAGCAGACTTCAGGGCCTGATGGGTGAAGGTCGATCGTCCACGGCTCTTAGACTATGCTAGCCATTCAGTTACTTAAATCACCTGTGATTATACGGGTACGTATTTGAATATCGAAGATTAAAATACCTACGCTTAAAATACCAATGTTCAAAACATCGAAAATTTAAATATCGATTATATCAAAATGTCGAAAATTGTTATACCTAAGCTTAAAACGTCGAAGATTGAAATGCCGAGTGATTAAAATTTCGAATGATTCAAAATATCGAATGACATTATGCCTAAGTTCAAAATATCAACATTTCATACATCTAAATTCATAATATCTACGTTAAAAATACCTACTAGTTGAAATACCGAAAAAAAATTATATAGGCAGTATGAGTGTATTCATAAATGTAGGTAGATGTGAAATTGTCACACCCTGCAAACCCGTTGCTATTAAGTAGTCATTAGTCTGTTTACTGCGTAAATGTAACGTACAGTTTATAGAATATTATAGATTTAAAAATAGGAAAGGAGGTTTTTTTTGTAACCCACCTAGTAACTGATTACCATCTAGCAGCAAACAAGCATGCAGCAATCATGCAACATGCAAGCAAGCATGGTTTCTTGCACGGCTCCGGCGCTGCAGGGCTCCGGCAGTCCCACGCGAGCTTAACGTCGCAGATGGTCTAAACGCTCACCACCGCAGCTTCGGCTTGTTGGCCGGCTTCGCCGGCCAACCTCAGCTGCGGTGGCGGGTGTTAAAACCACCTGCTCCTCAGCTCGCGGGCTGCCTCGCCCCTCCGCGCCTACGCGATTCTAAATTACACTCTAGGTGTAGGGCAGACAAGACTACGTGGAGTCGGTTTTGCAGCGATACGTTTCTGTCACTAACTTTAGTAGCACAACATATTGACTTTCAAGAAAATATTTTAATTTAAAGACCTAAATAATACCTTCACGATTGACCTATGCTTGTACACTAGACACTGATTTTCATGGATAAAATAGGTCGAAATTGTTCCAAAACCGAATTGGGGCACCCCGAATTTACGTAGTCTTTTGGCTGTTACCCCTAGAGTGTATATAAAAATCCGGAAGCGCGAAGGGAGGGCAACCCCCGCCCGCTGTAACAAAGCATCTTTGTTACGCAAGGGCGAAGGGGTTGCACTTCCCGTAGCGCCGGAGACGTTGCAGAAGCAACCTTTTTCCACTCATACTACTTATATCAAAATTTTTTCGATATTTTAACTTGTAGGTACGTATTTTTAGGGTGAATTAATGAATGTATTAAATGTTGAAAATTAACCCATTTTTACACGTAGGTATATTAATTTTCGATGTTCAAATATTATATGTACCCATCGATATTTAGGACGTTCGATAGTTTGTACTTCGATATTTAGGACATTCGATAATCTGTATTTCGATATTTGGATCTTTCGATGTAACTTTTGTAGATATTTAGATTTTAGATATATTGGACGTAGGATATTTAACCATTCGATACTATAAACTTTCGTTATTTTAATTTTCGGTTTTATGGTCGTTCGATATTTCCATTTTCGATGTTATGAACATCGATATTTTAACAGTAGGTATTTTAATCTTCGATATTCAAATACGTACCCGATTATACGCCATTAAAGTTTCTTAACAGTGATATATTTTATTGTTTTATTTAAGTAATTATCTAAAATATTCAATCAGATATTTTTATACAAATAGTAAAGTAATGGTATTTTTAGTATTGTTTTTGTGTATTGAATAACTTTTATTTCATATGCTCGATGATATGATACGATAGTTACTCTGTTGGAACATTTACTTCGTTATCAAAGGAAGTAAAAATCAAATACTATCTATAAACTTTCTCATGAATATCGATGTTCCCCTCTTCCTGTAACATTTGGCTCCAGATTTCTCTTAAAATATGAAGCAGGATCGTTTGTGACCCATATTTTCAAAGGTTTTAGCTGCCCAAAAGAATAAAAAATATGGCTTCTACTACTTCTAATGTTAGAGGAAGAGTTTTGAATACTTTAACAAACATATGAAGATATCAATGTTCTATGTAAAAGGCGAACTGTGATTACCATACAAAAGTTTTTGTCTGAGAAAGGTTGTTGAAGAAATACAGAATCCGTAAAATCACTTAACATTATTTTGATTGTTTTCCAACTTAGGATCAAAAATTCAATTCGAACCAGTAGATCCTGAGATTAGCGCGTTCAACCAAACAAACAAACTCTTCAGCTTTATAATATTAGTATAGATAAGCTTTATAATATATTACCTAATCAATGGCTGTTTGAAATCAGAAGCCCAATAAAATTTTCGTAATTAAATACGCTCAATACCTGAAAAGATTCGGGGAAGGCCTTTGCCCAGCAGTGGAACACAACAGACTATTAAAAAAATCGTTCAAAAACAAGTAACAATTTCAATTCAGTTACAATCCATGTCAAAAACTTAGGTAAAATGGAGGCATTTTTGGAAGACTGAAGACAGAGATTAGAATGCGGAGGTTCTTAAAAATTACAAGAATTATCCCAAGATCGTAACACACTTTTGACCTACAAACTGGACACACATTTAATTACTAAAACATTAATTACAATCCACCTCGCACAGTCTGTCACATGTCGAATTACAAACCCCCAATTGTCACAGACCAAATACAGTTCACGCACATTAAATCACAGACCATTCCAAATCTAACTCCAGTCCAAACAGGGTTTCACAGTCAAATGAAAGCGGCCGTCCGCGTCACTGGAATCACATTTTGTACCCAATTACATGTTATATATAACGGAATAGCCACTATTATGCTATCGTGCCTACATTACATGTTTTGTAATCGCCATCGCTATTAAATTGTTTGATGACTGATAATTCTGTATTGCTTCTCTATTATGAGGGGTTATTAATAATACTTTTATTTCAGATGACCAAGATCCAAAGTGTTAGTACTTATAATTATGACTTACAACTATTGTTAGTAAAATGACACGAATATTGGTGATTTATAAAAGATATTACTAATGGATCACCGTCCTCACCATCCTTTTCACAATTGGAGACGTAACGTCCTCCCTTATTATTTTGAGGATGCTGTTGCTAGTTTCTCGTACTCTGCTTAGTAGAGATGCGGTTTTTTTGCGAATCACCTCATGAAAACCATCGGTTCGATTCTGCACAAACATCTCTGACGCACTACAAAAACGAGGCCTCCGCAACAGCATCCTAAAAATATTATTATACTGGACGCGCAGAGCGTCCATCGCTCTTTTGGTATATGCGACCCACAGGTTACCCGTGTAGAAACTTTGGCAATATGCCTTAAAAAGGGTGATTTTTACCTCTACACTACATCGGGAAAACCTGCGTGCCAGCATATTACCTCGGACCGATAACGCTCTGCGCTCCCTTTCAATATCTACATTGTCTTTAAGGTCGGTGGTGAGGAAATGCCCGAGGTACTTGAAAGAATCTACCTTGTTTAGCTCCGAACCATTTAACATAATGGCAGGTATACTTTCAGGGCATTTACCACCGGCCTTAAAAACCATGTATTTGCATTTGAGAACATTATACAACAAACCGTGTCTAGCCGCATAAAACTCACATCGCTTTAGTAGCTCTCCTATAGACCGAGCAGTGGGGCCCAGCAGCACCATATCGTCTGCATAACTTATGTTATTTACACTGATACCACCTACCCTGCATCCGACATGCATGCTGCTAAGCTCCACCAGTAAGTCATTAACATACAAGTTGAAGAGCCGTGGAGACGTCAACCCGCCCTGTCTCACACCGCACTCCAACCTGTATGATTCTGAGAGTGTATTGGACCATTTGACATGGTTTATTTGGTTTGCATACCAGTACTTCAGGATGTCTACCACTTCCATCGGTACGTTCCTGTCCCTCAGCTTTCTCCAAAGCATATCGTACGACACAAGGTCAAATGCTTTGGAGAGGTCAAGGAAACAGGCGTAAACCGGTGTTTTCCTATCTGTGTAGTATTGAACAGTGTACTTAAGACTGAGGATGGCACTCTCTGTTGACAATCTGCGTTGGAAACCGAATTGTGAATCGTGCAGGGTAATAAAACTCTCCAAATAAGTATCGAGTACACTGTCCAAAACCTTTGCAGCTGTGGTCGCCAGAGATATAGGTCGGTAATTACCTCCGTCCGAGATGTCTCCAGTCCTGTTCTTAATTATAGGTACTACAACTGTTTTCATCATATCAGATGGTAAATATGAATGTCTAATGCACAGTGTAAAAAACATGGCCAGTACCCTCGGCAGGTGAAACCCCGCAAACTTAAAATGTTCAATACTGAGTCCATCGTGTCCGGGAGATTTGCCTCTGCTCATGTGTTCAATAGTCTCTTTTACTTTTTTGGCTGACAAATATATTCGTGACTCTTCTCCCCGACACGACGACTCTTTCTCGGGCAAGGACACGGAACTGCCAAGTGGCGATTTTACTCTAAAATGTTCCACGAACATATTTGCGATATCCCCTGGGTTGCTTTTCCCATCCACGCTCACAGGGAGGCTAGGCCTCGCTTCCAACTTCCCCGTAGACTTCCAGAATTTCGCAAAGTTTTTTGAAGCTCTTTGTTGAGTTATTATGTCCATTTTAATTTGCGTTTGATTGTCCTGGCACCATTTTAGACGACTCTTAAAAATCTTACGTGATTCCCGCATTCTCTCATAAATGTTACCAGAACTTGGTTTCTTATGAAATATCCAATTTAGAAATTGAAGTTTAGCCTCACTGTGAGCGTCTTTAACGTGCCTGTTCCACCCACACAATCTTTTACGTTTTACAACGTTATCACTCACTGACTCACACGACTGCATAGCAGCGTCAGTCAGACTATCAATTATTTGGCCATATAACTTGTCCAAGACAAGTCTATGTTCAACCAGGTTACAGTAGGAACCAAAGCTGCAATTGGAAAACTCCATTGGAAAGTCTATTTCACGCAACTTGTCGTTACAAATTCGATGATACTTTTTTATATGCTGTTCGCTTCTCACACCCCAAATAACTTGACTCCGCATTCTGTTCTCCAATTGCAACTTTTGTTTAACCGCACCCAAGTCACAAGTCATATAAAGTGGTAAGTGATCCGAAACAAACACATCTTCATATACACCCACGTTGACAACCGTTCGCCACGCAGATAGGGAGACCACACAGTGGTCCAACCACCTCCTACACCCATGAGCATCACTTACAAAAGTATGACAATTCGAATTTAAACCTATCTTTACAATATCTGCACAGATCCAATCCTGATCATTACAAAAATTACTTAGCTCATTGTAAAATAATTCGTGTGGATGTGCATTAAAGTCACCCAACATAAAAATACTTTCTACATCCATGCTCGCTACAATAGCACTAATTTCTCCTAAAACCTCTGCAAAAATGGGTAAGTTTTCTATTGAATTGGTAGGCATATACACAGAGAAAATAATAATCGAACGACCAGCTGTACTGGCTCTGATAGCACATAAGCGACAGCTCTCACAATCTATAACAGAAACTGATTCAAAAATGCCTTTCCTCCAGAGGATGGCCACTCCCCCATACGGTCTCCCGACTATTAAGCCTGCTGAGGTATCCACGGCAGACTTACCTGTATATTCAAATTTATTGTCAATGGATCCAAGGTAAGACACATCATGTGGAAGCAGCCATGTCTCCTGTAACGCCACCAAGTCCGATGTTTCACAGAGAAGTCGTACATTATCAACTGATCGCTTTATCGATTTACAATTAAAAGTAGTAAATTTGCTGTAATTATTTGTACCCATGTTTATGCATTTTTAACGTTCGGACTTAGCGGCTCCTGTATAGGTAAAGAACGCATAAAGCGTCTAAAAGTTATCCCATCAGGCCAAAAACTGTCATTCATAAATAATTCTAACTTCGCTTTTGGTACAAATATTTTAAAAGCGTTGTAACTCTTATTTACTTTCATATTAATTCTTTTAAGCGCAACAGTTAACTGTGTTTTATTTTTAATATAGCTTATAATGTCTTCTTCATTTGTCTTTACACTGACATTCGAGATATATAGCGGTATATCTATATCTGCCGCTCGGAAATTAACGTCAGGTGTAGTAAGCGCACAACCTTTCTGACCAAGTAGTTTATACCGTCGTTTATCTGATTTACCACGCACTAACGTCCACTCAGTATCACCGCTTGGTACCACTGGTTCACATTTTTGGCTCGATACGAGTTCGCTCGTACGGCCCGTCACTGACGATACTTCATTCGCGTTTGTTATAGGCACACTCACTATTACCTCCGACGATCGTTGTACGTTGGTAGGGGACTCGTCAGGTGCGCGCTCGCAGGTGCTCAACTTGCAAACCGGTTTGTTCGAAACCGCGGTGTCACCCGAGGCCTCCACGCGCAGCACCGGTAGCGTTGTCTCGCTCGCCCTGACACTGTCGCTCAAGCTGCGTCCCCTTCTACGACTGTTGTCCGAAACCGCAGTAGTCGCTTTCGCCTCCACGTGTCGTTGTTTATCTGTCTCATAATTATGTTCGCTAATGAAAGAGCCGAAACTATCCTCACTGTTATTTTTTACTGAGGAGTGACGAATCAATGCGGGGCGTTCACTGACCTCACAATCAGCTGATCGTTGCACAGATGTTTTTATTGGCACATAATGTAATCCAATGGGTTATTGTATTGTATGTTTTATTAACGACTTTTATGGGGTTATTGTTCTGTTGTTTTTTTTTTCAATTAGTTTTATCTTCTTACTTAGTGTGTAAAGCGATACATAAAGTAGGTTCCGCGAAACCTACGTGTGCCGTGGAAAAGTCACCAAGTTTCCGCAACAATAACATTCAATGTACATTGTACATTGTATAAATATATTTTAAAAATAAGTAAAAAAATCACATCTAAAAAAAAAACACAAAAAAAACACACAAAAAAAACACACAAAAAAAAAATCACATCAAAATTGCATCTCATCTGCAAGTGTCTCAGTAACATCCCATAACGAAATACAATTAATATTGTTTTTTTCATTCTAACAAACCATTCTATTTTATTAGAAAAATAAATTACATTTCGGCTAGACGTTCGCACCGATCGGCCGCTATATTTCAAATGGAACTGACTGCATAGGATATTGGAACGGAAATTGACCACGTGACACGACCGGACATGGCATCATTGAACTAGCCAATCAGAACACATTCAATTACAGGGCTGTCCGCAAGTCATTTTTGAAATACTTCAAATAAATATTGTGTAACAGTTTTCTGAGAAATACGAGATATGTATTCTTTTAAATTTTTCTTTTGAATTGGAATGTAAGTCAAAACAGTCCTTTTTTTTTTACAGGTACGATCAATATGGCAGTGTGGCTTCTGTTGGTAAGACCTAAATAGTAACTTTATTATTATAAATTGTTTCATTCAGAGTTTAACCAAATTAATTAGATTTTACACTGAAGACCTTGAGTTTTGAGCCTAACTTATAAGGGTTGTAACTTCTATATATTTTTTTCAACCGAACGGTTAATTATAATTTACAAATTGACTTGTAAAAATGTTGTTGTTATTCTTCGTTTCACGCCAAAAATGTATCCTGATGCACTATCCAAAACTCGCCAACCCTAACACAACACGTCGATCGCTTATTTAATTAAGGACACTTTAGGAGCACTTTTTCAGAGAAGAAAGGTGAATTATTGAGTTATTATTGAATTTACACCCACACACGTTTCACTGAGTGGTCCAATTGACTCTCTTACGTCATTTCCTGTACCTTTCGAGGATTTTTTACTTTATAGGTTATATTTTTGGCGGGTTTTTGAGGGTTAATGCGATGGGATTCGAATGAAAAGGTCCATTAGTGGTATGGGTGTTTTGGGATGAATTAAAGTAGTTCTGAAAAGGTTTATTGCGAATGCGGGAAAGATAGTAATCTGTAATTACGTATATTACGTGTCATGTATGTTTTACTGGGGTTTCGTGTAAAAGCTTGTTTGATGTGTAAGTACGATAGCGAAGTTTGTTAATGGGATTGTTAGTTTCCTTGTAATTAAAACTGATGTTAAGTGATCACCACTGGCTACAGACATTTGTAATACCAGACGCCTTACAGATGCTTTAATTAGAAATCTATACTAATATTATAAAGCTGAAGAGTTTGTTTGTTTGTTTGTTTGGTTGAACGCGCTAATCTCAGGATCTACTGAAAAAATCTTTTTGTGTTGGATAGTCTATTTATCGAGGAAGGCTATATGCCCATGCGAAGCCGGGTCGGGTCGCTAGTAAAATTATAAAATAAAATAGCCTTTATTGCTGTTAACTCTCTTACAATAGATACATGCTAAAAGATGCATGCATGCACTTACTAACTAAAAGTCAAAGTCAAATCATTTATTTCAATTAGACCATTAAAAAGCACTTTTGAACGCCATAAACAAAGTGTTGATTCTAGTTGCCCCTTCCAAAAGGTAATTTCGTATGGAGAAGAATGGGCAAGAAACTCCATACTTACCTACTCTTTTAAAAAATAATGTGTACAATATCTTGCATTTACAGTTTATAGTTATGTAATAAAATATATAATAAATTACTATTAATATAACTCTAAATCCGTATTAAAATAATCGGCAACTGGGTGTTTATCTATAACAGCTTGTCTGTTAAGACCTCCTCTAAAGATTGAATTCCAGTATGGACTAGTTTTGCAAGAGACAGGAATAAGTGGAAATCTTTAAATGCATTATTTACCATCCCAGAAAGAAAGTTGAAATGTCTCAAGTGCCTATAATTACAACCGGTAACCGGTATATGTGGCAGAAGTAGGTATGCTGGTAGTATTTCCTCTATTTAGAAAGAGCTCTCTTACTACTTAAGCCTATTGTCAAGTTAGTCAAAGTTTGACATCCGTCGTTTCGTTTCTGCTGTAAACTTTGAAAGTTACACTACACTATATAGAATTAAATGTAGCAGTCTCTTGATTATTTATTACGGATCTTAAACACAATAAACTGGGTGTGTGGACCCACGCATTTCATCCCGAGGGTGTAGTAGAAGGCGACTAAAGGAATATTCGGAAGTCGGGCTGCAGTGGCTACCGTGTACGTAACAACCTCATTACGATCCCCAAGACGCCTGCTGCCGTGGGGATTATGGCAACCCAAATGACAAAATTGTGGCGTTCTTTTGTGGAGGCCTTTGTTCAACATTGGACGTCTTCCGGCTGATGATAATGATGATGAAAATGCCAAGGTCTACAAATTATAAAGCGACGTCACTAGAATGGAGTCTCTTTCCTCCAACACAGTCCTACTCACACGACCTCACCTGTCCAATTAGCAAATAATTGTTAAACATTCGCAACGTGTTTCCAAGAGTCATGTCAACAGTCAAGCGGATATTTCTCAAGTCAAACCAATTCATCGTCATCATTCTGCTCTTGTCTTACGTTACTTGGGGTCTTCGCAACATGTTTTCTTCTTTCATTCCGTTCTGTCAATCGTCATGCTTTCACTGACACTCTTTTCATTCATATCATTCTTCATACAATCCGTCCATCTTTTCTTTGGCCTTCCTCTCCCTCTCCATCCAACCACATTAATATTCATAACTCTTTTGGTCACATGCGTTTCATCCCTTCTCTTCACATGCCAATAACAAGACAATCGATTCCTTTTCAACTTTTCAGTCACTGGCGCCAAGGCTTTTCTGTCATGTCAAACCAATTCAAAATCCAAAATGTGAATATCCAATAAAATTGTTCTGTCTATTAATAAATGCCAACATAGTCTTAATTCCTATGTCAAACAATGTAATATTACACCATTATAAGTAGTAAACGAAGCTTCAAATGGACGTATCCCAACGTTGTTTGTCTTCAGGACTCCCAAAGAGAATCTATTTTCTAGAAAATGGGTGAAAATTTTCAAGCGAACTGTATGTGCTTTGAATTCACAATCGTCTGAGGTTTGTTTATTAGCAAAGTTGCTGGACCTGAGAGGTTTTTAAGTTCCACATTTTCAGGGATTGTTGAATACGTTTTTTTTGTAGTGAATTTTGATGGGATTTACGTAGGTAATGTGGGAAATAAAAGTGTAGTTATTTTTTCTTTAAAAATATATCATTTAGATATCCTGATGATGCAATCTGACCGATTTCGGCCAAGGCGTTTGCTTCTGCTTCGCTGTAGTTGTCGTTCGTGAGCTCAATGTGGCTTATGTAACTATAAATCTTCTTTGGAAAGACCCTCGCACATAGCGGGCAGATGAGCTTACCATCCACCACCACCACAACTCCAATCCACTAGTAATATAAACGCGAAAGTTTATGAGGACAGATAGTTAGCTATTTGTTACTCTTTCACGCTTAAACACGCTTTACGAAATTAGCTGAAAGGCACACCTATAGATATTAATCTAGCTTAACGCAATATAGGATCATTTTTATCCCGTGTTTGTATTTCCGTGTAATAATACTTTAGAACTTTCGGTTATATCTGAAGTCTTCACAAACGAAGTCACAGGCATAAGTTAGTATGTCTTGTTAAAAAAACCGGACAAGTGCGAGTCGGACTGGTACACCGAGGGTTCCGTACAAATTTGTAGGTACATATCGTTTCATAGTTCTAGGTCAGCGGGAAGTAGGTACCCTATAAATTTTGATTACCTTGATAGTGTCGAAATATACGTTTTTTGCGGAGCATGCACGTTAACATAGAAGGTTGATTTTTTTACAGTTTCAAGGGACCGTACACGTAGACTTGAATATATGGTCTGTGAATTTCAACTCGATACCTCCACGCGTTCCCGAGATAAAGGGTCTTAACAAAAAGACGGACAGACAGACGACGGACAAAGTGATTCTATAAGGGTTCCGTTTTTCCTTTTGAGGTACGGAACCCTAAAAATGAAAAGTAACAAGTTTCATTAGAAGTGCTGAAATTGAACTCGATCAAAACGGTCTTAAGAATTGCAAAACTGAAGTCAAAAACCTTGCTCAAGATTTTTTTCTACAACTTTCTTAGCAATATCTAATGCACTTCGTCGTCACTTCAAAACTTTGAACGCTAGAGAATCGACCATCAAGCAAACGTATCTACCCAAGACCTATGGGACAAGAACTTATAACTTAACTAACTTGAAGTTCAACTTGAATACTTGGCTAAGTGGCTATCTGGAGTTTAATAAAAGTGCATTAGTGCAGTGAATCAACGTCTGGTAGAACCCACTTTGTTTTTAGATTGGTAGTTTATTACGTTAAATATTATGCGGCGTCTGTGTTTAGTGCAGATGGTAATAAATCTATTGTGATAAGTTTTTATAGAAACAACTAATTTTAATTTAAAAAAATGTAAACAAAATATACCCTTAAAGCATTCAGAGATAACATAGGTTTCTATTAGCGAAATTATTTTCACAATCGAACCAGTCATTTCGGAGATTAAGAGCTCTGCCTCACCAAGACGCCATGGCGACGTCGCCGGCTACGTATCCAAGCAGTTAATATTGAAATGTATGGTACCTAACTCACTTGGCGACGGTTTAGCGACGTCGCCAAACCGTATTAACTGCTTGGATACGTAGCCGGCGACGTCGCCATGGCATCCTAATGAGGCAGGGCTCTAACACTTTCAAACCAAAAAACAAACGAGCATGATCTATTTTAAACGAGTGTCTTTTATTTTGAGACTCGACGTAACGAGACTACTTAGGAGAAATGTTTTGGTTTCAGCTATACCCTGTTCACAATAAGATTAGACATTTACTCAAACCTTTTTTACAGTCCGTTCAACCGATTTTGACTTATATTGCGTTGGTAGCTTGACAAATGGCAACTGCAGTAAACAGTTGTTATTAGATAAAGATAAAGATAATTTTATTTTGCAAATATGGGTAACAGCTATAGATGATAAAATAAAATAGTTCAGCCATATTTTACCATGCAGGCATGCAAAAGTATTTAAACACGTTCAACTTATAACTAAATAATTAACAACAACAATTACAATTTTAAAATATTATTCAATTATTACACTACCTAACATAACAATTTCTCAATTAGAAACTCCTTAATACTATAATATGCCTTCGCCACTAAAAAGCTTCCGAGTCTCTTTTTAAATAATGGAAGCGGAAGCTCTTTCCATGTCTTTGGTAATTTGTTGTATATGACTGGCGCCATGCAGTAGACACTTTTGCGCATAAGTGCTGTCTTGGCTGGCTCCAGACATAGCACACTATTATCGCGTCTATTACGGGGTACTACATCTGATAGACGTCTAAAGCGACTCGGATTTGTCTTTACAAACACAGCTACTTCTAATATGTACAGACAAGGTAATGTTAATATTTTGTTATATTTAAAGTACGGTTCACAGCTGTCAGTGGGCTTAAGGGGCTATTAAACGACTTTTACAGATTTTAAACTGACAATCACGTCTAAATGTGCAGTGTAAATGATTTGAAAAAAATATATGTTAAACTAGAACATTCTCTTAATCATATAAAAAGTGAATATTTTTGATTAAGTTCATATTAAATAGTTTAATTAACTCGTGAAGTTGTGTCTGACGCGGACAAAACATTGACAATCACACAAAATCTACCAGGTATAATTAAATGAAACTTACACTATCTTACAGACAATTTTATTATCTATCTTTTAGTATACCCCATTTTTTTTAATTTTGAAAGAATACTACTTTTATTTAATTTTTTCGATTATTTTTTGAGAGTTTTGGACGCAGACTGCGTCCGTTCTGCATCAGTTCTGCATCCAAAACTCTCAAAGTTTAGTCGAAAAAATAAAATAAAAGTAGTATACTATCAAAATTAAAAAAAGCGTATACTAAAAGATAGATAATAAAATTGTCTGTAAGATGGTGTAAGTTTCGTTTAATTATACCTAGTAGATTATGTGTGATTGTCAATGTTTTGTCCGCGTCAGACACAACTTCACGTGTTAATTAAACTATATGATATGAATATAATTAAAAATATTCACTTACTAAATGATTAAGAGAATGTTCTAGTTTAACCTATATTTTTTTTAAATCATTTACACTGCACATTTTGACGTGATTGTCAGTTTAAAATCTGTAAAAGTCGTTAAATAGCCCCTTAAGTTTAAACATCGCTCGAATGCATCGTTTTTGTACCTTGAAGGCAGACTCTCTTTCAGTAGAGTTTCCCCAAAATATGATTCCATACCGTAAATGTGATTCTACTATCCCGTAATAAGCAGTAAGAAGAGCATCCGTGTTTATTATAGATGATAATGAGTATAGAGCGTATGCAAACTTACTTATTTTCTTACATAATATATCAACGTGTGATTTCCAATTTAGTTTTGTATCAATTTCGAGACCCAGGAATTTTGTAGTTTCAACTTCTTCTATGGTATCATTATTATAGTGTATATTTAGATTAATACTAGAGGTCTGTTGTCTAAATTGGATAAATTTAGTTTTACACAAATTTATTTTTAAATTGTTCGCATCAAGCCAGGTTATAACCTGTTTTAAACTATTATTAATTTCACTCTCATACGTATCTAAACTGTTACTAGCTATTGTAATTGTGCTATCATCCGCAAATAGTGTTATAGGCCGTTCAATAGATTTCGGTAGATCATTTATGTATAAAATAAATATAAAGGGACCCAGAACGCTCCCTTGTGGTACACCAAATAATACTTTACGCGCAGATGATCGAAAAATCTCCTCATGTTTATCTATTATATTAACTTTACTGACTTCAGTTATTTGTTTTCTGTCTTGTAGGTACGAGTTAAGCAAATTAAGAACATTTCCTCTTATCCCGTAGGCTTCGAGTTTTTTTAAAAGAGTAGCATGATGTACATAGTCGAATGCCTGGGTCATGTCGCAAAAAATGCCACACACAGGGTTCCGGTGATCAATATTTTTAATGACATTGTATATAAAATCATATACAGCCATATTAATAGTCCTATGTCTACGGAATCCTTTTTGTTCCTCACAAAGAATGTAATTTTTATCTATGAATTTATAAAGTTCCCTATAAATATATTTTTCAAAAATTTTAGAAATAACTGGAATTAATGATATTGGTCGGTAATATTCCTTCATTTCTCTATTTTCTCTTTTAAACAGTGGCTTCATTATTGATATTTTTAACGCATCAGGATATACACCTGCACTTATACATAAGTTAATAATGTGGCTTAAATGACTGCTTATTTCCTCTGACACATGTTTTAGTATTTTTGTAGCAATACCGTCATATCCTACACTATTTGAATTGCTTAATGAGTTGATGATTCTCTCTATATCACGTGGTATACTAGGGGCCATGAACATTGTTTTATTACTTGTATCAATTTTGTTACATTTAGGTTTGCTAGACACATCAAGTTTCCCTTGTACTTTATCGATAAAATAATTATTAAATGCTTCAGCAATGTCTTTGGGATTTGTTAGAGTATTATTATTGTTTATAATTTTAGTAATACTAGATTTAGGTATGTTATATTTTCTACGATTAATAATTTGCCACGTGGTTTTGGACTTATTTTTAGATGTTTTTATTTTATGAATGTTTTGGGCCTTTTGTGTTAGGTGTATAATTTTTTTGTGTAAACGAGAGTAGGTGGTGAAGTTGTGTTTATTATTTTTGGGTTTAATCTAAACTGCCACAAAAGTTTTCTTTTTTTTTGACTACCTAGTTTAATACCTTTTGACAACCATTTAGGCTTTTTTATGACATCTATTTTGATCAGTTTAGTTGGAAAACACAAGTCTTATATTACTTTAAATAGATCTAGAAATTTGTTATAGGCTTCATTCGGATCGACTGTGTCATAAATCTCTGCGAAAGATAGACTTTTTATATGATTCTTAAACTTAGTAATATTGTCAAGACTGTAGTCTCTTTTAGCCGTGTACCAATAATTTATGCGACATTTGGTTTGAACTGGACAGTGAAGCAGCTGTGCCGTATGATCAGATAACGCCAATTCTATTACTTCGGTTTTACATACTTTACTAAAATTGTGAGCAAAGTTGTCTATGCATGTCATACTGGCCATGCGAGTCGGTTGCCTTAATGCTAGTTTTAAGTTATAGCTCAATAAAAGACATTCAAAAGCATTTGAGTGGCTATTCGGTTTAAGCATGTCTATGTTGAAGTCCCCAGCTATTACAATGTTGTTACATCGTGTGTGTGATATTTCTCGTAAAAGGGTTTCCATTTTATCAAAGCAGTAACTGAAATTATTTATATTTGGTACTCTGTAAATACAGACAACAATTATCTTAAAATCAGTAAGCTCAATTGCACAACATTCAAATATGCCTGATGAAGATAATTTCGAAATTTTTGATATTTCCTTCTATTGAAGACCGTTTCTCACAAGAATCCATGCCCCTCCTCTTTTTCTCCCTTCTCTACAGAAAGAGGCAGCTAGACTGTAATTTGGTACATACAATTGATGTTGGCACCCCTCCATAATGAAATGTTCCGTTATGCAAAGAATATCAACATCTATCTTTTTTCCGGACAATTCATCTAAACATACAGTTAGAATATTTACTTTGTTAACTAAACCAGCAATATTTTGATGTAATATTTTAATATATTTATGAGCGAAAAAAATCATTCGTGTTATCTTTTGTGCATGAGGTAGAAATAGGGGGAGACTCATCATAGTCCCGATCTTCGCAACCACTAATCTCGTCAAGCAGTAAATCAATGTTTTTAAATATGTTTACTATGCCATTATTATTGACAGATCCACTTCTAGGCAAAAACATTTTATAGTCATAGGACAAATAAAAGTTAGTATCAAACAAATATGCATAGTGATGGGTAAAAGTGTCTAAGTATAAGAGACTGTTAAATGTTTCGATTCTTCCATTAAACATCATAGAATAGTCATTCAATTTAAATGTAGGTGAACATATTATAATATTAGTATAATCTATTTTTAAAAGTGTTTCACGTAAAGTAACTATAAGATCGACATAGTTGTTAGTTCGGCGAAAGTCTTCCTCACCGATGAAGATAAGGCAGTAATCATCCATAGTGTAATTCTTCAATTTAAGATCCATGTTCGTAATAAGCTTCTCTATACCACAGCCCGGTGTTAAATAGTGACAGATTTTGTAATCTACGAAAGTATTTTCTGCAATCGTTAAGATTTCATTTCTGTTGTTTGTACTCAAAATGCATAACTTTCTTTGACTTACTATATCTTTTGGTAGTATATTATATCCGTGATGCGTCTTCTTTTGGTTTTTCTGTTCCGTAGTTGGGGTATTGCTGGTCTTGTTGTTCGAGTTATATGTCTGCGAACTATTGTTGGGAGTATTTTTTTTCTCATCTTTCTTTTTCTTTTTTCGCGTCGAAGTTGGTGGGGTGGAAGAAGATTCCCCGCATCCTACCTTTTTGTATAATTCTATAATTTTCTGACATCTTTCCAATTCGAATTTTAAAGTAGTGTTTTCTGTGTTCAAATTTTCAATTTCACTATTTGCAATTATCAATTCCTCCTGTATAGATGACAATTTTATTTGTAATTCACGTACTTCTAATGTCTCATCACCAGGGTCAGGTAGACTTTGCATCGTGGAATCGAAAAGTGACGAGTCTGATGTGCTCATAACCGACACATTATTATGAGAATTCGATTTTCGTATTTTCCTAAATGTTACGTTACTATTGCCTCCACTCGCCATAATTGGTAGTAAAAACGTTGTAATAAAATAAAAAACAAAATGTAGGTAGGTCAGAATCGAACTTGATGTCCAATCGATTCAAACAAAATAATTTTGCAAAAAAAATAATGGTCAAAACGAGATATCAATTCTTCGGAATCGAACCGGCGTCACTTCATTCACACCAATTTAATGTCGGTTCTAGTTGTTCTTAGCTAATTGACCGATAATTCATGTGGTGATATTTCACCACATGAAATATCACCACATGATAGTAGTTCTAATTAGAAATTAGAACAGATACACTATTGTGTATCTGTTCTAATTTCTAATTATTTTTAAACTTGAAACAGTCGTTATGTGACTCATGCTGCAAAAATGTTTGCGCTGTCACAATGGATTTACTGCACATTTTAGACACATGTTTTTAAGCTGTTTTAAAGCGTTCACAATCTTCATATGTTGAGATATTGCTTCGAGAGTTAAACACTGTATTCTATATGGTTTTTTTTGCACTAAAGTCTTGTTTTAAAGCAATTGACACATTACACTGTTAGTTCAATTTTACACTTTTCTGGGTAAAGTTGGCACCCAGAAAACGATAGTATAGCTCATGCCAGCTGATATTGACACTGTAACACCACTTTCAACCTCTGATAGTCGATATTACTATTTTTATTCACAGAGCTAATGTTTACGTGACGGCTGCGCCATCTGTCTCCACTTTCTCTTTTCTATTGTAACCACTTTTTTGCCTCTAATGTCATCCTTAAGACTACGCAATAGAAGTCAAAATCGGTTGAAGGGACTGTAAAAAAGGTTTGTGTTTATGTCTAATCTTATTGTGAACAGGGTATAGCAAAAATTATATTGGTACTTTTCAGTATTTTTTTGCACAAAATGTCTATCTCTATAAATCTTATTACCTATCCGTCGCTTTCGGCTTAGTCGCAAAATGTCTGTTTCACAAAATGACTACTCCTAGTAAAATTAGTAACTGAGAATAAAATTTATAAGAAATTGGAATAAGCGACGTTTTTTTTAAACCTGGCTTTATTTTATTCTAAGTTACTAACGCGACATTTTGCGAAAGCGGCATTATTAGAAAGCGACCTTTTAAAAAAGAGTCATTCTGCGATGGCGACATTCTGCGAAAGGGACATTTCATCTAAGCCGTCCGACCATTTAATGTTTTAAAGGCTCAACAATTACAAGTTCTAGACAGCAATCTAGCAGCAATCCGAGCACTAATGCAATATCCATGCCGAATGTTCAATAACCGATGTTATCACCAACATAAAAGGTGTTTTATCGCATCTGGTTATAAAAATACGCCATTATTCTATGCTTTATGCCTCCATAAACTTTATAATAAACGAGCGATAGTAAAAAGTGCAGTAAAACCTTCATATCGCGTGCTGGTAAATGCCACTTATGATTTTTATCCTAGATGATTTTTTACGCGATTTTTGAGCACCTTTCCTGAGTTTGGATTAGCGGCAGGTAATTATTTTTGAGGTACTGTTATTAATTGGCTTCGGATTAATTATCGGGGTTGAGTTGTTTCTTATTCTAACTTGATTAGGTGCGCAAATTTTTATTGCTTACCTAATTATTAATTTGAGTTAGCTTTGCCCAACAACGTTACCGCAAGCCTTTTGTGCACTTGTCCCATTGAGAGCGATGCGGATGAGTATTTTGATGACTTATGACTCTGCCCCCCTACTTTTTGGGACATCTATACCATAAGAGCTCAACTGTCAATAGTTAAACAATGACAAACGACCAATATTTGGCTTCTGGACATTTAAAGGAATAGTTGCCCAATTCATATATTTTTTTTTAGTCCTATACTGTCCCACTGCTGGGCAAAGGCATCCCCCAAGTCTTTCCTGGAACTTTTGTCTAGCGCCCCCTCGAACCAGCCCTTGTGGTACGCGTCCAGGTCATCTCGCCACCTCTTTCTAGGCCGTCCTCGGCGACGCCGACCATCTTCGGGCACCCATTGCGTGGAGACTGTCACCCAGCGGTCACTCTGCATGCGGCTAACGTGACCCGCCCAATCCCACTTGAGGTTGGCAGCCTTTTTGCCAACATCTGTTATGCCCGTATAAATTATGTTTAGATTAAAAATCCCGCCGAGAAAGAGGACATATTTTATCCCGCTAAAACTTTGAACGCATCTTGCCTGCCCATGCAATTGCACAGAGACATGCAACACAATCAACTTACCTACTGCTAGTTGTAGTCTCTCGATAGATACATAAAATAACATGTGAAACATCCGCGAAACTAGAGTAATTACAATCGGAGCAACTATACACTTGGGGCAACTATCCCGGTTTTACTCTAGATAGGTACTTTAAAAATCCCAACAACTTCTTTACTATAAAGTGCATGCACTCGTTAACAAAATGTTTTGCGTGCGTTATATTGGGCGTTACCTACCATAGACAGTGTTTTTCACACCAAAAATAAAAGCCGTTTCTCAGCAATCATTTTAGTTCAATATTACTTAGTTTGATGGGAAATATGCGTAGTTAACGGATATGGTTTGTACAGAAATCAGCAAATCAAACTACAACCATCTGTCAAATTTCCTTGATATATTTTCAACTTTAAAACAAAATTATAAGATTCATATTCAGTTGGGATGAATTGACAGTTTGGTATGACTTGATCTGTACATCACGTATTTACGATAGAAGCTTAATTATTATGTTTTAAAAAATCTTTATCAGTATGTGTACTTTTTCATAAACATCACAACCAATTTTTGAATTAAATAACTTTATTTTTATAAGCATTTTTTGTAGCTGTCAATACCCACGAATTAACCCTGCCTATTCCACGCCAATTCACGCATAAAAAATCAAAGTTAACAACCATTAATACAGGTAAAATGAATTCAAGCAAATAAAATATTTCAAAGAGCTTTTTTATAAACCCATCGCAAAAGCAAATGTATATAAAAGGTTTACATGTCCCGGCTGAGTTGAGATGAAAAATTCATAGGTGAATAATCTTCAGTTCGTCCGTACTTGTACCGATGCAAACTCTCCGAGGATTATAACTCGGTCCACGGATTTTTATATCACAGCTAACGGTTTAATGTTAGATTTCTATTGTTGGTGATTTAATATTTTAGGTAAACGTATTGAATTTTGTGTTATGTATATAGGTATGTTAGAAAGGATTGCTGCCTACATTTATGCCATCTTTTTGTGTCGAATTGACTTTGTCGGTGCTAGTTCTTTAATAATCGCTTTAATACTTTAGTTATGACGTTGTTTTTATGGATAACATAATTATTATTATAATCGTTTCAATCTTCGTCTTCTAGTGCCTCTTGGAACTACGAACGTTAGCTGTCAGCTCTGCGTACTTTTCCCTTACCTTTCCAATGTAATATAATAGTACCCGGGCGACCGAACTTTGCTAGGTATTTTTCTTTTTTCGTGTTTTTTAAAAATGAAACCTAGCTAGATCGATTTATCGCCCCCGAAACCCCTTGCATATTTAATTTAATGAAAATGCTTGGAGCCGTTTTCGAGATTCAGATTATATATATAATAGAATTGCTCGTTTAAAGGTATTAGATAATAATAATATTCTCTCGACTCCCGGAAGACGCAGCATTGGGAGACCTCCCACCAGATGGACCGACGACGTCGTCAAGATCGCGGGTAACCGTTGGATGAAAGCGGCAGGTTGCTACGAGTTGTGGCGTTCTATGGGAGAGGCCTTTGTTCAACAGTGGACTTGTTCCGGCTGATGATGATACTCCCGACCGAATTTCGGGCAATCAAGACTGTCCAAATACGCATGAGATATTATAGATCACAAGTGTGTGCGCTCGTGGCTAAATTAACGACGTACAGATTGATCGCCTAGCCGCGGTCAGCCTGTGGATGGGTGACCATCCCTTTCATACCGAGTTCCCTCCGTGCCTCGGAAAGCACGTAAAGCCGTTGGTCACGGCTATCATTTGTAGATCTTTGGCAGTCGTTAGGTGTAGCCAGAAGCCAGGAAGTCTGCCAACCAGTCTTACCAAGAAATATCGTGTTATCTAGTAACTGGGTTGTTGAGGTCTGATAAGCAGTTGCTCCATGTAAAGCACTGGTATTCAGCTGTATCCGGTTAGACGGGAAGCCGACCCCAATATAGTTGGGAAAAGGCTAGGTAGATGATGATGAAATGTGTGCGCAAACACAGGTGCACTCCCTCTTCCCTCACTCTCATAGTCCGCTAAAACAGCAATCAAACACGGTCGGAGATCAGGCGCAGGATCAACGGCTTTTACGTGCTTTCTGACACACGGGGGTGTCACACCACCAACACCGGGCTGCTTTTGAGAAATTTCTAATGGAAAAACCTAATAACACTTTTTGCCCGCCCTGGATATCGAATCTATGGGACCAATGCTCAGCAGTCGCGCTTGCAACTATGAAACCTATGGGACAGTCAGTTTAATATAAAATACTCGCTAAAAGAACTGTTCTGTCGCTATTAAATTTTTTAAAGCATAATTTGAAAACACTTAATTCTACAAGTATTAAAACTCGCGTGGAATAATAATTGACCAAGGTTTTTATAATACAATAGCACATTACAGGTACATTAACACGTTCGCTGCAGAAGATACTCAAGAATCGCTTATTCCAAGTATCAACACGCATTTTGCATTGTAAAGTATTTGTTATGAGCGGATACGCAAGCAATGTAAGTTGTTATTGTGAATTGAAACGAACTTAATATTAAAATAGGTTAGTAGTATTTACAGGGGCCCATTCTCATAATTAAAAACGTTTAAAAAATGTAGTAGCGCTCTCAACTCACTGATAATTAATGTAAAATAAATTAACTAAAATAAATCTATACAAATAAATAAAATTGAAGTGTCTGTTTGTAACGTCAAAAATGCATATGATATACGGTAATTCACTACATCATCATCAGCCTGAAGATGTCCACTGTTGAACAAAGGCCTCCCCCATAAATGGGGGGCGTTGCCATAATCCCCACGCTTGGCAGGCGTCTTGGGGATCGCAGTGAGGTTGTTAAGTACACGGAAGCCGCTGCTGCCCGACTTCCGGATTTTCCCATAGTCGCCTTCGACGACACCCTCGGGATGAAATGGGGGGATGCTATTCTAGCCCGGACACCCCACGGGCTTCACTACATATTTATAAATAAAGCAAAGTCCCTCGCCGCGTCTGTCTGTCCCTATGTATGCTTAGATCTTTAAAACTACGCAACGGATTTTGATGCGGGTTTTTTGATAGATAGAGTGATTCCAGAGGAAGGTTTTAGTATATAATTTGTCAATCGGGTGAAGCTGAGCTAGAGCATCAGCTAGTATTTTAATAAACGAGTTTTAATTTTTTTGTCTATCTGTCTTATCTGTTTGTTTCGGCTAATCTCTGAAAAGGCTGGACCGATTTTGACGGGACTTTCTTTCGGGATGTTATAAGGAGTAACTTAGGCTACTTTTATTTTAGAATAAATATGGTTCCGCATATAAAGAAAAAGACTCAAATATTGAGAATCACGCGAATGAAGTCGCGGGCATCAGCTAGTGAAAATAAATTAGAGAGCATTTTTGATAGACTGATACTGAGAACTGGACGACTTACGAATAAATTTATAGGGCACTTGCATGAAACGCAGATATAAATACCTTCCACACACCCAACCGAATAGCTATCATTTTTATACGTCTAATATAACTCGTGACACCTATGCATTAAAAATATGTCTGCAATAAAAGCGGTACCTAAGACGTTATTAAAATGCATATCCTATTCCAAGTCACACGGCCACGTCTTCCGTATAAATCTAAGCAGCTCTAATTCTTTGTACAGCTACAAAGAATGTGCCGCCATTTTTAAAGAATGATTTGTAACCGTGAAAATTAGGCGAGTAGAGAAATAGGTAAACATTTTATGCGAAAAATAATTTATGTTTTTTTTTGTCATGTAGCGGTGAAATTGTTAATGTTCGTTTTTTAAATGTTGAAACGTTAATGAAGTGTGGACGGACACCTTTACAAGATTTTATTTTTGTATTTGAATAGAAGGTAGGCACTCAGAATATTGCAAAATATACGATGTGTGAATCATACAAATGCAAATCTAATCCACTCCATTTTTATTCGCGAATTACATTTTGTATGAAGATTTGATCAACATGCATTCGGTACAAATATATTTCCCGTGAATTATATTACGGGAAAATTTACACAAATTCTACGTTGTAAAGCTTTGTTTGTGGGACAAGCCCGCCACACTATTCCCTAACCACTGTAACTCCTGTAAGCCAGAATCAACAGTGGCGACCACCAGAAAAGCGCCAGAGCAATGAAGCTCGACGAGTCCCAGAGAAACGATTCAACTGTCTTGGATCCCGCAACGAAATTAATCAGAAAAGAACAGCGGAGGAGTAAGAAAATCATATTTTCCATTTCCCTCCAAATCAAGCAGGAGACAGAACAGAACTAGGCCAATAGGCACAAAGGGACGTTTACAACTGGGAGAAACCCAGTTGCTAAGCACCACGGATTATAATTGACATAATTAATGGGTCCTAAAAAGTGAGCTGTTACATTAAATTTGATTCCAATAATAGGTATGGCAAAAACGCTTGAACGCACGGAAATTAGTTCTAGTTTCCACAAGATAAGATAAGATAAGATAAGATATGATGTGCAGATTGTTCGTATTCACAGTCAGATGTAGAACATTGACACAAAGGCGAAGCAACAAGCTTGAAAGAAAATAATTTACTTTAAAAGTTGCCATGTCCTGTTAGAAATTGGGCAACACAGTGGTCCACCTCCAGCCATGTCCTGGCCAGCCGCTCACGAACGGATGGAAAGAACTGATGAAGGTGACGGCCCTTGCTAGAATCATCCCACCTACACTGCCACTCGGATAAAAGTTCCTCCCAGACGTCAGTCTGTGGTTTAAATAATCTAGAGATCTTAGCGCGGTCACGTTGAGTTAAAAAGTTTGCGTCCATGGTCTCTCGCGCGGAATAGTACATTGCAGCACGTCGTTGCACCTCAAGATCGACTGGAAGCACGCCTGCTAGAACCGGAAGGGCTTCAGTACTAACGGTCCTATATGCTTTACATAAAAATATTAAAGCCAAACGTTGACTTTGAAGCAATTTACGTCGTACCGCCCCTATGGTGGCCCTATCAGCCCAAACAAGTGCCCCGTAGCACATACATCCCAAATAGGTAGCCCCATAAATAAAGAGACGAGAAAAAGACGAATGAAGAAACGAGGATTAAATTTTGTCTTCAAGAAAACCCACATCTTCAAATGTTATGTATTACCTTCTGCCCGCGACTTGTAATGCATACTACTCATCAATCTATGTAAGTAATATTGAGCAAAAGTTATTGCAGGCTAAAAATAAACGACGCTTACTTTTATTTTTAGTAGTAACGCACGTAAAACATTCAGAGTACGGGTGCATGCAATAATACATAGGGCACAACTTAGTTGTTAGAATAACAACTTTTTGTGTTCCTATGTTAACAAATAAACTATTACGTTAAACAAAAAAAAAAAACGCAATGACTTAAAGAACATGTGATTTTGAGCTACATTTTATTAAAACCATAGACACACGAAACCTGTACAATCAATTTGGCAGAGCTTTAAAACCGTATCCAAATCGGATTTGTTTTAACGTATCAGCTATAGCGATCATTGTAAATTTAAATCGGAGATTATGTACGGAACCGCTTGCTATTTGCATGTATTGGACTGATCCCTGGTTTTAGTATTGATTAATTAAAGTTTATGCCATTGTTTACTGTTAGAGGTGGAATAATGAATAAGTATGGCTGTGGGATTTGTGGGTCGGTGTGGGTTTTGGTTATGTATAAATCCATTGCTTCCTAAGAGTTTTTTTTTTATATATTCTAACAGGCTTGCGCTTGGCCGTAACTTGGTGTTACTCTGGCGTCAAATTTTAAGGGTCCTACATTGAATCCAGGCCCAATTAGCGGCTAAAAAGCTGGGAATCCTTCCAAAGGTGCTAAAGTACCTAAAGTACGTCGAAACAGTTGCTCAACTTAACAAACACAAGTTTGATCGTGCATGGAGTACTGTTCGCACCTCTGGGATTAATCAGTCAAATATCATCTGGAACTGGCGTTGGAAGTTATTGATAGACGTGCCAAGAGGCTTTGACAACGACTAGCTTGTTAAGGCTAAGCTCCAGAGCCTTGAATATCGCTGCATCGTTGCCAGCCGATAGGGCTCTTTTATCGGGTACATTTTGGAGAGTGTGCATTGCAAATATACAACTTAATTCCCCCATCCCCACTCCATCATCGGACGAGCAGAGATATGGCAAAACGTCGCTGCTATATGGTTGAAGTTCCACGATCTCAAACCATGCGCTTTGCTTCCACATTTATTGTAGGAACTGCAAGACTGTGGAATTCACTGACCGCCTCTCTGTTCCTCCCGATAAGTATTATCTGGGTATCTTCAAAGCACTGCACCGTGTCGTCCTAGGCAAGCTTGCTCTACCAAAGGCCGCATCATCACTAAGATCATCATTAATAGAGCTATCTAAAGCCATTTAAAATCAGAAGGCTAACTCACGAAATTTCATGATGCACCGATCAGATTTCGGTCACGCTTAGATTTAGTTTGTGCTCGACTAAGTACTAAATGTTATTCCTGTCAGCTTTGTACCGTACTGTGAACTGCGTTCTCGTGACACAAAGTAAGAAAAGTATGAGTAGAGGTAGGTATTTAGATCAAAGTCCGTTTGGAATTGAAGTGCAACTAAACTAATGTAAGTTGACGTTAATTCGCCCAGATTGTGGTTTTTTAGCTTACATACCTTGTAACATTCATGTTTCCACAAATCAATGTTGCATCCTAGTAGTAATTGTCGTACAGATCCACTTCGGCAGTCCTTATGGGTAGTCAGAAGCCAGAATGTCTGACAACCAGTCTTACTAAGACAAATCGTGTTACCCAGCAACTGGATTGTGGAGGTTAGATAGGCAGTCGCTCCATGTAAATCACTGGTATCCAACTGCATCCAGTTAGACTGGAAGTCGATCCCAACAGATCCACAAAGGCTAGGCAAATGATGATTAGTAACTGTCATAAACGGATTATTATAGAACTCTCTCGAACAATTTTCGGTGCCAACATATTATACAAGATGCAAAGTTATGATTAGCGAAAAACTGCCTTATGTTGTCAAAATTTTCACCAGTCAGGCTAAAAGTAATTTTCGGTGCCAACGTATTATACAAGATGCAAAATTATAATTACCGAAAAACTGCCTCATGTTGTCACCTGGGGGCCAAGTCTGCTATTTTTATAATTTCGTCATTCCAACACGATCCCATTGTCATTTTGCTAAAAGTTCGTAATCTGCTAAATCCATAATGGTCGATCATTGTTCGGTCAATGGTCTCGTGATAGAATTGTGTTATAATGACATTGTCAACAAATTTGAACATTTATTCATGCCAGATTTCATTTAAATATATTTTTACATATTGTTTATAAGTGTTATAAGCAATCTGAAGTAGTAATAAGTTCGTAAACTAAGTCAGTCATTAATTTGTCATTATGTACGAGATTACCATTCTATATCATTTCTTTCAATGGCGTGTCAGTGGTTGACCATTGGAAAGACATAATGACGCCATTATATTAGTAGATTACCAAAGTTGTCAAAATCAACAATTATAAAATCAATGACAGACCATTCTGACACTATTGTAATAGCAGACTTGAGGCCCAGACAGGCTGTAATTGAGTTTCCCTGATAGAAAAACCGTCGGTCAAAACTGTTACCTCTCCCCCCTCTAATAATATCTCCTTTTGCCATGAGGATATAATTTCGTTATCAGGGGTACTGTTCTGTTTCGTGTGAGATCTGTGTTCGAAATCGTGAACATATTATATATAAGCCGGTGCAATAGAGAAAGGAATCTAAAATGGCGGCATGTACTTGCGTTGACAGATAGTACAGTCCGCATATAAAATTTCAAGCTAAAGTTTTTTTTCAAATTATAGATAATAAAAACAAGACTGGGTCACATTAATTTCAAACTAGCTTCTGCCAACAGCAAACATCAAATATTCAGGTTTGCTTACATTTTCTAATTAGCGATTATCTCATAAACACTTGGACCGATTTACATAATTTAAACGAATAAAATGTTTGTAGACCTATACCTTTCATTTGACACCAAAATCGTTAAGATATCTCAACAAACAGAAAAAACACATTTTCAAGTTCTATAACTATTTTATTTTTCTCGGTTGTTTCGTCTGACGGTACGCGCGAGAGTGAGTATAGACGGCACTAGTGTGCGAGCGAGAGAACATGATAAGCGCCGCCATTTGATTTAAGATTCCTTTCTTTAATGAACCGGGTTATACTACTTATTATGAACACGTGACTTCGTCCGCGTGAATGTGGGTTATCGCGGATGCAGACGAAGTCCTTTCTTGAGGTTCTAGCTTAGTCTATACCAAATTTCATCAAAATCGGTTCAGCTGTTTCTTGAAAGCGTAAGAGACATAGTAATTTTCGCATTCATAATATTAGTATGGGAGTATGGATTAAAATAAACGCAAAGGATTTTTTACAAGTATATCGCATGACGGCGGCCCAGTGGTTAAGGTGCCCGACTAAGTTGCATGAGGGTGTAGGTTTGATACCAGCCACGTACTAATGTGACTTTTTCAAGTTATGAGTACTTTCTTAATTTATCTCACTGACATCGATGAAGAAAAGAATCGTGAGGAACGCTGGACTTATAATTAATATAAGTCTGAAATCGCCAACCCGCCTTGAGCGAGTGTGGTGATCGTGCCTTCTCTGTATGAGATGGGGCCTTTACCCAGCAGTAGGAAAGTACTAGGCTGTTATTAAGAAATTAGTAAATTATTTATGCTCCATTCATTCTGAATTGTGATTTCATTGCTAGCATGTACTAGTACTAATACTAGTTGCTAGTATGTGTGTTGTTTCATTATATTACGACAAATAATTAAAAAAAATATCACTTTAATGTAGTTATTAACAT
Source organism: Charanyca ferruginea (assembly GCA_947361185.1). NCBI lineage: Eukaryota > Metazoa > Arthropoda > Insecta > Lepidoptera > Noctuidae > Charanyca > Charanyca ferruginea. Next base: position 17,587,027 of record OX376056.1, on the reverse strand, counting down.
CAATATAACCCAGGAACCGGCGTTATTTGGCTCCTTTTTGTCTAATGCTGTATAAATTAGTTCCTAGATGATTTTTAATTAAGACTGTTTACGAAACTTAACAAAAGTTTGTTTTTGGTTACGTAACTTAGAGTTTGTTTTAAAGAAACATACTTTTGCATTATTTTTCTATTTTTGTTGTACGTGGACAGCAAAAATAGTCCTATGTGGATGAATTCTCTAGTATAACCTGTCTTAAAATTATCTATTCTTTATTTCAAACCCCTTTCATCTTGTCATCATTTAATCGGAAGTATTCTATGACCTCTCTTCACCTGTTACTACAACAAACACTTACTTCATAATGAGAGTAGTTCAATACATACAGTACGTAATACTATTTCACGGAAACCTATCTTATACGTTATGTAATCTCATTTAACAACCGCGCAGCCGCGTGGCGAACCGGTGATAAAGTAATTATCGCCTTCCCTACGTCAATTAGGCTGTATGCATCAATCATAATGCCTATCAGACCGTCTAATTACTGTCTTAAATGATTGTAGTTTGGTGTTCGGCATCTGTGCGTTCAAAGTAAGGATTATGTCTCGGTTATCTATACATCTATATATACATGTACATACATACACATACATATATACAAATTAAAATTTAAGTGTCTGTTTGTAAAGTCAAAATAACAACTTTTTACTAAATGCATATGAAAATAAATTCCTTGTTTGACCCAGAATTTTGCCACGGCAATACTATCTGACGCGACGATTTTTCACTAAACAATATTTTGAGATTCAATCTTTAGAAAATCAGTGAGCACTCTCTCTAACGGGTAATTTAATAAAACAATCACAACCACTGAGCCAAATAGCCACTCTCAACAATTTACCTTTAAACAACTTAGTGCCCGCAATAAACGCTTACAACGACCGCAAGACGTCCGCCCGGCGCGGTGCCCGAGCGATAAATGATCCCCGCGGTGCAACGAGACACGGTACGATCAAATATTAACAAACTACCCTACCTTACGGCGATTCAAATGTACTCGTTTATTGCGAGATTCAACTGAATTATTGTGCACTATTTCAAAATAACTTCTCCGATTCAATTTTAGATGTTGTAAAGGATGGTTGTTGTAATGGTGTTTTACCACAAAGTACGTAAGGTTGCGTCGCGCCCGAGCAGAAAGACCGCTTAGAACAAACCGCGATTTTTACCACGCACACATTGACATTACGTTTATAGGCATTCTCAAGCAGACTTCAGACTCGACTGTCACGTGTTGGCTAAATGAATAAGTGAGAGACATTGACATTATACCACACCTCGGACACTTCATACAAAACTTGCAAAATAATTACCTATTACTACTACAAAACCAAATGACGTCTGTACACGTGCAAATGTGTGCGTGAATTTTAGTAGGGTTGAATCAGTTGGATGTCGTGGCGTACAAAATGGCGCGAAAAGTGCAGCGCTTTGCGTCGGGTGAACCGAACGACGACGGAACTACCCGAACGTTTCGAGCATTATTATGAAGTGATCTTGTCCGAGCGTTCAATTATTTATTTCTTAAAGAAATAAAATAAATGATATTTGATTTTGAATACTCGGATTTGTAATGACATAAAAGTAATATTATAATATTTATTATGTAAAGAGGTTTATTTATTCATCAATAATGGTAAATTAAGGTACCTACCTAATTACAAAATATGGAATTCACGATCGCCCCGTACCATTACGCGGCAACGCAATTTATTTATTTTTTTCATTTATTTCGGTTAAGTTCAAAAGTATTAAAAATAAAAATTAAGAATTAATTAAAATATTACAATAATAATAATTACAATGGGGCGACGCGACAAGGTTAGTGCGTAGGGTACTACTTTTCAATTCCAAGAATGAATAGAACGTGAAAGAAAGGGACATAAGTACATAACTAAGACAATAAAGAGAGAGAGCAATATTAATAGCTGGTAATGTTGGTATGTTATTATTACGGAAGTTTTAATTGTATTATTATATTATAAAACGACGAAAACTTGGAAAATAAATGAATCATCGAGATTAAAACTAATAAATAAAACTTATAAAACAAAATAAATCGCAAAATTGTGTGTTTGTGTCAGCAGTACCTACAGCGTTGCAGTTCTTACGATTTTGAGCGCCCTGGCTAAAGAGTCGGCGGTTAGCCCCTCCGGTGCGGGGTCGAGGGTGCGGTATCTGATATAGCGCGGGGAAGGGAGTGTCCCTTCTGTACGTAGTACTATTAAGTATTCTGTGATTATACGACGAACTAGAAAATTTTATTATAAAAAATTGCAAAGAGTTCCAACCAGTGTCAATAAAATGTCATATTGACCCAAAAATAAAACCTACAGAGTCAATACAGTAGCAGCCCTAGTGACTCTGGCAAGTTTAGGTAATTATTTTTGAAGATGGCGGGAGCGGTCCTTCTGTACCCTTTATATTTTGTGGTTTTACCACACTTTCAGAAGTAGGTAGTTTCGTTTACAGATGGTACTATGTAAATGATTAAATATGTAGGTACGTAAATAAATAAAAAAAAAAAAAAAAAAAAATGTTTATTTCATCAACTTAAGTACCTATACATTTTACATAAAACGTGTGTGGAACCACCTTTTAAGCAACAATATGCTTGTGTTAGGTGGTTCCGCTCTTCCAGTTTGCAATAACTAAGTATAAATGCTGTGAGATAAACAAAGGTAATCTAAAATAAGCATGCAGTGGATGATGGGTGAAATAACAACGCGCGCGGTGTAATAAGTGTGAGGTGTGTCTGCGTGTGTGTGTGTGAGTGTGTATTTGTGTGTGAGTGTGTGTGAGTTGGTATGTGAGGATGTCAGGAGTGTGTGTGAGTTATTTGTGCTTTGTCTGTTTTGGGGTCAGCCCTACGACTATGTCTTGGGGTCGGAAGACACTGTAATCAGTGTCTTCCACTGACTGTAGAAGACCCTAGTGATCGGTCACGTCACGTAGCAGTTTGTAATATTGACTCGACTTCTGCGTAGCTTTTGATTGCTAACCACTGTGTGAGGGTATTTCGACAGTCACGGTAATTCATTGGGTAAATACCTAATTCTTAGTTTAGAAAGTTATAAATGTGGGTCGACTGTCTATTATATTGTCTAGCAGCGAATTTGGTGTTAACCGGTGTGCGTGGAGCTACTCTGTTCTTCCTCCACTGTCTTGGAAGGGACGAAGGAAAGTGACTTGTGCTTTTTCAGGGCTATCTGAAGGATATATAATTTCCTGACTGATAGGAGGTTTGAGTTTAAATAGAGACTTTCTGTGGGGTATCTGAGTGGCTTGAAGAACATGACTTTAAGAAGGGCCCTTTGTGCTCTTTCAAGTTCTAGAAATTTGGTCTTGGTCGCTCCACCCCAGACTGGTAAACAATACATTAGGATAGATTGACCCAGAGAGAGGTAAATTTGGTCGATCAGTTTTTTTGTCGCAACGTGCCGCAGTGTTTTAAAAGTCCAGATCAATTTCCGAACTCTATTCATTATAAGCTCTACGTGGAGGTGCCATGATAGTCTTTGGTCCAACATTACTCCCAAGTATTTGGTGTGAGTTACTTTATTTATTGTTAGACAAGAGCAATCAGGGCGAGAAGGGTTGAGGCAGTTATGGATTTTGATCCGGAAATCCTGTGGCGGCTGGGTACGACTGGACATGGTAAAGCAAATGAAATTTGTCTTTGAAATGTTCAATGTTAGAAGATGATGATCTAGCCAGGCAGCAATCAAAGTCAAGGCATGCTCAGCGGTTCGGGCAACGCTGTCCCAGGTTTCACCTGAGAAGACAATAGCAGTATCGTCAGCGTATGAGAAAAATTGAGCACCGTCGATCTTCATACTGCAGAGGTTATTAATGTAAATGAGGAACAGCGTTGGCCCGAGCACACTACCCTGCCCGACCCCGTATGTGACAGATATCTCAGAACTGATGGCTTCCCCTATCCTCACCACATACTTGCGCTCACTCAGATAATTTTTGAATAGTTTGAGGGGGGTCCCTCTGACACCGATTGCTTCTAGTCTGTGCAGAAGCGTGGGGACGGAGACTGTGTCGAAGGCTTTTTTAGGTCGAGGAAAACAGCCAGGCACTTGCCCCCACCGTCTACCTTAGTGGTGACGGTGGAGGCAAGCGCCAGGACTGCATCCTCGGTGCTCATTCCCTGCCTAAAACCGAACTGCGACGGTGAGAGAATATTATTCTTATTTAGATAACGAATTAAACGTTGGTTTAATAATCTCTCGATGATTTTAGACAGGGACGGTAGGACAGAGATTGGCCGGTAGTTCGAGGGGTCAGCCTTGTCCCCACCCTTGTGCACTGGTGTAATTACAGCTTGTTTTAGTGCAGTAGGGAATGTACCCTGGTCAAAACAGAGGTTTGCAAGATGGGAAACAATAGGGGCAACGATGGTCTGGGAAATTTTTAAAAAGCTGATAGGAATTTTGTCCCAGCCGGTAGCACTATCAGATTTCAGACTCCTAATTATGGTTCTCACTTCATCAGGGTCTGTGTCCAATAACATAAAAGATGAGACCGGCGGGTTTGCGGGAGGTAATATTTTAGGGTCGATTATTGATACCCTCTTGGGGTTGTTTAAGATGTCGTCAGCAAGAAGTTGACCTATAGTGCAAAAGTATTGGTTTACACTATTTACCGAATCACCTGGAGTGGGGGTTAAATTTAGTAACTCCGAGTTTTGCGCTTTTGCTGGTTTTCGCAAAGTAATTTTGTTGATGGTGTGCCATAGCTTTTTAGGGTTTTTTTCGGCCTTTTGTAGCTGGTCTCGGTCGTATTTCCGTTTTTGTTTTTTGATTATACCATTACAGAAGTTACGATATCTTTTATATGTGATTTTTAGAATGTCATTGTGTGGGTCCAAATTTAGCTTTTTTTGCATATTATTTCTGTTAAGTATACATCGTAGTAAGCCGATGGTCATCCAAGGTTTAATCAGTCTATTTTTTAAGGGGATTCTTGTGACGAGGGTGCTGGCTATAAGACAATTTTGCAGTAGAGTTATTAGGTTGTTTGTTAATATTTCAGGGTTAATTTGGTTTAGTAATTCTTGGGTGTTACTGGTTTTTAAGAGATCTAGTGCATTTTCTAAGTTTATAGTCGTTCTTGTTTTAGTAACTTTATCTGTGTTTTTCAAATTGGATAATTTTAAGAAAATCATTGAATGATCGGTGATAGTAGTGTCAATAATTGATATAATTGCAGATTTATTACCAGGTGTCAATTTGAGTATGAAGTGGTCCAAGCAGCTTTTGCCTCTAGTGGGAAGTGAATGCCCGGGAAGTAGGCTGTGCATAGCTAGCATGTTTAAATAATTGAGCCTGTTTGATCGTTCGTAAGATTGTTCGTCTTGCTTATGGATTAAGTTTATATTAATGTCTCCCGTGATTATTATATTTTTACAAGACGCTATGGTCGTTAGGTGGAGGTTTAATGAATTAATGAAATCATCCGTATTAGTTCTTGATGGTGACCGATATATACCTAGGATTATGAGGTCGGGTATAACGTTAACCTGTAGGCAAGAAGCGTGAGTTAATTTGATTTCTTTTATTTTTATTTTGTGTCTATTATTTACAAAGGCGACGACTCCGTCGGCTTTGTTTACGTGTCGGGTAGTGTGGTGTGCCGAATAATTTGTCAATTGTGGAATATTTTTGTTTTGATTCAGTCTACATTCACTTAAAATTATGAGGTCAACGTTAAAATTTAGGTTTATTATGTTTAATTGTAAGTCATTAAAATTAGAATATATACTTCTGATATTTTGTGAGATGATCGTAAAATCCGTGCTTTTAACTCTTATTTCTTTGGTGAACTCACTAAATGAACACATTGAGGCTTGGGCTATTTCTGTTTTGTCTAGTTCGGATAAAACTGTCAGTGTGTCACTCATTTTTAGGGGTTTTGTAAATACAGTAAGGCATAGTAACTGGACTAATATCAGTGTGTGTGGAAGTGTGTGTAGTATAATTGTGAGAGTGTGAGATATGTAAAATGGTTGTGAGTTTGGCATGTGAGAGTAGTTTGTTTGTGTATGTTATATGGATGTGCGTGCGCGCTTGTTTAACAAAATTTCTAATCCTATTTTTAATTAATATTAAGTTATGATAGATACAAAGGTACGTATGTCATAAAATAGTCCAGCGATCGCCAATGGTTACTCAATGTCAAAAGAAAAGCGAATAATATTGCAGTGGAGAATGGGAAAAAGGACCTGCGTACGAAAAGAAAATTTTAAAACAACTCATCTTCAAATAAGGCAATTTTCTTATAGTCTCGTAAAAAGTAGTTTAGTCCTTCGAGCCGGCAAGTTTGACTAAAACGAGGTTTCAACGCGGAGCAACTTTCTATTTTAAAGTCCATCTAAATCTTGGTAGACTTCAAAGTTTTGATGGGAATTGATGCTGTAATGTTTTCTATAATGTTGGCTATAAAAGTTAGACCAAGACCAAGACCAAGAGACCAAGAGACCAAGAGATCGCGGCCAAGTTTTAGATGCCAATACACCGTGTTTCAAAATGCGGTTAACACCGTAAACAACTATCGTTTCAACAAAAATATTATACAGTTTTCCGTGCTAGAATACTGGCAACGAAATAACAAACCAGAAAAGGGTTTCGCACAACACAATAAAGTTGGTTCATACTGTCTATGAAACTGCAATGCACACATTTTCCCCACATCGTTTAGATCCCAAAACTAGATTTTAGAAGTTAGGAGTCGCTGTATGAAACTCAGCACAGTCACAAAAGGGTCTAGAAAAAATTCTAGCTAGGTATTTAAACAACAGTCCCGGGAACGAAACTTTTTACAGAGTGTCTCCAAAACGATTTTATTTTTATTTTACGCGTACACCGAGACCAAGTTCCACAAACTTTTAAAGTTGGCAAACTTCTTTGTGATTAAGTTACAAAAAGAAATGGATCTATTTCCTTAGTTGGAACTTGCGAGCGGAATTCCTGGATTTTTGGTTATTCGACGATTTTAAAAGAGCAATTTGTGATGAAACGGTTTTCGCTAACTTTGTTCAGTTGGTAATAGAATTTAATTTATGGTTCGCCTTTGGGCTCTTTCGTGACACTGTGTACCTGCTGATGTCGTAACAATTTGTAAAATAAATTGCTCTTTCTGTGTTTTTGTTTTAAATGTGTATTTTTTTCGAAAGAAGGGTCGTTGTCTGTGACCTTTAGTAGGTTCTTTGTTCGTTATGTATGTACCTACATTTATGCCAGGACTTTGCTGGATCGTGGCAACAGCTCGGATTAGGCTCACATGGGAAGCGCATGTGCAGGATTAAGTCTCTGAGAGTGGATCGTATACAACCAGATAGAAAAGTAATGGAGTGGACCTGAAGTGAATGGACCTATACTATGGATATTTTTCAGACATTTTCATTTAAAATGCTGCTGCTGCTCTGATCCAGACTGTCTGTCAAGTAGCAGCACCATTTTTCAATCTGGTTTCGTTTTCGCTATCTGCGCTAGTTATTAATAAACTAAAATGCAACTATCATATTTAATTAATTAACTAGAAAGTCAGTCATGACATTCTTAATATACTGTACTGTAACTTCAGCAAATTACATTCAACTTCCTAACCGACCAAACTCGAAATGAGTTACATCTGTAGCTATTTCAGCAACTAAATGCAGCTAAGCAGAGTACCACGAGGGAAATGAAGCGCGATTCGTAGTCGTCAGTGCACACGTAACGTATGTAATTAGACGTAACAAAGAGAACGCTCTGCTCACCCCGCTTGCTCCGCTTACCCCGCTCCGCTCGAGTGTCGGACTGCGCTAAATGGAATTTACTTTTTGAATTTATAAAGTTGGTATTTCGAGTTGGAAATATACGTATTGTGTTACACTGGGTAATTGAAACGTCGCGTTTATTTAGAATTGTGTTTTTCGGTAGCAGTATTGTTATTTTTTTATTTTCTTTTACTGAACTACGAGCTTTAAGAATTATTTTTAGCCATATTAAAATGGCGCACGTTAGAAGATTTTTTTGAATTTTGCATATTGAAGCATTAAGAGGACACTTGTCCCACTTTCGGCCCCCAATAAGGGGTTGGTCTGAAAGGAACTTTGTAGAGTGAAATGTCAGCTGTCAGGTTGACATGGAGAAAGGCCTAAGTCGGGAAATGAGTAATCCGAAAATTTAAGCAAGGAAAAGATTTAGTACTTGTTGTGATTTTGTAGGATAAAGACATTAATAATATTATGGCTTGTGGATAATCAATCAGTTTCAGTGAGTCATAATTTCATTTCAAAAAATCAAAATGATAAATAACCTTCTCTTACGAGATTTTGAGCGACCTATATCATATTTTGATTAGCTACTTAATAATAATAATAATTATCTTTTATTTACCAGATCAAAATATGACGAAATTACTTTTTTATGGAGCGTGAAACTGTAGTTCGAGTTTCTGTTTTGGCTTCGGTCTCTGTCACTCACACCTATGTAACTATCTTCTTTCTATCTTCCCCTGGCTATCATCCCAATTTATTTGAGGTCAGCCTTCCTAGTAGGTACCTACTTCTGCACCACACATTTTTTTCCAAAAACTAAAATTGCGTGAGTATTTGATTGTAGAAGTTTTAGCCATGTTCAATGATCTGTAATTTTAAATGGAGTTATGAGATACACACTGTTTGAAAATAGAATAATATATATTTATAAACTCAAAAATGGATTTTCTTATTATATCTACCATTATTAGACTATTATATCAAAATGTGGTTGAATATTGTCAATCACGAATTTCTCTTTAGCTACCTTATATTACGCAACTACTACCCGAACTATTAATTACCCTACCCAACTCTACTATCACTGTACCTGACACTACCCAACTTTACCAAAACTTATATGACGGCGCAACTGGAAGCGATGCAACTGACATTATAACGCCAGCAAGTTTAAAACCCGAGGTTGTATCAGAAGCTCTATTAAGAGCGCCGTTCCATTGTGAGATGTTGCCTAGCTTTCGGAAGGGGCAACTAGATCCAGATTTTCTTATTTGACGTTCAAAAGTACCTTTTATTAGTCTGATTAAAATAAATGACGAATAAATGACGATGACGAAATAAATGATGAATGACGTTGACTGTTAACTAGTAGTTAGGAGCTATTTTGTAGGTAATAACTACACTAAAATTTGATCACACCACCAGGGCCGGCTTACGCTGAAAACCAGCGCCGAGGTTCGTGTCTTACTGCGCGGACCAAGGCATTTATGGCCGTTTCGCGCGGTAGTGATGCACTATTTCCGACTCGGACTTTTTATTTTTATTTTTTAGTATTCACTTGTTTTAGTTTTAGGCTTTGTACAATGTGTATTTAATATGTGCGTCGCTTTCGCGAGAATAAAAGGGTTTTCTTTCTATCTTTGTTAGGCATAAATGAGAGGGGTCGTGGTTAAGTTAAGCTACGGTTAGCGCGATCGATCCATGAATAGGTGACAATCCATTTCATACCGAGACCTGGCTGTCGTTCGTAGGTTTTTGACAGTCGTAACGGTTACTCAGAAGACCGAAAGACTGACTTAATATTCTCCCGATCATATTTCGGTTACGGCGAACGAACTTAATGGAGACTAACCAAGTACGCAAAAGATATTAAAGAGCACATGTGTATGCGTAAACACAATTCCAATTTTTTTTAGGTACAGTCCCGCCATTCCTTTGTCAAAGCACGGCAATTCCTTTATTAATCAACAGTGGCGACCACCAGAAAAGCGCCCAAGCAAAGAAGCTCGACGAGTCCCAGAGAAACGGTTCAACTGTCTTGGACTCCCTCTTCCCTCACTCTCATAGTCCGATGGGACGGCAACCCGACACGACCAGGGAGAATCAGGCGCAGGACCAACGGCTTTACATGCTTTTCCGGGGCACGGAGATATCACACCACCAACTTCCAAACTCCAAGGAGCAATTCCTAATGCAATTTTTCCCCGACCTGAGGATTGACCCCAGGATCCTACGGTCTGCAGTCGCCTTGCGACCACGGGATCAACATTGTATCAACAAACACACACACACCACCACCTACATAGCACCACCATAGATACCTGCACCGTCCAAAAAATTCACCCTAAATTCACAAAGATATATGGTTTTCATTCGGCCGGAACATTAGCGCGAAATATGTTTATGACAGTTGTTCTAGCTCCACGGATGTGTAATGGGTTTGCTAACTTGATTTAGAACATTATGTAGTTTCATTTTGGTGTACGTTGAGTTAGTTTTGACGTGTTTTAGAATAATGTTGAGGGTTAGACAAGCGCGGAGTAAATATAACGCTAAATCTAATATATATAAATCTCCTGTCACGATGTTTGTCCGCGATGGACTCCTAAACTACTGAAGCGATTTTAATGAAATTTGTACACCGTGTGCAGTTTGATCCAACTTGAAAGATAGGGTAGGTGTAGGGTAGGTGTGGACTTTTTATATCCCCCATACTCGTGGGATCAAATATGGAAAAACAAAACAAACAAACAAAAGAGGAAGAGGTGGATGTGGCATCAGAGTCTGATGTCACATCGGTGACGAGCGTGCGAAGCGCGGAGAAAAACAGGGAAAAGCGAGAAAAGGAGCTTCAGGTTAGCCTGGAGCGCCTGCGCGATGGGGAGGTAGCCTCTGCCAAGAGGGCGGCGGCGGCGAGCGCTTTCCGGAAGCGCCCGCGGAGTGTGGGATCGGGACCAATAGGTCTCTCCTCCAGTGAGGAGAATCTGTCGGCCCCGAAGGTGCCAACGGCACGAAGAGGGAGAGGTCGTGCGGTGGCGAGTGGATCTCCCGCTCGACCGCCGGAGCGTGACGTGCGGGGCCGGTTCGTGCCAATATCTCGGCCCGATACGCCGGTACCGACGGATAATGTGGAGAGTATGGGGAGCGACTCTGAGCCCGGACGGAGCTCGATCGCGGACCATAGTGAGGGCTCCCTGCTAGGGTCGAATAGGGCGGAGGCGAATGCCGCGAAGCGGGCGCAGCGCAAGGCTGTCGCGGAGGGCGAAGTCGCTGAGTTGTCCCGACAGGCCCGAGAGCGGCGCGAAGCTCGGCTGGCGGCCGGTGGGGGTGTTTCGGCGGTGGCGCTCAGTCGCCAAGTTCTGGACGGCGTGGACGTCGTCCTGAAGGTTGCCACCAAATCGGGCAACCTGAAGGGCACGTTCACGCGCGCCCTGAAGGAGGCGGCTGACGACATTAGAGAGGCGGTTGGGGTCCTCGTAAGTCGTACGAGCACGGATGAGACGGCGAAGCTGTGGGAGGAGAACCGCCGTCTCCGCTCCGAGGTAGAGGACCTCAAGCGGCAATTTGCCGCCCAAGGAATGGCTTCCACGGCCGCCGGCACTGCTTCCGCTGCGGCCCCGTCGCCGGCCCCGTCTTTGGCCTCGTCGTCGATCGCTGCACTTGCGGATGCGGAGATCGAGAAGATCGCGCGCATCTGCATGATGCAGTGTGGGACGATGGTGGGGACACGCCTCGAGGCCTTGGAGTCGAGGCTCTTACCGCCCGAAACCCTCCGCCCACCGCTCGCTGCGGACCAGCGGAGAAAGGCGACGCCCGCTCAGCCGAGGCCGGTACCCGCTAAACCGGGGACGGCGCCCGCAACTGCGGCCGCGGTGGCGGCAGGGCCTAAGAAGCCCAGTAAGACGGCGGATAAAACCGCATCCGCGGCCGCTTCGAGGACGACCGCAAGAGGCGCATCTGCGGCTGCTTCGCGGACGACAGCGACGGGCGCATCCGCACCCGCTTCTTAGACGACGGCGGCCGCGGCGACCGCGTCCGAGCCCACCGAGAAGACGGAGGAGGGCTGGACAGAGGCCAAGAAGCGCCGCCGTCGAAAAAAGAAGAAGGCGACACCGCCGGCACCGGCACCGCCAGCACCGGCATCGAAGAAGGTCAAAAGACCGCCTAAGGTCAGAGCCCCTCGCTCCGCGGCTGTAGTAATTACGCTGCAGCCCGGAGCTGTCGAAAGGGGCCTCTCCTATAAGGCGGTCTTGATGGAGGCAAAGGCCAAAGTTGCGTTCCCCGACCTTGGCACACCGTCCGGCTTCAAAATGAGGCCGGCGATCACGGGGGCGCGACTGCTGGAGGTGTCAGGTGCTGCAAGCGGTGAAAAGGCGGACATTCTGGCCGCCAAGTTGAGGGAAGTGCTCAACCCGGAGGACGTCCGGGTGTCCAGGCCCATGAAGACCGCTGACCTGCGCGTCGACGGTCTGGACGACTCAGTGACTCCGGTTGAGGTCGTGGCGGCCGTCGCCAGTGCCGGCGGATGTCCGCCTGCGGACGTACGGATGGGCGAGATTCGCGTCGATGCTTCCGGGCTCGGCGCGATCTGGGTGCAGTGTCCGGTGGCGGCGGCAAACAAAGTCGCCAACGGTGGACGACTGCTGGTGGGGTGGGTTGCAGCGAGGGTCAAACTGCTGCAGCCCAGGGCTATGCGGTGCTTCCGGTGCCTTGACATTGGGCATGTCAAGGCTCGGTGCACCGGCCAAGTCGACCGCAGCGATCAGTGTTATCGCTGCGGTCAGCCCGGCCACAAGGCGGCCCAGTGCTCCGCGGCGCCAAACTGCAGCCTCTGTACAGCTGCAGGGAGGCCCGCTGGGCACACAGCGGGCGGAAAGGCCTGTGCGCCCCCCAGGAAGAGAGGGGGTGCCAAGGCTGCTGGGGGCCCTTTACCCCCCCAGCAGGCTGATGCCTCATCGGCCGACTCCCGGTCTGGTGTCACGGAGGGAATGGACTGCGCATAAATGGCGCTGTACCATTTCCTCCAGGGCAACATCAACCACTCTGCCAGAGCTCAGGACCTCTTCCTCCAGAGCATGGCAGAGTGGTCGATTGACGTGGCTGTGGTCGCCGAGCCGTACTTTGTCTCCCCCAGGGATAACTGGGTGGGAGACTTAGGCGGCTTGGTGGCCGTCATTGGCGGGGCTCTTGTCAACCCGTCCCGAGGTCACGGCTGGGTAGCCGCCCTCGCGGACGGCATTGGCATTGTTGGTGCGTATTTTTCGCCCAACAAGAGCCTCGCCGACTTCGAGAGGTTCCTTGTTGAGTTGGGTGCCGTCGTAGGCCGTCTTCACCCTCGCCCGGTGCTGTTGCTGGGGGATCTCAACGCCAAGTCTGCGGCGTGGGGATCCCCGGTGACCGATGCTCGGGGTGAGGTGCTGGAGGAGTGGGCGGTCACGACTGGCTTGACCGTTCTGAATCGGGGCTCGGTCCACACGTGCGTTCGGCAGCGGGGCGGGTCAATAGTGGACGTCTCGTTCGCTAGCCCTGCTGTCGCCAGCCGTGTCTGCGACTGGCGTGTCGCCGTGGAGGTAGAGACGTTGTCGGATCATCGTTACATCCGTTTCGACGTCTCCGCCCAGACCACGGGCGGCCGCGGTTCATCGGCCCCGCAAACGAACGGTCCGCGATGGGCGCGTAAGCGCATGAACAGGGAACTTCTCGAGGAGGCCGCCATTGTCCAGGCCTGGTTCCGGGAGTCGGAGACGAACGGACCCGTCGACGTCGAACTGGAGGCGCTGTGGTTCCGCGGGGCGATGACGCAAATCTGCGACGCGTCCATGCCCCGGGTCCACGCACAGTCAGCAGGGCGCCAGGTGTACTGGTGGTCGGCCGAGATCGCACGTTTACGCGTTGAGTGCGTAGCGGTCAGACGCCGGTACACCCGATACCGGAGGAGACGTCGTCGGGTCCCGGACGAAGAAGCCGCGCTGTATGAGGTGTACCGCGCGGCTAAGAGGACTCTGTGTCTGGCCATCGGCGATGCGAAGACGCAAGCCAGGGAGGAGATGTTGGAGACCCTAAACCGGGATCCGTGGGGGCGCCCATATCAAGCGGTTCGAGGGAAACTTCGGTCTGCGGCGCCCCCGCTCACGGGGAGTCTCCAACCAGAGCTGCTGGAGGAGGTTGTCTCAGCCCTCTTCCCGGCACGAGCGGAGCATACTCCGCCGCCGATGGCTTTGCCCAGAGACGCAGAGTCCACAGAGGAGAACGCCATCAGCGTCCCAGAGGTGACACAGGCAGAGATGGGGGCGGCCGTGCTGCGGCTCCGGGCCAAGAACGTGGCTCCGGGGCCCGACGGCATTCACGGCCTAGCGTTGGCCCTCGCTCTGAAGGAGCTAGAGCCCCAACTGAGAGGACTGTTTACAGCGTGCCTTGAGCGGGGCCAGTTTCCCACATTGTGGAAATCTGGTCGTCTGGTCCTGCTCAGGAAGGCGGGGCGCCCTGCGGACTCTCCGTCCGCGTACCGGCCCATAGTGCTGCTGGACGAGGTGGGAAAGCTGTTTGAGCGGATAATCGCAGCCCGCCTCGTCGGCCACTTGTGCGAAGAGGGGCCGGACCTGGACGAGAGCCAGTATGGCTTTCGGCATGGGCGCTCCACCATACACGCTGTATCGAGGGTGAGAGTCCTGGCGGAGGAAGCGGTGTCCCGGGGCGGGGTGATGTTGGCGGTGTCCTTGGACATCTCCAACGCCTTCAACGCCCTGCCCTGGAGTTGTGTACGGGAGGCACTGCGCTATCATCGTGTGCCTTCCTACCTCCGCCGCATAGTTGGGGCTTATTTGTCCGAGAGGTGTGTCACCTACGTGGGACGTGATGGCGAGCACCAGCGCCGCATGTCGTGCGGTGTTCCGCAGGGTTCCGTCTTAGGACCGCCCCTGTGGAACATCGGGTACGACTGAGTGCTGAGGGGCGAGCTCCAGCCGGGCGTGGACCTGACGTGTTACGCTGACGACACGCTGGTCACGGCCCGGGGGAGTTCGTACAGGGAGGCAGCGTTGCTGGCGACGGCTGCGGTCTCACGGGTGGTGAGCCGCGTCCGGCACCTCGGCCTGGAGGTGGCCCTCAACAAGTCGGAGGCCGTGATCTTTCACGGTCCTCGGCGGGCGCCGCCGCCGGGATCACACATCGTGGTCGGGGGGGCCAGAATAGCTGTCGAGACTACCATGAAGTACCTTGGATTGGTGCTCGACAGCCGATGGGATTTTGGCCCTCATTTCCAGCGGCTGGCGCCCAAGTTGTTGGGCGCGGCTGGGGCGTTGTCAGCGCTGCTTCCCAATCTGGGGGGCCCGAGCGCCGTCTGCAGGCGGCTCTACGTGGGGATCGTGCGATCGATGGCCCTTTATGGGGCCCCAATCTGGGCGGCAGACCTGACGGCCGGAAGCATCGCCGTGCTGCGAAAGCCGCAACGCGGGATGGCCGTCAGAGTCATCAGGGGATATCGCACGATCTCCTACGAGGCGGCTTGTGCACTGGCCGGATCCCCGCCCTGGGACCTGGAGGCGAAGGTACTCGCGTCACTGTTCCGGTGGCGCGAGGAAGCGCGGGCGCGGGGCGAGCGACCGATGCAGCGACACATGGAGCTGCGTCAGTCTCAGCTTCGCGAGGTCCTGGTGGCGGAATGGCGGAACAGGCTTTCACGCCCTACCGCCGGCCTCGCCATCATCGAGGCGGTCCGGCCAGTGCTTGAGCGCTGGCTCGGGAGGAGGCACGGCTCCCTGTCGTTTCGGGTGACGCAGGTGCTCTCGGGGCATGGTTGCTTCGGGAAGTACCTGTGTCGCATAAACAGGGAGCCGGACGCCCGGTGTCACCACTGCGTCGACTGCCGGGAGGACACGGCGCGGCATACGCTGGCGGAATGTGCCGCTTGGGAGGGGCCGCGCCGTGCCCTCGTCTCAGAAGTAGGCAGTGACCTGTCGCTGTCGGCCGTGGTCGAGTCGATGGTCGACAGCGCGGAGTCCTGGGACGCGGTGGTTTCCTTCTGCGAAAGTGTCATGTCGCAGAAGGAGGCTGCGGAAAGCGAGAGGGAGATCTCAACCTCCCACCCTGCCCGCAGCAGGCGTACCGGGCGTCGGCGGAGGGCGGATAACGCCCTCTTCCGGCCCCCCTAAATGGGTCCAGGGGCGGCAGACTCGGGGACGTCTGTCGCCCCCCACATACACCAGGACCCGAGGTGGCGGCGCGTTGTGTTCCACGCGCGCCCCTCTAAGACGTCCGGGGGGGAGTCTAACACCTCACTCCCCCCCCTGACCCGAGAAGTGGCCCGCTGCAGCGGGCCGGCACCAGCCGGGGGTTGCGGAAGTATCTCCAGTTCCCGCGACCCCCGACGTAGGTGTGAGATGGAACACCGGGGTGGTTTTTAGTCAGTAAGAGTCTGACAGACCCCTCCGCCCGCCCCAGGGCGGAGGACATCCATGAGGATTTTCCACCCCGTATCAAAAAAAAAAAAAAAAGGTGTAGGGTAGGTGTAGGGTAGGTGTAGGGTAGGTGTAGGGTAGGTGTAGGGTAGGTGTAGGGTAGGTGTAGGGTAGGTGTAGGGTAGGTGTAGGGTAGGTGTAGGGTAGGTGTAGGGTAGGTGTAGGTAAATAGGCAGGTAAGTAGGTAGATAAGGACAGGACAACGTCTGTCGGGTTAGCTAGTCGATTATAAAATTTGAAGTATTCTTTTATTATTATTATATTTAGCCTGTACTGCCCACTGCAGGGCAAAGGTCTCCCTCCGTTCCTTCCATCGGTCTCGACTTTTTGCTACGTCTTGCCAATTCTTAAGGACACCGTCCATATCGTCCAGCCATCTCTTTCCGGACGCGTTTCGCCATTTCGGGGCACTAATTTTGGGATTTAGAAATATTCGTTGTAATAATAATATTTATTTATTATGAAGGCTTTATTCATTTCAATTGTGCTATTAAACTCTATAAAGTATAGTAGTATTTTCAATTCGAAAATCGACTAGAATCGAATTCTTTTATGTCAGCGCTGTCGTGCTGGTTACGAAGTTTGGTACCCCCAATTTTTTTATTTTGTCTAATATTTTTCTCAGTTCTTTTAAAATATTTCTGCCTAAACTTTCAGTATATTATGGAAGTTGTGTATATAGAGAGCAAATCGAGAAAGCTCTTTGAAAAGCAGAAAAATACATCTTTTATATTTTTAAGAGTAAGAAGAAGAGGTTGTTTAGTATTTTCAATACTAAATTGTCTATGGCAATCCCTACTAAAATATCTTTGTAATCTGGCTTGATCTAGGCAATGTCCGCTTCCGTTTCGGTCTGTGTACCAGCGTCACGTCTCGCACAGTTTTCTTAACTAAATAATGGTGCCGATTCTCTTGTACCCCGAATTAAACTAAACTATCACTAAAATTTCTTATTTTTAGTTTAGAGATTCCATAAAGTTATTCTGCAAACAAGTTTCTCTAAACTTAGAAACAATCTTTGACACGATTAAAATCGAGTTTGACAGTCGCTAAGATGAGTAGACCATAGACCAAGAAATGTTGGAAATTACAATAAAGATTGAATGAAATTGAACATTTGAACAAAATGATCCAAAGCGCAAAAAAACCTAAGTGAAATATATACTACCTACCTTTTAATTGTTTATCATTAAAATGAACACCTTTAATTATTTATTTATAAATATCTAAATTAAAAACAGGGAGCATAACTATTTTGTCAATAAATGATGTAAAGACTTGTATT